>CM045762.1:101954681-103154681 GCA_025200525.1 Camellia lanceoleosa | reverse complement strand
CCTATGGCCTCAGACAGAAATCAAATCATATTTAATTATATGGGGCCTGAAGCGAAAGTAGAATTATAAAATTTGTCCAATGAGCTTGTGCATAAATGGCATAAACAAAGCATTCTAAATGTTAATAACTCACATTCACACATACACAATAGATATTTCATGTCCATAGATCATTCATAAGTCGTCATCATACAAATCCCAAAGCTTATGTATAGGTCACACATGACCACCAAAAAGAAGACAAAAGAACAAAGGTAAAAGCCTCATCTTTGAGGCACTCCATGGCTGATTTCACAAAACTCGGGTAATCTTTCACAGGTTCACTAGAGCTGGACATCCCACATACATATATAACGAAGTGAGCTAAGGCCTAGTGAATAACATCAAAGTAAAGAGGTTATATGAATGAGTCAAATACTTAGATAAAATCATTCTCATATTAATTTCGTATCATAGCGGAACGACCTCGGGTCCAACGTATAACAGATGTACAGAATATAACAAATCATGCTTGGCGGAACGACCTTGGGTCCAATCAATTACACCTGTATAATGACTATTTGGTCAACACATAACATATATTCAGATAATCAGATAATCGGAATGACCTTGGATCCATCTTATCAAACACACGGAACGACCTTGGGTCCATTTCATACATTTGTATTTAATCAATTCCTTTAACAGATATCATGTTGATCAGACATATAGAACTTATTAATACTTGCAAATCATAGGTTCGGAAAAGCTTATCACATTAAGACATTCAAAAAATAGAGTATATAGAAAATATCTTTACTCAGATATTACTCACATTGATTTGGTTGTTAATACGGCTTCATGGACGAACCTACATATCACATAAACATGTACACACATTGAGGCTCGTTGCTTTATCAAATCATTCTTAACTTATCCAATTCTCTTATGTCAAGTTCTTATTCATTAATTCATTTGGGAGGCTGAATTCACGCCTAAAAATGCTTTAGAAAGGAATGAGAATGCAAATGTGGACAGAACATGACTTTCAAATTATGCTTAAATAGGACAGTTTGCCTGAGTGCAACATTGGTCGCTCGAGCGGATCACATGGTCTACATTAGTACTGGATGGTCTGAATCTAGGCTCAATGGTCGCTCGAGCCAAGGTGCCAAAATAATCTGACGTCGCTCCAGCGGTCACTTGGTCGCTTGAGCTGACTGCAAGACTTTGCAAAAATGTTGGATGCACGATATGCACACTCGAGAGACACCTTGTTCGATTGAGCGATGCGGTCGAATTCTGAGTTTTCCATAACTGAATTTGAGCTTCAAAATACATGTTCAAAGTGTAAAAACTTGCATGATTGAACCAAACCCTTGAAAATACATGGAAACACATGTATGAACTCAACTTGAAACCATGTACTCAATAGTATCATAAATTGCCAAATTTGAATCAAAATCTCCATGCATGTATAAAATTGTTTCCAAACTCTTTTAAAACTTGAAATTCAACTTCAAAATCTCATGAACTATGAATGCATGTATATTATATTTTCTAATTTCAACATAGATGATATGAATCATGCTTAAAATTATGAAACTTTACAAAATCATGCATGTATGTATGAATTAACTTCAATTTCTTCATTCTAAGCTTCAAATCTTACATCTAATCACATTGGGTATGTTTGGTTTGAGTTTGGGAGATGAGTTTTAGAGATAAAAAGTACGAAAAGTTGTTTGGTTTGATTTTTTTCAAAAGATGTTTTGGAAAATTATTTTGAGAGAAAGTTTTTGAAAAAGTGATTGATTTGATGTGTATGAGAGAGATTTGTTTGGAAAATTTGTAAACCAAACAAGTTTTGGAAAAAAATTTTGAAAAAATTTATTTGGTTTGATTACTTTTGAAAACTTATTTGTAGAGAATTTTTCCCAAAATTTTTTGAGAAACACAAACCAAACAGGGCCATTATCTTCTTGAATTCACATTATTATTATTTTTTTTTTTGTGTGTGTGGATAAATATGCGAACTTTATTAGAAAAGCATTAAGAAGATGCAAAGAATACAAAAATCAGGCTTTTAAAGAGAAACTAAGATAATAAATCCTCTACAAAAGCCAAAACATTCGGATCAACCAACCCAGTAACCCAATTATATAACACCATAAGCAACCGTCTCTCCAACCAAAGAACTGAGTGTGACACCCCTTGGAAAACTTGCCTATTGCGGTCTAACCAAAGAAGCCACATTAAACAGTGAGAAATTATCATCCAAGCTTTCCAATGCCTCCGCCCAACCCTACCCCCAGCCCAACTTTGTAGCACCATCGACACTGGTGCTGGTACACCCAAACCAATCCAAAAGTCGTAATAAGAAGTAGCCACCTAGAAGAAGCAACTGGGTAGTGAATAAGCAAATGATCTACCGACTCGGCATCCCCACAACACAGACAAAACACCAATTGACTATAATATGACCACGCCGCCTTAAATTATCAATGGTCAGAATACGGCCTAAAGTCGCCGTCCAGACAAAGAAAGCTACCTTGGAGGGCGTGCCTAAGACCCACACACGTTGCCAAGGGAAGAGATCCGTAACAACAAGAACAAGCCCACCATAGAATGAAGACACAAAAAACAACCCTGTGGAACCCAGGCAAGTCCAACACATTGAATCCTCCGCTACACTCCCGCCTCGCAACCCATATAAGAAACCCAACAAGTCCACCAATTGATCCACCTCCCAATCTTGAACAGAACGGCACAACCGGACATTCCAAACAATCGCCTGTCCTTGGCCACTCCGAACATCCCCCACCATGACCTCGCAATCTTCTGCAATCCCAAAAATCGATGGGAACATTTGGTCTAAATGAATATCACCACCACCTTTCACGCTACAAGCGCACTCTATCCCCCACTCCAACCTTCAACCGCACCCGCTGCCAAAACTCTTCCCAACCCAACCAAAAACCTTTCCAAACACTCCGACCATGAGTCAGCCCCACCCTTCCGGAACACCATCCCCCTCTACCCAAACCATACTTCGCCACAACCACCTTCCTCCATGAATGCTCCCTCTCTCCCACGAAATGCCACAACCGCTTACCCAACAAAGCCAAGTTAAACAAGACTAAATGCCTAATCCCTGAACCCCCTAACTCCTTTGGAACACACACCTGATCCTACGCCACCAAATGGGAATGAGAAACCGCCCCCTTAGCACCTAACAAAAAGTCTCGTTGCAACTTCTCAATCCTTTTGGCCACTGCCACTGGAATCAAATGAACAGACATAAAATAAGTCGGGATACTTGACAAGACACTCTTGATCAGGGTAAGTCTCCCTCCTTTTGATAGGTATTGTCGCTTCCAGCCAGCTAACCTCTATTGCACCTGTTCGACCACTCCATCCCATACCCCTCGAGCCTTGAAGGAAGCCCCCAACGGAAGACCAAGATACAACACTGGCATCGAAACCACTTTACACCCCAAAATGGCTGCCAAAATTGGCAACCGTGCCACCTCCCCAACCGGGATCAATTCAGACTTAGAAAGATTAACCCGCAAACCTGACACAGCCTCAAAACACAACAACACACACCTAAGATGTCCAATCTGGTCTACATCCACATCACAAAATATAAGAGCATCATGTACATAGAAAAGATGTGAAACAAGCACTGACGCAGGGTCCGAACCCACCTCAAATCCCTGCAACAAGCCTCCATGAACAGCCCTGGACAGCAAACAACCTAAAGCCTCCATAACCAGAATAAACAACAGCGGGGATAAAGGATCACCTTGCCACAAACCTCGATAAGTAGGAAAGAATCCTACTGGAGAACCATTGACCAAAACAGACATCCGTACAGTTGAAATGCAATAATGAATCCATCGCCTCCAAGTAGGCCCAAAACCGATCCTGTCCGACATATACAACAAGAAACCCCAGTTAACATTGTCATAGGCCTTCTCAATATCTAATTTGCAAATGACCTCCTCATTCCCTTGCCTTAACCTTGAATCCACACGCTCATTAGCGACCAATACCGCATCCAAGATTTGCCTACCACCTACAAAAGCATTCCGAGACTCCGAAACCACTTAAATTCTTGAATTAAGGTTCAAATTCTTACCTAGGGTTTTCAATTACACTTGTATTAGAAAATTCTTGAGTTCTACTCAATTCTCCAACCTTCAAGCCAAATCTTCAAGATCAAGCCTTCTCTCTCTCTAAATTGAAGTCTCTCTCTCTCTCTCTCTCTCTCTCCTTAGACTTTCTTGTGCTTAAAATGAGCTAAACTCCAACTTAACACACAAACACACACACACATATATTGGCTAGATTAACTTAATACACTAATTAATGATTAATCTTATTAATTGAGCTTAAGGCTTAATCAAACAAAACTAAACTTAATTGATTTAAACTAATTAATTTAATCTGAATCAAATTTTAGTCAAACCTTTCATTAAGCTCTAAAAATTAAATCGTTCTCATTTAACTAATCCATTTTGGTTTCTGAAGCCGTTGAGGCCTTCAATCTCGAATCTGGAATAGAATCAAAACAGATATTCCAACAACGAACAGATATTCACGCACGATCACATTAACGCATGATTAATATTCAGAATTTAACAAATAAAAGCATATTACATGATGGGGTTGTCACACAACTACTACCCTTGAATAGAAGTCTTAGGTGGGCTATGACATAGCTTCAAAGGTCACATCTATGGATACAAACTGTCTGCCGAAAGGAGGATGATAACACTTGTAACCCTTCTGAGTGGGAGAATAACCAACAAAGATGTATTTGGTAGTCCTAGGATCAAGCTTATTGCGGAGATGCTGTGGAACATGAGCATAGCACACAGAACCAAAGACTCGAAGAGCAACTAAGAACTCGGTGGAAAAAGAGGAGACAAATGAAAGGGACAAACTATCAATGGATGATTGGAAACCTAAGACTCAAGAAGGCATGCAGTTAATAAGACAAGCATCTATGAAAACAACATCAAGCCAATTGACCTTGGGAACACTCATAGAAAAATGCAAGGCCCTAGCAACTTCAAGTTGGTGACGATTCTTGCGTTCAGCAACACATTACTGCAAGAGGTTTGATGAAGAATACCATGGTCATGAAAGTATGAACAAAGACCATAAAAATACTCACCTTGTTGTCAGAACAAACAATTTTAATTAGAGTATAAATTGGGCGAGTATCATTTTGTGAAATATTTGCAAAACAAGAAAACACGTCACTCTTGTCCTTCATTAAATAGACCCAAGTAGCACAAGAACAATCATCAATGAAGGTAACAAACCATTAAAAACCAGACAAACCAACAATGCGACCAGGATTCCAAACATTAGTGTGAATAAGAGTAAAAGGAGAAGTACTTCTATTATTACCAAAGTTTTCAAAGAAAAAAGCGCAAGGGGAGGTGTTTTACACTTGATGAGGCGAGGTGTAAGCTTTTTGAGTTTTGATTTTTTCTACTTTTATAAAATATAAAATTAATTAATTATAACACAAATAGTTTTTAAAATAATAACTTGTAAAAAAATGATCTTAAAAAGTGTGTCATTGAAATTTGAAACACACAGACCTATACATAATATAATAAAGATAGCTATTGATTTCAAAAAAAGATAATATTAAAGCCATTCTCTTTTATTAAATGATGAAGGTTCTGGTCAAAGTTGGAAAGAGCGACGGAAGAGAGGTTTAAATAATAAATACATAAATGCCATTATATTATAATAAAGACTAGTCATTATCAAGAAGTCAAAGAGCCCCATTCTTTATACCCAAAGAGAGAGAGAGAGAGATACCTGCAAAACCCTAAACATCGAAGATCACAGAGAGAGAGAGAGAGAGAGAGAGAGAGAGAGTATGAAAACGAGCGAAAGGACGAAAGATACCTGCAAAACCTCAAACATCGAAGATCGCAGCCCAGAAAGTATGAAAACGAGTGAGAGGATGAAAGATACCCTGCAAAACCCTAAACATCGAAGATCGCAGCCCAGATTTTTTCGAATTTCGAATTTCGAATTGTACATTAATTGTATGAGCAAAACAATTGTATCTCTCGGTATGTATCTTTGATTCGAAGCATTTAGGCCAAGTTTCCTTTGTTTCCCATTTTTCCTTTTATTTTTTTTGGTAATCCAATTAGGCGTTGTCTCCCTGGAAAAAAATGTTCAATGCGCAAGATGCGCACTTGAGGTGTTCAAGCTAGACCTAAATGCCTACGCATAGCTGGTGTCAAGCATAACAAACAGCGCCTCAGTGCGTTTTATCAACGCCTCTCCTCAAAATGTGCCTCAATGCACGTCCCACTTGCACATTTGAAAACCTTGATTATTACTAATAGGAAAAGACACATGATGCTCTTTAGCAAGTTCACAATTTTCACAACAAAATTTAAAAATATTTATCTGAGAAAACAAAGCTGGAAAAAGTTTCTTTTACCAATGAAATGAAGGGTGTCCAAAGCGCCGATGTAGAAGCCACAACTACACCTCTGAAGTAGCATTAGTCTCAGATTGATGAGCTTGCCCAAAATCACCAGAAGAATCAAGATCAACAATGCTGCCTATCATGACGTGGGCGGTTGCAAAAAATCACAATTGAGCTTATCCCTATTACCAGAAGAATCACCAAACTGTCTTGTATCAGGTTTCTTACCACCAAACATAGAATCCCGAGGGAGAGTAGAAAGGAGAGCTGAACTGGCCAAGCCCTATGGGGATGCAACATAACCTCATGTTGAACATAAGCGAAGACCTCTTGAAGAGATGAAAGCAGCTCTCTAAC
Source organism: Camellia lanceoleosa (assembly GCA_025200525.1). NCBI lineage: Eukaryota > Viridiplantae > Streptophyta > Magnoliopsida > Ericales > Theaceae > Camellia > Camellia lanceoleosa. The sequence goes on along the minus strand of CM045762.1, from coordinate 103,147,870 downwards.
CAAGATTTGGATTTGGACTTGATCATACTTGAGATTTAACCCAGCAAGAAACTCAATAATTCGTTCTTGCTCAATCAACTTCTTCAATTTCAAGGCATCTGCTGCATTGTCCATCTCTACTATCTGATAGTGATCCAACTCCTTCCACAAGGGATGAAGGTTGTGGAAAAATGTAACAACAGCAGAGTCCCGCTGCTTAGTATTATGAATTCTACACCTCAACTCATATACTTGTGCCATATTTCCTTTCTTTGAGGAAGTCTATGAACAAATAACCACCACTAATTTCAGGCTCCATAGAGTTAAGAAGCCAAGACATAATTGTGGAACTCTCAGTAGCCCATTGATCATAAAGTGGATCATCATCCTTTGCTTGCAAAACTTTTCCAGTCACATACCTTATTTTTTTTTATTTTTTATTTTTTACTTTTGATAAACACCTGGCTGATTGAGACCAAGACAAATAATTACGTCCATTAAGTTTTCACAGTGGTGATCTGTAAGGTGGGATTATCAGTGACAGTTTGGAGCGCACTACTTGCTGGTTTTTGAGGAACCACACTTTCCTCTGACATTATGATTTCGTATTCTGATGAATAATAACCCAAGAAGAAGGTGGTAGAGACAAAGCCAGCCAGAAAAAAAAGACAAGAAACATACATTGTTATGCCTAACAGTGCAATGCAAGGTATATGTCAGAATACACCCAGCAGCAACAAAAAAGCTCTCAACCCATAATAAAGCCAGCACCACTAATGTGAAACCCTTGGGTACAGGCCTAATAGTCCCAGTCAGGTCCCTCTCTGCAGCGGGAGAAACCAGTTTTATGCACTGAAACTGTTGCTGTAGTGATTTCGAAAAAAATATCCCATATTTGCTGAAAAAGAAAAAGATTTGGAAAATCCTAGCAAGGTCTCTCCAATGAAAAAACAGAAAATATATAGGGTGAAAGGGCTCTCAAAATTGATTTGGGAGAGCTGGTTTATTTTATTTTTTATTATTATTTTTTTTTCACGTATTCGCATGTCCAAAAAATAGCCCTTGGATCATTTTATTGCTTTGAGAAAAGAGACTTGCTGGAAGGAGGCACAAAACCTAATTAGGTTTCTTACCTCTCTAAACATACGTATTTATGATAGGGTTCGGTTTAAAGTGGGGGTGGGGGATCGAGTCCTTTTTTGGCAAGATAGTTGGTGTGGTGAGGCGTCTTTGGGGCGCTTGTTTCCACTGATATATGCTATTGCAGCTGATGCAAAGGAGCTGGTTGCTTCAGTTAGGGTGAGGCAAGGGTAGTCTTTTGTTTGGAATATTCATCTTTGACGTGATGTGCAGGATTGGGAGTTGGACCAATTAGTGGACCTTCTCGGTTTCTTGTATGGGTTGTAGCATGGGGGGGATGGGGTGGATTCATTGGTGTGGGAGGGTCCGAGATCTAGAGGGGTTTTCTCGGTGTCCTTGTTTTATGGGGTGCTTGTAGGGGGTGATGCTGTTGTGTTTCCTTGGAAAAATATTTGGGCGGTGGGTTCACCGTCTAAGGCAGTTTTTTTCATTTGGATAGTTGCTTTGTGCCGTATCTTGACTATTGATAACTTAATTCATCGGCGGCATGCGTTGGTCAATTGGTATTGTATGTGTTGTAGGGATGCAGAGACGGTGGATCACTTGCTTGTTCATTGCCCAGTTGTGTCTCGGCTCTAGAGTTTGATTGTTGCTCTATTTGGGTTGGTTTGGGTGCAGCGAGGGTTTGTGTTGGGTGTGTTATAGAGTTAGGGTGGGGCGAGGGTGGGTAAGAGGCGCCGAAAGGCTTGGTTACTTGCTTCCCATTGTTTGTTGTGGTTGGTTTGGTTGGAGCATAGTAGGCGTGTTTTTCAGGATGTGTCATTCATTTCTTTGGTTAGAAAGTAGGCTTCTCATGGTGTTGCATTGTTGGGTTACGGGTTTGGTTGATCTTTATGTTTTGGCTTTTGTAGATTTTTTAGAGGATTTGATTAGTTAGTTTTGTTGAGCCCGGTGTGGGCTGTTATTTCTTTCTTTGTATTCTTTGCATCGCCTTGATGCTTTTCTAATAAAGTTTGATTATTTATAAAAAATAAAAATAAAATAATGAGGGACTAAATATAATGACACTATCACCCTCAAGCACATAACACGTCCCGTCAAGTTGGTGCATAGATATCTCTCATGCCCAACTTGAATACAATAGGATGAAACACTTTACTCCCTAACCCTTTGGTAAACACATCACCTAGCTGATCTTTAGATGTAACAAAAGACAAACAAATGGTGCCACTATTCACTTTCTCCTTGATAAAATGTTGATTAATCTCGATGTGTTTAGTCCTATCATGTTGAACCGGATTTTGAGCAATGTTAATAACGGCCTTATTATCACAATACAGTCGCACAGGACCACCACTCAACAATCATAGGTCAGCCAGTAAAACTTTAAGCCACATCAACTCACAAATGCCGTGCACCATGGCTCGATACTCCGCTTCTGCACTCAATTTGGCAGCAATTGATTGCTTCTTACTTTGTCAAGTCTCCAAATTTCCTCCTACAAATGTACAATAGCCTGTGGTAGACCTCGTATCATTAATAGCACCAGTTCAATCTTCATCGGTGAAGGCCTCTAACCTTAAATGACCATGATTGGAGAACAAGATGCCTTTTTCATGCGCTGATTTGAAATACATTGAGATCCAATGAACTGCATCCAAATGCCCCATCTGAGGATCATGCATGTATCGGCTAAAAACGCCAACGGTATATGCATATCTGGCCTGGTATGAGAAAGGTATATCAATCTTCCCACAAGCTGTTAATACCTTCCCTTGTCCACATGATCTCCGTCACTACTGAGCTTGTGATTAGCCTCTATAGGAGAATCAGCTGGTCTGCATCCTAGCATGCCTACTTCCTCAAGTAAATCCAAGATATACTTCCTTTGAGAAATAAAAATGCCCTTTTTTGATCTAGTAATCTCAATTCCAAGAAAGTATCATAAGGGACCAAGATCTTTGATTTCAAATTCCCTAGAAAGTTGAGTTTTGACTTTAGACATTTTCTCTTCATCATTGCCTGTCGCCACTATGTCGTCCACATAAACAATAAGTATAGTGATCTTATCTCCACACCGTTTGATGAACTAAGTATGATCTGCACGGCTTTGCTTATACCCAAATTTGAGCATTGCCTTAAGGAACCTTTCGAACCAAGCTCTAGGAGATTGCTTTAACCCATACAAGGCCTTCTTTAACCGGCAAACCTTACCCTCGGTGGCTGGAGAAGGAAAACTTGGAGGAACATCCACATATACTTCTTCTAGATCCCTATGAAGAAATGCATTCTTCACATCCAATTGCTGTAATGGCCCATCCCAGATTTGCTGCACAAGAAAGGACACGAATGGAATTCATCTTGGCCATTGGAGCAAAGGTTTATGATAGTCAATACCATAAATTTGAGTGAACCCTTTAGGAACCAGCCTCGCCTTATATCTATCAATGGTCCTATCAACTTTTTGCTTAACTGTGAACACCTATTTGCACCCTACACGCCGTTTTTTGGTTAGTGGAGAAACTAACTCCTAAGTGCCATTATTACTCAGTGCTCTCATCTCCTCTGCCATAGCTTTTTCCACTTCGGATCACTAAGTGCTTCCCTCCAACCTTGCGGAATAGATACAGAAGACAAAGACGAAACAAAGGCATGATACGATGGAGATAATGAATTATATGACACAAAATGAGATATAGGATGTTGAGTACAAGTTTTAACTCCTTTCCTAACAGCAGTAGGAAGGTTTGAGTCATCAACTTTATGAACATCACTAATAGGGATAGGAGAATTAGTAACCAATGACTCATTACCTGAAATTGAAGACGGAGATGATTGGCATGGCAGCCCATCGGTCACATGTTCCCTTTGTTGCCGAGAGTAGCTATTGAGATTTGATCTATCCAACTGACTAGACTCCCCTTGAACGCAAGGAATCATCTTCTCCTCACTACATGGCTCACTCCCTTTCATAACCAGTGGAAGTGGAAGGAAAAAACATAGAGTCCGGGAATCAATCTCTTATGGAGTAGAAACCTTCCCTTAGAGAGATGATCCCTAGAAGAATGAGTCAGACTCACAAAAAGTAACATCCATAGAAAGTGGACAAAGCAAACACAACTGAACACCTTAGGCGGAAGGGAAAGCGATTAATAAGCAAGTGAGGGAAGAAGATCAAAAGGGTGTTGATACTGGAGGATACTCGAAGGAATGCAGTTAATAAGATATGTAGCAGTAAGGACCACATCACCCCAATATGGTTTAGAAACATGTGTTGTGAATGTGAGAGTAGGAGCAACCTCAAGAAGATGATAGTTCTTCCGTTTGGCAACACCATTCTATTTAGGAGTAGCAATACAACTGGTTTGATTAAGAATACCATGGGCTTCAAGATATGCCCAAAACACACCATCAATATATTTAGTGCCATCCTCACTTCAGAGGACTTTAACACGGGTAGCAAATTGTGTAAGCACCATCTCATGAAATGTCTGAAAATAAGAAAAAACTTCATTTTGGGTCAAGAGTTAGTAAACTCAAGTCACACGAGAATAGTAATCAATGAAAATGACAAACCTCCGATAACCAGAGATAGACATAACATGAGAGAGAACCCATACATCAGAATGAATAACTGTAAAAGGAAAAGGATTTATTTTATTAATTGGAGGTTAACAAGAACGTTTATGCTTAGCAAACTCACAAGCATCACAATAAAAATTATTCCTATGACAATCCTTTACTAAAGTAGAAAAAAGTTTGTCTAAAATAGAAATAGAGGGATATCCTAAACGCCTATGACCTTGATGTAACAGAGAAAGGGCGGACGAGCCAGTCACTTGAAGAGCCTGGTGAGAAGGTCTAAGGAAGGAAAGTCTAGCATCCGGAAAGTACAGGCCCCCATGTGTTTTACCACTACCAATCGTTCTCCTCATACCCAGTTCCTGAAAAACACAATGAGAAGGATAAAAGGCTATGGAACAATTTGGCAAATTGGTAAGACGACTAACAAAGAGTAAATTAGGAGAGAATTGGGAAACATGAAGAACAAAAAAAATAGAAATAGAAATAGAGGAAGCCTGTCCTAGACACAGAAGATAAAGACCCATCAACAGCTCTTACTATATCCTTGCTAGAACAAGGAGAGTAAGAGTGGAAAAGATGAGACAAACCTGCCATGTGGTTAGTAGTGTCGAAGTCAATGATCCAAGGATATGAAGAAGAAGAAGAATAAGAAGAAGAAGCACTCCAGGCATTCATAGGAATACCTATGGAAGAAAAGTTGGAAGTAGAGGGAGGATCAGAAGTAGGGATAGGAAGAATCAAGCCGAGCCATTAGACACCGGAGAGTGTCCAACTCATCATGGGAAAGTGTGACAGAATCACCCAAGGTGCTGGCAGAAGACTCAGAGAGATTGGCATGAGAACGAATAGTGGCACCACGTCCACTCCCACTACAAGCACCACCTTGGCCTCGAGGAGTACGACCATGTAACTTCCAACAATGTTCCCTATCATGCCTGTCTTTTCGACAGTTATCATAGGTAACATGACCACGATCAACACTAGTACCTTTGCCCCCAGACTTGGAGAAAGGGCCATCCTTTGGAGCAGAAGAAACAACTATAGTAGAGCGATTTTGGAGAGGCTGATGAACTATAGCACTACGCCTACTCTCCTCTTGCTAAACATAAGCATATGCTTCACACACAGTGGGAAAAGGATCTCGGCTAAGAATTTGAACATGAATCTAATCATAAACAATGTTAAGAAAATCATAGACCCCCTCTCCTTTGATACCATCATTGAAAGGTAATATCATCTTGAGAACACACCTAGATGTTACGATAATAGTTGAGGTCTTGCCACAAACTACTCAACTCGGCATAGTAGTTGGCAAGAGACCTATCCTTTGATCAAACCCCAGATTTTATTCTCGCAACTCATAGGCTTGGGTATCATTGCCATTTGGGAATACATCTGAGGAACAATAGTCGATATCTCAGGAGCAGTATCCATCAAAACAAAGGAGTGGTTAATATTGGAATGTATAGAGTTAATGAGCCAAGTCATGACGAGCATTCTCCTTATGCCACTTGTGTTGGCTTGTCCATCCACCTTGGGAGCCTTAATAATTCCCTTGATGTAACCAGACATGTCACGAGCAATAATAGCCAATTGAAAAGAGCGTGACCAAACCAGGTAATTAGTGCCATCCAACTTGAAGTAAGTCAAGAGAAGAATTATCACCAAGAGAGACAGAGGGAACTGACTCTTTCCCCTTGCTACTAACAGGGGTCTTACCATCATCAGCCATGGCCTAAAACAGGGCTAGCACACCCAAAAAAAAAACAAGATAGCCGCAACGAGTCAAAGAAATCTCTCAAGAGAAAATATTTCCCAACAAACACAGCCCAACCGTAGCAAAATAGGGCCAAAAAAATACCAACATTGGAGCAGAAATTCAAAAACACAAGGTGAATACACAAAAAACATCAACTGAAGCATAGGGAAGCCTAAAAAAAAAATAAAAATAAAAAACCATCTAGAATCATCAAATGAGCCAAAGAAGGCCACCACGCATCTAGTCGGTGGCACCTATAGTAGAGGACCCAACTATTGAATCGAACCAAACATCACCAGAATGAAGTAATTGAAAAAATAGGCAATCAAAAAGTAAAAAATTTTGAAATTTTTTCTGGTGATTTTGCTGCCCTAGTCGACCATAGTGGTAGTGTTTTTATTTTTATTTTTAGTTATTGTTACATTATCAATCAAGAACAAGGGGAAAACAACAACAAACTCCCAAAAATTAAGAAATAAAAATAGGAAAAAAGAAAATAAGATCGTTGCTCTGATACCAAGTTAAAACTGGATCTTACGTTACACAGACTCGGGTGTGGGTATCAGGTGTAGGTGCGTATGCGTATTTGGGGATCAGACACTTCAAAACTAAAAATCGAGGATATGTGGATATGGATCTAAATGTGGATACGGGTACAGGAATACGTTAAATAGTTATTTTAAAAATATATTTATTATATGAAGATGAGTTAAATAGTTGTTTTTTAAATATATTTATTATTTTTTATCTTATGTATTATTTTTATTGATAATATTTTTAATTTATCTATATAATTTATTTATTTTTTTTAATTGACATACATATATATATATATTATAAATAAAAAATTATAACAAATAAGGAATAACAAATTATGTTAAAATAAATAAAAAATAAAAATTAGACGTTTTATTTTATAGGTTTTTTAAGATAACAAGCACCCCATAAGGATGGCCCACACCAAGCTAACATCTGCAGCCCACAATGGTACACAGCGGGCCCACTCTGTTATACACAGCATATTAGGGCACTTCACATGCACATCCCAACCTCACTGTAAGTGGTGGGCCCAATAGAAAAACTTCCAACATTACCAACAACAATTGTAATCATGGGTTACTTACCCGAATATATAAGATCCAGCCCACGTGAGGACAGTAGGCCTATGCAAAGCACTGATTTAATTAGATTTCTTTTAAACAAGTAGGTGATTTATTTTATTTATTATATGTTAACGGGGGGGGGGGAGAGAGAGAGAGAGAGAGAGAGAGAGAACAGATTGAGAGAGAAGAAGAAGGAGGAGAGGAAAGAGAAGATAGATCGACTGACAGAGAAGATGAGATTGCTAGAGAAGAAGACGAGATGAAAGAAGACAAAGAAGACCAGATCGACGAGGAAGACTGGTTCTCTCCTTTCTCTATCCTCTGTCATTTCTTTTGTATTTAGGGCAAAACATAGCCGTATCCATTTGTAAAAAGCCGTGTCTCGGCCGTATCCCGCACTCGTGGCACGGGTACCTCCAAAATTTCAAAGAGTCCGTGTAATGTAGACTGGAGCATAAGAGTTGAGAGAGAGAGAGAGAGACAAGAGACTTGCTAGAAGGAGGTGGCGTGAAACCTAATTAGGTTTCTTATCTCTCTAAACATATGTATTTATAATAATAAGGGACTAAGTACAATGACACTATTACCCTCAAACACATAATAGAAAAAGATAAAAAGAATGAAAAGGGAAAGTGGAGAGAAGAGCAGAGAAACAGCGTTGTGAGGAAACGAGAGAATAAGAGCACATAGGGTTCTCTTCCTTGTTCTTTAATATGTGTACTTACAGAAAAGATTCCAGTACTACTGTTCTCAGTAACACATAACCAACAGATCCTTGGGTGTACAACCCTTGATAGTTGATACAATGCAATATGACGGTCTCTTTCCCTCTTACGATTGATAAACTGATCTTTCAAACACCTCAATCTTTCATAGGTGTTACAACTATTTTTGTAATTTTGTTGATGTATCTTATGTGTTTTGTTTTGTTTTGTTTTGTTTTGTTCTCCCCTCCCTTCCCCCCAACAGATCCTTGGGTGTACAACCCTTGATAGTTGATACAATGCAATATGACGGTCTCTTTACCTCTTATGATTGATAAACTGATCTTTCAAACACCTCAATCTTTCATAGGTGTTACAACTATTTTTGTAATTTTGTTGATGTATCTTATGTGTTTTGTTTTGTTTTGTTTTTGTTCCCCCCCCCCCCCCCCCCCCCCCAAAAAAAAAAAAAAAAAAAAAAAAACTCTCTCCCCAGCTTGAGAAGCTTAGCGACAAACAGTCCCAACCTGAGTCACAGCTTAAGTTCATTATAGAGGCCTGGCTACAGGTAAGTCTTAATATCCTTGCTTTATTTTTAGTATTGGGACAAGATAATGAAACTTTTGAGGAAAGTACTAATTTGCAAATGCAAAAGATAAAGATAATTCACATGTATTGCTATGACCAAGTTCAGAATTGTATTAGCAAATAATTCCCTTGAATATTATTTAGCAATCATACGCCAATTTTTTACTTTCTCTTGGCTTCTTTGATTACCTGATGGAATTAGAAGTTCTTATATATGTATATATATGCAACGATAGAACATTTAGGAAAGAAGTTTTGAGGGTTGTGAAATTCAAGATAAACTTTTTACTTGGCAATGCCTTTTATGGAATTATTTGCACAATTAAATGACTAGTAGAAATGTGTAGACTTGAGAAAATAATTCAAATGCCTTCCAAGTCTTCTTACTATTCGCTTGGCAAGTACATAGTTATATCTCTAGGCATATAATGGCTAAAGGGAATTAAAGCTCTGTTTTCCCTGTATTGCTGTAAGGAGTGAAATTTTTTTTGAAGTTGTGAAATCCTACTCATGCTGCCTTATGCTATAACTCCTCTAGTATTACTTGTTATTGGTAGGCTCAAATTAATCACCCTTGCAGCTTGCTTATGTTTGTGCTTTTGTGTATTGGAACTGTACTTACCCTAGTTGAGCTTTTAAAAAGCAAGTGTCTATGTGGGAATAATGAGGGAGATGCATGAAAGGAATTTATTTAATCCTTGTCTTTTGGGGGTAACATTGTTGCTTTCACAATAAAAGGTGAATATGGCAGGAAATTATGTCTTAACATATGACCATGTTATACAGCCACACAGATGGAATATTTTGTAGGAAATAAAAGTGATAGTGTTGTAAAGTAGCTTAATTTATGTATACTTAAACATCTGCAAGTTTAATTTTGTCTTAAATTTCAAACCACAAATGATGTCCTCAATATTTGAAATTTTGTTTTTTGGATATTTGCAATGTATCCCTTTTTTTATAGTTTTAAATATGGGACGGCAAAATAAGTACGCTATACTTATGGGTGTATAGTATTATTCATGAAAGGCTACAATGAAAAATTGGCGTAAAAACTGGGAGCAAAAATGAAATACAGATCTGATTGTCTATGGGCTTAGACTGTAGCATGGATATTGGTCAAATATACGGAAAAAATTATATTTTCTATTATGTACTTATTTTTTTGATAAGTCCTATGTACTCTGAATATATATATATATATTTGACAAGTCCTTTTGTGTATAACATGTTGAAATAACCAAATTAAAACTATATAACAAATAGGTTTTTATGCAGGCACTATCATACAAAACTTGATAGACATAGAAGCCAGGTGAATTTGTTACTCCGAGACCTGTATTTTTTGTCTCAACTATCCATGCAGTGCAGAGGAATGGTTTTTTTTATCATGTAACTGGATTACACATGAAAAAAATCATGAAATTAAGAAAGAAAATATCACATAACGCAGTCACAACTCATGGGCAATATAAATACCATCTTTGCTGCAATTTTTAAGGTTGAGAGAGCTACTTCAATGGGCTCTAAGCACTTCACATGTGTTGCACAAGTTAGTAATTACGTTAAATAATATGATATAGACACATGCATATACATAAAAGCAAAGAACCAGTTTGGTCATTTGTTCTTTATCCCCCGCTCTCATCTCTCTCTCTCTCTCTCTCTCTCTCTCTCTCTCATATTGTGTTTTGGAAATGAATAAGATCAGCTATTTGTTGGCTCTATTTGTGTTTTTAATTTTTTTTATTAGAAAAATAAACAATATATATGTATATTGCCCGGTGAATATGATTTGATGCCTTTTCAGGGTGACGAAACTCATATTGAGGCCCCTTGGGCTATGTGAGCTGAGATTGGGAAGAGTTGGCTTATTTTTAAAAGGATTGGGCTTGGGCTTTTGGGCTGAGCTCGGATTGTTGGGGAATTTCCAAAATTAAATTATAGTTTTATGGGTATTTTCAAAGCCCTGTTTATTTTGGAAAGCTTGTAACAAGTTTGGAAACTTGTCCCACATTGGAAACAGAGGAAAAAATGGAGCTCTTAATAAAAAACAACATGAAATATTCCTTGGAATATGAAATTGTGGTATGGATGCTAGTGCATATGCACTCACACTGTAAGGATGGTAATGATGCATTGCACCATCTGCACACATGCGCATGGTGTGCATTGTGTGGCGCTTTGATTGGCCACTTTGCACTTGGCACAGATGCCATCGGCATGTGGTGCCATGGAGGCACTTTCTTATTTGCTACGGAAATGGATCCAACATGGCAAGAATGACATGCAGCACAGTTAGCTTCATGTCGTAGTGGCGTGGTGTGCATTGGTGGTGAGTCGACCAACCGATCGTACGGCTCCGTGTTTGATTTGGAGCGGTTTGATCATAGTCGTTGATTGGAGAAGAATGCGATTTGACGGATCTGATGGCACTCGATTGTGACTGGGTGTCTCCAGTGAAGGTAACCCCTTGGTATGAAATAGATTTGCACCATAGATGATTGATCCAACAGTCAGATCTGATCGGGTGCAATTAAAGGACATGACTCATCTGATCAGGTGCATCTAGGCCTATAAGTAGGCTGCGAATTTAGCCATTCATCATCGAAAAAATTCATAAAGCAATTATGCAATTCTCTCTCTCCCTCTCTCTCTCTCTCTCTCTCTCTCCCTAAATAATAGGGGTTACACACAAAAAAGCCCTAGAGTTTGACCCTTGTAACAAAATAAATTATAAGTTTTTAATTGTCAATTTAAACCCTAATTATTCGATTTGTTTTCAAGATAAACCATCAGCCTATTTTTGTTAAGTAAAATCGGCGAAAAAAATGATATTTTAGTCATTAAATTCAATGTAGGTGTACATAAAATGTCTACAATACACTTTTTCGTTTAGTTAATGACTAAAACATCATTTTTTTCCCTTCATTTTATTTAACGAAAATAGGTAAATGGCTTAAATTGAAATCGAATCAAAAGTTTATGGTTTAATTGACAATTAAAATATCAAGTTTATTTTGTTACAAGGGTCAAATGTTTCTCCCTCCCCTTGTAATTTTCCCTAAATAATAATAGATCTATTTCTGCTTACTTTGTTGATTCTCTTTCATTGTGGCATGCTCATTTAGGACATGTTAATGAAGTCCCAAGACGTTGCCTTCTGGATGGAAGTAATAAATTATGAGATGGATTCTATAATAGGTAACAATGCTTGAATACTTGTTGATTTTCCATCTAGATCCAAACCAATCGATTGTAAATGGATTTGAAAAGGAAAATGAAAGTTGTGGCACAATTGACATGTTTAAAGCAAGATTAGTTGCTAAGGGATTTCCTCAAAAGGACAGTATCAATTATTTTGATACATATGCTCTTGTTACGAGAATCTCTACATCAAAGTGTTAATTGCCCTAGCTTGAATCTACGAGCTTGAGATCCATCAAATAGATGTAAAGACCGTTTTCCTAAATGGAGAGCTAGATAAGGAAATCTATATGCAACAATCAGAAAGATTTGTTGTGCAAGGACAAGAACACAAGGTGTGTAAACTCATCAAGTCACTCTATCGACCGAAAGAAGCTTCGAACTAGTGACTTTAAAAATTTGACAAGGTTATAATGTCAAACGGTTTTAGGATACATGAATTTGATAAGTGCGTACAGTAATTTTACTGACAATGGATGTGTAATCATATGCATGTATGTAGATGACATGCTTGTTTTTGGTACTAATAATGATGTCATTGAAAGTATTAAAAATTTCGTGTCTTCTAGTTTTAATATGAAAGACGTAGGCATAGTTGTAATTTTGGGTATAAGGATTAAAAGAGAAAATAATAACTTGATCCTTACCTAGTTGCCCTATATATTAAGAAAATTCTTAAGAAATTTAATCAGTTTAATAGTGCACCCTTGTTACACCTTATGATTCAAATTTAAAGTTATATCCTAATATTGGCAGAGCCTAAGTAGCACAAACACGGACACACGACACACCAACATGTTGATTTTAAAAGAATGCACGACACGACACGACACGCTTGGGACATGTTAAAGTTTTGTATTTTTATAAATTTATAATATGACATATACATAACTAATTTATTCAAAGATAATTAAAAAAAATGTAACACAAGACTTTTTTACATTAAAAAGTTATATATTTCATAAATTAAACATTAAAATATCATTTACGTAGCAATTACATTCTGAACAATGCAAAAAACATTTTAGTGTACATAATGTTTTCATCTTATAAATGTTTTTAAACATATTTTTAGGATGCATAAAGTGTTATAAAGAATGGAGAACATTGTTAAAATGAAGCGATTCATCATATAATACGTATTTGGAGGCTTCAAGAAGTGTTGCAAAAGAGTCCAAAGTATTATGAATTTGATTTTTTAATCAAGACATGTTGAAGAAGTGGAAGTGTCGGACACGCTTTTAGGAGTGTCCAAAGAGTATATGTCGGACGCAACATGCTTCCTCCATAGAAGTGTCCGTGCTTAAAACAAAGTTATTGGTCAGTTGGAATACTCAAGAGCATAGTTTTCAAATCGTGAATCGAAATGGCTTTGTACTAAATCGAATTGAATCGTGAATCGTAAAGATTCGGTTACTTTTTATAAATTATTTACAAAAATATATCAACACACTTGAATGTTAAATATATCTTACAAATATAAAATGTTAAATCAATGAAAAAGTCGTTTTGAATGATGATCACGGGGTCTAATACGTAAGAAGTTAACACAGGTTCCTATGTAATATTACCATCATACTTTTTCCCTTTTTTTAGGTATTTCCTTATCAACCTTTCTTAATAAAGAAAGTAAATAAAGACAAACTTTCAATTTACAAGTAACAATAACTTAACAATGATGTTGATATTTCATAACCATACATACCTTTATAAGTAGCAATGATCCAATAATAAGAAAGAATTATTTGAAATCTTTTATTTTAACCTAAAACATTTTAAAAGGTATATATGCTTATTGTTCAAAAAAGTGTTTTTATTTTTTTATTTTTTTTTAACCATTAGGTTTAACTGACCTCACCCATGTGATATTAAAGTATATTTATTCCAATAAAATAGCCACAGATAAATCCATATTGCAATTTACTTTAACCTTAAATTAGAAGATACATTATGATTTTTTTTTTTTAAAAAAAAAAATGAGAGGAAAAGATTAAAACCATATTGGGCCTAAAGCGTAATAGTGATGGGAATGAAGACTGTGTTACCAGAAATGCTAATACCCTAGCAAATTAAGTATTGGTGTGCACGTTCCGAAATATGGTACACTTTCTTTCCAAAACCGTAAATTTAGTGATCTGAAGTGATCCCAAAAGTTTTTTCCAATATGTTTCTTTAAATGTTACTTTAGGAGAAAAAAAATAAAATATAATGAACTAAAATCTAACGTGATTTAAGTCATGGAAAGACAAAAACATAAAAAATAATATATATATTTTATTGGATACCTAATAGTTATACTCTATGAGTACTTTAAATTCTTAAGTATAATATATATTAAGTCTACCCGTATCGTATCACATCTTAGAGCATGTGGCATACTACGTTTGAACGATCCACGTTCCAGGTAACGTAGGATCAAGAAAAGGAAGGGACTGAAGACTTATTATAAGCGCAAGACACATCAAGTGGATTCCTAGAAGTTTTAAGAGATTTTGTTTCCCAAATTAATTATTTCTTGTTTCTTTAATTTTCCTTATTAGCTATGTAGGTTATATATATATAGAGAGATTGTAGAACAAGAATATTTTCCTTTGAATGAATAATTATTAAATTTGAGAGATTATGGGTATGTTTGGTTTGGCTTTGTAGGGTGATTTTGAAATTTTTTTTCTAAAAAACTTGTTTAGTTTGTAATTTTTCCAAAACAATTTCCAAAATCACTTTCTTTCTTTTACACATCAATCAATCATTTTTTCTCTCGCCTCTCTCATTTTCAATCACTTTTTCTCTCACACACATCTACTCAATTACAACAAAATATCAAATCATTCCAAACTCCAAAACTCTAAAATTACTTTCAAAATACATAGCAAACAAACAAAAAAAATTCTAAACTCTCTCCCCAAGACAATTTTTGAAAATTACTCTCTCAAAACCGAACCAAACATACCCTATATTTTTTTTTGAGAAAACCATAGAGTGGGTGCCGTATCTTCTTGTTATTCTTTTTTCTTCTCTTTTGGTTCTACAACATTTTGGTATCAAAGAAAAACTTCGATTCGCCGATTCGCTGATTCGTGTCATTCACCATTACGAATCTCTTCATAGCATTGTGTCTGGACTGTCACCATCGTAAACAGACTCCAGCGTTGACTGAAAACCATTGCTGTGATCACAAGTTGTTCTACTATCATTGAAGCCAAAAGTGTTGACAGTGACCACTGTGAGAATATGACCAAACAATGCCATGGTTCCTTTCTGCAATCTCTTCCATCAACATCATTCATTGTTGCTACTGTTGTCAAATATTGTTCGATCTATTGTGAAGAAGAGTCAGGTCACTAAAACGGTTATACAGCATATGACCTGAGCTTTAAGGGACCTACATGATGTAGTAGAATACATAGGTTAAGTGTCTTTTAAATAGCCTAGTAGTTGAAGTCTATATATAGGTGATGTAATATTCCATTGTATTTAGCTTTTGCTTAAAAGAATATATATTGTGATTAGAGTTGAGCTTGGTTTCTCTCTCTAGCCCTTGGAGGTTTTACCACTGATTGGGGCAGTTGTGTTCTCTCTCTCAATTTGATTCTTGATTTGCGTATGGAATACATTATTTATGTAATATTCCATTGTATTTAGCTTTTAATTAAAAGAATAAACATTGTGATTAGAGTTGAGTTTGGTTTCTCTTTCTAGCCCTTGGGGGTTTTACCCCTAATTGGGGCATTTGTGTTCTCTCTCTCAATTTGATTTTATGATTTGCATATGGATTGCATTATTTGGTTTCAAAGCAAAGGGGATTTGTATCCTATCCTTTTAATTTTCAAATTCATCACCTAGATATTGACCTAGTTGGCCCCAATTTTTATATTTCAGATTCGAAACCCAGAATCTATGAAAGTCTTCTTCCATTTGTTAGAAGTGAAGAACACATCGCAGATTCGAAGTTATTGATCACGATCTGGTTTCGACCTAGGTTTAGTTTCAGATTTTGATTTTTTGAATTTGACTTGTGGCCTGAGAATACCAGCTCTAGAAACATGGTGATTCTAGATTGACCTCGACTTACACCATAGTTGAGTTGTGACTGTGATTCAATTGTTTCTAGTCAAGATCCAAACTCGAATTAAACTCCAGGTTGAAGATCCGAAAACGATCGGACACCCAGTTGAAGATTTGAACTCAATCCAAAGATCCTAGGTAAGATCCGATCCAACTTTGATTTGAAGTGAGATTGTGCAATTATTGTCTTGTTTCTTGATTTGATTCGAGTTCAAGCCCTAGACCCAAAATCGAGTCCTAAATCCTAGTTAAGATCCAATCCGACGTGCTAGCCAAGATACGACTTCAACCTGAAGCCCAGAAGGAGATCCGAAACCTTTCGTTGATCTGCGAACCGATCTGACACCTGTTTTTTTTTTTTCTTCAAAGACTCTGGTTTTCCTGGCTTGAAGACTCAACACTTTGAATCGACTTGAAGCCCTGAAAAGCTGAATCTAGTATTGTGATTGAGTCTTGAACATCGTCTCATGAATTGCAATTGCAACCTGTTCTGGGTTCTGGTTTGAATCAGCAACTCTTTGGCTACTATTTGGATTGTTCGAAGCCTGATTGCTAGGTTGAGTTTGAAGGTTGATTGTTGGTTGAGTTCGAAGCTTGATTGTTGGTTGAGTTCGAATCTGACATTGAAGTTCTGAGACGACTTGTGTGTTGCAGATCCTAGTGCCTCACATTCGAAGTTGATTGCTGAATCCATCTGGGTTCTTGTTCTTCGACTTGTCTGGGCAGTGCAATATGAATTTCTTTGATTATTCTTCAATTGCTTCTGTGATATTGCACTTCTTGAATCAATTTACTATTGATGTATTACACTACATTCTTAGTTGGTGTTGTTGTGCATCGATTTTTTTGATTCTTGGTGATTTTGGGATAATATTCTTGTTGGACTGTTCATATTAAATCTGAGTGAGTTGGTGTAACCTTGAATATTGGACTGTTTGGTGTCGATGGCTCTACGAGGTCAAGGATGTAGAGGTGACTATGATAGGGTTTATGCTTCGAAATTTGGTGAAGAAACTGAGATGAATTTCTCAATTGGAAGGAGCATGATGCTTCTCTGAATCAATTTCTCTATTGCAAGGAGCAATGTTGCTACTCTGAATCAATTTCTCCATTGGAAGGAGCAATGAAGCTAATCCAAATCAAACTCATAATCAAAGAGATGAGATGAAAGAAATGAGTAACAAATTGTGCCTTGAAAGAGGTACAATGGTTTTTTTGAAATCTTCAAATAATGTATGTGTTTCCCGCTTCTGTAAGCCTCTATAAGATATTGACTTGACTTGATTATGCTGATGATAGTGATGCTTATTTGCCAGTTTTGTCTAAGGGACAAAAGGAATAATGCAATGCAAAATTCTTGCTTTTGATTAGCTTCTCATACGTGGTTCTTACCTAGCGGATGCATAGTCGATCCTTTCATCTTTTGTCACATTCTTCACCCTTGCTTTGGAAGCTATCCTTTTGCTAGTCTATTGATCTCATTCTGTTTGAATGAGTACATCTCTGCACCAGTGCGCCAATTAGAGATGAAGGCTCAGGAAAATGGAGGTTTGTCCAAGCTTTAGCAAGAGTGTATGGAGGGCATGATGGGGGTGGTCAGTCTGTGCCTATGGTTGTTTAGCTAAGGATGTAGTTACATGTATTCAAGGAAGGATGAGTAGAGAGGGTTATGTTTGTGTTGGGCATGGAGATGCAGTGCCTATTCCTCACCTCAGATTCAATGCATGGTGTACATTGAGCATTTGTGGAATATTATGGGTGTGTTTGGTTTGTGTTTGTAGAGTAGTTTTTGAGATAGAAAGTACGAAAATTTGTTTGGTTTGTCTTTTTTCAGAAATGGTTTTGAAAAATTGTTTTGGAGAGAGAGTTTTAAAAAAAGTGATTGATTTGATGTGTATGAGAGAGTGTGATTTTGAAAAGTAGGTAACCAAACAAAATTTTGAGATTTTTTTTGGAAAAATTTGTTTGGTTTGATTACTCTTGAAAATTTGTTTGTAGAGAATTTTTCCCAAAATTTTTTTTGAAAAACAAACCAAACAAGCCCTACATCACCTATGTATATTCTCTCTCTAGCCCTTGGGGTTTTACCCTTAATTGGGGCATTTGTGTACTCTCTCTCTCAATTTGATTCTTCATTGCATATGGATTGCATTACTACCCACTCCTTAAAACCCTAAACCCGACCCATATTTATAAACCTGACCCATTAACTCAGACAAATCCAGTAGGGCCCACCATCCTTACTTAAACCTAGCCCACACACACTACCCCACCAGCCCAAATTCTTTATTTCCAACCCTTATAACCCAGCCCATTTACTTATTCTTTTACCTAAGCCCACTGCATCATAACCAGCTCATAGCACAGAGTCCAACTCCAACCCCACAGAACTAGCAACCAGTTATAAATAAATAAATAAAATTTTTTACAATTGCAGAATTTGTGGACAGCGTGGACCTTTCTTTGTGGACCTACTGCACATCCTTGGAGCTTCAAACATTGGGTACTCTTATACTTTCGGAAAAAAAAGCTACATATCTTCTTTTGAAACTTGATTAATTTTATATCTGAGGTTTAAATCAATACAATTTGCAAACGGTCCACATGAGCCTTTTTTTTTCCTGTCCAATTTTCTTCTCAAACCCCAGAAAAACAAAAAAATGACCCTTTGCAGTTTATTTCCTCTCTCTGCTTGTTGCCCATTTTAGCACACTAAAATCCTACATATCCGCTACATTGCAGTAGTTTATAATTAATTTACTTGGGGTAATTTAATTCTTAATATCGGCATTTAAAAAGGAAAAAAAAAAAAAACATTTCATCTATTTGCTTGACATTTGACCCATTTACCCCATGCTATGGCCCATGGAAATTCAAAAGATAGGCAAGATATTTTAGAACAAAATGTCAACTCCCTTAAACTTGATATGAACAATCTCAAGGCATTAGTAGCCCATATAAAACTGGACTTTAGTGCAGAACTCCAAGGGCAGTTAGACAATCTTAGCAAACGATTTTCTAAGTCTCTAGGAAAACACCCTATTATTGCACCGTGATGACCTTCTTTTTTTCACTTTGCCTAGGTCATGTCACTAGTGTTAACTAATCATTTGGCCTGGCCAAAGGCACAAGCTGAGGACCTTATATCCCTCCTGACAGACCTCGAGAGCCATACAGTCAAGATACCCATATCAAAGAGAGTCGAGTCCCAAATTTGGGTAAGAGAGTTTCATTTGTTGTCTAGTACTAAAGTAAGATTAAGCATATAAGCGTGATGGCACCTTCTCCTCTTGAGCTAGCTTTTGGGGTGAGTTCTATCCAAGACCGTATATCGTGGTATCAGAGCCAGAGTACTTAGGGATGGGTAGGGTGCGTGTCCCTGGCTTGCACACCGTAGGTGTTGCCGAGTGAGCACGCTAGGCGTAAGGGAGGGTGTGAAGCGAAGTCCCACATTGCATGAGTACTAAAGTAATATTAAGCATATAAGCGTGTGAGGGCACCTTCACCTTTTGAGCTAGTTTGTTCTACCTACGATTGTGTATTAGGGGCATCACAGAGTAAGTCAAAATAAAGCCCCCTAGCTATGATAGTAGGTTGGACCCTAGCTCTTTCTTGGATTGGCTTGAATAGATGGATGACTACTATGATTGGTATATGTTAGACGATCAACGAGTTCGTTTTGTCAAAATGAAGCTCGTTGGTCTACTAAGCGTTATTGCCAGGGAGTCCTAAATAATGTGGAGCGTCTAGGACATCCACCCATTACTTTATAGGATGATATGAAACTAAAACTCAAGGAAAAGTATCTTCCCAAGGCAATTGCTTGACTAGTGGCTTAACCTGTGACAATTTTCCTCTAGCGTGACTAATTATCTCAATAGGCTTGAGGAACTTTCCCAACAATGTGAGTTTAGGAGGAACATTGGATAACTGTCACCAAATTCATCAATGGGTTAAGACATGAGATCAAAAGGGAGTTCAATTTACATTCACCTGACACCATAGAAGAAGCTTACCAAAATGCTTTAGAGATAGAGAAGTATAATAAGTTTCCCATCACGAGGTGTACAGCTGACCCTGACAAGGTCAAAGCTATTAGAGAATGGCCTATGCCCAAGTCGATCACTGAGGTTCATAGTTTCCATGGGTTAACCACTTTCTATCGGAGGTTCATTAAGTGGTTTAGTTCCATCACCACTTCCATTACTGATTGAAAAAGAGGGGAGTTCCAATGGACTCCTGCAGCCTCTCGAGCCTTCAAAGAGCTCAAAAAGAAGATGTCTGAGTCTCCAGTCTTAAGGCATCTAGACTTCTCCAAAGTCTTTGAAGTCCCTTGCGATGCATCTGGGGTAGGTATAGGTGGAGTCCTAAAGGTAAATCCTATTGCGTACATTAACGAAAAACTCAACGAGGCTAAGCTACGATATTCCACTTATGATAAGGAGTTCTATGCTGCCATATATGCCCTTCGTCATTGGAGGTATTACTTACTACCTCAAGAAGTGTCCTATACTTTGATCATCAAGCCTTGAGATACCTCCAATCTCAAAAAAAGTTGAGCACTAGAGATGCTTGATGGGTAGAGTTTCTTCAAGAATATACTTCCGTTCTCAATCACTGTGATGGTATAGAGACCAAGCCTGCTGATGCCCTCAGTTGAGTTGTTACTGTCTTGTCATCCTTGAGTGTACACGTGGTAGGTTTTGATAGGATGAAGGATGAGTACACTACTTGTTTTGATTTTGGTATCATTTTTCAATAGTTTCACGATGGTAGTCGTCATGATTATATTAATTTTGTGATTCAAGATGGTTACTTGTTTAGGGGGTCTAAGTTTTGCATTCCTCGCACTTCACTTATAGATTTCATAGTTTGGGAATTTCATGCCGAACGGTTAGCAGGACACTTTGGTAGAGATAAGACCATTGCATTAGTCGAGGATTGGTTTTATTGGCCATTCTTGAAACATGATGTTGCTAGGATTGTCTCTTGGTGTCGCACATGTCAGTTGGCTAAGGTAAAGAAAAGAAACATTGGTTTGTACACTCCAATACCTGTTCCACACACACCTTGGAAAGGCCTTAGCATGGATTACGTCCTTGGATTACCTTGAACAACCAGAGGTCACGATTCTATTCTGACGGTAATGGATAGGTTTCTAAATTGGCCCACTTTATCCCTAGTAGTAAAACAACCGATGCATCACATGTTGCCAAATTGTTTTTCCGAGAGGTTGTTAGAGTACATGGGTTACCTACTTCTATTGTGTTTGATAGGGATGTCAAGTTTGTTAGTTATTTTTGGAAGACACTTCGGAAATTGTTTAGCACTACACTAAAATTTTCCACTTTTCACCCACAAATTGTTGGGCAAATTGAGGTTGTTAATAGGAGTTTGGATGATCTGTTTTGGTGCATTGTGGGTACAAACCGGGGAATTGGGACTTAGTGTTACAAACTGTTAGGTTTGCTTACAACAGTTCGGTGAGTTGTTGTACTGGTAAGAGTCATTTTGAGATTGTTCATGGTATACCTCCTCGTCAACCCATTGACCTTATTCCATTGCCCCTTGATGCCCGTTCCTCTAAATCTGGGGAATCATTTGCTAAACACATTCATGACTTGCTTGCCGAATCATCTACTTCATATGCGTTTAGATATGAATATTAGTCCTATTTTCAATGTCAAGGATTTGTTTCCTTACCGGGATACTTTTGAGCCTCCCATTTTGTCAGCAGGTTTGCCTACAGGCTTTCATTCTCTCTCAGTGCTAGTTAGCGTTCCTTGTCCTCTACCACCTCCACACTGTCATGCTGATCAAATTGAGGTCCTTGACACATAGGATGTTGGTTCTTCCCATGGTGGTTGCTGGAAATTTGATTATTATTGCCTTAATATTATGTTAGTGGATGTATATAATATGTTAGTGATGTATATAATATGTTAGTGGCTGTTAGTGGACATATAGTGGCAATATATAATGCAGCACCATCTTCTCCACTACCCCAATGGCCAACCCACTAGAGAGTGGAATGAGTTTGGTGACAACCAATCACCTCCTCCCTCAATTGTGTATAAATTGAGGTGAGGAGGAGGGGTAGAAAGATCAAGAAACAACAACACATCTGTGAGAGATTGTGAGAGTTTGAGAGTTCTATAGAGAGTGAAGGTGAGGTGTGAGTGTAATCTCCCTCCGGGAAAAATTCTATAGTGATAGCTCTCCGTGGACGTAGGCAATTGCCGAACCACGTAAATATTGTTGTGTTCTTGTGTGTGATTGATTTTTGAGTGTGGTTATTGTTGTTATCTTGTGCGCTGGAAGAATTGCCTCGCTACTAATGATGCATGGATCACCGAGATGAGTTTCGTTGTCTTGATTCCACATTTTTTGAGCAGTATCTGTAAGTTTAGAGAAGAGAAAGAGTTAGGGAATGAGTTAAACTTCATTCCCTTTTATATTGATAATACTGAGTAATTACAGGAGTGCCATAAGTTGTAACATATGGGCTAGCCCATTACACCAATCAAAAGAATAAATAAGAATAAAATACAATCACTTATTTCCTATTCTGATACTCCTCTTCAAGCTGGTGCAAAGATATCTCTCATGCCCAACTTGTTGAGAATGCCATGAAATAGTTTGCTCCCTAACTCCTTGGTGAGAACATCGGCTAGTTGGTCTCTAGTCCTCACAAATGGAATACATATGATGCCACTAGAGAGTTTTTCCTTGATGAAATGCCTATCAATCTCCACATGTTTAGTTCTATTATGTTGAACTGGATTATGAACTATGTTGATTGTGGCCGTGTTGTCACAATATAGTCGCATGGAGTCAGTTTAATGGATTCCTAAGTCTCCCAATAATAGTTTAATCCATAGTAACTCATATACACCCTGAGCCATAGCCCTGAATTCTGCCTCAATACTAGATTTAGCAACCACATTCTGTTTCTTACTTCGCCATGTGACTAGGTTGCCACCAACAAATGTGCAGTATCCGGAAGTCAATTGTTTGTCAGTGACAGATCCAACCTAATCTGCATCAGTAAATGCCTCAAGACTGAGATGGCCATGTTTTGAGAAATAGAGACCCTTTCCAGCAGAAGACTTCAGGTATCTCAGGATTCTTATAACTGCCTCTAAGTGGGAAGTTCTAGGAGCATGCATAAACTGGCTTACCATGCTTACGGCAATGGCAATGTATGGACGTGAGTGGGATAAGTATATGAGCTTGCTCACTAGTCTCTTGTATCTCTCCCTGTCCACTGAATCACCCTCTTGATCCTCACTTAGTTTTTGGCCCAGTTCTAGAGGTGTATCACATGGTCTACCTCCAAGCATTCCAGTTTCCTTTAGCAAGTCAAGTACATAATTCCTCTGGCATATGAAGATGCCATCCTTGGACTGAGTTACTTCAATGCCCAAAAAATACTTCAAATAGCCTAAGTCTTTGATTTTAAACTTCTTGGCTAAGTATTCTTTCAAACGAGGAATCTCCTCAACATCATTTCCTATCAGAACAATATCATCAACATAGACAATAAGAGCTGTGGTCTTACTATGTGAGGAGTGTTTCACAAAGAAGGTGTGATCAGCCTGACGTTGCTTGAACCCATATTTCAGCATAGGTTGAGCAAACCTTTCAAACCAAGCCCTAGGAGACTGTTTTAGCCCATAAAGTGACTTTCAGAGCCTGCATACTTTAAAGTTGGACTTAGCATCCCAAAACCAAGAGGAATATCCATATAGACCACTTCTGCTAGGTCTCCATGAAGGAAAACATTCTTTACATCAAACTGATGAAGTGACCAATCCAAATTTACAGCAAGGGCTAAGAAGCACGGACACGTCCCTGAGGCTTGCGTATCAGTGTCAGATACGCGTCGGACACGGACACGTGTACGACACGCTGTTGACACGTGTCCGACACTCTCCCCTGCGTGTCCCCATTTTTCGTAATTTTTCGTAGGACACGAGGTTGGACACGCGAGGACACGATTCAGACACGCAGGTGGGTGGATCGAAGAAGCCCTAGAACTGTTGGAGAGGAGAAAGAGAGAGAGAGAGCCAGAGACAGAGACAGATCGAGGGGAGAGAGAGAGGGAGATAGGTCGAGGGAAAAGAGAGACAGATTGAGGACAGAGATGAAACCCTAACCTGTTCGTCTTCCTCGTCTTCCTCTCTGCGCCTCAATCGACCTCGTTTGACCATCGTTTGACCATCGCCTGACCATCGATCTACCATCGCCATCGATCGCCCTCTCTTCTCTGCTCTCTCTCTCTCTCTCTCGATCCTATGTTCGACGCGATAGCTATATAAATATACTAACAATATATATATACGTTATATAGCTATTTATTTATTTATATTATTTATTATTAGTATATATGTATATAAAATTAAAAAATAAAATTAGTATATATTTTTTGGTGCTTGAAATAATAAATAAATAAAATAAATAAATAAAATTAGTATATATTTTTTAATTTTATATATAATAAATAAAATAAATAAATAAATAAAAACAAATAAAAATAGTATATATTTTTTAATTTTACATATAATATATAAATAAAATTATATATATTAAACGTGTCCCCAGCGTGTCGTGTCCCTCATTTTTTGAAAAATTACGTGTCCGCGTGTCTGTGTCGTATCCGTGTCGTGTCACGTATCCGTGTCCGTGCTACTTAGAGCAAGGGAGAGTAAGATTCTCACAAAATTTATCTTAGCAACTGATGCAAATGTCTCTTGGTAATCCACCCCATAAGTTTGAGTGAAGGCCTTAGCAACTAGACTTATGGGGTGAATCATCAGCTTTGTTTTTACTGTGTACACTTACTTACACCCAACTGGATTTTTGCCTCTAGGCAACTCCACTAACTCCCAAGTACCACTCTTGCTGAGAGCTCTCATCTTTTCCATCATAGCATGTTTATATTCAGGAATAGAGAATGCATCCTGAAAATTGGTAAGTAGACTCACAGAACACACTTTAGATAGAAAAACTTTATACGAGGAAGACAGATTAGAATAAGGGACGTGATTACTAATAGGATGTTGAGTACATGACCTAACCCCCTTCCTATTAGCAATAGGAACATCAAAATCTGAACAATCAGGAATAGAAGCACTAGAATCAGAATTACCTGGATGCTCAGGAGAGGGGGTTGACTCTGGACACTCATCCGAAGAAGAAGTTAGCAGTAGAGGAAGGAAAGTAGTCTCTTGCATCTAAGTGACTTGTTGTCTGTCCTTGTCCCTGATATAAACTTTGCCTGCTTCCTTTTCCTGAACAACTGCTGGCTTATCATCCGCTATCTGTTCAACCACGGGCGGAAGTGGAACAGGAATCTCTTTACACCAAGGTTTCCCTGATATCGGGGAGTTGGAAAGTAAAGCTGAGACTCAAAGAAAGTGACATCCATGGAGACAAACCATTTGCGAGTGGGAGGATAATAACACTTATAACCCTTTTTGGTGGCAGAATAACCCAGAAAAACACACTTAAGAGACCGATGATCTAATTTACCACGAGTGGGAGAATGATTATAGACAAAGCAAACACAGCCAAAAGTCTTAGGAGAAATGGAGAACCCGGAAGGGGTAGACCCGAACAAAAACTTAAAGAGGTATTTGTTTTTGAAGGACTTGGGTAGGAAGACGATTAATCAATTAAGCGGCAGTGAGAACCGCTTCCCCCCAATAGGATCGAGGAACCCACATCTCAAAGGATAGACAACGAGCGACATCAAGGAGATGGCGATTTTTGAGTTCTGCAACACCGTTTTGGTGAGGGGTATTAGTGCATGAAGTCTGGTGAATAATGCCATGAGTGGCAAAGTAAGTGGCAAGACCAGAGTCAATATATTGCCCCCTATTATCAGAACGTAGAATTTTGACAACTGCCCCAAATTGAGTACAAACCATTTTATGGAAGTTTTGAAAGACAGAAAATACATCACTTTTATCTTTCATCAAATAGACCCAAGTGGCCCGGGTATGAAGGTAACAAACCATTTTTGACTGGTTAAAGACACAACGGGATGGACCCCATACATCAGAATGAATCAAAGAAAATGAAACTAAACTTTAATTAATAGAAGGAGCAAAAGAGGCTGTGTTGTTTTCCAAGTTGACAAGAGTCGCATTGAAAATCTGACACATTAAGTAATAAAAAGGAGGGATGTCCTAAGCGACAGTGCCACAGCCAAATGTCTTCCTTGGTGGATGGTAACTGAATAGATGAATGAGCCAGCTTGTCTGTCTGATCCAGAATGTAGAGCCCATGTTCTTCTCTACCATTGTCAATCATCTTCGTGATAATGTCTTGAAAAAGACAATGATTCGGAAAAATCGTCATGCTACAATTTAAGTCACGGGTAATACGACTCAAAGATAAAATATTGACACTGAAATTGGAAACATGGAGGACAGAAGACAAAGGAAGGGAAGATGTGGCATGAATTAAACCTTTCTTTGACACAGGCGAAATGGTACCATCAGCAATACGCACTTTTTCCTATCCTGAGGAGGGGTTATACTCTGAAAATAAATTAGAGAAGCCAAACATATGGTCAGAAGTACCAGAATTAATAATTTATGGTACAGTTGTATGAGATAGCAATGCACATGGAGAGGAAGCCAAGCTACCTAAATTGGCAAAGAAAGAAGAGGGTGGACCTGTAGTAGAAAGAGGGGCTCGACGGTCTAGCAAGTGGCGAAGAGCAATCTCAAAATCTGAGACAGATAACCCCGAAACATCAGTAGCCGGTGAGACAACGAGAGATGAAGGTGGTGGCTCAACCGTGTCAGAAAGATGTGCCTGTGCATTGGCCCCTCGACCTCTCGGGTGACCAGACCGATCCCCTTGAGTACCAGGGCAGTCTCTTCAGCCACCAAAAGGGGTTCCATACAGCTTCTAACAAGTTTCTCTAGCGTGGCGAGGTCTATGGCAGTAGTCACAGTAAAGCTGATCCTTCTCAGAGGAGGGACGAAAACAACGAGGCATACCATCTTGAGGAGGGGTAGAAACCAAGGCAGAGCGATCAATAGTGACAGGAGGAAGCATAGCAGAGCGGCGACTTTCCTTATTTTGCACAAAAGCAAAGGCTTCCTAGAGAGAGGGAAGCACATCCATGCCAAGTACTCTGCTCCAAACAAGATCATACTCTACATTCAGGCCTTCCAAGAACTTGAAGACCCACTCTTTCTCCACAAATTTTCGGTAACCAACAGAATCGATGGGACATACAGGCTTGTAATCCTGAAGGTGATCAAGTCGCTTCCACCTATTGCTAAGAAAGGTAAAATGGTGGAGGATAGTCATCTCACCTTGCATTGATCTCTCAATGGAGCGACGTAACTCGAAAGCCTGTGAGAAGTTCCCCTTCCTGGAATAAGTAGTAGCTACGGCCTCCCAAATGTCCTGGGCAGTGTCCATAGATAAATAGCCCTCTCCAATCTCCGGAACCATAGAATGGATCAATCAGCCCATAATCAAAGAATTGATGATCTCTTACTGGTCATAATGAGGGTCGGTGATACTGGGTGCCTGAACCCTCCCATCCACATATCCTATCTTCCCTTTGCTCTTCAGAAAAATAATCAAACTCTGCGACCACGCAAGGAAATTGTAACCATTAAATAGAGAAGAGGTGATTTTAAGGCCAAGGTTGAGGTCATCAGTCATAGGAGAAGGGATAACCGAACTCTCGTCCTGAGATGGCTAAGAGGTAGTAGATTCACTAGTCAAATCTGCTATGGAGACTCTATTAACTATTCCGCAATCACAAGGCCAATCACAAACCTGAAAGATGAGAGTGGAGGAACAAGTACAAGAAGAACTAGAAAAGCATAGAGAATTTAAGAATCCATTTTTCTTTTTTTGCCTTTGTGTTTTAAAAGAGAATTAAAGAGTGTTTAATAACCAACCGATATAGATGAAGGGAAACGAAGGCAGAACCGGAGGCAAAAGTCAAACTAAGGCTTAGAGGTGCAGACATGAGTCACACATAACAGAGACTCTGTCGACAAGGACCACAAAGGCTAAAGGGACTGCCGACAGACCCCTAGACAGTCAGAGGGACTGCCGACAAGCCCTTAGGGACTCTGAGAAGCTTCAGACTAAGCCTAATAGGCTGTCAAGGAGCCCAGATGAGGAGCCGAAGACCTGGGAAGGGTGTCGCAGGCTGTGGGTTACTTGGGTAGACTGTCGACTGGTCTGTTGGACTGTAGGTGGGCTTCTGGCAGAAGAGAAGAAGGGCAATGGAGAGATGGGCTAGGGTTTTGGCTCTGATACCATGTAAGTTTAGAGAAGAGAAAGAGTTAGGGAATGAGTTAGACTTCATTCCCTTTTATATTGATAATATTGAGTTATTATAGGAGTGCCATAAGGCATAATATATGGGCCAGCCATTACACCAATCAAGAGAATAAATAAGAATAAAATACAATAACTTATTTCCTATTCTAATAGTACCCTGGTCATTACTCTCCGGAGGATTCTTTTTCAGCTGGGGAGAAATGATGGGGATCAAGAAAGAAAGGGATTGAAGACTTATTATAGGCGCAAGAGACATCAGGTGAAATCCTAGAATTTTTAGGAGGTTTCGTTCCCAAATTAGTTATATTTTTTGTTTCTTTAATTTTCCTGACTACCTATGTAGGTTTTTTTTATTATTTATTATTTATTATTTATTTTATATATATATATATGTGGAGATTTTGGAACGAGAATATTTACCTTTGAATGAATAATTATAAAATTTGAGAGAGATTATATTTTCTTTGAGAAAATCCTAGAGTGGGAGTTGTTTCTTCTCGTTATTCTTCTTTCTTCCTTTCTGGTTTTACACCAAATAGGTAGGCAATGACTTGCACCAAACCAGACATTACTTTTGCAGTGGGAAAACTTAGTAGATATACTAGTAATCCTAGTAGTGTGCATTGCCATGTTGTTAATCGAGT
This sequence comes from Camellia lanceoleosa, assembly GCA_025200525.1. NCBI lineage: Eukaryota > Viridiplantae > Streptophyta > Magnoliopsida > Ericales > Theaceae > Camellia > Camellia lanceoleosa. The sequence continues at coordinate 103,118,829 of CM045762.1, read as the reverse complement.
ACTAAGGTATTTGAGGAAAACCATGGACTATGGAATAGTTTATAATGGGTATCCACCAATGCGTTAAGGATTCATGGATGCCAGTTGGATTATTGGCCATGAGGATGACTCATCAACGAGTGGTGAGAATTTTACTCTTGAAGGATAAGCTATCTCCTGGGGATCTAAGAAGCAAACACTCATAGTAGACTCAACTATGGCAACTAAATTTGTAGCAAAGAGGTAGAGTGACTAAGGAATCTATTGCTATAAATTAAATTGTGGCCAAAACCAATGCTGCTTATATCTTTGCATTGTGATAGCGAAGCAACTTTATTATGGACCTATAGCCAAGTGTATAATGGAAAGTCTAGGCATATAGGATTGAGACATAGCTTTGTCACGCAGTTAATCATAGAAGGTATAATTACAATTGATTATGTAAAGTCAAGTCAAAACTTGGTTGACCCTCTAACAAATAAAACTCTGAAAATCCCTAACAAAATTTGGTTGACCCTCTAACAAAGAGACTTGCAAGGGATTTGGTATGAACCTCAAGGGATTTGGCTTGAGGCCTGGGGCTTAAGAGTTTGCTCCCTCTAGTTCTTAGGTTCAATTCCTCCAACCAACATAAAACCCTTAAGGCCACGGACCACAGGGAAACCTATTTTTTAAGGCTTGTTTGGGTTGTAAGGACTTAGTTTGGTGCATGAAAGCTGGCCTAGGATATTCTGCTTAACAAAAAAAAAAATTAAGGGGAATGGGTCTTAAAGCCCACATAACGTAATCACTCATGGTGGAAACTTGACTCAACGCTTGAAATATCAAGTCCATGAGTTAAGCAAGCCCAAGTACACCATATGTCGTGATTGCAAGCACTTAAAGTTTTGTTTCTATTTGTTGTCCCAAGGTAAAGTGCTTGGTACCTGTAAATGTGAAAAAAAGAGGTTAAGTTAGTAAACTCTTAATAAGCTTACAATTGAGGTTGTTAGGGTATTATAGGGGTACTCTCAGTAAGCATACCTATATGAGTGTAGGAGGTGGTTCTGCTTCCTATGAGTCCAAGGACTTGGCTCTAGAGCACTCATGAAACAAGACGTAGATACAATGCCAATCCATGTGTCGACTAATTAGAATGCTTGAGGTAACATATATTACGCATGAGACATCCGGTTAGTCGTATAAAATCAGTAGTTCAATGACAAAAGTTGCAGGGGTACTCTCAGTAAGCTTACCTATATGATTGTAGTAGATGGTGTTGCTTCCTATGAGTCCATGGGCTTGGCTCTAGAGTGCTCATGAAACAAGATATAGATAAAATGCCAATCAACGTGTCGGCTTATTTCAATACTTGAGGTAACATATACTATGTGTGAGACATATCCGGTTAGTCATATAAAATTGCTAGTTCAAATACAACTTTACTATGCCATCTTGATTAACTTTGACATGTTTTTCACTAAGTGAATGGTTCAAATCGTAAGATACCTTCACCTATGCATAAGGCTTCAAAGCAAACCAAGAATTATCATTTGGTATTTTGAAAATAGTGGGTGATTATTGGGGAATTTCAAAATTAAATTATAGTTATATGGGTATTTTCAAAACCTTCCTTGTTTACTTCGGAAAGCTTGGAACAAGCTTGAGAACTTGTCCCACATTGGAAAGAGAAGAAAAGATGGGAGTTCTCAATAAAGAGCAACATGGAATATTCCTTTGAATATAGAATTGTAGTATGGATGGTAGTGTACATGCCCGATCCACGCGTGCATTGTGTGGGCAATGGGTTGTGTGGTACTTTCCTATTTGATATGAAAAGGTTGGGACAATGACGTGGATCCAATGTGGTAGTGATGTGGCACACATCAGTGGTGAGTTAGCCAACTTGATCATATGGCTATGTGTCTAATATGGAGCGGTTTGATTATAGTCGTTGATGGGATAAGCATGGGATCAGATAGATCATATGTCCCCTGATCGTGATCGTGATTGTGATCGAGTGTGTCCAATCAAGGTAACCCTTCGGTCTGAAATAGATCCACACTGTAGATCATTTATCTAATGGTTAGATCTAATTGAATGCGATCAAGTGACATGACCCATTCGATCATGTGCATCTAGGCCTATATATAGGCTGCAAATCAAGCCATTCTCTTCATCCAAAAAATTCAAAAAGCAATTTTGGAGTTCTCTCTCCAATCGATTTTATGTTTTCGATCAAGAGTTTTCTAAAAGAAGTTTTTTGTTTCTCTATCTTTTTGATAATCATTTCCTGCAGACTTGATTATCACTTCTCTTCGTTCTCTTGATCATATCAAGAGTTTTCTGATATCGTTTGTGCAAATGCTGGTTGATTGATCCTTAGATTAGGCTTAATTGTATCCTGGAGGCGAATTTACTGTCAACCCACTGCACACCATCTGGTAGGGGCAAATATTATCTTTAGAAAAGTGACGTAGACTTGAAGCAATCATTTTTGTGGTTGTTTTCGAAGACACCAAAGTTGATCACCAGATTTTAAAAACTCGAAGATAACCAATTTTTGGAGGCAACCACGTTTGGGTTATCATAGTTTCAAATTATTAAAGTAAAGGATCATTTTTGAGATTATATGGAGAGAGGTAGCAAAATCTCATTGAACTTCGTAAATGAATTTATGCATATCAACTCAAAATTATGAATAGTTTTCTCCATGTCTCTGATTTGTAGGGAGATGTTTACCTTTACATGAGTACGTTTATTTGATGGGTGTATGATGTCTATATTGCAAACTTGAAGCATGTGGAATATTGTTTTTTTTTCTTCTTAGTGTTTTAATATTATGAACCCCTAAATGTATAAAATGTTTTCTGTGTTTCAAGTTCTTTGTGCTCTTCTATCATGCTGTGTCCAACATCCTATGTGTGGGAACCAAGGTTTCAAAAAGCGGTGTTATGTAATAGTTGCGGTGGTAGACGCTACCTGTTACACCAGCTTTTGCTGTGTGATGGAAATTCGCATGTGTAATGGCTGTTTTGGTGTTACATAACGGCCGTAGCGGTACTGTAACGGCCCGTTACATACCGTTACACAAAAAATATTATGCACCTGAAAGCTCTCAATATTGTTTGTGGTTATGCTATTATAATTTTTAAGTTAAAAGTGATATGGGGAATCGCAAGATCATTTAACCAGTATGCAGAGTAGTTGTTTCACATTTGTACTTCTAAGGTGTAGGGGAAAATAGTATTTGGATATTCACACTTGTGGTGGTGTTGAGTATGAACCAAACTACAAAATAATTGACTACTCTGTACTGTAATCATTTAATTGTGTGTAGTTGTCCAACCTCATCTTCAACTGCAAATAATTCTGTGTAGCTGTGTATATTTAATAGCTTGAAGTTCATGATTAGTTCATTCGATAAATTGAATTATTTTTTGAATTTAGCTTTTAGAACTGATAAGGGTTTTATAATATGATGTGTAAAATAAGTACTATTGCTGGGCTTTTTTTTTTTTTTTTTTTTTTTTGGAAAGCATCATTAAGATGTCTGATACTGTTACATGTCTCAGATAGTTGAATGTCGGAGAGTATTAAAATGGACCTATGCATATGGATACTACCTACCCTGGCATGAACATGCTAAGAGGCAATTTTTTGAATATTTACAAGGTATGTGGTTTCTGCCAAACTTCTACGAAATACAACTTTGAAAATTGTTTGAGTACTGTGGTGAAAATGATGTGATTTGTCTGCAGGTGAGGCCGAGGCTGGTTTAGAAAGGCTTCATCAATGTGCTGAAAAGGACCTACAGAATTACCTCAATGCTGAAGCCCCTTCGAATGATTTTAATGATTTTCGCACAAAGCTGGCTGGACTAACTAGGTAATTTTGTCTAGAAATAGTCGTTTGAGTGATAAAGTCTTCTATTTATGAGAAGTTATGTTTTACATTGACTCTTTTAAATATATGAAATACCTGGATTGAACACTCTACACTAGGGTAAGGTTATGGGACAAGAACACGGGCACAAAAATAGACACGAGCACGGTCACGCACGGATATGGACATAGACACGAACATGGTCACAAATACGGACACCAGACAATAATTATCAAAAGTTTAAAATACAGACACAGTGGGGATCAGCTTTTTCAACAGCAGACTCACGCCATATGGATCTGCCTTTGCCATGATCAAGCTTGGTGGGAACAGAGCCAATTGGATGGCTAACAAAAATTCAATCTTCATTTTCACTTTTCGTATTTTTTTTTTTTAAAGATTTTATTTAATTTTATTTTATTTTACAAAAGAAAGAGAAAACTTATTAGGTTAGGCCAGGTTGGCCTTGATCCCATTCCAAATCCAGCAGTAATATTGACACTGCTGATTAAAACCAGCCTACATGCATACCCTACTACTGAAATTCAATGGCATTTGTAACGAGTCTCTTAGCTACAAAAACCAGCTCCTCTTGCAATTATCCTCCCCTTCCTGGCTTCAATGTCATCATGATGATCATGCAGAGGAAAAGGCACTGCTATATGCAATGTTATGCTGTACACTGAAAAACACCCCAGAAATTACACAAATCTGAAATGCCTATGTCCATAGAAGTTAACAATACTTCACAAGAAGTAAAATCAAACTTGAAAAATATCCAATACTCATCTCAAAAATTGCAATAAAATAAAATAAATTAAGAAAATTTATAAGCAGAATTCTAAACTTGACTAAAAATTGTTCAAACCTATTTGTATTTTTACCCAAATAGATAAAAGAAGAAAATCGCAAGAACCTAAAAATTACTAGAAAGTTTATTAGTAGGAAAAACACACATCTTAGCTGTCATTATGAAGTTATCCACATATAATTTTTTGAGATTCCCTTGGAGAGTGAAAAAAATTATCAATTTTTGTAGTATCACTCAGATAATTTGAGCCACTTTAAGTGCAGTATGTCAATATGACCTGGGATATTTTTTTGGGTGGGTAAGACGTGGGATATTCAGTAGCTTCTAATCCGATTTCTTCTATCAAATGATTGTTGTTCATGTGAGAAGCATTCAACCCAACTTAGCCAACTCCTTTGTATCCGGCATAAGGCGCTAAACATATTCTCCATTTCATTAAGTCCTAAGGCCCACGAGTAGCTAGTTCTAGTCCTTTTTGTATATGGTTGTTTGGATCCTCTAATCTCGTTTCATAGTTGTAGCTTCTTGAGATTGTCCAACCTCAGTTGATCACTGGTGAAATGAGATCCATTTTGTTCAATCCATGATCACCAACAACATAATTATTAACGATTTCTTCTCAGTCTAGCACTTCAATAGTGTCTCCAGGTGCTTTAGCTCCTGCTTGAGTTGCACCATCTTTGCCAAAAATGACTCTTCATAATATGGGAATGGTTTTATCCATAACCCTTTTGCATCTTTGTTACTCTGCATGCCAAATTAATTTGAAATTACAATATACAACAAACGTTACAAATATATTTACTTTGCACTAATCTTTGTGTGTGTATATATATATATTTCTCACTTATTATCGTCTTTTTCTCTTAATCCCTTGCAAATGCACTGCAACTTCCAGTAAGCATATCATTGATTGTTCCATATTTTTAATTTAATAGCTTCAGTCTAGATTCGAATCAGGTTGTGCTTTCAATCAACACCCTGGGAGCTTTTGCTCCAATTTGGTCTTTATTTCCTTTTTAGTTCTTGGTTTAATACCATTGTCACACCTAATTTTTTTGGCAACACAGCTCTGGTAGTACTTGAGTAAGTTTCTCATCTTCTTTGGGAGTCCATTGTCACTTGGTGTTTTTGCGTAGTACATCACATTGCTCATTTGGTGTATAGTCCATCCTGAAAATTATGCATCTTAAAAATGAACAAAAGTTAACAAATCAACTAAAAAAAAAATTGATAACAATGTCTAAAGTTCATCGCATTCAATTTAGAAAAAACAAGTCAATCCATTTAACAAAAGAAAACAAATCATATGAAAAAATATAGAAATAAATAAATTATACCAGAATAATTGTGTCTGAGTTGATCACATCCAAATAGGTGATTAAATAAAATAAGAAAATAAAAACTACAATGAGAAACAAGTGATAACTTTACAAAATTGTAAGCATACTATAATTGTTCATGCACCCTGCCTATTGTTTAACCAGTTGTTAAACATTTCAGCTGCTAAGTTATTTCTCCATTTGTCCATGTAGTCTATTCATCGGAAGTCTTAACATGCGTGATTGGATCACCTTTCAAATTATTAATATCTTCACCTTCACTCTCACCTTCTACATTTAGTTCTTTTTCTATTGGGTCTATAAATATTTCTGTTTTTATTAGATTATATCAATGTTTTTAAAGGCGAAAGCGCAAGGTGAGATGTTTTACCCTTGATGAGGTGAGGCATAAGCCTCAAGGCGTTGAGGCGTAAGCCTTTTGAATTTTATAAATGGTGTTGCTACATGCACCAATTAATATATTAATTAGTGTACCAACATAATTATGGCATTGCCATTTTAAGACTATGACCCCACCACCCATTATACAAATTACAAAGACCCAAAATCTCTAAAATTATGCCACACCATCCGTTAGTACATTAATTGTTATACCAATTGGTGCATATAGCATTATTCTTTTATAAAATATAAAGTTAAATTAATATAGCATAAAAGAATATAAAAAATATAGGAAATAAAATTCATAAGACCATTTATGCCTAAAAATAAATTGAGTTAATATATTTACCAATAGCAAGAAAATAACACTATTAAAAATATAAAAAAATTATTTTGCAATAAATACAAAGAGTCCAACTAAAAATCATTCAGCTATAACACCCTCAAAAAGAAAAAAGAGAATTTGTTATGCAATAAGTACAAAGAGTCCAACCAACAGTCATTCAACTACAACACTTAAAAAAAAATATTTATTATACAATAAATAATAGTTTCCTACCCGAAATCATTCAATCAATATAGAAAAGCACTAAATCGTTGGAGAAAAAGACCTGAAGTCGAGCCGACGTTGTTTAGATATGAAGAAGATCAATCGTTTGCAGCTCTGCATCTATGGTTTTTTATATCTTCTTCTTATTCGAAGTCGTATGCCTCGTTGTTAAAGCATGAAAAGTGCAAAAATGTGCCTGATGCGAACGCCTTTGAGGTTGAGGCTTTCGCATAGCTGGTGCTTCGCGAAAAAATCAATGCACAGGATCGTTTTCATCACGCCTCGCCTCAATGCGCGCCTTAAGGCGTGCCCCAAGAACACCCTTGAAAACATTGAATTATATGCAGAGGGCAACATTCAGTGATGATTTGACATTTTCTCCTAATCGAATAATATGAAGGACTTGGCAAAGTCGCCTGTTGACATTTGAGCAACCCAATTCACCTTTTGATCATGTTTTGAGCTGATGAGTCCTTCATGTTAAAGAATTCTTGTGTTGTGTTGGTGTCAATCACTCCGTTCGTTTAAATGATATTGTTGCCCTCTATATGGTGCATGAAAACATTACCATTTGTATATCTAGCATCCACAAGATAATAAAAACCTAAAGATAACAATTGGTATCAAAGAGGAAAATAAAACTGTGTTTTGTTATGCACTAAATAAAATGTTGTATTTTAAATGATAGATTACCATCATGGACTACCAAACCATTTCTCACGCTTATGTCATCTCAAAGTAGGGGTGCGCATGGTTGGAATTGACATGAAAATCTTGGAATTAAACCAGACCAAACAAGTAAAACTTGGTTCAGTTCGATTCGATTCAGTTCAGTTTAGAACCACGGTTCTTAGTAACCTTGTCATTGTTCACAATATGATCACAAAATATTGTCTACAACCTAAAAATTGTTTAGAACTAATTCCACCACTATACAACATGCTTGCAAGAGTAAAAGGCTTCAACTTATGTATATATATAATACTAATAAGATATTTGAGTGTTTATATATATATATATTGTCATGACCCAAACCCGGTCCTAGAGGTTTGAATCATAAGCGGCCAGTAATCGTGAGATTACCTACAGCCTTAGACAAAAATCAAATCATATTTAATTATATGGGGTCAGAAGCGGAAGTATAAATATAAAATTTGTCCAATGAACTTGTGCGTAAATGGCATGAACAAAAACATCTGATATATATATATATATTAATAACTTACACCCATACATACATAAGAAATCTCACATGTCCAAGACGATACATATGTCATTAACATATAAACCAAAGCTTATATACAGACGTGGTCAAGCGTGACCAACAAAAGAAAACAGAAAATCAAAAGACAAAAGCCTCATGTGTGAGGCATCCTTAGCTGACTTCACAAAAACTTGGTATTCCTCCACAGGTTCACTAGGGCTGGTGTTGGACATCCCGCTGCTCACCTACATATATATATATATATAATGGAGTGAGCGAAAGTCCAGTGAATAACATCAAAGTTAAGAGGTTATATGAATGAGTTCTAATATTCAAATAAAATCATTTTCATAATAGTTTTGTATTATAACAGAACAACCTTGGGTCCAACGTATACAGAGATACAGAACAGAATAGATCATATTTGTCAGACGACCTCGGGTATAACAACTTCGGGTCTATTCGATTACAGCTGTAAAATGACCATTGGGTCAACACATAACAGATATTCAGACTTATCAGATGTACAGAGAATCAGATAATCGGAACGACCTTAGGTCCTTATCATCAGATATACCGAATGACCTTTGGTTCATTTCAGTTGTACAGAACGACCTTAGGTCCATCATATGTTTTCATGCTTGCCAATCACATTTGTAGATCTTCTACGAATCAGACAGATAGAAGGCTCATTCATATCACAAAATCATAAGTTCAGAAAACTTATCACATTGGTATCATTTAGAAAATAAGATGCATAAAAATATCTTTACTAAGATATTACTCACAATGATTTGGTTGTTGATTCGGCTTCGCGAATAAACCTACACAATTCATAACACACACACACATTGAATCACATTGCTTAATCGGTTCATTATTAAATTATTCAATTCTCTTAGGCTTCATTCTAACTCTTTAATTCATTTAGGATACTCAATACATGCCTAAGATTGCTCAGAAAGGAATGAGAACGGAGTTATTAGCAAAATATGACTTTTCAAAATATGCTAGAATAGGGCACGTCACTCGAGCGCAACATTGGTCACACGAGCGGACCACATGGTTTGCAAAAGTACTGAATGGTCCGAATCTAGGCTTGATGATTGCTTGAGCCAAGGTGCAAAATAAAAAGATGGTCGCCGGCAAAGAACTTGCTCGAGCCAATTAATAATGTCCGGAAAACTACGGGATGCATGATATATGCGCCGAAGCGGTCGAATTCTAGGTTTTCCAAAATTGATTTTGAACTTCAAAACATTCTTGAAAGTGTTTAAGCTTGCATGACATGCTCTAATCTTCAAATATACAACCATAAGCATGGATACAAAACCATTTTACAAATTCAAAGCCCAAACCTTCACGAATTCAAGACCCATGACTCAATTGACTTCAAATTATTTTCCAAAGGTTTTAAAAACATGCAATTGAGTTCCAAGACAACATAATTCATGGATGCATGTATGATTTGATCCTCAATTCAAACATAGATAACATGAACCATGCTCAAAATGATGAAGCTAACCAAAATTATGCATGCATGTATGAATTGACTCTAAATTCATCATCTTTAGCTCATTTCTTGTATTTTATCATAAAATCCTTTTGAATTCACATCTTTGATGACTTAATCTCACAAATTAAGGTTCAAAAGCTTACCTAAGGTCTTCAATTATACTTGTATTAGCCAGTTCTTGAGTTCTTCTACTCAATCTCCAACCTTCAAGCCAAATCTTCAAGATCAAGCTTTCTCTCTCTCTCTCTCTCTCTCTCTCTCTCTCTCTCTAAAGCTCTTTCAGATTTTGAGTTCAAAATTATGAGTTAACACCCTAATTGACATATATATAGGCTAGGTTGGCTTAATTCATTAATGAAGGATTAAACTAATTAATTAGAGCTTAAGGCTAATCAAACAAAATTAAATTGAGCTAATCTAGTTAATTTTAAATTGAATTAAATTTTAATCAAACTTCTCATTAGGCTCTAAAAATTATGCCAATCACAATAAACTAATTAATTTCGGTTTATGATGCCATTAAGGCCTTCAATTTTAAATTATAACAGAAATCACAATAGATATTCCTACAATTAAAGGATGTGAATCTAAAATCATATTAAAAACACAATTACCACTCAAATCAACACTAAACACATAAGCACATTCAAAATTAAATTGGTTAAAAGCATAATACGTGACGGGATTGTCACATATATGTGTGTGTGTGTGTGTGTTGTATTTAAATGGTCCAGTTTTGTTTCAAACCGGTTCTGTGACTATAAAACCAGAGACCGAACCGTGAAATTTGGTTTATCTATTTTCAGAACTAGGACCGAACACGACTTTGAGAAAACCAAACCAAAGAGTGGTTTTGTCTAGATCGGACTGACTTGTTGTTTTTTTGGTTTCTTTGCTCAACCCCGCTCTCGAAGCACTCTAGAATCATTTGCAGACCCCTTCTACCTTGGCAAGACATAAATGAATTTTACACTTTTCCAGCATACTGCTAAAACATTTGCTGCAATTACAGCTTTCCTTGTTCGATATCTAGGCTTCTCAAGCTCTGGCACTGTCATATTAACAAAGGTCCCATCTAATGCACCTAAACAATTCTATAGGTACAAAACGTATTATTAAACTATAGTAAATGTTTTATTATCAAAAAATTTAATGTAATGATGTAAATCAAAAGATAATCACCAAACCACTTCCATTTTGCATCTGTAGAATTAGTAGGGATCGACTCAGGGTTTTTGAGCAATACTCCATGTAGTCTTAATACAGCATTAAAGATTGCATTAAAATGTCTGCTAATTATCTCTCCAGAATGCAAGATGTCAATTTTATTTTTGGGGGAATTACTTCTTAGTGGGACAAGGGAAAAAAAATTGCCAAAACATGAAGGGTGTACAAGTTGTTCTGTGGTGGGGTGCAATTCAAATTCACAGGGTGCAACTATGAGTTTGCACCCTTAGTAGCAGGAATCGTCGAATTCATCACAAATCTGAGGAAGACGCAGGCGCGATTCTGCGCTTCTAAAGAAGAATCAGAGAAGAATCAGGGAAGAATCGCGCTTCTGATGAGAGAGAAATGCGATCTCGATCTGTCTTCAATCTCCTCTTCTATGATCCTCTTCTTCGATCTCGATCTCATCTTCTTCTTTCTCGATCTTGTCTCTTTTTTTTTTTTCTCTCTCTCTCTCTCTCTCTCGATCCATCTCCTCCTTTGTGATCTTGTCTCCTCTTCTTCTTCTTCTTCTTCTCTCTTTGTCGATCTGTCTTCTCTCTCTTTGTCGATTTGTATTCTCTCTCTCTCTCTCATTTTTTTATTTTATTTTATTTTTTTAAAGAAAAAAATCATTTATTTTTAAAAATGTAAGTCTAATAAAATCATATATAATGTAATTTATTTTATGCCTAAAATATTTTTTTTTTCTTTTTCACAGAATTTGTTATACTTTTTATTTATTTATAATATATATAGATAAATTAAAAATATTATCAATAAAAATAATGCATAAGCTCTCCCAACCTATGACTCTTCTAAGTGGCCACGCTCCCGCTCCCATTTTGTGCAACTAAAGATTGCACCTCTCCATGTTTGTGTATATTTTTTCCCTCAATCTAACTGTAAAGTAATTCCCCCTTTTCTTTTTATGATTCTTCAAATAATGTGCAAGTATATGAAAAAAATTGCATCCATTTCCTCTGCATAGATATATTTGAATCCCTTAAATGACCATTAGATTCAACCATGGAGCATATTGCACCAAAAATATTCTGTCCATTTAAAGTTGCTCCACACTAGTCTTGTCACTATCATAAATCGTTCTATAAAGATGATCCGTTGTTATGGAAGCTTTATTTGTTGAACATGCCTTCAAGATTGACTTGCGATAATAGTGTGCTGCAGTGCCATGCAAAATGATATAAAACTGGGAAAACGTATTAATCATGTTCGTAATGATACGGAACATGGCGACACGTTTTTTCTCTTTCGCCAAAATTATGCATGCCATCGTTGCCTATTTAAAATATTTTATGAGATTCAAATATGAGGACAACAATGAGCACATGTAATTCAACAATTTACAGCCAATCCACAAGTCACCTGTTGCCTCATCACTTTAATACCAAGTGCCTGAGATGTTCAGCAGCATAACAATACAAGAGTGCATGAGCTTCACTAACACATGATCCATGATAGTGAGGATCACATCAACTACCCTTTAATAAAAATAAAAATTAAAAACTCAATTCAGCTATGCTGGTTCTATTTGTTTTTTGTTCTGGTTTTTGTTTTTTGTTTTTTTTCAATCATATACTATGTTACATGGACTCTTCAAAATAGATCAAATACCCGTGTCGGACACCCGACACTCGGACAAGGGTATGGGATATGTGTCGGATACTTTTCAACGGATACTTCTTATATAATTGTATATAACACAATTATCATATGTGCATATTATTGTTTAATTACTATAAATGTCATTTTGACACTGTAAGTTACATATAGTACCATTTTATCTCACATATTAGATTAAAAATATAAAAATATGATATTTTTTTGCCGAGTCCGCGTACCCTTAAATTTAAGATTTAATGAGTCCGACCTCTAGATACATACCCGCACCCGACACCCGTACCCAAGTCCATGTAACATAGATCATATATATATGGTACATTCTAGATATTGATGGCTAAATAAAGTTGTGCTAAAAAAATAATGTAATATAAAATATAATATATGTTGACCAGTATATGGCTATATCGTACACATTTGCAGGGTCTCTTAAATTCTATTTAATTATGCATGCAAAACCAGGAATTTATGTACTGAAAAAAGAACTGCCATTCATTTTGTAACATAAATAAAATTATAGTTGTGAAGTGTAATTGTGCCCCAAACAATCTGTGGAGTGAGAAGCATTAGAGGTTGATCTAGCATGTGAAGTACTATCGCAGTAAGACGAAACATGGAACATTCCTGGAGAGAAAAGTTATAGCCAACAGAACCACACTAATAGCCTCTACCGATTATTCTCAACACTACAGTGCACTATATGTTGCCTAGGGTTTGTGGTATCAAATCACCATTGCATATGTTGTTGATCTCCCTGAATATATATGAAGCTATTTATAAAATCACTAGAACCTAATATGCCTAGTTAATTGGAGAATAGAAAAGAGGGAAATATGATGGAGAGGGAGGCACCTGTTACAGCTATGAATGGAGTTCTCAGATTGTATTGGGGTATAGTATGAAATCTCTGTGGAAAGAATAAAAGAGATAGGTGATGTTTTCAGATTATATTGGGGTATCGTAGGAATTTACCCGCTGCTTTGTTTTCTTTCTCCAATTTATGGATTAAGCAAGAATCTGAAATTACTGTGGAGAAGTGGGGGAATCAATATGGGTTTAGTCTAAGAAACTGATTCTGGATGGATTGAGAAATCAGGAATCACATTCCCATTCCAACTTCATCAAAGTGGTGGAATCACGGGGACTTGGAATTGCATTTCTGTTCCTCCTGATTCCTGTTATCCAAACTTGGCCTTCAGATAATGTTTTCTTTTCTTTCATTTTTTTTTTCTTCTCTTTTCTTTTGTTTTTTGTTTTTTTTTTTTTTTTGGCACTGCTATGGTGATTGAAACTTGTTTTGAGGTTGTCTCAAAAATTGAGATGTGGTATTAAGGTTGTTCTTCTAGCATGAAGGATAACACCATACTCATTTATTTATTATTAGATTCAGTAAATGGAAGTTAATTTTTCGTTCTTCCGGAATGAAGGATGACTGCTTTATTTCTTTTATTAGTTTCCAAAGTTAGATGGCATTTGTTAGGGAAGTGGTAAATTTCATCTAAATTATATAGGTTGAATACCTGACACACTGATTATTTTCTGCTGAAATATTATTGCCTGACTTGTGGCCCTTTTTTTGGCCTGTAAATAGTTATCAAAAAATTTCCTGGTTTAACTATATCTGCACTGCCTTGCAAATTGCAACAGCGTGACTCGAAATTACTTTGAGAACTTGGTTAGAGCATTAGAGAATGGTCTGTCAGATGTTGATTCACATGGTGGGGGTTCCAGCAGCGAGGCATCAGCAAGTTCGAAAAGCGGAGGAGTGGCTGGCAGCAAGGGGAAAGGTGGAAGATGATATGTAGCAGCCAAAGGACAACAGGGGCAGCATGGCATTTAAGAGGGGAGGTTGGCATTCCCTCCCTGTGTAAATGCTTTCTTTTTTGTGTTGGCTTTGACTTGGCTTGGCTGGGGCTGTAAAAACAAAGCATGGGAAGGAAGAAATGAGAAATGATGAGGAACAAGCAAGCAGCCAGCCATGTATGTTAGACATTTGTGTGCAATTTGTAGTATCATCATAACATAATATGATTCAGTGTATATAGTCTCTCTATTTACTCTCTACCCACATCAATCAATCAATTTTTGCTGTACTGGTCAAGGTTCTGAAACTTGCATTGTGACTACTAATTTTTAGTAGCATATATATGTTATGTAGAGAGTTTGGCTAGAGGCAATTGCAAATCTACTCATTTGTGTCTTGCCTCTGGCTAATCATTCATTTAAAGGTTGAATATATAGCTTCTTGAAATGTATAATTGAAGATGTTTATCTGTGATTTCTATTTTTAATTTTTATTCTTTCTATTTCTGTTGGTGGTAATTACCTTTAAAAGATTGTAGCTATAGATGCCTGCAAAGATTCTGGAAAAAAATCAATGCTTGTATGTTACAAAGAATTAACTAATTCTTTGAGAGAGAGGTTGTCTTCTTCAAATTGCAAATCACAACATTCTTGAATGCTCGATCTTTCTCTGAAATGGGTTGGGGAGCGGAAAAGCATTTCACACACACACACATATATATATATATATATATATGTTTCATGTGGTTTTAATCTTGTTCGGTTGGCAGGTCAGGGCAGTCCAGTCCAGTCCAGAAATAGGGGCTGAGTAGAGAGGATTATCTTCTTCTGGGACTTCTGAGTCTGTTGTTGGATATTGCAAACAGGCAGTCATTGCTTTAGGATTCTTTTTCTCTTCTTTTTTTTTTTTTGTTTGGAGAAGAGAAATGAAGAAGATAGTTCTCATTTGAATACTGCCGCAACAATCATAAATTTTCTCCATTCTATTTTTTATTTGTATTGTTCTGGTGCAAAACATGCACTCACTTGATAGAGAAGAATAGAATAACACCCACAGCAAATGGAGGCGGCGGCTTTTACTTCACAATTTGCATTCTCATTCCAAAGTATTTCTTTTTATGCTCCGTTAGTTTGAGAGGAATGTTTTTTTTTTTTTTTTCGCATTTTGTATGACACTAGAGAAAGTCGAGCAGAATTTTTTTCATCAAAAAAATAAAAATAAAAATAATAATTTGTGGAATGTTCACTTTTGAAAAGGTAAAAAATATTCTTTTAAGTTAAAATTTTACTAATGTCTCTATTTCCAACACCCTAATAAACTCAGGGCAAATTTTTTCTCAATACACATCCCTATCAATTTAATTATTAAATAATTATCTCAATCCACATCTTTAAAATTACAAAAAAATCCTTTTATGTACACACACTTTACACACACTTTACCTTCCCTCAAAATACACACCCATTTGCATATCCGTGAAGACCAAAGTGCCCACTGCTCTACTGCAAACGGGAAGGAAGAAGAGCAACTTGAAACAGGAAACAAAAAAAAAAAAAAAAAAATCTGCACTTTTTCCTCACCTCCATTGAAGATTTGAAGAGCCCCATTCAAGTAAACACTGTGGAAAACCTTGTTTAAGGTAAGAAATCTTTCAATTTTATTATTACATTTTTCATTTTGTTATTAGATTGACAATTTTCGGATCTCTCTTCACTCCATTGGCATGAAAATACCTGAGATTTGCGACTGTATGTTCTCGGCACTGGTTTACCGATTTGGTATATTTAGTTCGGCTGTTGTCTTCCGAATATTGTAAATAATTTCGTCTATTGAATTCCGAATAAAATAGATAACTTCGGTCTTCTACTGCCGAATGTATGCTGTATTTTCGGTTTATTCATTCCGAATAAATGCAATAATTTCGGATGTTGGTTGATGAAAAATTATTTTAATTTCGGATCTGTAGTGCCGAATGGGTTTTTTTTTTTTTTTTTTTTTTTTCTTTGTTTTTTTAATATAGAACTAGGTTACATAGGCCAACAATATTTGTTTTACTTTAGGTTCAATTTTATTTTATGGGTATGCTTATATATTTATTTTTTTTCCCCAAATTGAATGCATAACAATAGAAACAAAAAACTGTACAGTATTGGTATGTTCACATGATATTGTTAGCTTAGTAGTTTAGTCTTCATAAATTTTGTTAGTTAGATAGGTGAACAAAACAATTGCATTATATAGAGTATTAAAAGCTTGAGTTAATTTCACATCGAAATTGTGAATTTAATGGTCTATAATTGTGTATTAGGTTTCATTAAGGTGGGATGGTTAGGCTACTTAGTGATACGTTTATGAGAGTGCTTATTATGTTTCATTATATTGGGTTGATAAAAACAACTTTTCTTATGCAGATGGATGTCGGTCCTAGTGAACGTCGATCAGTAACAGCTTCGAACAGAAGACTCGGTGAATTAGAGAGACGTGGACGTGGACGTGGACGTGGACGTGGACGTGGACGTGGACGTGCTCGAGTTCATGATGATGACATTCACATTGCCATGGATGACGTTCCTATACATGGGGCACCAGTTATGGATGATATGGATTCAACCAACTCACAGTAACATATTTGATTGCCTCCGGATAGTTACTGAAATCCTTATGTAGTGTTGCAAGGTGATCATTGTATTCCTCTTCAGTGGATGACAATATCAAATAGTTCCATGCAGTGTTAAACTTGTCCCATTTTTCTTTTGTCTCAAACATTTTCTTGCATTTTGTCAATACATTTTTATTAATATGCCAACGACATAACAAATGTCGAGCATTCGGGAAGGTGTTGTCAATGGCATTCATCAAAGCAAGCTCTCTGTCTGTGACAATGACTTCAGGTAAAACACTGTCGTCCATAAGATCACGCAATACTTGTAACGCCCATGCATAATTATCAACCCGCTCAGTTTGCAAGTATGCAATAGCCACGGAGAATGTCATATGAG
The DNA here is from genome assembly GCA_025200525.1 of Camellia lanceoleosa. Taxonomy (NCBI): domain Eukaryota; kingdom Viridiplantae; phylum Streptophyta; class Magnoliopsida; order Ericales; family Theaceae; genus Camellia; species Camellia lanceoleosa. Next base: position 103,101,531 of record CM045762.1, on the reverse strand, counting down.
TTGATGTTACTCCCACAATTTCAAGAAGAGGAAGCCGATATCTATTCGTCTTATATGTGCAATCCATAATCAACACACGAGGGAATGTACGAAGCAAATCCAAACTCACTGGATGTGCCCAAAACAAGTCCGTGACAGTCATAGAGCCTTCCTCACATCGATGACGCTCAATGTACTTATGTTTCGCTAATTCACCCAGTAGTTGTTGCATCTGGGATCTACGACTTTCAGAGAACCCTACATCGATGTCGTACATTGTAAACTGTCTTCATTGTGCTCATATTAAGGGCATCCCTCTGTTTGAGTGTAATGAGTATCTCTTTTGGTCTTACTAGGCTCTTCGACATATCAACTAATAGCGACTTTTCATTAGCTGATAATCTCCCTGCATATGAATGTCCTTGGAGATGCTCACTTGTTGGATGATTATGCGACCATAAACTACATTCAATGTCCATTCATCGTTTGTTTTCAACTTGAATGCCCTCAAATCAAATGGACATTCGCACTTCTTCGTACCAGTTTGTCTCAATAAGTCTTTTGGGCCATCTTTCAGCTTTTTACGCAATCTATACTTCCCACTCCGCTCACAAGCAAGATAAATTCTTGGTCTCTTACGACCGCCACCATAGTCCGACGCCCTTATAATAATAACAAAGCCATTTATCTTTCCAATATCTCGTACCCAAGTGAGTAATTCATCTTTACTGTCGAAAACCTACATATGATGTCACATAACTTTCATAATAACAAACTAAAACAAATTAACTAATGCAAATTTATGAACTTACAAATTTTATGTTAAAAATTACCTGTTTAGCTGTAAAATGACTAGTACAATCCACCATAATATCTGATCGAATCTCAGGTTCTTCAGTGCATGCCATCTGAATAGGAGGGGAAAAAGTGTAATTCGGTTGTACAGATCCGAAAATAAAAAAAAAATTCGGTCACTAACTTCCGAAAATAATAATAAAATTTTGCTCAATTGAACCGAAGTTATTTATTTTGTTCGGAACATGAATACCGAAAAAAAATTACAAGATCGGAATATAACTACCGAAATACTTATATTAATTCGGAATTTTATTACCGAATTAATTTAATAAATTCGGCCCTGGATCACCGACTAAAAACCGCAAAAAATAAACAAAAATTAACTCCACGATTTTACCTTTTCAACACTGATTCTGGTGTCACCATTGCTTGAGTTTGAACTGGCATAAGTTTGCAACTCTTCCATATCAAAATCAAATAAAAAATATTGAACTAATAATTAAACGATGTTAATAATTTAGTATAAACTTAAAGATTAAAGCAATAGAGAAGATGTTTTGTTTGCAAATAAGAGAGAAGAGTATAGAGTGTATAACAAGCAAAGTCACTTCAAAAAAAAAATTAGGGTTTAATTTTTTTATTTCAAATAGTGTACATTGAGATATTTTAATTTTTAAAGGATTTGTACAGAGAATTTATATATATAATAATAGGGAGTTGATCAATGACTATTATAGTAAATTACAAGTAGGATATAATTGTCATTAATTTATTTTTTCATTAAGTGTGTTGACTGAGTATAACAGGGTGTTGGAAATAGAATTTCCCCATAATCATAGTTACTATCACTAATACAATTACTAATACATAACATAAGAAATTTTTTTATTGAAGTTATTTATTTCTTTTGAAAAAGTCAATTGTAAAAAAATATTTTTCTAGCTAAAACAAGCGGTGCATTAATTAGTGGAAGCTAAGGCCATAAATTTAATTTTAAACTTATTTGGCAAAGAGTTCGTAGGGGCATACATTTTATGTTCAAAAGATTTATTCATTAATTTATTTTGTACTAAAATTTTATAATGAGTGCTGCTATTAGTATTTCATAAATTATTTTGGACTCCTCAATTTTTAACTTTTTTTTTTATTACAATAATAACCTCAAATAAAATTACTAAAAAGGAAATCATTATTTTTTAGACACCCCATCTCACAATTAAACTTGCATACCCATTACATCATGAATTAGGGTTTATGAAAGCACCTATCTCCATTACCACCCATCCATCTTTCCCAAATCTCACCTTCAAAACTTAACCACTCTCAAAACCTTAAAAGCCATTTGGCGGCAGTAATAGTGGCAACCATTTGACTAGCTATATTTCTCCGGCAATGACAATGAGTGGAAGTTTTTTTGGTAATCACAACTCCATAAGAGGAGTGGAGTACAACAATAAAAACTTAGAGGAGGTTCATAGATTTGATGTTGTTCTTAGCTCAAAGAAGATTGGCATTGTAAGGGCAAGTTTCTTGAAAAAAATGACAAAAATAATAAAATTTGTTTGTCATTTTTTCAGAATTAAGCTCTCGATCATATGATTGAAATTCGGGAATATAGGCCCGAACATTGTTAATTTATTTGGGAACCAGTAACCGAACATTTATTATTTATTCGGAAACAAGTAACCGAGCATTATTCATAGGTTCAAACTTGTTTTGCTGATCATATTTTGAAATTTAATTTGTATTGTTATTTATTTTAGGATGATGGTGAGTCAAATAGAAGCAGCAAAGTTGGCTCAGAATTCATAATAGATTATAGTAATGAATTTGTGACTCACGAGGTAATATATGAACATATTGAAAACTATATATGTATCTTTTTCACATTGTGGGAGCTGAATATATGAAACTCAATGTCCATTGCGTTGTATAGGGTCAAAGCCTAATGAGCCACAGATAGGTTGCTGAATAACCATGGAGGCCCATGAGACTGAACATTCATGCCATAAGCTGAAGCCGAGTAGTCCAGGGGAGACGGAAGGGCCCTATTGGACCAAACTGCTAGCCTATCCCATAAAAGCATGGTGACAAGAAAAAGACTATAAAAGGAGGGGAGGAGCTTGAGAGAAAGGGCATGCAACAAATAATAACTTAGACCTCAAGTAAGACAAAATACCAAGGACCCAAAGGTACAACTGATTAATCTATCGGAGTGACAACTCCGACGCCATTGATAGGAGTTGTATATCTATTTCAAGAGACATTGAAGAGATCTTTGAGTCCTATCTGGACCCGAGGAGTATTTCCTAAAATCCACTTCCCCACAACCGGCGCCGTCTGTGGGAATACTCAAACTTATCCATGGCTAACCCACCACAGGATCTTTCGCTCATCATAAATGATGTTGTACCAAGAATAGTGTTCGGTCCGGCAAACACTCCTGCAAGAAGATTTTCGAACTTTGTCTTAGTAACTCCTATGCCTTCAACTTCAGCGGAAGACACCATGTAGACTTTAATAAACTGAGCAAGACAAAACGAACAACGGTTGGATGATATGGTAGCTGATAATGAGCGTTTGCACCAAGAGTTGGCAAAGTCCCAGCAGGATACATCCTATAGAAACCGGGGCCGATTGCCGGAGAAGAAAGTTATGAAACAACGCCGGCACTGGGGACATGACATTAACAGTACGTCATACTCATCACCCAAAGAGCCCAGAAAGAAAGGCTGAGTGGGTACATCCAGTTCATCTGAAGGAAGTCCTTATGTCCAACGTGGGCTAAAGAAAAGAGGCGATGATTCGGAGTTAGAGGACATACATGATCCTTTTGTGCGATGTATTGCCAAAGCCGTCTTACCTAAAAAGTTCAAATCACCAACAATTACTCTATATGACTGCAAGTTAGATCCTACAGACCACATTCGTCACTACAAACAAGCAATGACGTTACATGTAGACGATGAGGCACTCATATGCCGAATATTTCCCAGCAGCTTAGAACTGCTAGCTGTTAGGTGGTACTACAAACTCGTACCAACTTCAATTAAGAGTTTCCATCAGCTTCAGAAGTCTTTCAAGGCTAGAATCATCACTAATGAGATCCAACCAAAGCAAGCAGATTTGCTGTGGGCAATGAAAATTAAGCCGGATGAAACTTTGCGTGAATATTCAGTGCACTATTGGAAGTGCTTTAACTTGGTCAACGACGATTGCAACGATTCCGTGGCCATTATCGCTTTTAAGCTGGGGCTGCACCCTAATAGCCCACTTAGAAGTTCATTAACTAGATAGCCTCCCAAGACAGTTTGGGCCTTGATGAAGAAAGTTGAAGAGTATTGCAAAGTGGAAGATGATTTAGACTATAGTTCTTAAGATCAAAGTGAAGATCTTAGTGAGAGCAACGTTTTGACCGGTGGAGATCGAAATCCAACAAAGTCAAAAATTAGAATTTTTGCTTGTTTCCTCTTCTAGCTTGAGGTACAGATTTTTCCTACACTTCTTTATGCACTTTTACTTGATTATAGGGAGCTTAGAGTATGTATATAATTTAATTAGAATTTTTGAAAAAATTGTGATTTATTTGCTTAAAAGAAAAATTTTGAGAAAAATAAAAAGTTGATGCCCAAATTGCGAAAGTGTAAACTTGGAATATGTTTGTAAGGTTATGAAAGAGTTATGTTTTAAATTTGAACAAAAACGGACTTCGATTCGATTAGTTTTGAAATTTTTACCGGTTTGGGGCCAAAAGAGCATTTTTAAAGAAAACAAAGGAATTACATTTAACTTTTGGGCTTTCGATCAAAATAGGATATCATAGTTGAATAATGCTTGGAGAATGAGTTTGGAAAGAAAATGATGTTTTCTTGGATATTAATGGTATTATTTTGCTTAATGTATCCGTTGGAATAAAATCAATACGGTTAGAAATAGACCTTGAGAGGTTATTGGACGTGATTGTGATATGAAAACTAGTGTATTTGTTCATATTTGATAAGATGTGGAATAGATTGTATTTATTGAAATTTTTATAATTTAATTGTTTAAATATCTGTTTAGAAATATCTGTTTTGAGCTATTGATAGAGAATAGCCATGATGGTTGTAGAAATCCATGAGACTTAGCTAAATTGAACCACATTCCTCATTTGTTGCATTGGACATTGCATTACATTCATTTCATTGGAAATGTATCTGCTTTTCAGAAATGTTTGGAAATGTATCTGTTTGCGAAAAGATGAATACTTGATGAATCTGGGTAGGGGGTATATAACCGCGTGGTTAGGTGTCGAGCCTTCTAATTTACTGGTAAAAATGACAGTGATAGTACATTAGGGCCTACTTATAGATACTCACCTAGAGATTCACAGAACCTGTATTCATGTAACAGATATGGTTTAAAATGGAAATGGTTTTATATCTGTTGTTACATCTCAACATTACATGCTTTATAAAAAGAGAGATAAATTTTTTTTATCATGAGCATGGCATGATCATACTCCTCTTTAGTCTTGTCATGGTTCATATGTTGTGTAGTATATCTCCACTGAGCTGTGGCTCACCCTATAAGGGAAACCATTTCAGGTACAAAGTACTATTCCTCCGCCAAGGCATTGACTTGAGAGGACTCGGAGCTGAGGCTTCATTTTTGTTTTATTGTTATTTGTTGAATGTAAGCCCAGGGCTGTATTTGTGTTGAGTTGAAACTCCATTTTGTATAACCAAGAATGTTCTTGGATAAATTTGTAAGCCTGTAGGGCATTTATTATCTGTTTGGCTTCCATTTCATACTTGTTGTAAAATGCATGCTTGGGATTGGAATTGGGGCATTGAGATGTGAACAACATGTATTTGGCATTTGGGATTTAATGGAAATGGATGTATGGAATAGTTAGCTATATATATATATATATATATGTGTTTGTATGTGTGTGCGTGTGTGTGTGTGTGTGTGTGTGTGTCTATCAAGTGGGTTTTGTTGCATAAATAGATATAGCCTGCCCAATTTTCGGGGCGTTACATCCAGCACAATCGATTGGCGAGAATGTGAACATTTTTTCCAACCATATCAAATTTGATATCTTAAAGAAACCGAATATTTCAAATTTAAGGATGACTATTTGGATGAAGATCGCCAAAGGGAGAGATTATAAAATATTCAAAAATTTCCTTTAGCAGAATATTGGATAGATAGTCTGATAATTGTTTTACAAGCAGCTTCTAATATCCATGGCTTAGCAAAGTTGCCATTCATGGTCACAAACAGTAGAATACTATTTGTAACTCATTTTCCCATAACATATCGAAGGTCTCCTACACAAATTAATGAGGCTCTTGACATGTTATTAAATCTCAAAAAGAGAAACAATTTGGATCTTCCATTGGAACTAGCCATGACTGCGGATGATGTAAAACAATTTCGGAATGAGCTATACAACCAAGATCTTGATTCCCCTCCATTAGAGACTGATGAAGAATACCACAATCTCGTAAACAGGATGAAAGCATAGTGGACCCCACTATCACATGCAATTGTCTCATGATCGACTCTAACCTTATCTAGAACACGTGAAACAACCTACATTATTAGGCAGAAAGTGGTTTGACGAATCCTTTCAGCTGACTCTACTCGACAAATAAGATCAACCAAATCTTATCTATTTCAGTCTATCTCTTTGAACAACGGGGTGGGTAGATAGTGTATATAATTGTAGTTTTTCATTTATGTTTCCAAAGACTTTCTTGTCTTTGTATTTATTAGTTTGTAGACTTTTGTGAAAGTTTAAGTTTTTGGCCGTATCGGTGTTGTAAATTTCAACAAAGTAGATATGCAATAACTTTATGATAGACTTTTTGGATTAGGATAGCTTTTTGCAATAACTTTAGGATAGACTTTAGAGATCTCTGTGTTTGAATTAATCTAATGGGCCATAGTATTGTCTTTCCCGTGCGAGGGCCAATGGGCCATGGTATTGTTTTCTCTAGGCAAGGGCCTCACTATTGGATGTCACGAATACAAATCAAAAGAGAACTTCATTCATCAAAGGAAAACAACATTCCAATAAACCAATCATATAAAATTTTTGAAAGCAAATATAGTTTGAACATATCTTTGTAAAGTTACTACTTACAGTGGGTTAAATCTTCACTAGACCTCGAACGTCTACCTAGAATGTGAATTCAAGTGTATCATAGCTTAATTCTCCAAGTCTTCTCCAAATCCCCTTCAAATTCTCTTTTCTTTGTAAGGTGTTGAGTTCTTCCTCTTCCTTTCTAAATCTCAGCCAAATCATGTATTTGAATCTATTTGAGCTTATGTAGCTCATATATATATAGGTAATTAGCTTAAGTTAATTAAGCTTAGTTAAGGCTAATTAATCCCACTTAATTCTAATGAATTCTAATCAATTATTCTAATTATTTTGAATTCTAATCACTTAATCTATTGGGCCAAGAATTTCGGTTTCAAACCGTTTGGGCTTTCAATTTTTATCCATGTCGGTTTTTACGCTTATTCCACGACTAACAAATATACACACCAATAATCACATAATTAAGCAACTAAACTCACACAAAATAATATCTAAAAATAAAATACGGTCTGGGGTTGTCACAAATACAATCCTAAAAAGGGAAGTTTCTTGTCCTATTTTAAAAGGTGCTAAAACTTTCCACATGGAAATGGTAGGTTTAGTCAAAGGGTACATTAACTATGACTATTAATATACCTCTTGTGCCACCTTGGAGGTAAAAGGGGCCGATCAAATGGTTACTGGTAGCTAAAATCTGCCACTTGCTTGTTGACATTAACATAGCCCAAGTGGCAAGCCATCTAGGATATTACAACGAAGCGGTTTTGTTTCGATCCCACAATGATGCAATGCAATTAAACAATTAAAATGCTAATTTCATAAAATAAAAATTTTCAAGTCAAGTTCTCTTAATCTCCAGCAGAATCGCCAACTATGTATGCCTTTTTGGGTATAAGGCCCGTTTCCACCCAATGTTGTGCCAACTCGCTTTCCCATATCGATAGAGTCGCCACTTAATTTTATGAGAAATTAAGAAACTTTTAACAATGAAAACTAAATACAAGACCTGATCCGTCACGATAAGAGAATTTCTGGTTTGGGAACTAATTCACAAAACGGGGATTTCATTGAATGATGCACCCATTTTTTCCCAATCAAAGATTGGCCTATACTAATATTCTATTTTATAATTTTAGAAATTAATTATTTCATAAAAATTCATTATTACCTTAAAACTTTTAACTAATCCTAAAACTAGTTGATTTGAATAAAATAAATATAATTTATTTTAGATTAAAAGAATAAAGTCATATTTTTTCAAAGACAATAATTTTCCAATAAAAATAGTTTTTAATGATCCATGGCCATAAACTCAAATTAAAATAAACAATATTTATGAAAAACACTCAAAACAACCAATTTTGCATAGAAAAATATTTCACTTGATTTATTGAAAAGACAATGCACGAAGCAAACACATGCTATGAAGATGAAACTTACCCAGATGCCCTTTCAAGCACCTTACATGCATTACATAAAATAAACACGATCCTAATATACAACTAAATAATGGCCCTAAGCCCGGTTTGAGGCTCCTAACATGATTATGCATGAAGGGCAACTAACAAATAAAAAGGCAAAAGTATGCTAAATACATGATGATTCAAATTGGGCTTAACGCATGATTTCTACATGATTAAATTAGCCTAAACGTGTTTTTAAGAAGAAGAAAAAAATAAAATAAGTGAAAATAGGCACAAAACTACACTTAACAAAGCTAACACCCAACATGATGATATGATGAACTAACACCTAACTATGATTACATGTTGAAAGTAGAATGGAAAAGCTATTGAAATTAATTAGAGAAGTGAGTTTTACCTGCTAGTTTGATTAAACCGAAAAGCACGCGAAGAAAAGGCAAGAAAACCAAGTTTTATTGCTTGCAAACCTCCTTCAAGTTTAGGTTTCTGATTTAATTCTAGTTCTTCAAGTCTTAGATGATTTTTAGTTGTTAAAAGTTACTGTAGGAGGGTGTATTTTCGGAGCTAAGGCAATGGGGAAAGAGGAGGCAAATATTTTTGCTTAAACACTCACAAAAATGGCTCAGGAGTTCAACCTCTTTAAAGAGGGGGATAGTGCTTATTTATAGGCAATGAGGAGCCTTGGGGAACACCCTAGGTCATCCTAAGTCTCCCTCTTCGCTTCCTCTTGCAGCCTCCCTTCAACATTGCACCAAGATTAAGTTTTCAAAACAACACGAATGGATGTGCATTTGCACAACTCACATGCATGCGCTCAAGTTGGCTTGGTGTTCATGCCACCCATGCATGCACAAATGCGGGATCTCATGCCCTTAGCTTGCTTGTGGCCCAAGTAAATCCAAATTGTCTCTCAATCAATTTTTTTGATAAAATCAGTCATTGATTTTAGAAAATGTCATTAATCAAGATACAACCGAGCTTCCCTCTCTCTCTCATGGTCAAAAAGTTAATTTTTGACTAAAAAACAAGTTCGAGGATAAAATAATCATTTTCTAAAAAAAGTCAATTTTTTGGCTAAAACGCAATTACACAATTACTCTAAACAACCTCAAATATTCCAAAGATGAAAGTAATTACTATTTCATCATTGGAAAGCTCCTAAAATCTTAGGATCAATCAAAATGAGGTGCCTACACCTCCCTATATATATGTAGTTGACAAAAGTAAATAAAGATTGTGTCATCTTTGTGTACGTGACGTGAAAGACCAACATGTCTTGCCTTCTCTTTCGGAGAAATGTTTTGTAATGATTCTTTGTATCAAAGTTTTTAAAATCAAACTGGTGAACAAATCGAAAAAGAATTAGGTGGACAGCTTACTGGTTCAACCTGATGATCTCATTATTATGTAATAAATATATAAAAATAGGTATTAAATATACAAGATATATATTTATGAATTATATTTGTTTATACATTTATTTTTTTATTGATACTATTTGTAAAAATGTCAATTATATTAGTACATTAAAGAAAATTATTAAATATAATAATTAGTTATATCTACTAACTTTTTAATGAGTATTTCTGGCTTAGTGGTAAGCAATAAGGCCCCGTTTGTTTGGGATTATAGCAAGGGGATTAGGATTACTAATACTTTGGGACTAGTATATTGGGTGTTTGTTTTGAGAAATAGCCTTGAAACTATTAATACCTTGGGACTAACTAATACCTTGTTTGTTTTGAGAGATAGGGAGAGTACTACTATACTAATACCTTGGTATTACTAATACCCTTGGGAAAGGGATTCATAGTGAGGAGGTAGAGATGATATTAGAAAAATAGTGAGGGAATTGAAAAAAAAATTATTTCTTTTATTTTTTATATATTGGAAATTTTTTTAAAAATATTAATGTTTAATTTTTATATTTTTTTATTTGTTTTATTATTTTATATAAAAATAATTTAACAATTCCTCACTATTAATCCTCTAACTATCAATCTCCTCACTATCAATCCCCTCACTAACAATCCTCTCACTATTAATCCCCTCACTATTAATCCCCTCCATTCTATCTCTGAAAACAAACGACCCTCACTAACAATCCCCTCATTATTAATCCCCTCACTATCCATCCTCTCCATTCTATCTCTGGAAACAAACGGGACCTAGGGTTCTTATTATTGAGGTCTTGTGTTCTTGGGCACTACATTTTTCAAAACTTTAACTTATGTGGTAAGTCCAGCTGGTTCCGGTATAAGTAATCCCAATTTTTTGAAAAAAAGACTGTTTTTGAGCTTGAACGAGTTTGAGGGTCTAATCGGATCGAAACTTGGACCAATCAAATCAGCTGGTCCACTCCAATTTTCAAAACAGTGCTTTGTATATAGTTAGTTTGGCAACTGAGATGTATAGTAATTTTATTTTAAATTGTACTCTGTTGTGACTAAGTGAAGATTGTAATAATAAACAAAGCATTAGTTTGTGTTTGTTCCATCTATCTACACACTTGCATTGAATGGATGTTAATTGTATAGTTGAGCCTTTAGTAGTATATGGCTATTGGCCGATCACTACCCTATCTTTGTTTGGGGTGGATGGGTAGTGACAATCTTAGTCACAGCTTGGATTATAAATAAATAAAATCACGGAAAATATATTAGATGTTCGTTGGTGGATGAACGCAACAAATAACCATACATGTGGAGGTAGGGCGACGCACCTGAAATTCATTTACCCACCCAGCCATGTCAAATGCCCCTTCAAGCGGACTCTTACTTCTATCTATTGTGAAGACTTCAGTAAACATAAATTTTCCAGAATGTTGCGTCATTACCGTCTAATTTTGATGTTTTGATTACACATTACAATGTTTTGTGTCATAAACTAGAAATCTCAGAGCTTATAATGCCATGCCATACCATTCACCAAAAAATATAGGGGCTACACGATTTCTTCTACACCAACAAAACAACTTTAATGCCATTATGCAACAAGGTTGATCAAAGAAAGAATATGGCCTTGGTCTTCAAATGCAATTACATCATCGATTCTTGTTTTGATCAGATGTCTTTGCCTTAGATGATGGACTAGAGGTCTCTTTAAATGCAGATGGGCATAAATCACTGACACTGCAAATTCTACACCGAGGTCTAAGAGGAGTACACACTGTCTGTCCAAATCCCACCTGTTTCATTCAAACCCACAGTAACAGAACGCAGTTTATAAAGTAAGATCCACCTTACTATAATATAGCAGAATAGACAATGGAAATGGCAGACTGAGGATTCATCCAACAGACCACAGCATATGCAAGTATTCGTTTGCATGTTTAAGCATGTAGTAGGAAGACTGGGCTACACATACCAAAAGAGGGTTAATTGGAACCCATTCTTCCTTAGGAAGCCATAGTTGCAACGACTCTCTCGTCTCCTCAGGAGATGAGGTTTTCTGACAAAGAACAAAAGAACTAATCAGTATTCCAATGTCATCCATCATAAGCATGTGTTTTGTATGGCTATCAGCATCACTTATAAATCAATTTATCACATTTGAGTTCATCAAAATCAGAACATATGAATTCATCATATTTAGTTTACATGTCAACTATTTTTTTTTTTTTGATTTGATTAGGAATCTACTCAGTTAACAATAAGTTAATAACATCATAACAAAGGTTAACAAGTGAACCCATATCATTAGTTTGGTGATAGATCAGTAAAATGGGTAACAATTGACTTAACTATAAAATGGTTTAGGCATACAGAGAAGCAGTGAACCATTTTCAGTGACAGACTGAAATAAAAATCAGGATATTCACGAGTAGATTTACCGCTGTATTAACAAGGACAATAATCTAACACATTTATGTTGGGGAAGGATAAAAACAATATGTGAGAGAACAAGAAACAGAAACGCATACTGGTTATCCAATTTTGCAGCAAGCCATTTTGGTACTATTGTTTGCTTTTTAACCTTCACTAGGTTGAGGAGAAGGATGTCCTGTTAGGAGCAAACATGATCCCAGTAATGGCGCAAAAAAGCCTGATACAGAAACACTGTGTACCCCCCCCCCCCCCCTAACCTTCATCATCTATTTAAATGCTTCTACTTGTTTAGATTTGATTGAGCCAATGGTTATCCGCAGTAAAAAAGACGGATACTTTGAATAAAGCTTCGCTAATTTACTATTCGAGCAAGATGTATCTAGTTTTTCTGCCACCGAAGTTTTTTAACCAATGTCCATCTATTGGTTTTTGACATCAACTTCTGTCCTGATCAAAATCAGACAGAAAACAATAACTTGAAAATTTTAAAAATGTATAACATTGAGAATTGTAGAAGAAAGAATTCAATCTCGAAATGTCAAAGTCAAATTTTGTAGAGTTCAGAAAATATAAGAACTTTATCTACTACATTTGATGTGATCATGTAATTAGGAGTATGCACCTGTTTTGTGCCTGGCCGTGACACCCACCCAAGTCTATTGCAGATACGATGCACGTGAGTATCTACACATATCCCTTGAACATTGTTCCATGCCACATTCATAACCTACACCAACCCACAGCCAATTATCATAAAACCCACCTAGCAAATTAATGGAAAGCAATTAGCAGAAACTTCAATTTACCCCGTGGTATTGTCAATGTGTGGATTACTACCCCATAACCAGTGTTTTTTAAGGCGAAAAGCGAACCGAGGCGACAAGGTCACCTAACGCCTAAGCGCGAGGCGACGAGGCGAGGCGAGGGCTTCATCGAAGCGAGGCGAACAGAAATGATATTTTTTTAAAATTAATGGTATAGACAAAAATATAAATATTTTCAAGAACCATCATGCAATTATCAAATTAATTAAATTAATTGAATTAAACAAATTAATTGAATTAAAATAAAAAAATTAATTGAATTAATTGAATTAAACAAATTAATTGAATTAAAACTGTCCCATTGTCATTACTAAAATGCTAAGAACTAAATAGACTCATTTCCTATAGGAATTAAACAAAATGTAAAAAATTCTATATGAAAATAAACAAATTAATTAAATTAATTGAATTAAACAAATTAATTGAATTAAAATAAAAAATTAATTGAATTAATTGAATTAAACAAATTAATTGAATTAAAATAATTAATTGAATAACCAAGAATTAAAATAAACAGAAAATTAATTGAATTAATTGAACACAAAAAAAAAATAATTGAATTAATTGAAAACAAATTAATTTTAAAATAATTGAATTAATTTTAAAAATTAAATTTTGTGAATTTAAAATTAATTTTTCAGAATTAAAAATTAATTTTAAAAAAAAAAGAAGTTGACTTTCGATGGTCACTGTTCTTCAGGTCGAACGAAGTCGAACAGAGAAGAGCAACAGGTGATGAAGTCGAAGAAGACGAACAGGTGATGAAGTCGAACATAGAAAGGAAGAACCAGATGAAGAAGCAACTCACCTCGATCGACTCGACTTCGGCAGACGCAGACGCAGACGCAGACGATCGATGAACCAGATGAAGAAGAAAGGAAGAAGACCAGAAGAAGAGACTGACTTCGCAAGAGCGTTTTATCGACTTCGATCTAGGGTTTGGCTTCGCATCTATTTACTAATTAACTTAGTCGATCGAGGGCCCAGATCATTCGAACGAAGTCGAATCAAGGGCCCAGATGGCTCGAAATTAAATCAGGCAAAATACGATGAAGCGTCGCTTCTTGACGCCTCACGCTTCATCGCCTAAGCCTCGATTCAGTCGCTTCGACCTCGCCTTGCCATTTCGCCTCGCCTCAGGGAGCTTGAGGCGCTGAAGCCTCGCCTCGCCTCGCTTAGCGCTTAGGCGAGCGCTTAGGCTCGCCTCTGATAACACTGCCCATAACATTAGAAAATAAGCACATAATTATCTGTGTTTATGGACTAAACGCACTGCAATTACCCAAAAAACTAAACACACTGTCACAATTTTCATCCAAATTAACTGGACGTTAACTCACGCACCATGGTTGAGCATGAACATGAATACAACTATTTTTTTAGAAAAAATACCTTTAAAATTCTTCAAAATTACAAAAATGTCATTTTCTTCTTGTTCTTCTCCCTTTACTCTTCTTCCTCCCTCCTCCCCTGACATCACTGTCACCCCCATCCCTCGGCCCCCCACTTTCCCAGCCCCTTCCCTCCCCTGCCACCCTCACTTCCCCGTCTCTACCCCCAAACCCATCCCTCCCCACCACCACCGTCACCACCAAGATGGCAGCCCCACACCTAAAATAAAGGAACATAAATGAAGCTTGGCACTCATTTCCCACCTGGCTGAAATCAGCTTGATTGTTTGATCTGGGATTATTTTATTGATTATACATAAGATTGGAAGGATCTACATATAAAATTGGGTGTGGCTACATATTTTATTGTTTCCTTAAAATTTGAGCATTTACATATATATACGCAACAGGGAACCACTGGTTCAAAAGTTAAAATCAGCCAACTAAGGTTGTAGGCTTGAACTTGATCTACCCCTCCTAGCCACCATCCAATGGGGACTAAACTGGGCGTACATTGTTTTATACATATATATATATATATATATTCACATTCTTATATAGATATATACTTAAGATACACATTCTTCTATACAATCACAACAGTGTGGGGTTGTGTACGGGTGTGGTTAGATGCTACAGGGTTGAATCTGGGTTTAATTTCAGAAAAAAAAAATTTGGTTATTTTTTTTAAGGCTGCTTTGAGGGTGTTGTGTGTTTGTGGTGGTGGTGGTGGTGGTGGCTGGTGTTGTGTGTGTGGTGCTAGTGGGAGAGTGAGTGTGGTGTTGTGCGTTGTGGTGGTGGTGAGCGGGTCGGTTTCTTGAAGAAGGGAGAAAATAAGTTGAAGAAGTTGCAAAAGAACAAAGAAACAATCCCTACATATATGGGGGTATAATGGTCTTCTCGTTTTTGGAGTTAACAATGTGAGTGGTGCGTTTAGTCCATAAACAACAAAGTATGTGCTTATTTCTCACACAGGGCAAAGTGAAGTTTTCCAAGAACAATATTATTCAGCCCTACCAGATGAGCCATCTTCGGACCGATCCCTGGGAGCAGGAGTAACTCCTCCAATGTACTAGGAATGTCTCCATCGTACTTCATTAGACATATTTTTGCAATTTTCTTCAAATTGATAGCCTTTTTTGGGTAAAATCCAACCTGACAAAAGAAAAAAGTGACACAGCATTTCTAAGTAAAGAAAACAAACTTAAATGGAAACACGGCATAAAATTGCTGGAAGTTAAATGCTTTTATTGACAATGCTTCACTATAAGTATGTATCAGAGTTTGAAGTTAAACAGGAAAAACAGACTACTTTTACACTCATCATCAAGTGACTTCAGACAAACATACTGGGTAAATCAAACTACTGATGATGGCTTCATCAACCTTGTCAATAGCATCTGGAGTAAGCAGACCATTTTGAATGAGACGCTGAATAGCTCCTGCACTAGCAAAAGACCTTAACGAGAAATTGTAAATGCTGAGAAAAGCAATTGGAAAGTAATGTAAAGCAACAACTGGAGTATAATATCCATCAGATTAGATGGTGTACATGATGTCAACATAACTAGTACGTTTTATACAGAGCTCGTTCGCCTTTGAATCAAACACTTCCTCACAGTTTTATCATACGAAGTTGAGAAATGAGAATAAGAAACAGCTTAGCAGTTTTGGATGCTTCTGTGGCCATTCAATGCCAACTCATTTCGAGTGCCTAAGAGGCAACCAAATAGATCTGGTAGTAGTCTTTCCGATTTATCAGTAAACACATTGCCGTTACTTCTAGTAATATTCAGTAATAAGATTTTTGCTTTTCCCCATTAATTAATCTTAAATCTTAGGTAGCAAGCCTGTTAACCTACAAAAATACTACCATTGATACTGACATTTGAATAATGATTAGATTGAGCTATAGAATCTCAATTAACCACCGCCGATTATAGGACAGCATAATCTACCACGTCTTTTTCTTTAGTCCTGAGAATGATTTGATGCAACTATATTGGCTGCACAGAGGATCCAAGGAAATGCAATTTAATGATCATTTAGTCATTAGGTTGAAGAATAAAACCAGGATAAACTGCCACCACATACTGTAACCACAATCTGCAATACTAAGACAGTTTGAAGCCCTAATAATAATAACAATAATAATAAATAATGACTCCAAGACTAATATTTAAACTTGCCATGAGTAACATTATCCTTAGTTTGGCTTGAAAGAAGTGAAGATGCCAAGACAGCAAATCTTCTCTCCTGATAAGAAAAACAAAAACAAAAACAAAAACAAATGACTAGTAATTTTAACAGCACCAAGTTTCATCCATCAAATAAACTCCATTGAAAGTATAAAACACTTTCGTATTATGCAATCTATTTAAGAGTGAATGACAGAACTATAATCCCATTTTCAGCATATGAAAGATCAGAAGATAGCTTCACAGTTAATAAAAGCTGCAAAAGGAAAAATCAGAAAATATCTTAATGTTGAACTCACTGATCAGTTCTTGTAAAATCAATAGTCATCCAAAACCAACAAAAAGCAAATTACCAATTTGTCTATTCTTTGGTCTAAAAGCCTGCTGTCAAAAACATGAATATTTACAAATTCCTACTTTAAGTGGTAAAGCTTGGAATATTAAGTCTATTAACTACACAGACATTAGAATGGCAACAAATTCCCATGCTTTTAAAAAAAAAAAACCTATATTACCATTTTACCTGTTAGACCAGAATGGTGTTTGATCAATCTAACTGAAACACAATTATTAGAATCCATCAATCCCTAGGCTTAAAGATCTCTGTTCAACATATAGAGCATTCCCCATTTGCATATAGTCAATGGATTGCATTATTCATAGTGAACAGCGCCATGTTATACGTGATCAGAAAAGCATCATCTACTAAAAAAACTATGTCATAAAAATTAGATTATGTTATATTTCATATACTATATTACATTAAAAAGGGGCATTCCTAGGAGCAATGGTAAAAGTTGGGGCTGCCAAGCATGAAAACATGGAATTGAGTCTGAAAGCAGTCACTTCCTGTGAATAATGCCAAAGATTAGGTGCATCTCCCGTATTACTCCTGGCACCCCCTCAATTACCAATGTTAGGAGCCAACATGGGAATACCCTTATATTAAATATATACACATTATCTCATATATACATATACATATGATGTTGTACATAGGCTCTATAGGTCATTGCTTGATAGGTTAGGAGATGATTTGGGGTTCAAGAAAGGTTGGATATGCCACTTTCTTAGAAGTGTCGGTGCTTCTAAGTGTCAGATTCAATGATTGAAGGTGAGAGGTGCACTGAGGCACCAAGGTCTCTTGCGGCCTAGGCGTGAGAATGAAGTAGATGTTCCGAATATTGCAGTTTTTTGAGTATGAGAAATTTATTGTGTATTTTATCTATCATGTGTAGGCTATGAAGCACATGTACAAGTATGAACACTGATACTGGTACGATACAGGTACGTCAATATGGTAAAATCATAAAATAAAATAAAATTAGAGTACAAGTACAGCTGGGTACATTCGTAAAAAAATATTTAATTTTAATTTGGAGTAATTCAAAAATTAATTAAATGGTTTATTGGGTTAAGATCTAGAAGAATTGGTATAATTTGGCTTAATCAATTTGATGACCAGCCTTGAATATTTATAGTGAAAGAATAATTACAAAATAAGAAATAACCAAAATAAAGCAAAGATACAATCACATAATTTTAGCTAGTTAGAATGTAAAATAGGTGAAGATTAGGGTAAGGTTAGAGAGGAAGAGAGAGAGAAGAGAAGATGTTTTGACTATTTGGTTTAGAGTTGTAAATTAACCAGAAAGGAGATTGTACTTAGCTTTGGAAGAAATGTTCTTTTTGAAAAATTGTACGCCTTGTAAAAGAATTAAATAATGTAATCTAGAATGATCTGTGTTTTGTTTCATATAGTTATGCACTACTTTGAATGGATGTTTTAAATGGACTTAATGGACTCAACAAAAGAAATTAATGGCTTCTGCAACTCAAAATACAAAAATTTGACCCAATTAACACGAGTCCAACCTGTTTTGTAAGTTAGGACTTTGGAAGTCCATGACTATTGGCCGGTCACTGCACTATCCTGTTTGGGGCGGACGGGGACAGAAACGGACAGACTTAGTAAACATATCTTCTGTCTGTTTTGATGAAGAGATAAATGATGGAGTCACATAGCCTGTTCAAACCTTCTCCCGAGTAAAGTGAACATCCACCTCAATGTGTTTAGTTTTCTCATGATGAACTGAATCAGAAGCAAGCATGACAGCAAACTTGTTATCATAAAACAACTGACAAGAATCTTTCTCCCCAAAGCCCAATTCCAAAAGTATAGACCGAAGCCACAGAAGTTCACAAGTGCCCTGAGCAATAGCTTAATACTTAGCCTTAGCTGAAGATTTAGAGACAACTGCTTGCTTACTTTTTCTACGATAGAAGATGAATACCATAGAAAGTACAAAAGCCTGTTGTCGTATGTTTGTAAGTCTTTGACCCAGCATAATCAACGTCTGTAAACAAGAGAGGCTAGTTTGGGTACCAACTGAGAAGAATAAACCCAACCTTGGACAAGTCTTGAGATATCTCAAAATGTAATAGACAGCATCAAGATGAGTAGTGCGAGATGCATGCATAAACTGAATGACTACGTTCACTGCAAATGTCAAGTCTGGTCTTGTACTAGTCAGGTATATCAGCCGAATCAATAAGTCCCCAAACTCAGTTGAAAGCGTAAGGTTTGGTTCCATAGAGGTAAAGGCAGGTTTACAACCTAGCATTCCAATGTTCTAAAAAAAGTCTTAATACACTTCTGCTGAGACAAAGATATCCATCAACGAGACCGGGCAACCTCAATACCTAAAAAATATTTGAGAGGACCCAAATCCTTAATATCAAATGTTCTGCCCAGCTCCTGTTTCACCTGAGTAATACCAGAAGCATCACCCCTAGTAAAATAATATCATCCACATAACTAACAAAATAGTACAACCACTAGGCCGATGACGAATGAAACATGTACAATCCGAGAGGCACTAAACAAAGTTCATCCATAAAAAAACAAAACTAAATCGACTGAACCAAGCCCAAGGGGATTGCTTTAGGCTATAAAGTGACTTGCGTAGGTGACACACCTTCCCCATATACTCATCCTTAGCCTAAAAATCTGGTGGAGGATCCATATGGATAGTTTCAAGCAAGTCAGCATGAAGAAAGGCATTCTTAATGAAGGGGCCATGAGAGCAACAACCAAAGAAACCACAAGATACATAGAGGTCAATTTAGCAACAGGAGCAAAAGTGGCACCAAAGTCTTAGCTAGGAACATGCGTGAAACCTTTGGCAACAAGCCAAGCCTTATACTGATCCACACCATCCGAAAGGTGTTTCACATTGAACGTGCACTTGAAACCAACTGTTTTAGCACCACTGGAGGTTGGCTAGGGTGGTTAGAGGAGAGAAGATGGGGGGAATAAAAAGAGAGGAAAAAGAAGGGTTGGGTCTACTATGGGGAAACAACTACGAAAGGGGAGGCTGGTCAGGGTGGTTAGAGGAGAGATGGAAAGAAAGGGGTGGGGCTGGTGTGGAGGAAGCAACCATGGAAAGAATAGGCAACTATAGAGGAAGTTACCATGACGTTGTTGTGAGATGGATCTCTTTCTCACCTCTTTTTCTCTCTTCTTTGACTAAAAATTAGAATATCAAACAAATGTATTGTAGATACTTCAGCACTTCGCTAAACAGTGTTACCTGGCAGGGGGGTGTTGGTCTAATTTTAAAAAATACAAGGGGGTGACAGTATGATTCGATATTATACAAGAAGTGTTAGTATAATTTACTCCTAAAAAATTAACTTGTCCCCATCCCTACTACCCAGATTAGCCCCTCCTCCAATATGATTTGGGATGGGGGCAAAACACTACAATCTCTGCCCTATCCCACCCCCACCTCATTGCCATCCCTAATTGCTAACCATTGAAGCATTTTATTTGGTTGAGTTTTTAGAACTCATTTTTTGAAATTCTTCTGATAAAATTAGAGCATAGTTTGACAAAAATAAACACACACAAATATTTTTTTAAAATTTTTTAAATTATTTATGCTGGAAAGAAAAAGGTAAAAATTATATAAAAATTATGATTTTTTTATCATCAAACTAATTTTTGAAAAAAATTCAAAAAATTGATTCTAAGAACTTAATACCAAACATAAAGTGCATTTTTACATGAGATCATTACCACTCAACACATTATATTGTGTTAGAAAAATATATTATGATTTGGGTTATTATTTTATAATTATTTTATGCCTTAGGGCTTTCTTGTAATTATTAATTTTCATTAATATAAATAGAGGATGATATCCTAATCATTTCCTAATATTGTATTCTCTAAAAATAACATGGTATCAAAGCCTAATCCTAAACCCTAATTTCCTCTACCCATACGGCTCCTCAGCCTTCATTGGCTTCAGCCGACTGCCTGGCCCCTTCCGCCACTCTGCCTCGCCTCTTCCTCTGCTCGACTCCTACTCTTACCCCTGGTATCCTATCGTCTTCCTCGTCTGTCTCTCTCTCTCTCTCGAGTTTTGTCTGCTTATATAACCCATGTTTGTGTTTCTATAACCCCAGTCATTTTATATAACCCTCATTTCTGTTTGGTTTCATTTTTTTTTTTTTTTGTTTGAAGTCTTAAAAAAAAAAAGTATGAATTGTTAATTCTTTACTGTCATAGTGGTTGTTTGTTTTTCCCCTTCCACCACCACCTTCTGGGTTTGTGATTGGCACTAGTTTTGTTGCGGGTTTGGTAGTACAATATCTATGACAGATTCTACCGGTGTACTCACAACTTCTCAGACACCTAGGAGTGAGAGTTTCCCTATACCTACTACTATGACTAATAACCCCAACCCCAGTCTTAAAATCACCACCTCTCTATTTAATGGTCAAAACTATCTCGCGTGGTAGCAGAGTTTGACTATGTTTTTGAAAAGCAGAGGGAAGATGGGGTATGTGGATGGCAGGATACAGGCACCTAGCTCAACTGACCCAGGTTATGACCAATGGGAGATTACCAACTCTTTGATTATGGATTGGCTTATTCATTCAATGGTACCAGACATTGGTAAGGGCTACTTGTCTATGGAGACTGCCCAAGATGTTTAGGATACTGTGGCTACTACCTACTCCCGCAAAGGGAATTTTTCACAGGCATTTGAGTTACGCCACTCTATTGAGAGCTCTGTTCAGGGGGAGCAGACAGTTCTTCAGTACTTCACCTTCCTCACTAACGGCTGGAAACGCCTTGATCACCTGCAGGACTAGAAGCCTGTTTGCACTGTTGATTCCGTCGAGTACAAGAAGTTCATTGTACAGGAAAGGGTCTTCAAGTTTCTGGCCGGTCTCAATGTGGAGTATGATCCAGTTTAGAGTCAAGTTCTGAGTATGGACACTCTTCCTTCACTTCAGGTGGCATTTGCCTATGTACAGAATGAGGAGAGTCGTCGGTCTGCTATGATGTCCCTTATCTCTACTGACCGCTCAGCATTACTGTCTACTTCTAAAAATGGCCTCAGCCTGACTCCTATCCCTCGATGCCGCTAAAGTGCAGATACGTGATTCTTGTAAGAAGCCGTGGCATACTCGTGAGACGTGTTGGAAGCTTCATGCGATTCCATAATAATCCAGGGCAAAGACTTTTGAGACAGGAAAACACAAGGAGAAGAGGCTAAGTTACTGGCGAGCAAAGGGCGAGGAAGATGTCTTGAGAGCGATGAAGACCGACGGTCCAAGAATTGACGCAGAACACCCCCAAGCTCATGAGTAGTCATGCCAAAGAGACCATCAGAAGTCGGGCCAATGGAAGCAAAAGTAGAATCAAGTGTATCAACGGCACTAGACTGATGAGCCACGTCCTCTCCTACTCAAAAAGGGTATAAGTGTTACCACCCTCCTCATAAGTAGTTTGTGTCCATAGATGTCACATTCTTTGAGTCCCAGTCCTATTTTTGTCCTCTCCGATGTCACAGCCCTCCCCTCAGAGGGAGCCTTGGTGTGAAGTGATTCCTGTGATTCCTATGATGGAACCAGTTGTTCTTGCATCACCACCTCCTACGGGGACTGCAGAACCCAATGTCATCAAGGATAGGGAAGAGCAAGTTTATGTCAGGGACAAAAACAGACAGCAAGTTAATGGATACAAGAGACCACTTCTGCTCTTCCACAGCCATCTCCTGCTTCTGATGAGAGTCCAAGTAATTTTGAATCTCTTGAGTCCATTGATCTTGATATTCCTATTGCCAAGAGAAAGGGTGTGAGGTCTTGTACTCAACATCCTATCTCAAATTTTGTGTCCTATTCTTATTTGTCGTCCTCATATAGAGCGTTTGTATCCAATATTTCCTCTGTTAGCATTCCTAACCATTTTCAAGATGCTCTTGCTACCTCTGAGTGGAAACTTGCCATGATTGAGGAAATGAAAGCACTTAGGAAGAATGACACTTGGGAATTGACTGAGTTACCTAAGGGCAAACGACCTGTGGGATGCAAATGGGTGTATACTGTGAAACACAAAGCAGATGGTTTTATTGAGTGTTACAAGACTAGACTTGTGGCAAAAAGTTTCACTCAAACATATGGCGTCGACTATCAGGAGACCTTTGCACCCGTGGCTAAGATGAATTCAGTCAGAGTGCTTCTCTCGTTAGCAGCTAATCTAGGTTGGCCACTTCATCAGTTTGATGTAAAGAATGCTTTTCTCCATGGTGACCTCGAAAAAGAGGTATATATGGACATTCCTCCAGGTTTTGAGGATCATCAGACAGAAGGCCGAGTATGTAGGCTTCGAAAGTCATTATATGGTCTCAAACAGTCTCCGAGAGCTTGGTTTGAGAGATTCACTCAGGCTATGCTTAAATATGGCGTCAAAAGCAGTCGAGATCATACCTTGTTTGTGAAACATTTCTCACTTGGTAAAACTACATCACTCATTGTTTTTGTAGATGACATAGTTCTTACTGGCAATGATAGTGAGGAAATTCCTCTGTTGAAAAAATATTTAGCCAATGAGTTTGAAATCAAAGACTTGGGGAGCTTAAAGTATTTTCTAGGAATTGAAGTTGCTTGCTCACAGAGGAAGTATGTGCTTGATCTGTTGAAAAAAACTGGGATGCTTGGCTGCAAGACCTATGACTTTCCACAGGAACCCAATCAAAAACTGGGAGATGATGAAGGAGGAGTAGTTGTTGACTGGGGGAGCTATCAGCGATTAGTGGGTAAACTCATTTACCTATCTCACTCTCGTCCTGATATTGCTATTGCTGTTGCTGTCAGTGTGGTTAGCCAGTTTATGCATGCTTCTCATCAGATTCACTTTGAGGCTGTCATGAGAATTTTGAGGTACTTTAAGTTTGCTAGTAAAGGTCTTTATTTTTCACAGTATGATCATCTTCGTGTGGAAGCCTATCTGAGATCTTGACTAAATTTGGATCGATGGTGATAGGAAATCGACTCAAGGGTATTGCACCTTTGTTGGAGGCAACCTAGTTACTTGGAGGAGTAAGAAACAGAATGTGGTTGCTAGGTCAAGTGCAGAAACTGAGTTTAAAGCTATGGCACAAGGGGTGTGTGAGCTCTTATGGATCGAGTTATTGTTGAGTGATCTAGGTATTGATCAGACGGACTCCATGCGGTTATACTGTGATAATAAGGCCACTACCAAAATCGCTCACAATCCAGTTCAACATGACAAGACAAAGCATATTGAGATTAATCGTCACTTCATTAAGGAGAAACTCACTAGTGGCACAATATGTACTCCCTTTATACAATCTGGTGAACAACTTGCTAACATCCTCACCAAGGGAGTTAGGAGTAAGCCATTTCATGACATCTTAGGCAAGCTGGGCATGAGAAATATATTTGCACCAGTTTGGGAGAGAGTGTTAGAATAATATATTATGATTTGGGTTATTATTTTGTAATTATTTTATGCCTTAGGGCTTTCTTGTAATTATTAATCTTCATTAATATAAATAGGGGATGATATCCTAATCATGCCCTAATATTGTATTCTCTAAAAATAACATATTGTTCTTATTAACTTGCAAGCACCACGTCAACAAATTCAAATAAAGTAAATTAAAATTAAAAAATCAAAAATTGTTAAGCAATTAAGTAATTAATTAAGCAATTAAATATTTAAACAAATTAACCAAATAAAATAACCAATTAAAGGAAACTGAGTCATTTAATAATAAACACTTAGAATACAAATTACTTAATTGACTGAATAAAATAACCAGTAATAAACACTTAGAATGCAAATTATTATTTGCTCATTGTTATTGTCGAGAGAGAGAGAGAGAGAGAACAAAGTAAAAAAACTGGTATATAAGCCAAAATATAAGATTTTAGGTATTTATCTTCAATTTGTTGTCTAAGGTTAAGGCTATCTACTTATTTGGAGAGCTTTGATAGAATGTGCACAATATATACAATTCTATTGTGCTTCATTAGATCAAAGGGTTGATACAATAGTATTTTTTTATATTGAATAAAGTTTGACTTACATATTTAATTGTTTTGTCATGTTGATATATAGATATCAAATAAAATTATATGAACATATATATATTTTTTTACAATATTGGATCCCTGTTGTTTCTATATCTCAATTTTTTGGAAATCAACATGCCCGATGTCAGTGTCCATGTTCATATATGTTTCTGTGTTTAACACCCCAAATAATATCATGTGCTATAACCACATCCATATCCATCTTTGAATGCTATGAGCCAATTAGCTATCTCATTATACAAAATACTTTTAAAAAAAAACTTACAAATGAATAGTTAGGGAGCTTTGAACATATGAATTTCCTTGTCAACTGGTAAGACTTGGGAAGTAGTCACCTCTTGAACTTAGAAAACAAGCATGTACCACACTGGAAGCATTTTTACGTGACACGATCAAATACTTACCCTAATTTAATTACCTTACATTACATTAGAAATAGAGATATTTGTTAGGAAAACAATTTTAGAAGATTAATACAATAGTTAGAGAACTTAGCAAGTATATGTGTTAAGAATAGAGAATTTAGAAGCAAAGAGCATGCTTTGATAAAGAACTTAAGAATACAATACTTGAAGAACACTAAGGCCATGTTTGTTTGGCTCCATAGGTGGGGGGATTGGACTACCAATCCCGTGGGCCCTACATACCCCATGTTTGGTTGAAAAAAATAGCAAGGGACTAGTAGTCCCATGGGACTATGAATACCCACACAGAGGGGGATTAGCTTGGGTAGATTTTGGGTGGGATTAGGAAAATAGTGAGGGGATTGAGTCTATTTTATATAAAAAAATTATTTTTTTAATTTCATTTTTTTTTTACCAAGTGCACTTGTTTACTTCAATATTTGTTTTAATTTTTTTTAATATAGAAATAATTTATTTATTTATTTTATACAAAAATAATTTAACAATCCTATCACTAATTATCTCTCACACTATCATCAAAACAAACACACTTTTACTTAATCCCCTCACTAACAATCCCCACATTAACAATCCCTTCACTAACAATCCTTTCACTAACAATCCCATCCAACCTAATCCGCCAAACAAACGTGGCCTAAGAGTTAGGGGAATGGTTTTGAAACTGAATTTCAAGGATCATAAGAAATCCTAAAGCCTAATCAAGATGCTTAATGACTTAGGTCTAACGAGTAGAGCATTTCCATACAATGTACCAAAACTTAATTGGGATTAACAATAATTAAGCGGGATTAATTAGACCTAATCAAGATTAATTAAGTTAGTGATGATTAGAGACTAACCTTGATTAATTAGAACTAAACTTGATTAACTAAGCTAATGATGGAGATTAAGGAATTGATGAAGCAAATAGGTGAAGCTAACACCTCAAATTTGGATGATTATTTTTCTAAAGGAGACAAGTGTCTCTAATAAAACAACAAAAGAAATTGAAAGATAAAGAGAGAGAGAAAATCTGCTGGAAAGTCTTTGAGAGGAGAGATGAGAGACGAAGGAAAGAAGAAGAAGAAGAAGAACCAAAGAGGATCTTGATCTTAGGCCAAAAATTGAGTAAAATTCACAAGGTAAGGATTTCTAACCTCTTTCACATGATATACATACTAACGAGACAAGAAAATGATTTAGGATAGGTTCTTGATAGATTAAAAGAAAAGAAATGGAGAAGAGATGAAAATAATCTAGGTTAAGAAGAAATTGAAGGAATTCAACCATTTGCTTGAATAAATCAAAGGGTTTTGTGTAGGATCTTTCAACTAAGTATCGTCGAGGAAATTAGGGGTGGTCGAGAGAAGACGAGGAGTTTTGAATAAGATTTGCAATCGTGATCTTCGCATACGAAAGATTGAACATGATTGTGGGGCGATTTGCGAGATCCTATTTTGGGCCATTGGGTGGAGGTCTTGGCCCCTAGGTAGGGGTTTGGGTCGCTCTTTTGGGCTTGGTTTTAGGAGGATGGGTATGGGTCAGCCTAAGACTTACTTGGGGCTGCATTAATGGGCTAGAATTTGGTCAATGGGAGAGCTAATGGGTTGACTAAGGTTAATTTGGGCAATGAGGTGTTGGTAGGAAATGTCTTCATGGGTTTGGGCTTTTAAATTGCCTCAAGAACTTGGGCCATAGGCCTAAAGGTTTTTGCCCGTATGGGCCTCGAGGAGTTTGACGGGCGTTTGAAAGGGCATGCCCTAGACCCAAATCCATCTTCGATGGGTTTTGGTCCTTAATTGGAGATTTGGGGCAAGATTGAAGTCGAAGGAGGGCGATGGTGACCCAGGCAAATCGACATCGACCAAAATTTGGGTGTGTCGGAAGATTTATAGTTTGAGGAGGCGATGGATGTTGAGAGCGAGGTTGAGAAGCGCGATGAAATTTGGAATCTGCGCCTGACTTGACGAAGGTTGACAATGATATTTGCCTGGAGGAGATAGGGCAACTTCCATGAGGTCAGTTGGCATCGGCAATCTTTGATGAAATTTTGTTGTCGGAGCGATTCGATCTCCACTCTTGGACAGATGGGCTTGGACTATGGTTCCTTTGATGACAGATCATGGTGGTGTCAATGCCAATCAGTTTGCGCAAACAGAGGTGCCAAAAAGGTGGGAGGACGTGGTAGAGGACACAAATGATGGGTTGGATGTGTTTGGCGATGAGGAGGTCAGTTTTCCTAGGTCTCTTCAACCACTTGCTATGATTGGTGATGAGTTGGGGGGAGGAGATGATATGCCAGTTGAGGGGGCAAGTTTTGGGGTTTCGAAACCATCAGTTGAGGAGGTTTCAGACTGGGTGTTAGATAGAATAAATAAGGTTAGTCATTTGTTTGGTGTTTCGTTTGAGGGGCATGAGGTAGAGGCTATGAAGTTATTTTCAGTGATAGAGGCGTCTTGGTGTAATGGTGCTTCCCTCCAGGGAGGTGCAACAACAGAAGAGAGAAAAAGAATTGCGGAAGTTGGAGTGTTCCATTAATTATGACCACCATTCAGGAAAGCAAGAGAAGATAGCTAGGCAGGGGAGGGAGAAACAACTGTTTTTAAAATGAGATTGAAAATCTAGAATGTGGGCGGGTTGAATGATAAGGGGAAGAGCGTGGCAATGGGGACGCTATTGAGGAGTGTCAAACCAGATGTTGTCTATATTCAGGAAACTACAATGGAGTGTGTGGGGAGGGATGTTATGAAGGAGATTCGGCGTGGCAGGTGTATTGATTGGATGTTTCTTCAAGCTTTAGGCTCGGCAAGAGGGAGGGAGGGGGGGGTTCTTGTTTCCGATTCAAGGAGTAGAGGGGCGGGTGTTTCTAGAGGAGGTGGGATGTGTAGCGTTTCGATAGGAGTTTCTGTGGTGTGTGGGGGGTGATTTCAATATGGTGAGGTGGTCGGGGGGAGCAGTCTAGAGGGGGTTGTAATTCAAGGGTGATGAGGGATTTCTCAGATTTGATTGATGCTTTGCATTTGGTGGATTTGCCTTTACAAGGGGAGAGTATACTTGGTCTCGAGGCTGGGTTTCCTCCCTAATTGATCGCTTTTTGGTGACAGGGGAATGGGATGAGCATTTTTCCGGTGTAGTTCAACATTGGCTTCCTCGGCTGATATCGGATCATTGGCCAATTTTCATGGATTGTGGGGGCATTCGGAGGGGTCTATCGCCCTTTCAATTTGAGAATATGTGGCTCCATTCTGATGGTTTTGCTAATAGGATGAGTCGGTGGTGGGGAAGCTATGAGGTGCCTAGTTCTCCAAGTTGTGTTTTGGCTTAGAAGTTAAAGTTGCTAAAGGCAGAGCTGAAGCAATGGAATAAGGAGGTTTTCGGTCATTAGAGGGACAAAAGGCTAAGGTGTTGGCTTAGTTGCAGATTTTGGATTCTATAGAGTCTAATGTGGGTTTGTCTAAGGAGGAGATGATGCATAAGGAGTGCTTGCGAGGTGATTTTGTTCGGATTACTCAGATGGAGGTTAGTTTTAAGCAAAAGTCTCAGTGTTTGTGGTTGAAAGAGGGGATAAATACAAAGTTCTTTCATTGAGGGGCTATGGTGCATTGGAGGATGAATCAGATTGGGAAGATTCGGGTAGATGGGGCGGAGTTGACGGAGGAGGTTAGGATGGGGATTGTTAGATTTTATGACCACTTGTTCAGGAAGGAGGGGGAGGGGTGGTGGTCTGGGGTGGACAGTTTGTATTTTGGTGTGAAATCAGATAGTGATGGGTTAGAGCGGCAATTTTCTGAGGAGGTGTTGGTGCTCTGAAGGGGATGAGTGGTGATAAGGCTCCAGGTCCAGATAGATTTATCATGGCATTTTTACAACATTGTTGGGAGGTTGTGAAAGGGGATGTGATGGCGATGTTGGATCAGCTTTATTAGACGGGCCAGTATGAGAAGAGCTTCAATCGACTTTCATTGCTTTGATTCTTAATGTGGAAATTTGAGGATATTCATGATTTAGGCCAATAGTTTCTTGAGGAGTGTGTACAAGCTTTTGGCCAAAGTTTTGGCTAATAGGCTTAGGGGGTGGTGGGGGCGTAATGTCAAAGTCCATGCGCTTTTGTGGATGGTCGATTTTGAATGCGGTTCTAGTGGCTAATAAGTCGTTGATTCTCATTTGCGTAAGGGCGCCCAGTGTGATTTGTAAGTTGGATATTGAGAAGGCTTATGATAATATCGGTTGGGATCTTTTGATGTCGACATGGAAAGGATAGACTTTGGGGTGAGGTGGAGGTAGTGGATTTGATTTTGTATTTAACGGTGCGGATATCGGTGCTAGTAAATGGGGCCTTGGCGGGTTTCTTCGAGACGTTTGGGGTTTTGCGACAAGGATCCTTTGTCTTCGTTGTTGTTAATTACGGTGATGGAGGCACCAAGTCGGTTGTTATCTCGAGCAAAGGAGGCGGTTTGTTGGAAGGCTTTTCGATGGGAAATGGGGTGCGGATTCAATTGTTGTCTCCATCTTTTGTATCTTGATAGCGCCTTAATTTTTGTCTGTTGATCCGGAGCAATTTGGGGCACTTGAGGTGTGTTTTGTTGTATTTTGAAGCGATTTTGGGTCTCAAGGTGAATTTGATGAAGTTAAAATTGATTACGGTGGGTGATATACATCAACTATCAACTTTGGTGACTATTTTGGATTGCAAGGTGTCTACTTTGCTAGTGTCCTATTTGGGGTTGCCTTTAGGAGCTCCTTATAAGGCTAACGGGGTGTGGGATAGGGTGATGGAGAGGTTTCAGCGGCGGTTGGTAGGGTGGAAGACGTAGTATTTGTCTAAGGGTGGGCGGCTAACTTTGGTGAAGAGTCGTCGGTAGTATTCCAACTTATTTTATATATGTGCATGTTATTCCTGTATTAGTGGCACGCTGTTTGGAGAAATTGCAGCGGGATTTTTTGTAGGGCAGTGATGGTGGAGAGTTTCGCTATCATCTCATTAGTTGGGATCAGAATTATCGCTCCAAAAGGGATGGGGGGTTAGAGGTGCAGAAGTTGGGGAAGTTTAATTTGGCTTTGTTGGATAAGTGGTTGTGAAAGTTTTCATCGGAAAGGGATCAATTGTGGCATTGAGTGGTGGCTTCTAAATATGGGTTGGGAAATGGGGAGTAGTGCACTATGGAGGTGGGGGGTTCTCATGGATGTGGGTTGTGGAAGGGCATTTGGCTAGGGAGGGAAGGGTTTTGGGATCAAATTTAGTTTCGGGTGGGAAAGAGAGCTCGAGTGCATTTTTGGAAGGATCGTTGGTGTGGGGAGGTTGCTTTGGAGGTGCGTTTCCATTGATTTTTCGATTGGCGGTGGTTCCTTACTTGGTGTGGGGGTGGTTTGGGATATTGTGTTGCACGGTCAACCTTAGGATTGGGAGGTTGGGCAGTTGGTGGATTTGTTGTCTTTTTTGTATGAGGTTCATGTTGGGCAGGTGGGGAAGGATGTTCAGTTTGGGGGGGTCTAGGCGCTAAATGAGTGTTCTCTGTTTTGTCCTTTTATTGGTTTTTATGTGGTCGGGGGGAGGGGGAGAGGGAGAGGGAGAGATTTCTCCTGCTGGCGAGTTTGGGTTTCTAGCATTCCATTGAAGGTGGTTTTCTTTGTGTGGACGGCGGCTTTTGGTAGGATTTTGACTATTGACAATTTGATCCGTTAGAATCATATTTTGGTTAATTGGTGTTGCATATGTTGTGCGGATGTGGAGACAGTGGACCATTTGCTCATTCATTGCCCGGTTGCTTCTCGTTTGTAGGTGCTTCTTTTTTCTTTGTTTGGAG
Organism: Camellia lanceoleosa; assembly: GCA_025200525.1. Classification (NCBI taxonomy): domain Eukaryota; kingdom Viridiplantae; phylum Streptophyta; class Magnoliopsida; order Ericales; family Theaceae; genus Camellia; species Camellia lanceoleosa. Next base: position 103,070,370 of record CM045762.1, on the reverse strand, counting down.
TGGTATGAGTTCAGCCGAAGCAGGTCATGGAGGTACTTTGTTGTTGGGGGGGTGGTTAAGTTGGAAAGAGGCAATAGAGAGCTTGGGCATTAGCTCCTTTGTGTCTGACGTGGTTGATTTGGTTGGGGCAAAATCGTTGGACTTTCCAAGGGTGTGCTCATTCGGTGCCCTCATTTAGAGTCTCCATTTTTTAGTGTTTTGTATAGTTGGGTGTCCAAAAATGTTGAATCCAATTTATTTGCTTTCTTGGATTTTGTAGATAATTTAGTTGATTAGGTCCCCTGTTTTTAGGGTTGGTTTTCTTGTATTTTTTTGCATCTTCTTGATGCTTTCGTAATTTTTTTTTTTTTTTAAATTAAAAAAAAAAAAAAAAGGAAGAAGAAGAAGAAGAAGAAGAAGAAGAAGATAGGAAAGGGCTAAGTTAGAGAAGAATTTTACTTGAAATGGGTAAGAGAAAGTGAGCTGCTTTCACTAATCTAATCATATCTCCTTTCTTTGTATATTTAGAATTTGGATGTAAGATCACTACCATTAGAAACTATACTTATGGAGCTTGAATATAGAGTCCAAATGGGAGAGATATGCCCATTTGAAGTTGGAAGGAAAAACCAGTCGGAAGGACTGCTTGAATCCGCACATGCGGCCAGTAGAGCATTTGCTTAGTTTTCTCCTTTTTCATCTTTTTGGCTTGCCGGGCCTCATTTCGCTTAATTGGTACATAAAATAAACTTGAATAAGACTTGAAAATGGACCTAAAAGTGTGTAGTTAAGAGAAATAATATAAACATAAGATAGAACATTAGAATTAGAACCGAAAAGAGTAATGTTGCATCGCTTTAGACCATATTTCATTGAATGCTTGCATTGTACTTGTGTAGGTCAAGCACTTTGGAGGAAGTAACCCTTTGTTCAAGACCATTTGCGAGTAGTAGCATAGTAAGTTATGTTTGATATGATTCAAATGCAAAACCTATGCTATGTTTATGAAAGCTATATTAATGTTTTATCATGAATGAATATCTTATACTCTTGTATGATGTATAAAGATGATATCCTTAGAAGATGTCCTAGTTATTGGGGGACTCATGCCAATAACACCATGATGGCCGAGCTCCTTGCCACCTTCGGGTGGATCGTCTAACCGGTACCCGGGCTGGTTATACACTTTCAAGGTCCTTGGAATGTTGATCTCTATGTATCATGTTTGAAAGCCAAGTCTTAAAATATCATGCTCTTATTAAGCTATGCTCAAGCTATGATTCTTGTACTGTGTTTTTATAAAGCTCGTTGATGTTCATTCATTTACTATTTTACTATTCATTGGGCTATGGCTCACCCCTCTCCTTAAAATATATATATATATATGTAGGTGATGAAAAGCACGATTATGAAGAGAAGTTTGCTTAGAAGTCAATCTTGTATATTTTGTTGGTTTTATAAGGTTTTGTCCTAAGTGATGTGTCTTACTTTTTGTTGTTTGGACCTTGTAATAATGCAAGATAACAATCCAAGAGGAATGTATGTTTTCATTTCATATACTTATGCACTACTCTAAATGGATGTTTCAAATGGACTCAATTAAATAAATTAATGGCTTCCGCAATTGAAAATGAACCAATTATCATAAGAGTCCCAACTTGTTTTGTAGGTTAGGCCTTTGGTAGTAAATGACTACTGGCCGATCACTAGACTATCATGTTTGAGGCAGGATGGGGTCTTGACATTGTGTCTGCATCCATGTCTGTGGTCATGGCCTCGGCCATGCATCAAAGAACTCCTTGTTGTGCTGTAGCACATCGAAAATGATAGTTTACTGAACTTAAGGGGGAAAAAAATAATACAGAACCAATTTGTTCTTGTTAAAGCTCATTTCTTATCTATTCCAGAAATAATGGTAATATGAATGAAAACTCAATGAACTCATATATCTGCTCAAGTTGTCTAAATCTACAGATCATCAGACTGAGGAGGATATTACCTTGGGAGGAAGAGAACTGCCAGCTTTCTCACATCCCATAGTGTCTACTGGTGCTTCTTTAGAAGATCTCATTTTGTGAATCCTTCAAGGACCTTTTCCCCAATTGGCAGGTGGTTCAGCTGTATCAAATGAGATGTTCAGGACTTTTCTGAGTCTCATATAAGAAACTAGCCAGCCGTGAAAATACTAAAGAAGAAACATGCCTCCACTTCCACAGGAAACAATACTGTCAAAACCGGACTAAAGACAAATTCATTCGCCAGACCACAGCAGCAATGAGGTTCAGGGGGACAGCTTAAACCCATCAAACAATCATAGAAACTGTAGAAGTCCCCACAGAAAATCACCCCATTTAGATGATTATGACCATCCAAATTAAATTTTGTCTGGAAGGTAAGTCATAATAACTATAATTAATCAGCATAGCTTCTAGCAGTTCACCTAATATTGTTTATTCCTATGCTCCTCCACATGCTAAGAAGTAGAAAAAGGCATATCATCTCAGTATAAGTATGTCACACAAGGAAAGATTTCAAAATATGAGATCCAAATCAGACAGCTTTTACGCATTGCACAGTCGATCCCAATAGAATACATCTATCGGAACAAGAGCTGAAAAGCATGGATACAATGCCATAACAGAAAGGGTAAAACAACAGATACATGCTAGTTGATAAATCTAGAGCTTGATTATACAGGTGCCAGATCATGATATGTCTCAGATCACGACAAATCTTGCAAACCAAAGCTGTTGACAGAAATCATCTCAAGATTCTCAACAAACTTTGACCATTTTTCACATCTTTTGCTTCTCTAAAGACAGCTAGGGATGACTGAATGCCACTTGTAGCCTCTTCTATCAACATTTGGTATCATAATAATAAATTTGAAGGCATCAACTCATTGTTTTGAAGAATTCTAGCTTTGGCGCTATGGGTTGCATTTCTCAAAGAGTTAAGGTGATTTTTTTTTTTTTTTTTGAAGTGTCTTTAGGTTTTGATAAACATAAATAGTGCAACTGTTAATTTAACTTATTGAAAAAACGCTTCCACAGTAAAAAAAACTTTTGTAATTTTCATAGCATTTAAAAATAAATAAATATTTCAAATATTTTGGTTTCTCATCATGTTTTTTCATTTTTTTTTTTCAATAAATCATATAATTTCAAATTTGAAGAGCACAATGATTAGTTTCCATCTCTCAGTAACACATATGTATGCTTAGATTGTATCAGATCTCTATTATTAAACTGCTACGTAATATTATTGAAGAATATTGCAGAAGCTATGCTAAACTTGTTAGAATAATATCTTTGGTTATTGTATATTGATTATTGTATTAGCTGTTGTTTCCTTATTCTGTTATTTCCGTATTTGTGCCTCTAAGGCTTCCATTGTAAGTTACCTATCATCAATATAAAAGGGGATGATTGTCTTATCATTCCCTAAGTTTTTCTCTCTCAAACAAACATGGTATCAGAGCAGTAGGGTTACCATCTCATTCACCACCTTCACCCATCACCACCTAACTGCTGCCCACTGTGTTTCAACCCTCTCTGCTCTGTCCAGGGCCTGTAATAGTCACTGGTGAGCACCCAGGACCAGCTGACAGTCCCTGTTTCTTGTTCTCCAGCCGAAAAGCTCCTAGCCTGTTTCAGCCCAAGCCAAAAGCTCCCAGCCTATTTCGGCTTCAGCCGACAGCCACTCTGAGGCTTCTTTGACCCACTGCATGTTTTGATTGGTTCATCTCACCACTGTTCCTCAAATCTAGCAAGGTTTTCCCTTATTTGAGAATAGCTTAGCCCTTGTTTTGATTGGAGATTCCTTTTCCATTTAGTTTATTTATTTTTTAGGTCATTATATAGCCCCATTACCCAGCTTTGACTGATTGGTATGCTCCTATCATTGTCTGTAATTGATATTGCTTGGTGCAGCTGATTTTATTCCCTCTTCCAGTATTTGTGATTAGTGCAGGTTGTTATTCGGTTTGTAGCGTATAAATGGCTAACCTTACTAGTGAATCCACCACTACTTCTCAGCAACCTAGAGGGGAGAGTCCCATTATGACTACTGCATTTGAAAACCTAAACCCTAACCTAAAAGTCACCACCTCTTTGTTTAATGGTCAGAACTATCTTGCTTGGTCACAGTTTCTGACACTTTTCTTAAAGAGTAGAGGAAGAAGGGTTATCTTGATTTGGAGGATTAAGGCACGGGAATCACTAATCATGGTTATGACCAATGGGAGATTACTAATTCTTTAATTATGAGATGGCTCATTCATTCCATGGTATGGAGAAGGCTAATTGTCTATGGATACCGTAACAGTGTTTTTAAAGGCTCAAGGCGCACTAAAGTATTGAAGGTCTCTCGGGGCCTAGGCCTAGGCGCAAGGCGCAAAAGCGGCGGGCTTTATTGAAGTAAATACAGATCTTAAGTAAAAATAGAAAAATTAATATAGACTAATCATTCATAGTATTAAGACAATTTTTAATAAAATAAAAAGTAATCAAGATTCAATACAAAATAAATAACATAAAAAAAATAATTTCAGTATAATGATTATTACATAAATTTAAAAAAAAAACAATTTCATACATACAATTTCAGTATAATGTTTAAATTAAATAACAATTTCAGTATAATTAATTAATTCATACATACATAAATAAAAAAATAGATACATAAATTAATTAATTATTATGATTATTACATACATAAATAAATTAATTAATTAATTCATACATACATAAATAAAAAAATAATTAATTCGTAAATAAAAATTATTATGATTATATGATTATATAATTAATTCATAAATAAAAATTATTAATTCATAATTAATTCATAAATTAATTATTATGATTATAACAATTTCAGTATAATGTCATTTTTTAACAGAGACAGAGTCGGAAAAAAATAAGAACAAAAAATAGAAAAGAGAGGTTCGACAGAGGAGCCCAACGAGCGAGAAGCAGAAGAAGAAAAAAAAAAACGATCGAGGTTGAAGAAGAAGGAGTCGAAGAGGTTCGACAGAGGTTCGCGAAGAAGAAGAAGAAGAAGAGGAGGAGTACCTGGTTCGAGAGAGAGAAACGAGCCCAGTCAGACGTCGAAGGAGCCGTCGAAGGAGAACCTGATTAGGGCTTCGATCAGGTTCGATTTGAGTCCTCTTCTCTTTTCAGATGTATTGTATTGCATCTGAGTTGTAATCGTATGTGTTGGAGGCAAGAGCTTCACAATTTTCAGCCCTCAGATATGAATTAAGCACAAATCGAAGAAGCCCGACTAGGCGTGCGACTTGCGCCTCTCTGCGCCTCTTCCAGGCGCACCCAAGGCGCGCGACTGTTATACCTCGCCTCGCTCTTCAGTCGCCTCGCCTCGCTTGGCGCCTAGGCGCGCCTTTGACAACACTGCCGCCCAAGATATTTGGGATGTTGTGGCTACTACCTATTCCCAGAAGGGGAATTTCTCACAAACTTTTAAGTTGCGTCGTTCTATTGAGCGCTCAATACAGGGGGAGATGACTGTCCTTCAATACTTCACTTTTCTTAACAATGGCTGGAAACGTCTTGATCATCTACAGGATCATAAGCCTGTTTGCACAAATTGATTCAATGGGTTACCGGAAGTTTATTGAGCGAGCGGGTCTTCAAATTTTTGGAAGGTCTCAACTTAAAGTTTGATCTGTTAGTCGTGTCTTTGGTATGGATGTTCTTCTCTCCCTTCAGAGGCCTTTGCTTATGTATAGAGCGAAGAGAGCCATCGTTCTACTATCTTGCCGCCTAACTCTCTGAGCGCTCAACCTTACTTCTGCTCCTCCTAGGGATAATCTTGGTCGCCTCGTGCTTCCCCTAGTCCTTTAGAGAAGGATACACTATTTTGTGATTATTCTTTGCCGAGAGACATACAGTGAGACTTGTTGGAAGCTTTGTGGGCTTCCTTACGGTGGTTGTGATGACCATTACGGTAGTCGTGAGAATTAAGCTCTGGAAGGTCTCAAGGGCAGGTTTAATCACGTGCACATCATACCGGTCATGGATACTCTCGACGCCTCTTCAGTTGCTCCTCCTATTGGTGATATATCTGAATTGTCTTCTTCTGAGTTAGAAGATGCTTTGTGCCACTTATTGGATCGTTGCTCTTCTGCTACTCCATCCGGTACATCCCTCGTCTTTTGCCTACTCAGATAACTTAGCCGCTTCTCCAAGTGCTTTTATATCTCATAAGTCTTTACCTTAGATTATTGATTCTAGTGCCTCAGACCATATGTTCAGGTCTTCTGATTTGTTCTCGGAATATAAGCCTTCTTTAGGTCAGGACAAAGTTAAGATCGCTGATGGTACTGTTTCTTTTGTTTCTGGGAAAGGCTTAATCCATGCCACTCCTCTACCATTATCCTCTGTTTTGCATGTTTCCAATTTCTCTGTTAATCTTTTATCATTGAGTCGTCTTACTCATGACCTGAATTGTAGTGTGATTTTCTATCTTGATCATTGTCTGTTTCAGGACCTTATCACGAGGAAGACGATTGGCAGTGGTAGAGTAGAACATGGTCTCTATATCTTGGATTAGGGGAAAAGGTGGCACTTCATTCCATCAAGTTTCCTACCACCAAGGAAGACCTAAGGTTGTGGCATCAGCGTCTTAGGCACCCATCATTTCTATTACTTAAGCATTTATTTCTTTCTATTTTTACAAACAATAATGTCTCTGAGTTTCATTGTGAGTCTCATCAACTTGGAAAACAATACAGAGCTTCTTTTGTTCTCAATTTTAATAAAAGTTTAGTACTTTTTTCCTTAATTCACTATGATGTTTGGGATCCATCTCGGGTTGTGTCTTTAAAAAGTCATAGATGGTTTTTTACTTTTATCGATGATTTTTCTCGTACTACTTGGGTGTATCTTGTGAAAGACAAAAGTGAAGTCTTTTCTGTGTTTCATAATTTCCATAAAATGATATGTACTCAATTTAGGGTGATTGTCAAAATATTGCGTTCTCATAATGGGGATGAGTATATTGATTCTGGTCTAACAAGCTATTTTTCCACCCATGGCATTATTCATCAGACTTCTTGCATAACACTCCTCAACAAAATGGGGTTGCGGAACGTAAGAATCGTCTTTTTGATATAGCTCATTTCATGTCTTTTTCTATGCATGTGCCTCGGTCTTATTGGGGGCACGCAGTTCTCACTGCTGCCTACGTCATCAACCGTCTCCCAACCCAAGTATTGCAAAAAAAAATCTCCTCTCCAGGTTTTCTCAGGTTCTGAGTCTGTGTTCTCTATTCCCCCCAAAGTCTTTGGGTGTTTCTATTTTGTCCACAATCATGCTTCTTATCGTGGTAAATTTGATCCCCGCTCTCTAAAGTGTCTTTCTGGGTTATTCTCCCACTCAAAAGGGTTATAAGTGTTACCATCATCTATCTCGTAAGTGGTTTGTCTCTATGGATGTAACATTCTTTGAGTTATAGTCTTATTTCTTGTCACAATCCTCCTCGGGGTCCCAGTCCTCCCTTCAGGAGGAGCCTTGTGGTTGAGAACACAGAAGGTGAACTACCTACTAGTGGCAAAAATACAGAATCTAATGAATTGAACAAAGGAAAAGTCTATGTCAAAGACAAAGACAAACAGAAAGTTACTTGAATACAAGAGACCACTTCTAATCATCTACTGCTATTTTCTTCTTCTTATAAGAGTCTAGGTAACTCTGAAACCCTTATTCCTCCTAAATATACTGATCTTGATATTCCTATTGCCCAACGAAAGGGTGTGAGGTCTTGTACTAAACATCTCATTTCTAACTTTGTGTCCTACTCTAATTTGTCTCCTTCTTATAAAGCCTTTGTGTCCAAAGTTTCTTCTATTAGTATACCTAATCATTTTCAAGATGTTCTTGCTACCCCTTAGTGGAAACATGCCATGACAGAAGAAATTAAAGCACTTCGTAAGAGTGGTTGGGAATTAACTGAGTTACCTAACGGCAAAAGACTTGTGAGATGCAAATGGGTGTATACTGTAAAACATAAAGTGGATGGTTCAATTAAGCATTACAAGGCTCGACTAGTGGCAAAGGACTTTACTTAGACTTATGGAGTAGACTATCAAGAGACCTTTGCCCCAGTGACTATGATAAATTCAGTCAGAGTACTTCTCTTTCTTGCAGCTAATCTAGATTGGCTACTTTACCAGTTTGATGTAAAAAATGCTTTCTTATATGGTGATCTAGAAGAAGAAGTGTATATGGACATCCCTCCTGGCTTTGAGGACCATCAGACAAAGGGTAAAGTATGCAGGCTTCGGAAGTCATTATATGGTCTCAAATAGTCTCCAAAGACTTGGTTTGAGAGATTCACTCAGGCTATGCTCCAATATGGCTTCAAATAGAGTCAGGTTGATCACACTTTGTTTGTGAAGCATTCCTCACATGGTAAGACTACAACTCATTGTTTATGTGGATGGCATAGTGCTTATAGGAGATGATAGTGAGGAAATACCCCAGTTAAAGAAATATTTGGCAAGCGAGTTTGAAATAAAACACTTGAGAAATCTGAAATATTTCCTAGGTATTGAGGTTGCTCGGTCCAAGGATGGAATTTTCATCTGTTAGAGGAAATATGTTCTTGACCTATTGAAAGAAACCGAAATGCTTGGGAGTAAAGCTTGTGATACACCACTGGAGCCAAACTAGAAGCTTAGTGATGATAGTGGGGGAGCTACTGTTGACAGGGGGAGTTATCAAAGACTAGTGGGTAAGTTCATTTACTTATCTCATTCTCGTCCTGACATTGCCATGGCAATTAGTGTTCATTTACTTATCTCATTCTCGTCCTGACATTGCCATGGCAATTAGTGTAGTTAGCCAATTCATGCATGCTTCTCATGAGACACGCTTGGCTACAATAATGCGCATCCTTAGGCACTTGAAATCTTCTCTAGGAAAAGGTCTCTGTTTTTCCAAACATGATCATCTTTGGGTGGAAGCTTATACAGATGCAGATTAGGCAGGATCAGTAACTGATAGAAGGTCCACATCTAGTTATTGTATCTTTGTTGGAGGTAATTTGGTTACTTGGAGGAGCAAGAAACAGAATGTAATCGCCTTGTCTAGTGCAGAGGCCGAGTTTAGAGCCATGGCACAAAGTGTATGTGAACTCTTATGGATCAAGTTGCTGCTAAATGATCTAGAGATTAGTCATACTGACTCCATACGACTTTACTGTGATATTAAGGCTGCTATTAACATAACTCACAATCCAGTTTAGCATGACCAAATGAAATATGTGGAGATTGATCGCCACTTTATTAAGAAGAAACTCACTAGTGGCATTATATGTACTCCTTTTGTGAAGTTAGCTGAACAACTTGCTGACATTCTCACCGAGGGAATTAAAAGCAAACCATTTCATGATGTGCGTGGCAAGCTGGGCATGAGAGACATCTTCGCACCAGCTTGAAGGGGAGTGTTAGAATAATATCTTGTTAGAAGAACATCTTTGGTTATTATGTATTGTTTATTCTATTAACTGTTATTTTCTTATTCTGTTATTTCCTTATTTGTGCCTCCAAGGCTTCCATTGTAAGTTACCTATTATCAATAAAAAGGGATGATTGTCTAATCATTCCCTAAGTTTTTCTCAAACTTTGAGGCAATGCACGTCTTAAATGATGTATTCAATATATATATATATATATATTATGGGTGTATCCATGAAGTTCTTCTATACTTCTAAGTTCTAATAGATATCATTCAATACCACAATCAGGCACCCAGACACTGGTATGGACCTATCCATGTGCCCTCAAGGCCAGTCAGCAATACAAGGTTCTGAATCATGTAATCATTTCCCTAGCATCTTCACTATACAACTTGGGAGGGGGAATTACTCGTCCTTGTTTCAGTAGAATCTGTTTAAATGTTGCATTAAACTGTTCTTTAAATGCATTTTTCATGTTAAATTATAATATTTTTGGCTTCTCTTCCAAACTATTTGACACTGAATTGATGCAAATTAGTTTTCTATAAAAAATGCATCTTTCACAAGGGAAATCTCACATTTATCTATTTTTTCCGATTACTAGAATATACTGAAACATATGCCACATTCCACTCAAGGCTTAACAGTCAGTCAAAAAAACTGAATGCCAATATTCTTGTCTTCAACCAACCAACAATCAGCTAATGGATGGTAAATTAATGTGAAAGGCTCAGCTTTGGCTCATCTTACAATTTGTGACTGTAAGATGTTACATGGGCTTGGGTAGAACTTAGGCCAAGTTTGGCATAACCTAAATAATACAAAAAGTCAAAAAATCAGTATCCTATTTAAGTCACATCATCTTATTTAAATCACATCACCTCTCTAACACATCACATCAAACCCAACCCATATAAGCCAATAAGTCAAAAAGTGCACTTTTTTAGAACATCCCAAACCAATCCTTAATCTCAAAAGCTAGCTATTGAGGTGATAGTACCCTCACGCTTTTATACTTCACATCACTTTAGTATCCAGGTGATGTGGGACTTCTCTTGTAGTGTCCGTGTCTTAGACCCGACTTGAACCCATGTGTTTAGACTTAAAGACATAATTTTGAACCCTTCATGTGACGAGTAGTGTTTTGGTGGTTGTGATTGGAACTGTGTTAAGTTTTCCTTGACATTTGCTGGGCTAAATTTTAGAGTTTTGAGCGTAAGGACTGAGAATTAGAGTGTAGAAACACCTTGAGAGAAGTCAGGCTTCACTGAGTGTGGCAGCACGTGCGGGCGGGGAGGTCCCACACATGCGGAATGGTGCAGGAAAAATGGGATTTCTGGGTAGAGCCCCGCACGTGCAATCCTGCACGTGTGGTGAAGGGAAGGCTTCTTGGTTTGTCCCTGTGGGAAACCGCATATGCGGCCTAGGACTGGTACACTTGCGGTAGGGAGTTCTGCACGTGCGGCAGTGCACGTCCTAGCCTCGAATTTTGGGCCATTTTATTCAAAATCTGAGCACTTCCTCTCTCTGTTCTCACTTTTTTCCCTCATTCTCTCTATATTTTCTTCAATTTCTCTACATGTTTCTTCTCCCAAACCACACATTCAAGCCTTGATATCATCTATCTATAGGGAGTTTTTCGCAAAACTTGTTTATTAAAGCTGTAGAGCACATCGAGGGGTTAGACTTCACCAAGCCCGATTTTCATTTGGAACATTTCGAGATTTTAGAGCTTCACCGTTCTCCTCATCCACTTTGAAGTAAGGATTCGGTTACCTCTATAAATTTGATTTGAGTAGTATTTGTGGTATTTTGATTAGTTACGAAATTGTGAAAACGTAGAGATTTTTGTATAATTTTTGTATTAAAAATTAGGATAGAGATTTTTGTATAATTTTCGTATTAAAAATTAGGATTTTTATGTATAATCTTACTCTTTCAAAAATTCCCTTTCTTTTTTTTTTGGGTACAACGGAATTAAAAATCCCTTTCAATAAACAAGTATTGTGCATGAATTTGTTAAATCTATTTCAAAAAGGCAAAAGCCCTAAATTTTCTAAAACCCTAGAAATTTGGAAGTTGATGAAATATTAAATTGGTACCACCTTTGATGAATTGAAAGTATCAATGAGATTATGATATATTGAGATACAATTAAAGACAATTGTTCGTGGCAATCTGTCGAAGATTGCATTGTTGTTGTAGAAATTGGCTGATGACTTCAAGAATTTAAACCATTTGGAAAATTATTTATCGAGCATTGTGCATTGGGCAAATTATGATTTTTTTCATGTTTACGAAATGATTAGAGATTATTGGAATGTGTTGAATAATGGTGGGTAAATCCAAGTAGTGTATGAAACAATTTGAAATATTGAATTAAGTTGGCGTAACGTCCTTGGTGAAAGACCGGAAACTCGCACAGAGTAGGTACCAACTTCCTTCCGGCTAGTAACCTGTAAAGTGAGGGTGGTTTTAGTAATTCTTTGATAGACTACTGGTAGATACTTAGGGATTTACCGCGTGTTCGAATTGAATAAACGTTCTTATAAATTATGAAAGTTGAGGAAATTGGAAAGTTGTTTTGGAAAAATCTCATATTTCAAGAAATTATTTTGCCATGAAATGGCAAGGGCATTGCATTCATGATCATATGCATATTCAAATGCTCATTTATCTAGTTAAGATCATTTTTACTGGGCCTAGTGCTCATCCCTTCATGGAAAACCATTTTGCAAGTATTGATGGATTGCCTTTGCCAAGATAATGAGGATCTTCGGAGCGAGAAGCTCATTCATTTTTGTATATTTGTAAATAGTAGGGCTTGTTATGTATTGAGATGAATCCCCTTTTGTTATTGATAGGGAAATGCCCTTAGTATATGTAAGCCCTTAGGGTATTTCTTTTGGAATTTAGATATTTTATATTTGGATGTAATGTTTCGCATGCTCAATATTCATTTCATATAGTGAATTTGAATATAGGATGCATGTGACACTGGTAACCCATGGTATTGAATGGATATATTAACAGAGGTTCTCTATTGTTAATCCTGTTCTCTATTTCCATGTTTCAGTTGTATATTGTTGTTTTGCAAAGTTATTTATAGATATTTGCTTTTAAATCCATGGAAACTATTTTCTCAAATGAATTCGGATTCCTTAGAAATTGGGGCATTGCATCTCTTTACACCCTCCCTCATGTGCTGGATGCAGGCCAAGGACATGCACCCTATCCATCCTTGGTACTCCAGCTCTGATACCATGTTACACGTTCTCGGGCAGAACTCAACCCCTAAAGCTAGCTATTTTTACTTCACTGAAGACATCTTGATTGTTTCAAAAAGTAAGAAAATGATCCCATCTGATGGAATTAAGTCATCAATTTCTAAAACCTAACAACGTGTGCCAATATAAAGAACATGGATGAGCTTGCCTATGTCATCTATCATACCGTTCCTAATGCAATATAATAATTTGAAAACACCATTGCTGCTTCACATACCTTTTGACCTAATTTCAGGCGCAACTTTGCTTTCCATTGAAGGCACATCTGCCGCAGTTATTGACGTTCCTGCTGAGCAAATTTGCAAGAGGAAAATGAATAGAATTCAGATCAAGAGTGGAGGAAGAAAGAGCCCAGTTACATAATTGAAACGAAAATATACACAAAAATATAGTCAATGTGTGCACGCATAGATAGAGGGAGTAAGAGAGAGACACACATCCACACTTTCTATAGAGACAGAAACAGGTAGAGAGAGATATCAATGCTTTAACGCACGGACAATACCGGTCCAAAAGCATCACTTGATATGGAAATTTAAAAATTTTATTATTAAAAAAAGAGAGAGAGAGAGAGAAGAAGATGATATCGTGAAAACAAATTTGTTCTGCCTACAGTTGAAGAGGTCGATATAACCACCTCTTTTCTCATACTCTCTCATTATTGATGCATGATTTTGGATCACTGCTCTCTCTTGTTTGACGTATAGTATTCACTTATCCTCTCCAATGGGCTCCATTTCGTAGGGGGGCAGGGCCTGCAGCCTGCCTTTCCCCCTCAAACATTCTTCTGAACCTCTAGTTGAATTCCTTTAAAAGCGCTGCCCGTTCTTCTTGATTGGGAAAGATTCCTTTCTTAACCAGCTTCTAGGGAGTGGAGAAAATAGTGTGCCCTCCCCAATTCCTTTCCCTTCCCAATTCCTTCCCAATAACTGGTGAAAACTCTCTCCTTTTCCTCGCTTTCCTTCCCTTCCTTTCCTTCTTCATACTCATCCCTTTGACCAAGGAACCTAATAATTTTAGCATATAAAATCATCCAAAATAAAAAAAAAAAATCCTTATAGACTTCTGGGGAGAAAAAAAAATTTACTGATTGCTTACTTGACAGTCTACAGAACCATCCACTTTCCCAAAATGGAGAAACTGAAAACTGATCCAGGGAAAATGTTTCATGGTGCTTTTCTTAAAAAGGTTTTACAAAAAAAAGATTTTGAAAAAAAAAAAAAATTTGTGGGCACAATCAACTTTCAGGAAACTATTTATACTTTTAAGCATTCTAAAAAACAAATTCAATCTGTTAGAAAATAAAAAGAACTGTGAATTTCATATTATCATCAGTCCCTTTTCCACAAACTCATAAAATGACAATACAAGGCATCATGTTTCAACCTTCTCAAAGACACAAAAGCACCCAATAACTCTTCCATTTTGGATCATCAAGCAGGTGGTTCAAATAAGCACATCAACTCTATTAAATTGTTAACTACCAACTCATCTAAAGCAGGCTAAGTATTATAATTATTGGTCAGGCGGAGAGGTTTGAATGTATGATCTATTGCTTGCACTGAATACCATGTTGAATTGTGAACTACCAACTTATCTGAAAGCTTAAGCAGTTTGGAGACCAGAAACTTTATAATTTATATCCTCAACAAACACTGTGCTGTTGTATATGAGAAATAACATATTAGAACAGTGAACTAATCAGACACAAATGTTTGTTAGAACTAACTAGTTGGAGTCAACTGCACTATCCTTTTTACCACTGTCAGCATCTTCTTTGGGACACATGCCATTTATAAAAACATCACTTTGGGCAGTAAAATTTCAACATCAATCTAATTAAGATAGTGTAGTTATAAAAATAAAAAATAAAAAGGACTTACTTAACCGAGAAAATCTGTTGGTCTTTCCATATGCAAAGTCTTCAATGTCAGGCATGCCACAAAGCTGCATTGAGAAAACTGATTAAGCTGCAAAAAAAATCCTTATCTCTGCCAACTCACTCTCTCTATAGTTCATTGAATTTAAGTTTTGAAATTCATAGAAGTTGAATGAAGTTCAAAATCTTGTAACTAGAAGCAGCTCAAGCCACCAGCATGGCAGCATTTGTTGAATCTCAAAAAAATATATGAAAGGCTAAGGTAGCGTTTGGTAACGTAATCAGTTTCCTGTTTGCTGTTTACATAAACAAGAAAGAATCTTTTTTTCTTGCAAAAATCTAAACCACAAAACTTGTTTGGTGCACACAAATATTTTGAAAACACTAATCAAGAAAACCTGGTTGATGAGTTGCAAGAGGTGGTGGCCTGCAGTGGAGGGTGGCTGGATATGGGCACCAGAGCTGGTCACCAGAGATCAACAAAGAAGGTAGTAGCCGATGGTGGGTGATGGCCCGAGGTGGTGCGGCGAGGAGAGGGAGAAGTGAGTGAAAACTCGTTTTGAAAACAAAAGAAAAAACTTCTTTTGTTTCTGGAAGTGTTGAAAATTTTGAGGGGGATTTGGTCAAAGACCCCTCATAATAAAGTTTTAATGCATTAAGGACAAGTACAAAAAAAAATTCCTTGAAAAGTCTAACACATACCACTATTATCAAAATATTAAATTTTAAAATAATATAACTTTTGATCTAGATGTCGGGTTTTAATGAAATTAGTATTTTTAAAATTCTCTCATCAAGATCTATCAAATAAGATCAATGTTGATTATGAACTTCTTAAAAAAATATAGGTATATATATTACCATCAAAATTGATATAAACAGTATACATGTTACTCTGTTTGACAGTAACATGTTACTCTGACAATATTGTCCAAAAAAAAAAAAAAAAGAATATTTTTCCTTTGGATGTTGGACTTGTAAATGTCAAAGATAAATAAATTAGACGTCTGCTTGTTTTGTTTTCATATAACTGATGCACTTGCTCTGAATGAACTCTCGGTAATTAATGGACAATGTATTCCGCATAAGCCCCAAAGTTCTTAGGCATATGTGGGTCATGAGTCTGAATGGACTCTCGGTAATTAATGGACAATGTATTACTGTTGTTACTGATCATGGGTCTAAATCATGGGTTTAGGCACATGTGAGAAAACTTTTTTTTTTAAAAAAAAGTTAATACCAAATTTGCCCTTTAACTCTAAGGTAGCTGGTAATTGGACCAAAGTGGAAAAAGTCAAATAATTTAAAGATAGAGCGGTACAATATTTTGTTTTAAGGATCAAACTAAAAGAGATCCATACTTTCGAGGGGTGAAAATGCAATTTATCATTAAAAAAATGCCAGTCATTATAATTGAAGTATAAGATAGAAAATAAATTTACTCATTAAGGTTGTGTTCCAATATAAGGATTTGAGGAGAGATTTGCATATGAAAAGTAAAAGTAAATGAAATATAAACAAAAAATCTATCACATTTCCCTTTCATTTTCTTTTTCGTTTACAAATCCCTAATTAAATCCAAAACACAACCTAATTGTATCATAGTACTAATAAGGAAGAAAAAAAGGGGGGAAATTGCATATAAATGGTAAGAAGTCAAAATAATTATAATTTGATGAAATAAAAAATAGAAATAAAAGAAGAAATGGAAAGTTAAAAAATAATTGTAGTTAGGTGTAGGGCTGCAAACGAGCCGAGCCGAGCCGGGCTAAGCTGAGCTCAAGCTTAGCTCGTTTGCTAATCGAACTCGTTTATTGAGGTCGAGCTCAGCTCGATAAGTAACTAGGTTCAAGCTCAGCTCGGCTCGGCTCGATAAGATTTTTTTTAATATTATTTAAATAAAAATATTATTAATATTATTTAATATATAAATAATATATTTATTATATAATTTAAATAAAGATAAACGAGCTGAGCTTATTCGAGCTCAAACTCGACTCGTTTACTAAACAAGCCTAATATTTGACCTTGAACTCGGCTCATTTAACGAGTCAAACCGAACCGAGCCGAGCCTATTCATGAACAGCTCAGTTTATTTGCAACCCTTGCTAGGTGGGAATCTTTGTCAAATTACTAATTTATCCTTCCACCTTCCTTTCTCTCTTCTTTTCCTTTCTTCTCGTCCCCATCTTTGAAAACCCTAATCATCAACACCCATTCGAGTCTGGATCCTCTAGAGTGATTTTTCATGGAGTGATTTTTTGAATAGCCGAGATTTTTTTTAAATTGATTATCAGTACTATTGTACCCTCAACTTTTGTATTATTGTACCCTTAACTTTTGTACAATTAAATCTCAATCATTTAAAAAATCACTCTACAAAAAATCACTCTAGAGGATCCAAATTCAACCCATTCAACCAACCTCATCGGCCCCTATCAGCTCACCTCCACAACCACCTCCCTCTGTCTCACCTCTCCTCTTCTCTCCATTGCCATCATTGTAACCCCAAAACCCCCCATATTCCACCACCGATGTCAAACCCAACCAGCACCACTCTCTCTCTTCACTGCCACCATCATATCCAACATCCTTCAACCATCGCAACCCCCACCCCTCTGCCACCTTTGATGCACCCTATGCCCCCGTGGAATCCCAACAAGTGCCACCTCCAACCACGATCACCACCACCACCACATTCACATCACCAACGACTGCCTCCAGGTCGCCTTCACTCTCTCTCTCTCTCTCTCTCTCTCTCGGGTTTTGATTTCAGCGGTTTTTGAGATCTGGGTAGGGCAGTGGAGGGGAGGGGAGGGGCGGATAGCGGTCACCAGCGATTTAGGGTGGAGGGGTGGCAGTGGTGGCGGAGTGAAAGGGAAGCAGATGCGTAGGAGAGGGGGCACTGCGGTGACGGGAGTGTGGCGTGGGAGAGGCTGGGGATAGCGGGGAGGGAGTGGAAGAAAGGAGGAAGGGTACTTTGGTTTTGTTACTAATGATACCATAGTTTTGCAACCCAAAAGAAAAAAACAAAACAAAACAAAACAAACTTTCATTTGTATTGCAATTTTGGAGAACACCCGCACTAAATTGCAATATTTGTTTGTTCCTTTCATTTTTTTGCAATTTTCCCAAAAAATTAAATAAATAAATAAACCTAAAATCCAACAACTAGCGAATCAAAAATAATAAATAAACATTGATACTTGAAATTAAACAAAATAAACGAAAGCACATTGTCCTCACATCCTGGTCAAGAGGTTCTGCTTTAAGCTTATTTTCCGATACTTCCACTGCCTTTTTAACTCTCTTTTTCCTAACAAAAACGTGAAGCTCTGGTACAGAAACGCCACTGGAACATTCAGAACCTGGGGGGAGAGAGAGAGAGAGGGGGGGGGAATGTGAAGGACGGTTATAATCGGAGTAAAAACAGCAGTGATGGAAACAGCAAAACAAAATTTATATGTGATTTTTCTGACCTGGGTTGGGCTCTGAAGATGTGGTTTCTCGTTTTGAGGAAAGGGCTTTGGAGAGAAGTTTGTGTCTGGGCATCTTGTTGGAGATGATTCGCGCCAAAGGCGATGGGAAAAGCGAACTACTTCCGACGAAAGAGAGAGCCATTTGGCTTTTGAAAGAGAGAGACACCTCGCTTGGTTGTCAACAAAACCCCCCAAATTAAAGGAAATTCTATTTTCACACAATTGCACACTTAGGGATTAGGATGTTCTAAAAAAGTACATTTTTTGATTTATTGGCTTATATGAATTGGGTTTGGATTAGGTTTGATGTGATGTGTTAGAGAGGTGATGTGATTTAAATAAGATGATGTGACTTAAATAGGATAATGACTTTTTGACTTTTTGTATTATTTAGTAGATGCCAAACTTGGCCTTAATTAAATGGGTAAATTACACTTTGTATTTTTGTATTTTTGTTGGTTATATATTTTGTATAGAATTATCGCAACTTAACACGTGAATTATAAAGGGCAAATTGAGAAGTCAGTGAAAGTCTCCAATCATCAACAGACTTGCGTGTCAATTTGTAGCAATGGCAATGGATCCACGAGACATAGAAATAGTCAAGATGTCCAAAAGTAACATGGCCAAAACGGTTGCTTACAGTTTAAATTCAAATTTATGAGGAAAGTCCAACCACGAGAGTGGAATAGTAGAAGTGAACCGTTCAGAACCATACCTAGTGATCATAGAGATCAATTCGACAGTTATCACTTACTTCGACGGTTATCAGCCACTTCGACTATTATCTTCAAAGCCTATAAATATAGGAGAATGCTGATAATGCAAGACGCATAACGAGATCTATAAACCAGTTTATTTACTTTACATTTTGCAGTCCTTTAAATTCCAGTCTTTACATTCTTATACTGCATTTCAAATTCCTAAGAGTAATTCTGAGTTAGCCTGTTACTGTAATCTCTTTCGAAGTTGTGAAAGTGTGAAAGTATAATTGTAAACTTCTGTTTACTTAATGCAAGAGTGATTTCTAACACTGTTGATCCCTCTTTCTTTTATTTTATCTAGTCTTCTTAGTTTTCTCCTAAAAACTAAGCCACCAGTAAAGTCTTCTTCATTGATGTTGAAAGAACTTCGAAGCAATCATTTGACTAATTGGTTGGCATTTATTAATCTTTATAAAGACTTATTGATCCTTATTGGCACGCTCGAATTACAATTCTAAACTTCAAAAGCCAAAAAAGCCAACATATATTTTGGCACGCCTAATAGGACCTTTATAATGGCTAGGCGTATGAGACAAAAAGAAAATAAGTGCCTTGAAAAAGATGTGGAATGAGATTTAGACATACAAAACCCAGGGGATAATATAGTATCACATCCCATGGATGTGCCTGCCTCAGCAAATCCTCCACAAATGTTCGAAGAGGCCAGTACTTTAGGCACACAACATATGTCTAGAATATTAGACGGAGCCAAGAAACTAGACCATCAACTGTCCCTTCTACCCAACCAATGAATCTATGGGAAGGGTTAGTCAATGCTTTGGGACAATAATTAATGTATACAATAAAAATATGGGTAACATCCTTTTTGGATAGAATGAATTCTCGTCAACTACCTGTCACATGGCAAGTTTAAGAAAACATGAACCCTCTTCAGCATAGATTGGCTCAAGATAAGCAGTTTATGCAAAACAATGGACAGATTAGTGGTCGAACTAGTAATCAAAACCATCAAAGATCATCACATGTGCCTCAATCATGGTATGAAGCTCCTCCTAGACTACTAACAAGTCAAAATGCACCAATGCCTATCGGCGAAACCATACATATTGGTGGGTCTGGACTGGCACAAGGGAATGGCATGTGAGTGTTTTCAAATCCTATGTTTGAACTTATGTCTGGCACACGATTATCCACCAATCCTATGTTCGAATTCACACCTAGGGGGTTAGAGGGAATTGCTGTGATTGGAAGAGAAATAACACTTGTTTATCTTCCTGTAGTTCCCATCGCAGAATCTTTTGTAAGGTAAATGCCTGCCCCAAGAGGGCAGCCATACCCTCAACATCAACCAGCACAACAAGGATAGCCAGTCCCAAATATACCATTACATGCACCAAGAGTGCCTTAAGCACATGGAGTTCCTCTAAACCCTATGTTTGCTTCTCTAATAATGGCCTAACCAGCACAAAATATGGTTCCTATGGACCAAATTGCTGACATTATTAAAGAGATTTGTGGACCCATGGCCCGGGAAGTCCAGACTCATGTTTATAGAAAGCCTTACCTAGAATAGATAGATAGGTTACACGAATACCCAAGGGGACTTAAGATACCAAACGTTGCCCTCTTTTATGGAAATAGAAACCAGTCAACTGTTGAGTACATTGCTAGGTTTACAGGCTAATGTGGTGAATTCAACAACAATGATCATGAAGTTAAGACTTTTTCCAAATTCTCTAACTAGAGTAGCTTTTGTATGGTATATAAACCTTACACCTGGTTCTATCCAGACTTGGCAACAAATAGAATAGGTATTTCATGCCCAATTTTTCCAAACAGAGCCTAAAGTATCTATGGTAGACTTGGCAAGGTTAAGCCAGAGGCTTGATGAGAAGGCTGCTCAATTCATTGCCAAATTCAAAAGGGCAGGAAACAAATGTAGCGTCGTACTACCTGAACCTGAATTGTAAGATTGGCCCATAATGGGCTAGAGTTTAGGCTTCGAAAAAAGTTTGACTCAACAGAGTTTCGAGACCTAGTATAACTAACTTGTGAAGTTGCTAGATATGAGACTCTTCTTGAAGAAGAACAATATCAAAGTAATGCATCTTGTAGGACCTATTATAGGGACCATAATTTTGAAATTAATGCAGCAAAGATTATAGGACAAGAACCTATGACCTATGAAGCATTAATTCAGAAAGATGCCACTATCGATCAACAATTTAAAAAGAAAGATCGTCATAGGAAATATTCTTTCGATGTATCAAAAGCAGATGACATATTTTATCATTTGTTAGTAGCATATTTTTTAAAATTGCCTAAGGGAGTCAAGATCCCAACTTCAGAATAAATAAAAGGCAAAATGTACTATAAATGGCATAATTCTTAGTCTCATTCAACTAAAAACTACATTGTTTTTTTAGATTGGATTCAATAGCAGATTCAGAAAGTAAGATTGAAATTCCCAGCCAAGGTAAAAAAGGTAATGGGAATTGACATTGATCCTTTTCCATAAATCAAAGAAGCTGTAGCCAATGTTGGCACACCAGACTTCTTTGTCCAAAAGATTGAGAAGAGCCTTTCCTTGAAAGAATTGGATAAGGTCAACTGTAGACCGCCTGGAACTCCCGGCTTCGCGCGCGAAGGCGCGAATCGTTTGTTCTATTAGCTACTACAGTTCGGACTCAATATCGCGGTTCTGAATCTAATCTTGCAAAGTGCAATGCAAGATTAATAAATCACCAAAGAGTCCAAATCCGGCAAATTGTTTTGGAAAACTAATTTTTATAAAGAAGTGTCAAACATTGACTGCTTTGCCAGATACAAAGTCGCCACCTAAATGTTTTGTTTTGGGGAATTTAGGAAACCCTGACTCGTGCCTAAGGCCACGTGTCTGTCGTCACCAAAGTTGTCTCGGCTCGAAAACTTGGATACGAGAGGGGAAGGGCATGCAGTGAGCACCCCCGCTCGCCCGATCAAAGGATCGGCCTTTACTAACATGATATTTTGTTTTTGAAGACACATGTGTCCTTATTCCGATTCATTAGCTAGCTTTACTACGTGATGCGCACAACATACAAGTATAGACTAGGTTGCCTAAATTTGAACAAAACATCTCATGTTTGTTTGAAAATGGTTTGAAGGTGTTACTCGCAAGTAGGCTAAGACATGGATTTTGCCACCATCAAGTGGGCTTAGAAAAACATGATTTTGCCACTTTAAGTGGGCTTAAAACTTGCATTTCGATGAATTGTTCCAATTCAAGCATTCCAACCTTCATCCACCAGCATTCATGCAGTTATATCAGTTAAGCAATTAGCCTAATGGCAAGCATGCTATACATGGTAACATACTATCATAAGGTCACAATTGCTTCTCATGAACTTAAAAAATCGGTAAACTAAGGTTCCACATGAATCTCATAATCACATTTTCATGTGATCCCAAAACTATATATCTTACCAATAAAAGTGGTGCCAAATATTCAAATCCCTAAAGTTTTTCCCCCCATTTGGGGTCACTCGTGCATCCTATAAGAAAATAGAGATAAGGTTTAATCCATACTTAAATACTCCACACAAGATCTCATATGCCATATGCGAGTTACACATACGTCTATATATGTATCTATTTCCAAATAAGACAAACCACATAAGTACATAGTCACATAAAGCACATACGAATCACTCTCCTAAGATATTAACTCGTCCCATGGCTCTCAAAGACTTCCAAGTGGAAAAAGTATTGATCAGGTTCCTTTCTAAAATGATTTTAATGAATGCAATAGGCTCAAGTTGTATCCTAGAAACTTAACCCCATATCTACATAGTCACATAAACACATAAAGCATACAAGGTAAACTAACGTTCCTTCCTAGCATGATAAACCCATTGTGACAAAAGCCACTTCCCACGAGCTCAAGGTATTCACACCTAGTTGGCTCTGATACCAAGTTGTAACACCCTAAAATTTATTAATCTTTATATAGTCAATTTTTATTAAATATTCACTGGCTTCCATCAAATAAGTCCATTTATCGTAAGATAATACTTTAAGAAAAATATTATCTTTTATTAAGTAAATCTCGTTCTCATTGAACTATATTAAACTATTACATTTTATGCTCACAATACAAGTTATAGTTCATAAAATTAAAGAAATCAAAAGTAAATATACCCTAATGGCGTACAAGTTTCAAGGGAAACCCCTTGGTTACACAAAAATGGTGGACATTCAGTCCCAACACACATTAGCTTTGTGGCTTCAACAAATAACATCCAATAAGCCCACGTGCTCCGT
Source organism: Camellia lanceoleosa (assembly GCA_025200525.1). NCBI lineage: Eukaryota > Viridiplantae > Streptophyta > Magnoliopsida > Ericales > Theaceae > Camellia > Camellia lanceoleosa. The sequence goes on along the minus strand of CM045762.1, from coordinate 103,047,242 downwards.
TTAACATCTTCATCGCCTTGTCACTCGAGCAAAGTCACACCATCAACTCCTAAAATGTTGTTAGTTTACCTCGCATGGGTACCAAATACAACACACAACCCGTTATCAAAACCTGACTCAACTATCCGAATTCATATGCTATTTACCCCCTTTGACATTTTCCAAACATCCACGAGATTGTAAAATCACATCAGAAAATTATAATGTACATGATACATGAGTTTTAAAATCCAATTCCCCTAAGATTTGTTCAATTCTCAATAACATTTAATTGTATCAACAATTCAACAATAAAGGGTTTCTCAAACCCCACCATTTTCTACAATTTCAATATTCATCTATTTTAATACATATATCCAAATTTAATAATTTCATGTCTCAACACTATTTCCATAATCATTCACACAATTTCAAGATTTAAGAGTCAATTAAGCCAAACTCTCATTATTTAATCAAGTTAGAAAACTAGGATTTTTGAGAAAATTGGGGCTTTTTCCTCTTTCACACTTCAAGGGTCAATTTTTATCATCAACAACAATAATTAACAAAATATTCATAGTCTTCCTCAAAAAATTTGGGTATAAACCCTTTTAAAAGTACCCCTACCTTAAGAATGGAGTATCCAAAAAAAACTTTGAAGTTAAAGTGATTCAATCAGTAGATATTTTGGTTTTCACTTCCTCTTTGCTTATCTTGCAAAATCTAGAATGAATCTTTGATAAAAGTAGAAGAAATTGTAATAACCCCGACCCGTAATTAGCTATTAATCGGTAATTAATCATGCTAATTAAGTGAATAAGATTAAATACGGGATTAATATGTAATCTGCATCATAATTGGTCGTCTATTTGTTGATCATTAAATAATCGGTTCATGTTTAATGGTTAAACTAAAAATTGAAAGCCTTATCGGCATCCAAACCCGGAATTGATTATATCATTGTGTTATTTGGAATTTTTAGAACCTTATGGCATATTTAATTAAAATGTGATTTGGTATGATTAAATTGGATTAAACAATATTAAAACACATTAGTTTCATTATTTACCGAATTGCCACTTAGTGGCCTATCTCTACAACCTTATGAAGACTTGATTAAAGCCTTTGGCACATTTTTGATCAGCCATTTTGAGAGTGTAGAGCCGGCTAGAGAGAGAGAAAAATAGGAAGAGTAGTCTCAACAAGAATTTTTGTTTGAACTTAGAAGATTTGAAGAGGTGGTGCAAGTTTGAGCTTTTAGACTTGGGATTCAAGGTTTAAGGTAGAATTTTCATCTCTCCATTTATGTATTTCAGTAATGTCTCGCATGGTTCATGAGGATTTGAGGTGTAAAGTCAAGATTTAAGTTGGAGGAGTTGAGTAGTGAGCTAAATCATGCATGCATGCATAAATTTCCATGTTTTGAGATTGAAATCTAAGATTTCTTCCATGCATGTGTTAATTTCTCTTACATTTTGGTCATTCAACTTATTTTTCATCAAATTACCAAGTTTGATCATGTTTTGGAAGGTTTGAATTGGAAGAAGTTCTTGCATGTTGATTTCATGGGTCAAATTGGGATTTAAGTTGGATTTTGAAGAAAAGACAAGTTTTTGGGCCATAATTTCTTGTTTTAATTCTTAAACCATGTTGTTTTATAAGTCTTCATGTGTTTCCTTCATTTTGGGCCCAGAAAAAATGAGTTTTGAAAGGTTGAATGTCGAATTTGAAGTTGGAGGTGTAATCTGGAAATTCCAGATTTTGCATCTTCGCTCGATCGAAGGAGAGCTCGCTCGAGCGACCACTTTGAGGTCGTGCTCTCCGCTCGAGCGACCAAGAGTTCGCTCGAGCGTAAATTTCATGCTCCCAGAAGTTTTGCAAAATTTACAGATCGCTCGAGCGAAGGAATGTGCGCTCGAGCGACCACTCACATCTTTGCATGTCCGCTCGAGCGAGGAAGTCTATGCTCGAGCGGAGTGTCATTTCTGCATGCTCGCTCGAGCGAGGACCTAAAATTATGAAATTTTACCTAAGTGTTCCAAGGCATGTTTTGACATCCTCATTGCATCTTAGGCATTCCTAAGCCTTAATTAAGCTATAGTAATGAGGTTATGGGCTAGAAACGCACACTAAGAAAAGAATGTAACGAGTTATTGAATGACAAGTGTGTGTGTGAGTTGAGCATTGTAACAAGTATTAATCACACTAAGAGATTGCAAGGGTGTGTGTGTTCTAAGCCATGTGATAAGAATAAACATGAACCAACGTGATGTAAACTAAGCCTATTGGCCACATGAATAAGTGGTGATAAGATTCGTTGGTGCTATGCATTTTGTGATTGTAGGTCAACGTCTGAGAAGTGATTGACCATCTACGGAACCATTGTGAGTAATGTTATCGTAAAGATACGTTTATATGAAATTATGTTCCAAATGTGATATATCAAGTTATGATTTCTGAAATGAGATATGTTTCTGTGAACGAAGATCCATGTTTGAAATCTATTATGGCATCCATAGATAGTCCCAAGTCATGGGGGACGGCATGAAAATGCGGGTCCATGACAGTTACGAGATCTCGTTAGCCACTTCATTGTGGTGATATGTGTTTAATCGGTGTCCGGGACCGGTTACTCTAGTCGGAAGACGTTATGTGATATGTGATATGTTCTATGGAGTATGCCATTATTATGTTCTGATATGAGATGACTATGATTATGCTATGATCTGTTTTATACGTATAAAATGTTCGAAATTCGTTCACTAACCCCTTTACCTTAATGTTATTCACTAGGCTTTAGCTCACTGTTTGTATATATATATGTATATAGGTGAGCATTCTGAAGTGCAAGCCCGAAGGTTTTGGTGGGGGACTGTGTTTCTGTTGTCAGCAGCCTTTGTGCCTCACGTGGAGGTTCCCGAAGTGTCTTGGGTTCAAGGGTTGATTAATTCTGTTTATGCATGGGACTTTATTTTAATTATGTTGTCTGTACGGAGAATACTGTAATGCGTGTGGTATAATATAATGTATGGTTGACTTATGGCTATGTCAATAAAGTTTTAAAATATTCTGTTTTATATAAGTCAACATAGCTCATTGGACATTTATATTTATGTATCTGCTTCCGCTAGCCGCTTATTTTATATTAATGTCATCAGAGGCTGTAGGTAATCCAAGGATTACTGGCCGGTTGCGACGCTAAACCTACAGGGGCGGGTTTGGGTCGTGACAGAAATCAAGGTTGGAAGGCTAGGGTTTTGCACATGGAGGAGAAAGAGAGAAAAGAAAAAGAAAAAAGTGACAAGTTTTGGCCAAAAAAAGGGGATTTTGAAGTGCTGACTTCGAACAGATCGTTTGAGCTAGCGGTCAAAACTTGGCTTAAGCGGTGAAAGAAAGCTCCCAGAATCTATCTCTGTAACTTGCACAAACCGTTCGAGTAGTCAAAAGTTCGCTTGAGCGGACTTGTTTCCAATACAAGTACTCAAATTTCAAATAGGCAAAACTCCCTTGTTCAGACTCTGTTTTAGGTCGTTCTTGTGTCTAAATCAAAACCTCAGAAACAAAGTTTTCCAATGGTTCTAGTTTCACATCCAAATTCAAAGTATGGAAAGAGAAAAAGATAAAAAAGTGAATATTGTTCATAAGAGAATTATCAAAATTAATGTTTTTGGTGCAATCATACTTTACCATTATGATATCATCTTAATCAATATTTTAAAATGAATCAAGGAGGCTCCAAGTACAATAATAAGAGTGTCAAGAACAATTTCATTAGTTCAAGGAATATGAAGGGTTACATGTAATTAAGAAAATATATGCTAACGTGGCTTTCTTTGAAAAAAGTAAGCTCTTATAATGTGCCACCTAAGTACTGGAAAAACACTACTTTTAATATATATATATATATATGATGACTAGTAGATGACCGCGTGATGTACGAGAATTTAGTTTTAAAATAAAAAATTAATTTTGAGTTTTAATATTTTATGTGTATAAAATTTTAACAACTGAAGTCAAATACAAACAGATTTGCTAATGGCTAACGAAAATTGTCGTCACTGTGCAATCTTATGTAAAAAAGGCTCATAAAAACAATTTCTTACAAAGTTTTTTTTTAAAAAAAAGGTGTATTCTCAACCTGAAATCAAATCATCATTTGTGTTAATCAAATTTACTAAAAATTATGAATTCCACTTGTATCAAAATATTATTTCCTGAACAAAATAAAATTACAAAAAATTATATAAAATACAAATTATGACTTGGGTTATAACTCATGGTGTATTATTTTGGTCATTAATCGAAATTTTTTTTACTAATTTCTTATGTTTTTGGCTATGTCTATGGTGGTGCATCAAGTCTTTAACTATGCTTCTGTTTAATTATGATTTATTATAATATTTTTATATGATAATATTTCAATATTTTATTACATGAAAAAGTACTTTAGATGGGTTGACTCAAAGGTAGGATTTATACTTATATCAGTAATATCACAAGTTATTTACATTGACGCATAAAAAATTATAAATTTAAATCATAAACAAAATCTCTATAACCTTAATAATTTTAGTTCTCAAAGGGCTTTTGATTAATTCTGTAACATATTATAATAATCGCAAAATTTTTATTTTAGCCAAATTTTTTCTTATATCTTTTCTGGAAGAGCTCATGAAAGTGCAATATCAGTAATATAATAAATTAAAAATTTTTATTTAAAAATTATTCAAGAAACATCAATGTGCCTTAAATATATATAATCATTTTAGATGAACTATTATTATTTAATAATACTCCACACTATTTATCATTTAACACTTGTCAATTTATCTTCTAAAAGTTTAACCAAAAAAAAAAAATATATATTGAGTTTCATTATTTTAATAAATCAATATCAAATTAGACGCTATATATATATATATGTAAATCACTTCTAAAAATATGATGTCTGATATAAAATCACAATAGAGTAAATTTTAATTAATGTAATGATATTTTATATTATGATATGTGTTACAAAATAAAATTTTAATGTTAATTATTTATTTTAATAATCTCAGCTTTATCGTTTTATAAAAGTGTTACTTGAATACTTATATATAATAAATTTAGTTAAATTATTTGTTTATTTTGATAATTTTAGTTTTATTGTACTATAAAAGTGTAATTATCATATAATGATTTTATATGACATATATTAAATTATAATATAGTAAAATAAACGCTCATTTTGATATTAAAAGTAATAATTAAATTAGAAAGAGAATTAGTAATATAAACCTAAAAGTGATTCTAATTATTTAATTTTATTTTTATATCTATATTTATTTAGAAAATAAAGATATGTAGAAATAAAATTACACAAAATTTATTTAAAAGATTAAATATAAATATATTGTGATTTGATTAAGAAGAAAATACATAAATTAAATATGTAGATTATTGATTTTTTTAAAAAATATTCTTTTGAATTATTCATACATATTCTATATAGGTATATAAAATTTAAATTAAATATAAATGTCTTGCAATAAATAATTTCATGTTAAATAAAAAATTAAACATAAATTAATATTAAGACATCAACAAGATAAACAAAAAATATAAAATATAAAAGAAAATTAATTTGATTCATGTGATACACATAATTAAGTACATTCAGTCTTATTTATTTGTATATCAAGATATTTTTTTTCAAATATCATAATAATTAAATTAAAATATCAACTGCATAAAAGAAATCTGACAATAACAAAATTAAGTATACGATGAAAAATATATAAAAAATAAGTAATTCTTAAATAAAATTTATGTAAAATTAGTTATTATAATTAAAATTGAGAAAGAATGTTTATGTAATTTTTCTTTTTTTACAATCATATTTAGAATGTGCCAAAGAAAAAAAAAAAAAAAAACTTTTAAATATGTATATATATATAAACACCACCGACCGTCGCATTCGTTATCCACATTCAACCGACCTCCGTGTTCTTGTTCGCAAAAGAAAGAAAAAATGGCTTCATCTTTACTGTTTCCACTCGGTAACACACTACAATAGTGATTGCGTCGTTGCTTAGATGTTCTTGAACTTAATTGTGCATTTAGGAGGTGTTGAATGCTTCAAAGAACGTGAAATTTGATTTCGTTATTGTCTTCGCATTTGCTGTTATTGTGGTTTTGATTCAACAAAATTTAAGAAATTAAAAGATTTGTGGACTCCCGTTTTGTTAGTAGTTGTTTATAATTAATAGCATGAATTGCTGGGCCATATTTAGGAAGAGTTGAGTTCACATTGTGCATGTTTTTGTACAAATTGACAGAACAGTTCAAAATCAATCAAATCAATTTATTGCACAGTTTTAAATGAATTTGATCTTGAAATACTTTGGTAAACACTACATCCAAATCTGAGCTGTTCATATTACTTTCTTCTTGAATGATTAATGTCAAATGGAGCCTTAATTCAATGTAGTATTCTAGGTATGGATTTCAACAATGGTTTTGGGAGTTTTTGATTGATAGATTTGAAATAGCTAAGTGAGCATGGTTATTTGAAATCTTTTCATGAATGATTCTACTTGTACAAAAACAGACTAATGCTAACAAGTGTCCCTGGGGTACTAGTTAAGGTGCATTTATTGATGTATTAACTTGTCTTGATTTTGATAAATTTCTAATTTTAGCTACTCATTAAGTTGATAAGTTTCTATTTTTAGCTACTCATTACATTGAATGAATTTATTATTGAATATTTCAATGATCTTTAAATTTGTATACAACTACTTTATAATTAATATTTTACATTTTCATATATAAAAATAATAATTTAACAATTTTGAAGACTTATTAAATGTAATAAAACATAACTAATTAATATTAACAAAATGTATCTTTCCTATTTCTATGCATCTTTTAGTTTAGAATTATCAATCCATATACGTTAATCAACGTTCTTATAATTTTATAAAGTTATACATTAAATCCATTCATTTCAAATCCATGTATCCAAATGGAGCCTCAAGTGGTAGGGGGTTTGAACTATCAAGATATATGCTAATGTTGAGTTCTGGGTTAGGTGGACCAAAACAGACAGGACCTGATCTCATACTTGAATCTGGATTCTTACTTGTTGACAGACCAAGCAATTGTTCATAGAATTCTTGTTGAACACATAAGCAGAATTGGTCTTTCAGTTTAATTGTTTCTTTTGGTACTAGTTTAGTTTGATTGTTTTCTCAAAACGATAGCCATCAATTTCTAGTAATAAATCCTGCTCGTAGCTATTTTGATGAACGGAATTTTGTTTTAATGTTTTGCTGTCAAATATGTTTATATTTCTGAATAAAGGATTTGTGTATTGGTCTAGGTGCTGCATTTTCTAAATGTTTGTCTACCAATAGGCATACCATTTTTGGAGGCAAAATTCGAGCTGCAAATGCGCAATGCACATATTCAGAATTTACAGCAAGAGCTTCAATGACTATGGAAAATGGGGATGAGTTGACCTTGGTTAAGCGCAGGAACGTGATTGGGTTGGTATTGGGTGCTTCAATCCTGTTGATTAACTCATTTAATGCTGATGGAGCTGGACTTCCCCCTGAGCAAAAACCAAGATTATGTGATGATGCTTGTGAAAAGGAGCTTGAAAATGTATGGTGAGATTACATTGGCCTCATTTATATCTTTTCTACTGTTTTAAAAAGTTTTACTCTCATCCTGCAAGAGAATGTGTCATAAACCCTCTCAAATATACAAAAACTTATAGAATATTATTAGAGAGAACATTTATAGACTATTATTATGAATTTCAAACATACAAAAACTTAGGAACACAACATTTTGATGCTTAGAACAATCACAATACAAAGTAATGTTTAAATTAGATTGGAAGTCTTGTGGCCTTTGACTTGCTTCAAGACAAGCCTCAATGCAAGTAGTTAGACTTTAGCCTCATATTCAAGCTAATTGTTGTGAGGCACTTGTGATATGTATGCTTATGCCAACTCATGCACGTTGTATGTTTAAGTTCACACTTAGATGACATTGATTTATATATTAAATGAGAATGATCTATATTATTGAACTTTTTTGAAGAGTTAATTCACAGCTACTTGAAGAAAAGAATTGAGGGTATGATATGGATGAAAGTGGGATGCCAATATTATAACAAAATATATTTTTCCTTATTTTTTCTATAATTTTCCCCCTCTTTCTTGGATGAATTATTTATTTCTGGAAAGTTACTACTCACTTTTGCCTCATAGGAAGACAAACAACTTTGCATATAGATGCACCCCAAAAATTTGGTTGGACACCCCGTTTTATGCACTGACACTAGGCCATGAATAAGGAAAGGTTTAAATGCATTGACGCTAAGCATTTAGGGAGGTATTCTTTTTTTCTTGTTTCTTTTTTGCAGTGGGTTAGATGATGCATTTACCCATGCTCCTTTACCTCTCTCATGAATGTGTTTGGTGATGTTTAGGATTATATAGGGATTAGAAAATGTAATCTTTCTCATTTAGGCAGTGTTAAATGAAGGTTCACTGGTTAGGTTTATGCAAAGATCTCAGGCATTGCTTAGGACCCTATCACTAACCCCCAATTTAAGGATAACACTTTGCTCTCAATATGTGACTCTCAAGTGTCAGCTCATAATAATTGGATGTGTTTTGATATGATTTAGGCAGTTTTAATATCGATACGTTTGAGTTTATTGGTTGCTGAAATTCACTTAGATGAGAAGGTCAGTTGGAAATCTTGAATTTTTTGTGGGTAATCTTTTGTTTGCTCACGTAGACTTCCTATGATTGGCCCATTACAACTGGATTTGTGTACATAGAGAGATGTTAGGAAATTTTTAATGCTAAAATTTTCTTAGCTACCTGAAAATATTAAGCGTGTTCATTGAGAAGCTAGCTTTCCTGCTTTTTTTCTTCCTCATGGTTCCATCAACTGCTCAACACTGAGAAACATTCAAAAGACATCCTTTAGGTTAGGTGGGGTTAGGATTATATCCTGTGGTGGGTAGGGATTGGTGGTGCTTTGAAGGTGTTTCATTCTAAAGCTTTTGTCAACCTTGCATTTTATTTCAACAATTGTTGGAAAATGGATTTTAGGATTTAGCCATGGCCGTGAGAGTTTGTAGAAAAGGTGATGTTGGCAAATAATGGTGAGAGATAAATGTATGAAGAGTGGCTGGAGGATGTTGGTCCTCTTTGGTGCAGGGCTGGAAGAGAACTCAAGTATGGTTTTACTCGATGGGGCAAACTTAATGATAGCAAACAATCTACACCGTAAAAATTTAGAATGATATTTATTGCATCATTGTGATATATAAAATACACAATATATATGAAACTACCACCAGTGAAAGCAGTGACAATGGAGGTGAAGGAGGAGGAAGAAGAGGAGCAGGAGCAAACCCTATATGTAGTTAGGAAAGAGGGCCCTTGTAGACATAAATTTGGAAACGTGAAGTATTTCAACACATCTCAAAATTCATGTTACAAATGTCCACTGTTTAGTTTTTTTGGACTAAACAGTGTTGATTATTTGAATAGTAGGTTCCTATTTCTGATCTGTATTTCTGATCGTTAATTACACATTTTATTTAAACGAGACCTCCGATTAATGAAGAACAAAAAAAACATGAATAGAAGACAAATTAAGAAAAAGAAATATTTTATTGAAATTGTAGGGATTTAGAACCCTTAGATACAAAAATATAATAGTTGGGTTTGGAACCCCTTACCTAATGCTCGTCATCGTATTAGATGCTTGTAGTGTCGTGTAAGCTCTCGACTTCTTCTTTCTTGTAGTAACTTCTTTAGCTTTTAGGCCTCGTTTGGGAACAGGCTAATTTAGTAACTTTTTGGCTATTTGGCTAAAATATGAGCTAAAAAAAACTAGTATGTTTGGAATGACTTTTTGTCTTTTTACGAAAAGATGTGCAAAAAATAGAGAGAAAAGAGAATCTTTGACTTTTTAGTATGGGTTGTTGGCTTTTTGGATTTTTTAGTAACTTTTTGACTTTTTGGCTAAATGGGCTGGTTCCCAAACAAGGCCTTAATTTCTCTCTCTCTCTCTCTCTCTCTCTCTCTCTCTGATCTTATAACCTTTGATTTTTCGATCCCTTGATTGTGTGATGATCCCTTATATTTATAGAGGGTCATCCAGGTGATAAAAGGGCCTCATCCTCAATTTGATTTTCAAATTTCAAATTGAATGATAATGCCATCCGAATTTTGAATGATAGCGCCATCTGAATTTGGGTGTAACCATATCTGATTAACAGTATTGACCCCTTGGACTTCATCTTGTGTGGTGTCCTTGCTATAGGCTCTACAAGTGTCATCTTTTGTTGGCTCCACGTGTCACTTGAGTATCTTGAATAACGTCGCTGTGATACGACGTTGTTTTATTTATACACTTCAAATCAACTGACCAAGTTGATCAATTTAGGAAGTGATTATCTAGAACAATCCTATCATAGGCTCTATGTGTGTCATTAACTGATTGACCGTATTTGAAATTTGAACATAAATTTGGTTGAAATTTATGTGCCAACAACCCTTTCTCTTTTGATAGATAGAATTTATTTCTTGAGGGAAGTAGCTAACTCAATATGGCATCTGTAGAGTAATAACAAAAGGTGAGAAAGCTAAAATCGTTTTTAGGGCTCTGAACTATTACCGAAGATTCATCATAAGTTACTTGAAGAGGGCTTCTCAACTTAAAAATCTCCTAAAGAAGGATGCATGGACCGATCGTGGCATTGCACTGATCGGAAGAGTGTCAAAAGAGTTTTTGAGGACCTAAAGCAGGCAGTGATGGATGACCCCATATTGCAGTTGCCAGATCACTCTAAGCCATTTGAAGTAAACACGGATGCATCAGACTATGCCATAGGTAGTGTGCTAGTACAATAAATTGCAGCTGAAAGCTGAATGAGACCGAAAGGTGTGGTCCAAGAAAAGGAGATGACAGCAATAGTGCACTTGAGAATGCAGAGGCGGGTCACGAAGACTAGGGGGATGAGAAGCTATATATTGAAGAGGGTTTTGGTGATGGCAATGAAGTCTGTTAAGCATATATGTATTTTAATATTATTATTTATTATCTTGTTTTGTTGGGTATTTGTTGGTGAAAGAAAGGTCCTCTTCTAAAAGGTTTGTGACCCAGCCACGCTTCACATACTGGTTCTTTTGGTTTTAAGCTTAATTTCTGCCCCTCAGTTGCTCGAGCTCTAGTTTTTCTGCAAGGCCCGCTCAAATCAAGCTCAACAGTCACCCAAGGGCTGGCATTGCTACAAGTTCCGCTCGACGTGTGCTCAACAGTTGCTCAAGCGCTGGCTTTGCTGCAAGTTTTGCTTGATGTGCGCTCTACAGTCGCTCGAGCGCTGAAACTTCTGTATTATGCGCTTGACAGCAGCTCAACAGCTGCTTGAGCGCTGATGACTTGTAGCTCGCACTTTTTTGAGCTTTTTGTGACTCTTTAGCTTCTTAACTATTTTTTTTTTTTATTTTTAAAACAAATCTGATCTCGTCTTTTTGGTAGATATTCAGTAATACAAGCTTAGACACACTTTCTCTCTCTTCTTGGGTGATCAAAGCTTGTGCTCCAAGAATCCATTGATCAGGGTTTCAATCCAGAGACGTGTTTATGATTTCTATCTTTATTTCTCTCTAGATAGATTGTTTTTCAACTCATTTTTCATAAATCATACAAATACTCTCTTTAAACCTTAATCACCATGGTCGATTGAAGATCGAAGCCATTGATTTGGAGATTGGAGCTCAAAGCTTCATGGAGATTTTTGGATCAACAGTGCTTGTTCTTGCAAGGCTGCTTTGGAGCGGAGATCTAGTTTCTTGAAGCTTGTGGTGACTCAACTATAGGTAATAGGTATAAGCTTGGGTGAGGTTTTGTAATTCCCATTTGAGTCTTGTAATTGGTGGATTCATTGATCTAGTGAAAATCGGTATGGTTTTCATCCTATGAGATAGTTGTCTCATAAGGTTTTCCACGTAAGTTGTGCGTCTCTTATATTGTTTCATTATTGTCTATTGAGGAATCATGTGTGGATTTGGTTGATAATTGATGATTGTTCTTGATTTGATTTTTAAATATTAGAATCATTTAGAATTGACCTATTCAACCCCAACCCCAACCCCAACGCCCCCCCCCCCCCCTCCCTCCTCTAGGATCAATTAGGTGTTTCATTCAAAATTTCAACATTAAAACTTGAGGGCGAGTTTTTTCCAATCATGCGAGAATGATGCAAAGTATAAAAAGCTCAAGGAAGAGAAAAATTCAAAGAAGTGATGATATTTGAAAATTGGCATGATTTCAAAGAAAAACTGATAGAAACCATACATAATCATATTTCTATTATTATTAGAATCTCATTTATGATTATTTTTATGTTTTCTAAGATTTGTACATCAAGTTTATTTTGGTAATTTTCACATTTGTTGACATGGGCTGTAGGGGTCGCCCATGGATTGTCTTGTGGGTCAAATTATTTAATTGGTTTTTATTTATGTTTCTTATTTGGTCTTAAATTGGTTTTGAAAGTCAAAGTAATTTTAATTGCCTCATTTTTTGGGTTTTAGTTGGAATAGAAAGTCTTTAAAGTTTATATAAAGCCATATAATGCTTCTAATTTAATGGAGTTAATATTTTGAAAAATTTCAAGACATCGATGATTCTTTCTTATGGATTGTGTGATACAATCAAACCCTAAGTGTGATGCTTAAGGTCTCTAGGAGTAATTCCTAGAACTATCTTCTTAGGCCTATTTTAGCAATTGGGTTAAAAGCTAGTTTTTTGGTTTTTTGGCTTTTTTGGGTCATATCACCTTTCTACTTTTTTGCACGTTTTTTTTAAAAAAAAAAACCAAAAAAAGTCAAAAAGCTGGCTTTTATTCTCCTTTCCCTTTCTTATTTTCTGCACTTCCACAGCCCAAACACTGTTCACGGGTATTGTTCATGGCCCTTGAAACAGCCCCTAAACTGTGCCAAAATCTCATTTTTCTTGTACTTAAACTCTTACCCTCTTATTACCCCTTACAAACCCTTCAAAACCCGATATTCTTATTGCGATTTGGCTATAAAACCCAATTAAAATCAGCCCCAAAAGTCCAAATTTACTGCTGTCACTATTTCTCTTACATCAGCTGGCCTCTTCTCTCTCATTTGCACGAGGATCAGTAAAAGAAGGGAATTATCTTATTTTACTCTTCCATGGCATTTTTTTCTTTTTTTTGGGATAAATACTCTTCCATGGCATTTGAGACAGTTGCATTCAGTGACCTGGTGGAAACTTTTGTAAGGCACAGGACACATGTTTATCTGCATTTCATTGTTCCTCTTTTCTTTTTCTTTTTTATTTTTTATTTAAAAAAATGGATTATAGCTTTTCTTGCTTTTCATTTTTGTCTCCGAGAGGGGCTTAAATCAAAAGGTTTAAAAGTTTTTCTCATCTGTTATGGGGGGTCCCAACATGTCACATCACACCTTTGATTATTTCATAATGTTCCAATATTAAAAAAAAACCTAACTTCGTTAATTATAATATGACCTTTTGTTTGATGAACAGGGGTCCACTTCGCCTATCAACCTTGAAGTTGTGGGTTTGAACATGGGGGCAGCCGCTTTGTGCAAATAATGCCATATGTTAGGTCTATAAACAATCTACACCACCCAAACCCTTATCTGATGGGGATTAAATTGGACATACTTACCTTTTGTTTGATTATTACACTTACCACACTTGACACTTATTTATTAAGTTAGTTTTATGCTCTTCATATAAGCAAGTTTGTATGGGTTCAAGCTAACTCAATGAATTCAGTCAAGGAATGAAACCCAAAATTGGCATCTAACAAAACTTGATAATACATCAATTCTAGTGGACGTGATCTTGTTTAGCACATCCATGAGAAGGGCCAGTCATTCTATGGTTAATTAGGATATCCTGTTTCACCTGGGCTGCCACGACTGTCTGATGTATTCCACTCTCATGGACGTACTGGCTCCATTTTATCCCTCACAGAGAACTTTATTAATTAGAATTGTCCTGTTTCTTTAACATCAACCTTGTATGTTATCTGGAAACAACCTGTCTGTGATTGTATGCACCTCCTCTGACACATCACTTTGCAAAGGTTGAATTCTATACAACATATTAGTTACCAACATTCACGAAGTATGAAATGAATTTTGATTGCCACTGATCAGTGGCTTATGTGGATGACGTGGAGTACTGAATTTAGAAATCTGATTGATGAAGGTACCTATGGTAACTACTGAGTCTGGTTTGCAGTATAAAGATATTAAAGTTGGTGAAGGCCCTAGTCCCCCAGTTGGTTTTCAGGTTTGTTTTCCAAATGTCCTGAATTTAGTTTCTACATGCAAAGTTGCAAACAAAGAAAACTCAGGATGTTGTGTCTCCAATTTCTTTTTTCTTTTCTTTTCCCTTCTTTAGAAGCACGCTATCTTATCTTAAAATCAAACCATGATGGGAACTTAGACCTCTTCTTTTTTTAAGTTCCCAGCTATTATTTTGTCCATTTAATCTTTCACTACATATCCAGTCATATATATCAATTTGATTTTTAGTTATTATGTGTGAATTTCCTATCAATGTTTGGAATTATTTTCTGCAACATGCTTGCAACATTTGAACGTAGTACACAAATATGTGCCAAGTGAAATAACTCATAGTAAGTGTTTCTAATCGTAAATGTGCAATAAATGCAGAGGAGTAGTGTTGAGTATTATATGTTATATGCTTATGCTTTGTTTTAGTTGTTAGTAGCCCAAGGAGTATTTGTGTACTTTGGACCATTCTAATTCTAATTCTAATAATAATAATAATACATGTCATATGGGAGAGAACCCTAATTTTTTGGGTCTCTTTCATTGGCTGTTCATTGTATCTTTCTTCTCTCATCTTGTTTTTCTTGTAATGTTAATTAATATGGTATCAGGACATTATCTATATGTTTGAGCTATGAAGTACGGACACATCACATACAGACATGACATGGTCACGTGGACACGTAAATTTTAGAAAAATGCAGGACATGACACACTTGGGACACGTGCAACTCATATAGTTTTATATATTTATTATATGTTATATTTTTAATTATTTAATAGTTATTTTATGTCAAATATTTAATTTTATCAAATTTATCAACTTCAAGTATACTATTTTAGTAAAAATCATTTATTTATTTTTTTTTGAAAAAAATGGTCCTCAGCATGTCCCTAGCCTGTCTGACACATGTTCGGAGCATGTTCGGTGCGTGTCTGTGTCCGTGTCTAACACCTGTACCTCAGCTCCAGAGAGGTGTCCGTGCTTCATAGGTTTGAAGATTGAAGAATTTTGTTGCTCTTAACTTCTGAACATATATGCCTTTGAAGAAAAAGAGACCAATATGTTTGACTATAGGGTGTGAGTGCCTAGTTTCTCTCTCTCTCTCTCTCTCTCTCTGGTTACTTAGGTGGTATTTGATAATCTAATTCAGCTCTTAAAACTGAATGTATTAAGTGAACATTAATTAAACCCGTTTAATAACCACAAATGGTATCACTTAAAAATTTCAGTGACTCTTAAAATGCAAGTTAAAAATTAGGAAGTGATAAGAAACTTACTTAATTATGATTGGATTTGTAAATACCTATATATAAGCATTAGCATACATCGTTATAACCTTACAACCACCACCATCACCATGACCACTGCTGCCACCACCACTGCTATCACCATCACCACCACTGCCACCACCTTTATCCCCATTGTCATTGTTACCACAAGCACCACCATCATTTCAGTATCACCACCACAATTGCCATTGCTATTACCATCATCACTACAACCCTTCACTTCCACAATCATTGCACCATTGCCATAACTAGGGGTGCTCAAAGTACCCAATGAACTGAAGAACCAAACCAAACCAATCTCTTTGGGTTGAGTTCGTTTGGTTTTTGAGTGCATTGGTTGGGATCTGGGTCTTCAAATATCAATAGGATTGGGTTAGTTCTTGTCTTAGACCTTGTCCAAACTAAACCTACCCAAGAACTGAACCTATTTAAATATATATATTAAAATTTTATTTATATTGACATTTCTTCTTCTAATTGGTCTATTACAATAGACTTAATTGCACCTAATAATTTTCCACATAATGAAGGAAGTCTAGGAGCTTGAGTTGGATTTCGCAATTGATTTAATTTGTATTAGTTGCATTAATGGATTTAATTTATAGTAGTCATGGTTAAGCTTGAGTTGGATTTAATTTGCATTGCCTTGCATTAAACAATATTTTGCTCTTTGTTTGTGTTATGTATAAATGTTAAAGACTTATTTATTTTAATTATTTATTATTAATTGATTCACTTATTTTTAATATAATGGAACCTCAACCAACCCAAGCTACATTGGATTGGGTTGGGTTGGTTTTAGTGCAAGATTGGTTTGGCTTTGGGTGCAAAGACTTAGAACCAAACATGATTGGGTTGGTTCTAAATTTAGTGCCAAACTAAATTAAACTAACCCATGAACACCCCTAGCCATAACCACCACCATCATTACACCGCCGCCCTCCTTTCTTTATCTCCACAACATTATCCCTCTATCATCACCACAACCACTATCTCTCTATCTCCTCCACCACCACCACCACCACCACCACCACTGCTAGCAGCTCACTTTTACAATATAAAATTGATAGTTATAATTTAAAAAAATAGATTTCAAATTTAATGTTATACATATCAAACAACTTGTTTTAGTTCAATACTTAAATTTTTATTAAACAATTCTTTAGCTTAAAAAGTTTAGCATTCAGTTTTTAGTATTTAATTTTCAGTTTTCAGTTTTAGCAATATTTGATAACTTAATTCGGTAGTTAAAACTGAATGTATTAAATGAAAATCAATTAAGTTTGTTTGACAACCACAATTGATAGCACTTAAAAATTTAAGTGACTCTTAAATGTACGTTAAATGCAAAGAAATTTTAAGTGATATGAAAATTAATTATGATTGAATTTATAAATACTAAAGATAAGCGTTGACATATATTATTATATAAACTCACTACCACTAACACTGCCATGATCACCACCACCACCACCACCATGCCACCGCTGCAACCACTGCTACTACCCACCTTTATCACCATTGTCATTATTGCCATAAACAATACCATCATTACACTACCGCCACTGCACCACCACCACAATCGCCAATGCCATTATTACCACCAATACAACATACAAACCTTCACCTCCACAACCACCGTTGTCATAACCACCACCATCATTCCACTACCACAATAGCTACCATTATTATACCACCGCCGTTGCCGTCCCCTTTTTATCTCCACAAGACTATCTCTCTAGTTCCACCACTATTGCCATTAGTCCCATAGCTAACGTTGTATCATGCCTTGGACTTACAAGATCCGAATCCAAGAGAATATTCCCAAGAATATATCAAAGGACAATAATAAATAATAATCAAAAGCCATCCTCCGTGTATAAATAGTTCATTCAGTACACGTTTTATAGTCTTTACATACATCCTATATTCATCAACTACATGGCATGAATATACAATACGCAAATCAAAATGAAATCAACGTTCTTTACAAAATAAATGTCCACTAGCTTGCGACAATTAAAAAAGGGTACAACCCTTTACAAAATAAATGGCACTCAACCTACAAAATAAAGGCCCTTGGCCAACAATCAACAGAGCTTCTCTACCTCACGCTCGCATTCCATGCCAACTCATGGTCATGGTACATCATCAATACCTAATAAGTTTTATTTATTTATTTATTTTTACGTGGGATGAACGTATAATCCAGTAGAAAAATCTTTACATCTACTAATATTAATCTACATGTGTAGATGATCATGACGGTATAACATATGTATAAAATCTTCAAATCCCATTTTGCATCAGTGGCAATATTCATTTTCAAATCTCATGGCTTATCACAATGTCTAATAAATATTTTCAAATCATAGTTTATCTAATTATAACTAGATGAATCCCTAAGTCAATGAATCTGCCAGTGGTCATTGCTAAGCACCACCTAAACACTACCACTTAGCCAGTTGTTAACTGGAAGGATAAATGGGTACCTACTCCGCAGGTTTCGATCTTTCATCTTGGACTCTCTCTCAATTTAATCTCATCTCTATGCATTGCCTGGATTCACCATTAACATTCAATTTAAAACAAGGGGTTTTCAAATAGTATTGCATCTTGTGCAAAACTCAATCATCAAAAATGTGTTTAACAACACCACCACCATTCATCAACGGGTTTTCCCATTTTAAGAATTCAATAATTCAAATTATCAAAATGAGTTTCAATTCATCCTATGTGGGTGATTTCTACAACAATGCAATTCTCTACCAATTGCCAACAATTACAATCTCTATAATATGTAATAACTCAAATTTTAAGGTATCTTATTTCAATTTCAAGAGAAGAGACAAGATTCTCAACAACAATATAATTTCTCAAATTAGGGTTTCAAAGAATTTGGGGCTTTCTCAAACTAAAGCACCCCCATGCTATAAAACATTAAGAAAATACATCTAGTAGGAAAAATATAGAGAAATCGCCAATATTTGCAAACCCTAAGTCTCTACAATGCATATTTCCCATAATCTATACATATTTCTCATAGAAGTGTAAAGATAATACCAACATCTAAATATAAACTCATATTAGGGGTGCTTAGGGTCAGTCAGTTTGGGTTTAGAGGTGTGACCACCACGCGAATCGACCTTTTCGGTTTGACACTTCCATTAACCAATGTTGACCAACACTCTCTTTGAACTTGACCGTAATTTGATTCGGTTTTTTTTGGTCGATGTTGCCAGTTTTGCACACAGTACAAGCGTAGATGCAGGTAGCTCTAAATGCACCCCAAAAATTAGGTTGGGCACCCCAATACTTGGAACACCCCAATTGAAAATTTAAATATTTATTTATTTGTTTGGACACCCCAAATAGTACCTATTATAACCTTCAAATAAAAATAAAATTTACTTTCTACACCCCAAGACTACTAGCCTTTTCATTTGGACACTTTGTGCCGAAAAAATTGTATATGTCCAGAAACTTAATTCCAAACCTATGAAGTTTTTTTGGATACTCAGTGCCAAACAAATTAAATATGTTAAAAAATTGGTTGCAGCATTTTCATTTGGGAACTTAGTGCCAAACAAATTATATATGTCCGGATACTTAATTCCGAACCTATGAAGTTTCTTTGGATACTCAATACTGAACAGATGAAATGTATTCGGATACTCAGTTCCGAACAATAAAAAATAGTCGCAACTTTTTTATCTGGATACTCAGTGCCGAATGAATGAAATATTATAGTTCCAAACAACAGAAAATTAGTTATAGCTTTTCCATCAAGGTAGTCAATTCTAAAAATATTAAATTGCCTCAGTTCGAAACAATTGAATTTTGTAACATGGCATTAAGGTTGAATATGGAGAGGGAATAGAGACAAAAAAGAGAGAGAAAGAACACAAAGGTTTAACATGGTTCGGCCAATATTGGCCTACATCCACACACACAAAGCCCTAGGGGGCTACATCTTTCATTCACTCAACTTCATTCTCTTGTTTAAATGATACACTATATATATAGAGTGAGAGATGCAATCAAATCCCTTCAGTTAAGGAATTGAAATAAATCAAAGAAAGAAAAGAATCATAAATGCAAAAATCATTAGATCTCCATATCTTCTCATATCTTATGATATCTTTGCCAATATAATCTTATCTTCAGCACAAACAAAAACTTTTGGTACTTAAAATACTAAATGCTTACCATTCATATCATTTATAGTATTTAATGTTATAAACACATTGAAAACACTGAAAAGCATCTATATCACATTCAAAACACTTCATTAGAAGTACTTAAAATAGTAAAGAAGACATCACTCCAAGTCTATTATCTCTTTTGTTGCAACATCAGTAGTAACAATTTTCTTGAAAGCTTTTATATGAGAATTGTAAACGGTGTCCCATCTTGTAGCACATGGGCGATGATACCTTTGTCAATCTGTTGCTATTGGTGGAGCAAGATGACCCGATGTCAATTACAAAACCATTGCCACCCGCATCAGCCCTCTTCGTAACAATTACAAAACCATTCTTCCTTCCTATGTCATGAACCCACCAAATTAATGTTTCTCGGCTCTTGAATATCTACATATAAGAAAACGATAACAACTAATATTCATAATACACATTACAATTACTAATTTTATGTATGTAACATACCTCATGAGTGACAAATTCACTAGTAAAATCCATTACACATTATGTTGAAGCCTTATTACAACGTGTAGAAACATCACCCTAAAGCATAGTATGAGAAGATAGAAAATTTAAAAGTATGGAAACACGCAGCCAAATATTTTAACTTACTTTGGATTCTCAATACTGAACAAATTCAATTTGTTTGGAAACAAGTTTCCGAACATACGTAATTTGGTTGGAGATATAATAGGGTTAGGTATGAAGATGCAAAGTGAAGAGAATAAAGAGAGAGAAAAGAAATATTGGGTCTGGTGATGAATGGGGTGTCCAAAACACTTTGATTTATACTTTTTCTAATGTCAAGTAATTTTTGATCATTTTAAATAGGGACTTAATTGTAATAAATTTTTTTTATTAAATTGGGGTGCCCAACCTAATTTTTGGGTTGCAAATAGAGCCACCCTTTAAATGTAGATCTAATAAACTAATTCAAGGTTTCCAACTACAATACTATGAGCTCACATGCATACATGAGAGTAAAATTAAAACTCAGATGGAGAGATCTAATAGAGTGAAGGAACTCATCACCGTCATCACCACCCTAAGTTTTCTACGACCACATCGACATCACCATAGCCACTGCGAAATCAACAGAGTTAAGTTTGTAGAGAGATCCACCCTCACCATCTTCGGTATCAAGAATGAGAGCTTAGTGTCATGACCCCAACCCGCACCAAACAAGATGGCGTTATGACGGGCCAGTAGTCGTAGACTACTAAAGACCTAACTTTTAAAGCAAGTGGGACTCTCAGGATAATTGGGGCAAATATTTTCATTTTAAGTGCGGAAGCCATTACTTATATTGAGTTCATTTGAAATATCCATTTAGAGCAGTGCATAACTACATGAAATGAAAGCATACATTCCTTTTGGATTATTATCTTGCGTCATTACATGATCCGTACAACAAAAGTAAAATACAATACTTATGACAAAAATTATACAAAACCATTATAATCATTCAAGACCACTCTTAATCAACCCCTTTTCTTAACCAAGCTCTTTGTCACCTACATATATATATATATATATAAGGGAGAGGGGTGAGCCATTGCCCATTGAATAATATTACAGTAAAGTGGTAAATGAATGAATCCCAATCTGTTTGCAAAGCATAATATCATATCACATTTTCAAAAGCATTCAAAGATTTCTTATCAGAATATTTCATAATCAAAACATGATAACATGGTACATCCATTAGAATCTCTTAATAGAATAATCGCCCCAGGTACGATTAGACAATCCATACTTCGGTGGCGATGGAGCTCAAACATAGCCATGGTACATTTAGACTATCCCCAATGGCTAGGACTATCTAAGGATGCCATTGATAGATTCAATAAAATATAAGACATTCATTCATTTGGAAACAAAATAAGAATTTCACAAATCATGACATATCATCAAGTTTTCAAAACTAATTTTCGAACATAACTTTGCAATAATGTTACTCACAGATGGCTCGTTCACAATGAGGTTTTCCCTTTCTCCAAAGCTTAACCTACACGAAGTATAAACAAGGCATTGGAAATATCTTAACTTGCAAGTTCTTAAATCAATTCAAGTGTTTTAGTTTAGCTTAGCATTTTCTAAAGGATCTCTTGTAGCACCCCAAATATAATTCCCACTGAACACTTAAAAGAACATGCCCCATACATCCAACAATACAATACCATTCAATTGTTTTCTCTCTCTCTCATTGAACTATAGATTCAACTTACAAAAATTACAAGATACATATCTCAGTTCAGTAAGTTAGAGAAAGTTACAAAACAATTACATTGTGCCCCCTTAATACAAAAATACAAAACTCAAAATAAAATTAAGAAAGGAGTCCCCGTTGCATTACATTTTCAAAATCACAAAAATTTAGATTTTTTTTAAAAGAGATAGTCATTTCCTTCTTCTTCATTGACGGGTTTGGGGCTCTTCATATCTTGAAATGTTAGTAAATAGGAATGAGCAATTGCCCAGTAGAGAATAACTTTAACCAAGTATATAAATGTTTGATTTAAAAAATATGCATGACCTCTATCAATGCCCATGAGTTTACATTTGGTTTAAAAAGTAATAACACAACATACAATTCAACCTTCAATTCTCCACGTTTTTCCGTTCTCACACGGATGGCCAGTAGACACCTCAAACCTTCCACTTTCGTCGTCCTCACACGAACTGGCTAGTGGACACCTCATAACATCCCCCCATTTGTCGCCCTTACGCGAACCGGGCAAGTGGGCACCTCAAACACATTCCAAAACGTTAACATCTTAAACACATAACAAGGAATCACAAGGACTCTCCAATTTACTTATTGATTACCCATTAAGTCAAAACCAAGAACAACCCTTAGGGTTACACATTAAAATTTGGGGCTTTTCCTTCCAAGTATTAATTTCCCTTAATTCATGTATGTTTACTCACTCTTCCGTAATTGATTACCCAACCCATCATCAATTTCACACAAAACACATCATCAACACAAAACCCATATATATATACATCATCCATCTCAATAGTCACATACACAAGGGTAAAGGTATTCCTACCTCAAAGGTTGCGAGATGAGAGATGGAGATCGACGCGATGAACTTCTGAAATAACACGATCTAATCGGTTCAAAACATAGTTCTTGACGAGGGTAACAACTTTAATGAAGGCCCAAAGATTGATTCTTACTATTACTAGATGAAATCTAAGGTTTTCAAGGTAGGGTTTTGAAAAGAGGGCTGTTAGAGAGGGGAATGTATAAGAAATGAGTTAGAAAAGTGTTTGGATCATTTTATAACTCTGACGCCCCGAACAAACCGCTAGAGCGAACTTTCCATCGCTTGAGCGAAGTGCCAAAATACAAAGAGACCACTCGAGCTAACTTTCCACCACTCGAGCGGTAAACGCATGGTTTCAGAAGTTTTGCAGAGTTACAGTGAAAATATTGGGAGCTAGAATTTTACGCTCGAGCAACCTTTCCTTAGCTTGAGTGGTCTCGCCTGCAAACATGCAAGATACTGAGAGCTACAAATCTATGCTCTAGCGACCAAATGACCGCTCTAGTGGTCACTCAAAATCCGTTGTTACATCTCTAGTTATAACTCAAGTCTTTTCTAAATGTTAATCAAGTGCAAAGCATATGCCAAAGACGTACTTTGAAGGGCCTTAAATGTTCATGACTTAATGTTTCTTAATTTTTTTAAGCTCAAATTCAAGTGTTAATCATCTACTAAATGTACATATTGAAAAGCCCTAGGTACCCTACAACAATTTCATATGTTTTTGTGTGGGAAATATCATGTTAGATGTTTAAGGTTTAAGGAAACATGAAGAAGTGAAAGGAAATTAAGTTAGGAGAGGAATTAGTATGAAATGGTTAGGAAAAAAGTGAGCAGCTTTCACTAATTTAAACATATCTTTTTGTATACTTAGAATTTGGGTGTGAGACTACTGCCATTGGAAATTAGACTTCCGGGGCTTGAATTTAGACTTAAGAATCGCTTAAAACTGAGTCTGGATGAGAAATATATGTTCATTTCAAGTTGCAAGGTATGACATGAAAGTGGGCTGAAGCAGAGTTGGCCACACGTGCGGTGGTTTGGCCGCTCGAGCGGTGGCTCTGGGGAGGCAGATTGTGTTCTTTGTGCTCGTGTGCCTGATGGTGGCCGCTCGAGCACCCAACAAGCAGAAATCAAGTCAAGTGCGTGTTCTTGGTGTTCGAACTCCATTTTCCTCACCTAAAAGCCTCAAAACATGATATTTGATATACTAAGGCATGAAAATATGATGAAGGGTTTATGAAAACTCATTGGAATGCATGAATTTCAAGATTAATCCAACAAAAAGAAGTTTGAATTCAAATATTTCTCAACTCATGTTCTTTCTTAAACTCTCTTCCGTTTCTTCATTTTAATTTTTCAAAACTTGATGTTTAAGGCTTTAAAGCATGAATAAATGATGTGGGTTTCATAGACAAACACCTATATGCGATGAATTCTAAGCTTGAACAAATCAAAACATAGTTTTTCTTACAAATTCTTCAAACCCTTTTTATTTTCCAAATTCTTTCCTATCTTTACAATTTCCATCTCTCAAAACTTAGTCTAAATGATTTTCTAGCCAGATTAAAGCAACAATACAAGAAAGAGGGTTGAATTTCTTACCTATTGATGATTTTTCCTTGATTTTCGTAGCTCAAATCTTGGAGTTATTTGATTTCTCCTTTTTTTCTCCCTTTTCTCCTTTCTTCTTGTTCTTGTTTTTGTTCTTGTTCTTGTTCTTGCTTTCTCTCCTTTGTTCTCCATCTTTCTCTTTTGTTTGATGAGAATAATTAGTTTAAACAAC
Organism: Camellia lanceoleosa; assembly: GCA_025200525.1. Taxonomy (NCBI): domain Eukaryota; kingdom Viridiplantae; phylum Streptophyta; class Magnoliopsida; order Ericales; family Theaceae; genus Camellia; species Camellia lanceoleosa. The sequence continues at coordinate 103,022,542 of CM045762.1, read as the reverse complement.
TAATTGCTCTATTAACTTAATTAACCAAGCTCAACTCTAATTAATCCTATTTTGTCTCTAATCTTCATTAGCCTAATTAATCTTACTTAACTTTTGCTAATCCTGCTTAATTTCTAACAAGGTATTCATTAAACTCTATTCATTAGATTAAGATCATTAAGCTCCTCACTTAAGGTTTTCTAAATCATTTAAGTGTTCAATTCTCAAAATCAAAATAAATTCCCTAGCCCTACAATACTTCTAAGTCTCTTGGACATGCTCAAATTCTTGAAGGCTCCTTGGGCTACATTCGTAAGTTTTCTAGCTAATGTATTCATCTCCTAAATTGTTATCCTAACAATTCATATTTTTATTTCTAAAACATAGTAAGGTAATTAGATCAAGGTATCCTATGTTATGAAGTAGTTATTTTGACCTAAGGTATTCAAAGATGGATAATGATATAATTATAGTACGTGGCATTCTTTGGGGTGTCACAATTAGTCTATGAAGAAGTCTGCTATGCTGAGAGAGAAGGGAGAGAGTGCGTCAAATGGGTTCTTTAGGTTGACTTTTGAGTTCTCCAGAGCAGACTTTTGGTTTCTCAAAGAAATTGATAACAGAGAAAGTGTGTTAGAGATATGTATAATATTAGACTAATTATCAAATAGAGAGTGAAATGGTTTGGGTTCTCTAGGTAGTCTTTTCAGTTCTCTAAACAGTTTTTTGGTTTTCCTAGAAGACTTTGGAATGATTCAATGGAAGAAAAGGAGAAATTGATAAGGAAGAGACAGAGCTAGAGATAAATATATAATATTTATATATTAGTGAAAATTAGAAATGTGGAAGAGAATTGAAAGTTTTCTTTAAAATATATCGGTCAGATCAGGTTTATCGAGTTTTGATGCCTGCTATTGTGACTGACCACGAATTCGTGAAATTGAAGATACAAACCCGTTGCCAACCGTTCTTGCAAGAGAAACTGTCCACAGCTACTCGGTTTGGGTCGGGTCAAATGGTTTTGTCGGTTCTCTAGGTTTCATGAACAACTTTAACTCATATTGAGTAGATCAAAGAAATCCCTACCTCAAATAAAGAAGAACCCTATATTTTGAAGGTGGATGAAATGGAAATCGGCTCCGATGAATGTGAAGCCCTTGTCGAGCTCTACAACGTTGAAACTCGAGTTGAAGATGAACTCTTTCTCTAGCTAGGGTAGATTGAAGCTTCTATGACAATATTAATGTGTGTGTGTGATAGAGAGAGAGAGAGAGAGAGAGAGAGAGAGAGAGAGAGAAATGCGTTTTAATGAAATATCTGCATCGAAGCGATCTGTCACACATCGATTGCTAGCTACTAGATGTGAAGTGATTGATCGTATTTCACTACGACTGATTGCACAATGATCGCTAGCTACTAAAATTCACACGAAATCAATAATTGAAGTGATCAATCACTTGGAGGGCTGCGATCGATCGCGAACCCAGAAAATCACATTTTGACTCAAAATCACAATAACAAACCCCCAAAACACTTCTTAATAACATCACGATAACGAAATAGACAAAACGATTCGAATTCTAAGGTAGCATAACCTTTTATGAAACCAACCAAATAAAGGTATCTGGTTCGGGTTTGGATCTGTAGCGTTACATGCCGCCTCCGCCTCCATCTCCACCTACTCACAATCACAACATAAAAATTGAAAGGTACAATTTGAAAATAATAATTTTCAAATTTGATCCCGTACATATCAAATAGCATGTTTTAGTTCAACAGTTAATTTTTTTATCAAGTAACTTTTCAGTTTAAAAAATTCCTCATTCAGTTTTCAGTACTTAATTTTAGTTTTCAGCTTTATCAAACATCACCTAAGATAACCTAATTCAACACTTAAAACTGAATTTATTAAATGAAAATCCATTCAGCTTGTTTGATAACCATAATTAATATCACTTAAAAATTCAAGTAGTTTTTAAAATGTAAGCTAAAAAATTATGATTGAATTTATAAATACTTATGAATACTTGTTGACATACATGGTTATAACCTCTCCACTACGCCATGACCACCACCACTCCCACCACCACCACCACTACCACAACCTCCATCACCATTGTCATCGATGCATAGCCACTACCATCATTTCACTACTACCACTACACCATCGCAACTGCCATTGCCACTACCATTACAACCACCTCTTCGCCATCATTACAGCTACCCTTCCCCTCCACAACCATTGCCACCATTGCCATAACCACCATGCCCATTCCACCACCACAATCACCACCGTCATTACACCACCGCCACCACCCCATTTTACCTCCACTACATCACCCCTCCACCATCACCACAACCACCATCTCTTTACCTCCACCACCATTACCATTGGCACAAATATCAACATTACAATATAAAAATAATAAATAATAAATTTGATCTTGTATATATCAAATAATGTTTTTTAGTTTAGCACTTAATTTTTATTAAACAGCTTTTTAGCTTAAAAAATTCAGCATTCAGTTTTCAGTACTTAATCTTCGGCTTTTAGTTTGCACTATATAAATATTCTTAGTCAACACTATTTTACCATTTGGATATTAATTTTTGAACAAAAATCAATTGTTCAGATTTAGATGTTGATATTCGAATGACTGATTTTTGTTTGAAGTTGTGAACTGGAGTGTGGTGTGCAAATTGAAGCTCCTTGTTAGTTATTATTAATATTATTTTCAATGATTTTTCTAGTAAAAATTAGAATTTTTTTTTTTTTTTTGGAAATCGTTGATTGAGTGTGGTTTGATTCAGATGGATGGTTGGAACAACACCCATGAGGCCCACAAACACTTTTACACACCATTTTTTTTTCTTTCTGGTCTTGGATAGCTTTGGGGCAAAAAGTGTCTTGGGGTTACTCTCTGCATTGTGACTAGGGGTGTTCATGGGTCGGTTTGCAAAATTTGGAACCAACCCAATCATGGTCGGTAAGTTTTTGGATCCGAACAAAACCAATCATGTACTAGAACCAATCCAACCCAACCCAGCCTAGCTTGGGTTGGCTCGAGTTGGAACCATGGTTCCACTGTAAAAAAATAAGCTTAATTAGTCAATACTAAATAATTAAAATAAACAAGTCTTTAATAGTTAAACATAATATAAACAAAGAGCAAAATATTGTTTAATGCAAGTCTATACAAATTAAATCCAACTCTAGCTTAAATATAATCAATACAAATTAAATCTGTTAATGAAACCAATACAAATTAAATCCAACTCTAGCTTAAATATAATCAATACAAATTAAATCCATTAATGCAACCAATACAAATTAAATCAATTATGAAATCTAACTCAAGCTTCTAATACTTCCTTTGTTTACCTAATAATTCTTGTATATGAAAAACTATTAGCTGTAATCAAATCCATTGTAATAGAGCAATAAGGTGAAGACATGTCAATATAAAGAAAATTTAAAAATATATATGTACATATATATAAATAGGTTCGGTTCTTGGGTTGGTTCGGTTTAGGCAAGGCAAAAACCAACAACCAACCCAATAACCAACCCAATCCTATCGGTTTGATGATTTGAAGACCCATAACCCAACCAATGCACTCAAAAACCAAACCAACCCAATCCAAAGAGGTCAGTTTGATTTGGTTCTTCGGTTCACTGGGTAATTTGAACACACAGTGTTCTTCTTATGGTTTTTTGGGCTGATTTTATGCAAGCAAATATTGTTGTTTGAGTAGTTCCTACAAAGTTTGGATTTGTTGAGCTTTCTCTTTTCTTTTCTTTTTTTCTTTTTTGATTTGTAAGCCATTTAATCAGATTTTTGTTGGCTATTTTGTGCTATTAATCTTGTGGACATGGCGGAAGGTAGCAAGGCTTCCTTAGGCAACAAAGAAAAATATTGTGCTATTTTGTAGACTCCAAGAGCTGCAATGCATATAAAGTATAATAGGTTTCTGCTCCTGCTTATCCGCTGTTGTTGGCATTCCTTTCCTAGTTTTTCTCTTTCTCGTAGGTCTTACTCTATCCTATCTAATAGAATTTCTTTCCGTCTTTGGTTGTTAACTGTATGGTTAGAAAAGATAGGAAGGAAAAGAATGGATTATATCCCTAATCAGTCTTTCCGCTGTTAGTAGTTGATGTCCTTGACTGCTATTATTCTTAAATTGCAAAAGGAATTTTTCTTGAGAGAAATATATTGTCAGTTTCTTTTCCACATTTTCAACAGTGAAAGAATCTTGATGTTTCTACTAGTAATTAATGGTATGTATTTTTTATTTTTTTATTTTTTTTTATCCATATTGGCATATACATCTTCTTTCAGTAATGCATAACGCAGTTGACCATGTTATCAATTAGTACTTGAAAACTTATAGATTGATGATTCAACTTATAGATTGATGATTTACGGAGCTAGAATTTTTAAAGGTGAATGGTTGTAGTTCTGGTATAAGCTACAACATCATGAAATGCAAAATTCAAAAGAATGTTAAAATAATCACACTATGCAAACGTTCACACTCCCTTTGAATCATCATATTCAAATTGCAAAGTTGCATCACAATGATAAATATGAACACCTAGGTTATTATGCCAACTTTTTAGCAGTTCTATGCAGGTCATGATTTCATTTGTTGTCTGAATCAGTTACCAATCAACAGAGAATGTACGCGGCAACAGTTATCACCATTGTTTCTCCATGACTTTTCTAGCATCACACAAAATATAGATGGCCATGGTGCTGGGTACTAAGCAATGTCCTTGCCAATGTAATTTGTTTCTAGGCTTGTTCTAGAATGAAGTCTAGGTTCAATTTCACTTATCGTATTATTCCTTTTTCTATAACAATCTCATTCATTATCACAGGTGGCTGCAAATTATGTTGCCATGGTTCCATCTGGACAAATATTTGACAGGTAGTTAATTGATTACTTGTAAATATACTCAATGTCTTGAGTTAATTATGTTAATACCTAGAAAAATATTCTATTGTTTATTTGCACATCCAAGTATTACAACTGGTGGGCTGGACCAGATAGTGATTCATTATAAGATTTTTCTTGAAAATGAAGATCCATACCCACCGATTTATGGTTTCAATGGTTTCTGCACTTCAACATTTGGGCAGTGTAAATGATGCTGAACCGTCAGATATACAAATTTTTATGGGGAAAAAAATATAAAAAAATAAAAAATTGGTTAAAGTTTTGTAATCAGATGGCCCAATCAGAATATCAGATACCTATGGGCGTCTCACATCTTGTCATGCACCTTACACAGCCAAACATGCTTTACATGTTGAGCATTGGGCAATGTACAAGAGTAGAGAACTATTCTCAAGGTCTCTTACCACAGAGCAAGTTGTTCCAATGAATGCAGAACTCTGTTGCTTTTTTGGTGTCTTATTCAATTTCTTTATCAACAATTTCTCAGTTCACTGGAGAAAGGTCTGCCTTATCTCTTTCGGGTTGGGTCTGGTCAGGTGAGTTCCTCCAAAAAGGGCTTCTAGTCAATTTAATTAATTTGGAAAGTCTTCGTGTGTTTAGTAGTTGAACATGATTATGATTATTGACTACAAAGTTAAATGACTAGAATAGGTGATCAAGGGACTTGATGAAGGGATCCTGAGCATGAAAATTGGAGGCAAACGTCGACTGTACATTCCTGGATCAGTAAGTTTTTCACCAGATATCCAGATTTTTCGACAAAAATAAATCTAGATTAGTATTTCTCATTTAATTTATACTCGTGTGATCTAAATAAACAAATGAATAAATATGGCATTTCTGTTAATCATGTGTCATGTTAGTTCGCACTTACACGTCCAATTTTCAATGGCTGTTTTGAATTTGGTTTGTTCTTCTTGTCTTTTTAATTGCTCTGCTGTTTTCCTTAACTTGAAACAACATCAACTTCCATTGTTATATTTTTTTCTTTGATTACAATTTACATGTAAATGTATGCACATATCTTCTGTTGCATTGTACATGCTAGTGTTATCATAATCAAAGTTTGTTGTCAGACTCATCGTCTCAAGTAATGCTTCTTCTAACATTTGAGATTTTTGGCTCATATTTTTCTTTCATTAAATTAGTTGGCGTTCCCGAAAGGTCTCACTTCAGCTCCTGGAAGGCCAAGGGTGGCTCCTAATAGTCCAGTTATTTTTGACGTGAGTTTGGAGTACATACCAGGCCTTGAGGTCGAAGAAGAATAGAATCCAATTGAATTGAATTATTGAGATCTTCCTTCCTTCCTTCCTCGCCAGTCTTCTTTTAATTACGAGATCTCTAAAAGAGGTCCGTTATTTATATCAGCATTTGTATTATAATAATACAATACTCCTACTTCCATTTATTCATTCTTTGTACTAAATGTGTAACCAGTATTTACCCTTTGTGCATGAGTCTTTTGATCAGTTTGGATGCTGTGAAAATGTGGGTAGAAAAATAAGGAAAATGTGGGGAATGATAATGAAACTGAAGGGGGAGAGGGTAGCATCTTCTCAAAATTATATTTGTTATATGATCGGATCATGTGGCTACAGCTATTTTGATCTACTCTACAAAAATGAATGGTTATGATCATTACGATGAATCTCATAGTGGATCCACCTAAATCTAAAACTCTCTAGTTGGAAATCCCAAGAGAGAATTCCAATCTTTATAATTTTCAATTTTTTTTTTTTTAAAAGTAGATATACTAGGAAATATTGTGTATTTAAAAATTTATATACCATTATATGATTTTTTTTTTAAAAAATTTTAATTTCAAATTTAGGAATTTTTTTTTTTTCAATTAATTAGTATTTGTAGCTCAATTGGCACCGCAAATAAGAGAGCGCCACATGGTAGCTTGGAGGGAAGAAGTAGGCCTAAGCTGATTATGATTGAAGATTGTTTGTAACATTTTGATACTTGCGTTTGAATCTAAGTGGTACAATTAGCATTAATTAATTCCTGAAAATGATTGATGGATTATGGGGCTTAGTTGTAAAAGTTAACAACAATAGGGCACCTGGCAACATTTGGATAACCTGCTTAGTAATCAATATAAATAAAAGATTTAAAGGCATTACAAAGGGTCCAACACCAAAATTAATTAATTTATCATTCAATCAATTCAATTTTGGCTTAGGGCCGCTATCTTTATTTTCATACCTCCAGCATTTTACAAATAAAGTTTTTACATTATTTTTTGAAAATAATAACAGCAAATATCATTAATTAGGTAGCAAACATACATTGTTAGCCAGCACATGTGCTGGTTGTACAACATTTCTGGGTACTTCAGAAATATATTACAAATCAAAATACATAGCTGATTGAGTAATGTCTTTAATCAAAAGATCCACATTCCAATCAGGAATCCCTTTGCCATTTAGCAAATCTATCAAAACTTGGCAATTGGAAAAAATCGAAATGCATCTTATATTTTGAGACACTGCCCATCGAACACCATCCAAGCATGCAGTTGCTTCCGCCATCAACCTGGGATTTATCTGGGAATGAATTTTGATTTTTCATGTTGAAGGAAAGAGGAGTTATTTAAAGTTATGGTTGATCGAATCAAGCAAAGATTACAAGGGTGGAAATGGCAATTTCTTAATTTTTAGGAAGAAGTACCCTTGTTAAACATGTTTTACGGTCCATCCCAATTTACACTCTTTCTTTCTTTAAGGTGCCTAATGCTTTTTTGGATCAGATTAAAACCATTTCAAGGAAATTTACCTATCATTCAACGAAGGAGAAGGGCATTTTGCTGGAAAAATTGGCACGACTTGTGCATGCCGAAAGGGATGGGAGGTCTAGGACTATGCGGCATGGGGTGTTTTAATCAAGCATTGTTGGCTAAAGAAGCTTGGCGACTGCTTCAAAGATCAGATTCTCCCCTGGCAAAGGTTTTATTGGGTAAGTATTGTTATGTTACTCCAATCTTCAATATATTCAAAGAAAGAAGATAAAGAAATGAGAGTATTTGATTACAAAAATCAAAACAGTATATATATAAAAATTTTTAAGAAAAACAGATTCTTATTTTGTTGCAAAAACAAAACCAAAATCTGGAAAAGAAGAATTAATAAAAACAGAAAAGTAAACTAATCGCTAACCGTATTATTTTTTCGAACAAAATTTGATCAAGTCCAGTGTTAAACACTATATCCTTAAGACAGATTCGTCCTCTAGAGTGCTCACAGATATTGGACATCTATCTCTCAGGATGAAATGATTAACAACAACCTATAGTAGCACTACCAACTAATTGTCTAACGAACACACTTTGTGTTTATACTCTTTCTCACACAGGAAATTTATGCAGCAAAATGTAGAAAATAAAAGGAGAAAAGAAGAACAAAAATTGGATGAAAAATCAAATGAAGGATTTGTTTACTTATAGGTGAACTGGTGGTTTTTTAGAATGGCTTCAACAGGTACCAACCTGTTCAGACAGATTTGAACAGGTAGGGTTAAATTTGAACAGATAATGAACCTATTCGGTTGGAAGAAAAATTCTAAAGAGGTGCGAGGGACCAAACTGCCAACGTTCAGAAACGTCGGGATCATTTTGGAATGAATTTTGAATTTCAAACCGAAATTCAAATTCCAAAAGGTAAGAATTTATTTTTTATGAAAAAAAAAATTCAAAAGTTTTTGGCCCAAAAGATAAGTATTGGGGCGAACAAGCCCAACCCAATCTCACACCACGCACCCGTGCCCAAACCTAGCCCAGCCAAGCCTAGCCCACTTGACTGGATGGGGGGGCGGCGGCACACGCATATGTATTTGTTTTGGGTCCAATGGGTCTAGCTCACTTTGCTCATAACCTCCCCTCTATAAAATTTGAGTGTCCCTTGGGGCCTACTCCAAGGTCCAAACTCAAAGCTTATAAACCCGTACAATGTTAGCCTAGCCAAGCAATGTGGGACAAACTTTCCTTCCTTCAATTTCGGAAAACCCACCAAAACACCATTTCTGTGGAGCTTACTTTGGCATCAATTTCCCATTCACTCAATAATAGTTTTGAACAACCAAATATATTATGTGAATCACAATGCAGCATAGAACCTATTACCAACAATACGCACCAACCTAGGCACATGGGTCCCACTTAAAAAATAGACCAAAGTTTAAGAAAAACCTATTTTTCCAAAACCATTCTTACATGTTATTCTCAATCTTTTCTTAATGTTAGGTTGGCAAATCGCTGTCATTGAGGTGGAGAAGTATCTTGTGGGGAAGAAGTCTAATTAAAGAAGTAGTTAAATGGGTTGTGGGAGATAGCCAATCTATTAATCCACTAGAAGATGATTGGATTTCTCACCAGGTATTCCAATGACTTTTAAGGAATGGTTTTTGGAATCAATCAAGGAAGAGGAGATCATCATTAAATCAATTGCTATCCTATGGGCAATTTGGCGCCAATGAAACAATTTTTTTTTTTTTTTAATTTATGTTATGCATTGGAAAATTCTGCAGGGAGATTATCAATAAAATTAATTTCTATCTTATGGGCAATTTGGCACCAACAAAACAGTTTTGTTTTTGATGTTGTGCATTGGACAATTCCGCTGGGAGATGATCATTAAAATCAATCGCTATCCTATGGGCAACTTGGCGCCAACAAAAAAGTTTTCTTTTGTGATGTTGTGCACTGGACAATTCCGCAGACTATCAGTACAGTGGATGAGATGCAGAAATATGTTATCAATGCATGCAAGTTGCTGTCTCTATCTAATATTGATACTGATAATATATGTAATGTTGGTAATAATTGCATGCTGGTCAATTCCTTAGATAACATCTCAAATTTTCAGGTGTGGACAATAGTGATTGATGGCACTTGGAGGGCGAAAGGATATGAAGTCGGATGTGCATGGGTGTGCTTGACTGAGCTGTAAGAGAAAGTGATGGAAAAGGCTACAAGACCTTAACATTAAAAACTGAGTACTAGCTCCTTGTTCTGGTGTAAACTATTTGGATTGAAGAAGACTTCTGATTTGTGAGTATTGATTCTCAATCTAGATTGAGCACAGAAAGCATTCAAAAACCAAGACAAGCACCACACTTTTTCAGCCTTGAAATTCAAGAAAATAAAACAATCAGCAACAAAAAGTAAATGTGAAATAGGAGGGGAGTGCCTACTCACCGCAATCCCTCTATAGATTCCTTGTGCCTGAAGATGATTAAATCCTTTCGATAATCCTTGCATGACTAAAAGAAAGAGATAGAGAGAAAGGGGATCCCCTTGTCGAAGGTCAGCTAAAGGTTGGAAAAACTGTGACTATTGACCATTAACCAAAATTGAAAAAGAAAAAGTCGTGAAGCACTACGATAATAATTGAATCCATTTCTCACTAAATCCTACCCCTCTCAAAATCTTAATGAAAAAAAGACCAATCAACATGATCATAGGCCTTATTCATGTCAAGTTTGAGCCCAAAGGATGACTGTCTTCCCTTCTTCTTTCAAATAAATTCCAGAAGCTCATATGCTAACAGCATGTTGTTTGTTATAAGACGTTCCATAACAAAAGCATTTTGATGTTGGGAAATTAGCACAGGTAGCACCATCCTAAGCCGATTTGCCAACACTTTGGACCCAATCTTACAAATTACATTGCATAGACTAATTGGGCGATAGTTACTTACATTGAGAGGATTGTGAATTTTAGAGATCAAACAAATAAAAGTTTTGTTAAAATCTTTCAACAAATAACTGCATCAAGGAAAGCAAGCATTGCCTCTGAAATTGATGGACCTACAATATTCTAGTAGGATTAATAAAAGCTAGCAATAAATCCATTTGGACTAGGTGATTTAAACTTCCCAAGCTGAAACACTGCTTGCCTCACTTCACTAGCATGAAAAGGTTGTTCTAATATTGCAAGTTGTTCCTCATTAAATTTACAAGTAAAAACATAAAGTAAATTAAAATGATTTGGGAATGCAACTGGATTAATATGCTAATCAACTTCTTGTTGGGAAGCTCCTCCTCAAATAATGATTTGAAATGATCCAAAAAATCGCTTGCTTGTTTTGAGATCTGTAATCATCTCCCTTACTTGTTTTGGATACAAGAAATCGGTTCTTTGCTTCCGTCATGCTCCAAAAATAACAATAATCGATATGCAACATAACTTTCAAACATACATGTGGAAGCTTACCAATCTCACTCATATAATTTCATAAACATTTTCGGAACTATATTTCATTCATTGATCTTCCTTTAGATATTACAAAGGCATCACATGCGTTAATACATTCAACAATCCTAAATTATGAATCTATAGCATGTGACAGATATATAAAACAACAATAAATAAATACAAGTTCATGCCTTAAAGGCTACATGTTTCCAAGATGATGTTTGGTTACAAGAAAAGTGGGTAGAAACCCAATATAGGAAAAGCTCTAGGCTTGTACAAAACACAAATACAAAACAAAAACAAAACAAGCCTTCAGCTTCATAGTCCTTCCAAGCTAACCCCTTAGCGGAGGCATACCATCAGCACTTGAAAGTTGATTTCCACATAGAATGAGTTAAAACCCAGTAGAAATGAGTTTAATGATATGATGCTTAACAAAGCCATATGGTGAATGTATATGAATGTCATTACCAAAACATGCATTTTCTCTTTCAAACAATGCAATGCCATGTTTATATCACAATTAATAAATTGTTGCTTCCAAAACAAAAAAATAGGGTAGTAAATGCACACACTGTGAATCTGTAGATACGTGTTTGCAAGTAGACTACACAATCACTACCAAAAGCCATTTCATTGGTGCTAACTAAAAGGATCGGCACCTAACCGCGCTAATTTCTGGATTTTCACCAAGGACACAAAGGCCAATATAATAACCGCAACCATACCCCCTAACTAGATTTATCATAGTATTCACCCATTTTTCTCGAAAACAATCTATTTCAATGAATAAATATGAAACTAATGTTCAAATGCAATGCATGAGTAAATGAGTTTTCGTTATCTCATCAATTTCTACAAGAAGCAATGCTATCCTTTACCAATAGCCAAAACAGATACCTCTATTTAAAAGAAAAGTTCCAAGAGACAAATATAAATTTTAGAATTTAATATAGGAGTAACAATCACATGTTTAACTCCACTCTTCCAACTCAAATAGCTATTATCATAATATCATTCTAAAATCTCACCAATTTGCTCTTTTCCTTTGTTGAAAATCAAGCATCATAAATGTTTCCATAATACCAAAACAAACATTTCTTACGACATTCTCCATTTTAAAGAAATTTCTTCAATTCCCAACACCATAAACCATTCCAATAATATTTCAAATAAACATATCCCAAAATCCCTATTTTGTGAATTAATTCAAACTCTAAATCAAACTCGAACATAATGATTCTGGTTTAGACTCAACCCGTTTATTGTTTTGGATCTGGATTCATTGTCTTGTCTGGTTGTTCATACCCTTACACATCCAATTCTTGATTGAGTTGGTTATTTGGATGTCGTTGTTGCGTTTGGAACAGGTTCAGAGCTCGTTGTTCAAAGAAGTCTTTGCCTAGATTTTGGTCAGTTCGCTAGAGTAGTCTTTTGGTTGCTCGAGCGGTCATTGGGAGCTCTCAGTACTTTTGCAGGCCTGTAAAAGTATTGGGAGGGTGGTGTTTTTAGCTTGAGCGATCCTTCTTGCGCTCGAGCGGTCTTGGCTCGAGCGATCTTTCTTGCACTTGAGTGGTTAGCCTCTATTTGCAAAACTTCTAGAAAGGTATCTCTGTGTGCTTGAGCAATGACTTTGTTCGCTTGAGCGATCTCACTTATTGTGTTTGGTCGCTCAAGTGGTGTTTTGGTCGCTTGAGCGATTCAAGACGATATCGCTTCATAAAATTCACATTTTCACCATTTTCACCCTCTCTCTCTTTTGAACACTTCAAAACCTAGATTTAATCTCTCTCTCTCTCTCTCTCTCTGTCGACCTCATCTTCTACCTTCAAATACACTATTATCCATTGATCTCTACACCCTAGTCCCTTTGAGAAAAAGGTAAAGCTCACCCAGAGCTTCATTCTAATCGGAGCAAAGTTGATTTTCGGCTTCATTGAGGTTTCTTTACTTTCTCTCTTGTCTCATAGCTTTGAGGTAGGGATTTCTTTACACTTGTGCATGGTTTTAACTTGGTTATTTGTTTTTCTAAACAATATTATGATTTGGGGATTTTTGAACAAAATCTAGAGTTTTGTTTTAAAAATCAAAATAAGGGTTTTCAAAAGGGTTCTTGAATATGATTGTGGGTTTATAAATGTGGTTGAGTTGTGATAAAGTGGTGAATTTTTATCCTTGGAATTGATTTATAAAGAAAAGGGGATTTTGCCCTAAAATGTGAATATTTGATTTTGCAAAGAGGAAATGGAAATGATGATGATGGTGGAGATGATGATGGAGTTGGATATGCAATATCACTCCTATATTGAAATTTTGGAAATTTTATCTTTATTGAAAATTATCTATCTGTTTAGAGATATCTTTTTTGGATTATCGATGAAGGATAACTATGATCGTTGTAGAAATTGCATGAGAATTAGGAGAATTGAAACTGATTTCTCATCAATTTGCAATGAGCATTGTTGCATACTTAACATGTTGAAAATGTATATTGTTTTGAGAAAAAATGGTGAATACCTTAGTGAATCTGGGTAGGGGGTGTGGTTGTGGTATTATTGTTAGCCTATGTGTCTTTGGTGAAAGTCCAAAAACCCGCGTGTTTAGGTGCCGAGCCTTCTAGTTAATACCGGTAAAAATGACATTGGTAATGCTTGTATAGCTTACTAGCAAACACAAACCTAGAGATTCCCAAAGGCTTGTATCCACGCGTATTTTCTATTGTAAATGGAATGTTTTCATGAATTATGATACAAACTTGACATTGCATAGTTTTGGAAAGAGATATAAAATGTTTTTGCACGAGCATTGCATATGCATTCACCTTATAGCTTTATTAAGATTCATACACTGTATTAGGTATCTCTACTAAGCTTTGGTTCACCGTATATAGAAAACCATTTTCAAGTGCTGATGATATGCCTCCACGAAGGCCGTAGCTTGGAAGGACTTGGAGCCAAGAGCTTCTTTTTGTTATTGTTGTAATTATTTTTGTACAAGCCTAGGGCTTAAACTGTATTAAGTTAAAACTCATTTTTGTTGTAACTAAACATTGTCTTGGAAAGTTATAACCATTAGGGCATTTATACATCTGTTTAACTTTTATTTCATACCATTAACTTGTGGCACATACTATAGATTTAGGGTTAGGACTTATGAATGTACAATTGCATGTGTTACTTTTTGTACAACAAAATCATATGAATAGAAGGACATCAGATTTAGAACTATATGGTTATTTAATAATTGACATGGGATGAATTATGGTTATTATTTCAGGGCGTTACAACTTGGTATCAGAGCTACCAGGTTTGAATACCTTGGGATCGTGGGATGTGGTTTTTACCATAATGGGTTATCTCATTAGTTTACCTGGTATACTATGTGATAACATGCTTATGTGACTAGATGGGTATGGGATTGAATTTTTAAGATATTAATTGGGTCTACGAGTTTCTAGAAGTCCTGTTAGAAGAGCACTTGATCACTACTATTTTTAACTGGAACTCTGGTAATGTCGCGGGATGATCATTATCTAGAAAGGAAATTCATAAGTGTTTACGTGACTATGTGCTTTTGTGGAGTGAATTAATTGTTGTCCATCGCATTAGGAGATGGGTGAATTAGTTTCGGCAAATTTGTAAATGTGGTAATCTCTTGTGTTGCCTTCTTTAGGATGTTAGGACGTGGATGTGGTGATGGTAGACGTAGCAGGCCTAGACTGTAGGAAGTGCCGTTACCGGATGATATTCCGGCATAAAAGGAAGGGGTTGATTAGGCCAATGTGACTGAACCAGTTAGTCAGCAGGCTGTAAGTGCTTTAGCCTATGAAATGGCTAGAGCCTTGTGGGAATCCATGGACATTCTCAGAGTTGAGAATCAAGTCCAGGCCAATGTTGCTGAGATAGGGCCATCTTTTCTGAAGAGGGAGTTTTTTCGGTCTAATCCGGATGAGTTTTTGGGGGATCCGAAAGAGCCACTAAAGACGGGTGAGTGGTTGGAACAAATGGTGAAGATGTTCAAGATGCTTGGCATCGAGGATGATGGACTGAGAGTGGCTTTGGCATCATTCTAATTGAAAGGAGATGTGGGTCAGTGGTGGAAGTACACGCGTGGGCGTATTGAGGTGACTTGGAAGGCTTTTGTTAACACCTTCCAAGATAAGTTCTTACCTCCCACTGCTAAGGAAAAGTTAAGAGAGCAGCTTTTGAAACTCGAGCAATTAAACACACTGGTGGCCAAGTTTGAGTTTGCCTTTTCTAGTTTGTCGAAGTTTGCACCAGAGCTCATGGCGACGGAGGAACGCCATTGTAATGAGTTTGAGAAAAGATTGAGGACTGGGCTTTTTTTCAAAGTGGTTGGGTCTATGATTAGGGACTACAGACGCCTTGTGGAGGCGGCGGCGGCGGCTTATCTTGAGACCGTGGTTCAGTCAGAGGAGGAACGGATAAGGGGCTCCAGGTAGAGAAGTCAGGAGGTTCAGGGAGAGACTCGGGACAACAAGAGGCAGAAGGGGTTTCATCCAACAGCAGTCCTAAGAAGCATAGTCTAGATCCACTTTTCTTGTACCAAGTTCTGGGCTAGGGATAGAGGTGATCAGGGTGGGATCACTTGCTTTAAATTTGGACAGCTAGGCCACAAGTCTTTAGTTTGCCCGCATAGAGAAAGAGGGCAACAATCTACACTATCTGCAGCTTATCATCAAAGCCAGAGTTAGGGGAGAGGGCAGCCGCCTACCTATTATCAATGTGGGCTGTCAGGGTACGTGAGAAGGTTTTGCCCTCAATCGGGTGGCACATTTGGTGCGTCTTGTTCGAGGTAGACACAGAGTCGTCAGCCTACACCACCAGCATAAGCCTCAAGGGCTAATCAGGGAGCCTCTTCGGCTAAGTTAGTGTATCAGACTTATACTCCGAGGGATAAGCAGGTAGAGCAGAGACCTATAGGGCGTGTATATGCTGTTACCATGCTAGAGTTGTTAATAGCACCATATGTAATTCTATTGCCAATGTATTGATTGATACTGGTGCATCGCATTCTTTCATTTTGTCTATATTTGCATCAGCCTTGGGGTTAAAAGTGGCTCAGTTAGTATCTCCACTCAGCGTAGAGTCACCTGTTGGTGATGAGGTTTTGTTGGACCAGGGGTATTGGGGTTGTAAGATAGGGGTTGCCAGTTGCTGACTTCCTTTTGCTTTTATGTTGATTGATATGTTGAGTATTGATGTCATTTTGGGCACGGATTGGTTGTCATCCTATTGGGCCCTTATAGACTGTTACTGTCAGAGAGTAACAGTGTGCACCTTGAGTGGCGATTGTTTTTATTTCTTGGAGGACTGAGTTGATAAAGCCTTGTTACCAGCATATGATCCATGTGGTTGGGGCGAGCTTAGTCTTTTTTTTGCTACTTTCTTAGGTGTTGAGAGTGATGTGGTCCAAGTAGAGTTGCCAAGGGTAGTTTGCGAATACTCGGACGTCTTTCTTGAGGATCTCACGAGTTTACCACCTCACCGTGAGATTGAGTTCTCTATTGACTTAGTGCCTGTCACGACACCGATTTCCATGGCACCGTATAGATTTGCACCCACCGAGTAGAGTGAGTTGAAGATTCAACTTTACGAATTGCTAGATAAGCGCTTTATCCGCCATAGTACTTCACCTTGGGGAGCATTGACTCTCTTTGCCAAGAAGAAGAATGGCACATTACGACTTTGTATTAATTACCGAAAGTTGAACCAGGCAACTGTTAAGAACAAGTACCCATTGTCTTGTATAGATGACTTGTTTGACCAATTGAAGGGGTTTTATTGCTTTTCTAAGATAGACTTAAGTTTGGGTTATCACCAGATGAAAGTGAAGGAGGAGGATATCTAGAAAATGGCATTCCATATGCGGTATGGCTATTATAAGTTCCTAGCGATGCCTTTGGGGCTAACCAACACACCAGTTTTGTTTATGGATTTGACGAATCGAATCTTTCGTGAGTTCCTAGACCGTTTTGTGGTTGTCTTCATTGACGACATTTTAATCTACTGACCCTCTAAGGAGGAACACGAGGAATACTTGCGGATTGTACTTGAGTTGCTTAGAGCCCACAAATTGTATGCTAAGTTCGGGAAGTGCGAATTCTTGTTGACAGAGGTGAAATTCTTAGGCCATGTGTGTCATGACCCGAACCCGCCCCCGTGGGTTAAGGACATAATCGGTCAGTAATCAAGAGATTACCTACGGCCTTGAACCAAACCAAACGTATTTTAATAGAGTTAATGGGAGCCAAACGGAAGCGATTTAAAACTTTGTCCATAGAGCTGTGCTTACATGGCACATCATAACAAACCATACATATGCACATTAATAAATCACAACAAAATATGTACTACATAAGATTCTGTACATACAGGATCATATAAGTCTAAGTCAACCCATCACGACTATATATAATAGATGCAAAGTCTTCGCCAACATGACAGAATATAAATACATAACAAAAAGGCGAAGACGGGTCTCGTGTGTGAGACACAAGGGCTGACTCTCCCAAAACCTTTGTTGTTCTACATAGACTTCACTGGGGCTGGGTTTAGACTTCTCTTGGGTCACCTACAAACACATGAATGAGCGTGAGCAAAAGCCCAGTGAATAATATCAATTAAAGAAGCTATGCAGACGATATATAGAAAACCATGCTTCAAACGGCCTTAGGCCCAATTCATATTTCTATTTACATATATACACAGGTCAAGTGATCATGGTTCCAATCAAATTGGCCTTTGGCCCATCCAAACTTTCATTTGTGTCAAAACGGCCTTTGGCCCATTCAGATGACAAACTGGCATTTGGCCCATTCATTCGTTCATGTCGAAACGACCTCTAGCCCATTCATTCATGTTAAAACGGCCTCTGGCCCATTCATTCATGTCAAAACGGCCTCTAGCCCATTCATTCTATTATTCAGGTCAGACTGGCCTCTGGCCCACTCATTTGATATAGCAAACATTGTCCACCAATCGAATCAATGAACTTATAGAACTTATATAGAAGTAAGCAATTGGACAACAACATATTTCAGATATCTCTGTTAAGATATTACTCACAGTGATCGGTTGGTTGGTTTGCCCTAGAGCTCGACCCTACACATTCCATGAACACAAAAGGGTCACAAACAATTCAATTCGTTCTAAATTCACATATTCTTCTTTAGGCTTCATTCTCATCTCTTTAGCTCATTTATAATGCTCAATGTATGCCTAAGAGTGCTTGCAAGTGAAAAAGAACAGAAAACGGAACACAGAATGCATTTTCAAAATTTCAGAAAACAGGGTCCCCGCTCGAGTGTGGACTTCCCCGCTCGAGCGGACCCACGAGGCCTGCAAAAGTATTGGATATGTCAAATTTGCGCTCGATCGCGAACTCTAGCGCTCGAGCGGAAGGCCTCTCTACATGGCTCCCCACTTGAGTGGACACCATGTCTGCAGAAAATACTGGGAACACGAATTTCACGTTCGAGCGAACATCAAAATTCTAGAAAAGCTAGAACATGTTCTTGAGCTTCAAATTGATGTTCAAAGGTGCCAAATGCATGATTTTGGCTCAAACTTCACATATACATATTCTAACATGGTATAAACACCAAATTACAACACAATGAAGCTCAATTTCACAATTTAATCACATGCATGTCTCAAATTAACTCGAACTCATCACCAACACACTAGATTCAAACATGCAAGACTCAAACTCCCATGATTTGCACTTGCATGTGAAATATACACAATATCCTCAACTTAATTGATGAAGAGATGATCAAATACATGGTCATTAATCAAAACTCAACATGGATTACATACTTTATGCTCAAACATGGAAATTTATGGCAATATCTTACATGCATGTGTTCTAAGACTTCAAATTCAACAAAACCAACTCAATTTCATGCCAAACTCACTCTTGATTACCCAACTAGCTTGAATACACAAAATTACAAACTAGAATCCATGAAATACTCACCTAAGAGCTTTAATTCTTACAATCTATAGCAAATTCTTGAGAAATCTTCAAGGTTTCCAAGTTTTGAGTCAAAATTGCACAATGTCTCTCCCTTTCTCTCTATAGCCTTCTTCTCTTTCTAAGGCACAAAATCTGATTTTGAGCTCAAGTGTATGAATTGAGTATATAGTGCCTCTCTTACAAGTCCCACTAATCATAATTATTTAACATTAAATAATTTGAGCACTATGCCATTAATTAAATCAATTTAATCTGATCCAAATCAATTTTCAATCAAATTTCACCGTAGGCTCTAAAAATTACGCTAATCACAATGGCGTAATCGATTTCGGGTTCTGTGGCCGATAAGGCCTTCAATTTAATTTCCAAAGCAGATAATCAAACAGATATTCCTACGGTGAACAGATAGAAATTCAAGACCACATATTTTCACATAATCATATTAAACACATAATCATACTTATATTAAGGACCAATTAACATATTACAGAACAAGGATATCACAATGTGGTATCCGGGAAATGGGTGACTGTGGACTCTTCTAAGATAGAAGCAGTGCAAGATTGGAAATAACCTAAGAATGCCTTTGAGATATGGAGTTTCTTGGGCTTAGCTAGGTATTACCGACATTTTGTGAAGATTTCTCTAGATTAGCCTCACCGTTGACTAAACTGTCGAGGAAATGAATCAAATTTGTGTGGAGCGAAACTTGTGAGAAATCATTTCAAGAGCTTAAGGTTAGACTTACCACTGCCCCAGTGTTGATTGTTCCACAGAGAGGTTTAGGATATTTAGTGTATTGTGATGCGTCTCGGGAAGGTTTGGGTTGTTTCTTGATGCAAGAAGGGAAGGTAGTAGCTTATGGCTCACGGTAGTTGAAAATACACGAGAGAAGCTATCCTACTTATGACTTAGAACTAGCAGCAGTGATTTTTGCCTTTAAGATCTGGAGACATAATCTATATGGTAAGAGGTTTGAGGTATTCTTCGATCACAAAAGTTTGAAGTATCTGTTCTCACAGAATGATTTGAATTTGAGATAGAGGAGGTGGATGGAGTTCATGGAAGATTACAACTTTGAGTTGCATTATCATCCGAGAAAGGCCAATGCAGTGACCGATGCCTTGAGTAAGAAGTCCATCAGCAGTGTAGCTAGTATTGCCTTCCGGGAATGGGAGATATTGGGCGCTATTGGTGAGTTCGACATGCATCTTAGTGAGTTCGTTGAGTCTGCAGCCTTGTTTACTATAGTTGCATAACCAACACTTGTGAGCCGAGTTATAGAAGCACAATGTGGTGATCATGAGGTAGAGTTTATTCGAGAAAAAATATCTAGTAGAAAGGTAAGGAAGGGCTTGAATGTGTATTCTGACTTGAGTGTTAGATATCTTGACCGTCTTTTTGTGCCAGAGTGGTATGGGAGGAAGTACTCTGAGCGTTCTATCATTTGCTCCTTGTAGTACATCCGGAAGGCACAAAGATGTATCACGACTTAGTCGCCAGTTTTGGTAGAGGGAAATGAAGAAAGACATAACCTTGTTTGTTTCGAGGTGCCTTACTTGTCAACAAGTGAAGGCCAAGCATTAGAGGCCAGTTGTTTTGTTGCAACTCTTCCTTATGGCTGAGTGAAAGTGGGAGCATATTACGATGGATTTTGATGTGGTTCTTCTGTGGACTTAACGGGGTAATGATGCCTTGTGGCTGATAGTTGATTAGTTAACTAAGTAGCACACTTTGTACCTATGCGCACGAGTAAGTCGGTAGATTACCTTGCCGACCTTTATGTTAGGGACATAGTTCGACTTTACAGGGTCCCTGTGACTATCGTTTTGGATAGAGATCTACGTTTCACGGCTCTTTGAAGTAGAGCCTACAGAATGCCTTGAGCACTAGATTGACATTTAGCACCACCTATCATCCTCAGACTGAGGGGCAATCTGAGTGTACCATTCAGATCCTAGATATGCTTCGGGGTTATGTTCTTGACTTGAAGGGGTCATGAGAGAGGCACTGACCTTTAGTGGGGTTTGCCTATAACAATAGCTTTCAAGTGAGTATTGGTATGGCACCGTTTGAGGCCTTGTATGGCTGACCGTGTAGATCTCTTGTGTGTTGGGCCGAGGTGGGTGACGTACCTATGTTAGGTCCCGAGTTAGTCCGGGAAACAACAGAGAAGGTTGTACTTATCCGTAAGAGATTGGTTTCGGCTCAGAGTCGTCAGAAGAGTTATGCTGACCATAGAAGGAGACCATTATCATTTAAGGTAGGAGATCACGTCTTCTTGAAAAAATCACCGATACAGGGTTTGATAAGGTTTGGAAAGAGGGGAGGTTGTCTCCTAGATTTATTGGGCCTTTTGAGATCCTAGATGTCACGACCCAAACCCGTCCCTATGGGTTTAGTATCAGAATCGCCAAGAATCCGAGATTACCAAGGCCTCGCTTAAAGGGAACAAGAATACAGAGTATGTGGCGGAAGCCAAAATAGTAATTAAAAGATGTTCAATGAGTTGTGACAGTCTGTATGCAAAAAGACTTTTCATACATATACACATAAACAGTACATATACATCCATATACAAATATCCAGACAGGACCTAATCCCTATTAGAACAAAGACAAGAAACATCATTCAGTCTATACAGTATTACAAAACCAGATACAAAAAGGGAAAATCTAAAACACCCCAAAAGCCCTAGCTTGAAGGACTTGGAACCTCTTAGTAAGGCACAGTGGTTGGCTTGACAAAACTGTAGTTTATCCCGACGCTCCTAGCAACGGTCCGGTGCCTGTACACTTACATATATATATATGAGCAGTGAGCTAAAGCTCAGTGAATAACATATGCGTAAAGAGGTTAAGAATGAATGTCCTTTCAGTATTGAAAACAGTCATTTATCAGTATAACAGTTATTTGATCATAGCAGTCATAAGTGGTACATCCAATAGCAAAACAGTACAGTAGGTCTAAACAGACCGAACAATCAGTTGATGGCCATCATACCAGTAAACAGTAGTGGTTTCAACATGGGAACCGACAGAGATCTCTGTGACAGTAGTAGTACAGTACAGTAACAGTAAATTGCTATGGATGCCATGAATACAGTTCGCAATTAGGACAAGCATTCATTCAGTAAATAGTGTTAATTCATAAAACAGTTCAGTCATTCGTTCAGAAAGTAATCTCAATTGAACATATCTTTACGACATTGTTACTCATAGAGTTCTAGGCTACAGGTAAGCTAGTACGCGTCTCCGGATGTCAACCCTACACAGTTATAGAGTGACCACACACTAAGCTACACCGTTGGGAAAAATAATAGCTTAATCCCTAATTTGACTCGGTGTGGTTCTACATCAATATCCTCATTAAGATGCCTTAAACTAGGCCTATGAATGCCTAGAATGGAATGAGGATGCAAAGATGCACTTTTAAACACTTTACAAAAATTTTCAGAAACAGAGGTCACGCTCGAGCGTGGTTTTCTACGCTCAAGCGGACATGCAGACAAAGGTTCCCCGCTCAAGCGTCACTTACCACACTCGAGCGGACTGCAAAACATAGCAAAAGTACTAGATGTGTGAAAATCATACTCGATGGGCGCTCGACACCCACTCGAGCGTGTGACACAAGTCCCTGCTCGAGCGTGCATTTCCCCACTCGAGCGGACTGTAAAACAATGCAAAGTGCTGGGAGCACGTATTCCACGCTCGAGCGCCAATTTCCCTGCTTGAGCGTGAGTCCAAATTCTGGAAATTCCAGATTCGAACCTCAAGCTCAAACCAAGTTTAAATGCCTCAAATTCGATCCTCTTAGGCTAATTTTCTGGAAAACACTTGTAAACTCATAGTATAACATGATTCAAAGCTCAATTTGAGAAATCAAAGCCTAAAGGTAAGTTAATTAAATACAAACTTTAGCTCAAAACTCAAGAACATGGGAATTAATGCAAAACTCATACATGCATGAGTTCTAATGACTTCAAAGCTTCTAAAACATGCTCTAAAGAGCCAATTCTTTCAAAAACATGGTGAATTCGAGGACTAGAACAATAATATGGACATGTATGCAAGAATTTCCATGAAAACAACTCAAAACTCAACAATGTAGACATGCATGCAAGATTAAAGCCTCAATTCAACATTTTTAAGCAAATTCTTGACTTAGCTCACTAACTAACCATGGACCATGCAAGAACTAACTTGAATACATAAATAAGAGGATGAATCTCCTACCTTAAGTCTTGAATTCAAGGTATACAAGCTCAAATATACAATTCTCTTCCAAATTCTTCAAGTCTCCAAGCAAATATAAGATGAAATCAATTCTTCTAAGTCTCCCTCTCTCTCTAGTCAGCTAAGGCTCAAGGAGTGGCTGATGAAATGTGCAAAATGAGATGAAAACAAACCCTAACATGTCCTATGTAGTGGGCCACTAATGTGGCAAATTGGTAAATAAGACCAACTCTTATAATTTAGCTTCATTCAATCTAATTTAATCATACCAAATCTCATTTCAATTAAATACGCCATAAAATCACATTAATTCTAATTAGCATAAAACATTAATCAATTTCAGATTCGGCCGCCGATAAGGCCTTCAATTTGCAGTTTAAAGCATGAAACATAAACAGATGCATTTAACAGTCAGCAGATAGAAATGCAAATAACACAATATATTCATGCAATTAATTCGAAATTTCAATCTAATCATTTACTTATCCAGTCCAGTCACAGTTTAGCAGTAAGCAGTGGTCTTATCAGTAAACAGTGGTGAGGGTTGTCACACTACAGCACATTAGGGAGGTAGCTTACAGTTTGGCCTTGCCGCCACAGCCTTCCAAAGTTCATGACGTATTTCATATCTATATGCTCTAGAAGTATGATTGAGATCCGTCATATGTGTAAGCAGGACCCTCGAATCTTTAGGCCTGCCAACAGGTCATATAGTGAGGAAGGTGGTCCATTTTTATTTAGATGGCAGCCTGTGTGTCCTTCTCTTCATGGAGCAGAAGGGGTTAGAGTTAAAGTAAGGCAGTTGAAATATTAGAGGCCATCTAGTGGCCTTAGTCATGTTTAGGGGCCTGCATTTGTACCAAGACCATTACAAAGACCATTTATTGGCCAGGGTTAGAGGTTTTTCATGCCAGGGTTAGAGGTTTTTCAAGCCAGGGTAGTTTCATGGCCAATGGGTGAGGTTTCCACAGGCTTATCCCCTAGTACAGCCAAGGATGGTGAAGCCACCAGTGTCTACATATGCTGGTTGGCAAGGTGTGATACATCTAAAGTTTCCTTTGTCCGAGTGCAAGCCTATGGGTCCAACCAGGACTTGATGAGAAAAGAACAAAGAAAGTTCCATGTTATGTTCTCAACAAAGGAGGGTGACAATCCAAAAAGAGATGATCAAAATAATTTGATTTGGGTGAGAGAGAATGTGAAGGAAGAAGGTGTTGAGTCAAGCAAAACAGAGAAGATGGTGGGCAAACAACTAGAAAGATTCTCCTTAGGAGACGGTTAGATGAGATATCTAAAACTCTTCCTTCTGAAGAAGAAAGTGAGGAAAATGAGGTGATGACGAATAGGAGTAAGGAAGATATAAAGGAAGATACGAAGATGAGGTGTAATTTTTTTTTTCTTTCTTCTGTCTATTCATGCAAAGTATAATCAATTGGCCATTAGTCCTTAAACTAGCCTTCTGTCGATGCATCAATGTTAAACAACTGGCAATTGAATTGGCCTTCATGCAAAGTATAAATAATTGGTCATTGGTCATTATTGGTTGGCCTGGGTTGTTTTATATGATCATTTTTTATTCCATCAAACATACAAAAATAAGATATTATTTTTGTTAACCAATTTATCAAAATCAATTTTTGAAACCCATGGTGGTCGTTAGATAACAGAAACCATAATATCTAATAGTTTTAGAAAATCAAAACTTTTGACAAAATTAAAAATGTCAAAAATTTCAAATTCAATAAATGTGGGTTGTACATGATTTTCAGCCATGTTTAGTTTAAAATCATGCCCCCCCAAAGTAAATATTCACCATCATTTTATAATAGATTTTCATCATTTTTTGTCAAAAGTGGCTGTTTTTCTTTTTTTAGCCACTATTGGCCTATGAAAAATCTCTAACATCATGTTATCTTCATGACTTGGTGTACTAACCCTTCGAGCCACATACCTTGGTTTTTCATGAATAATTGGCTCCTTAAGAATACGGGTATTAGCCTCCCAAGCCACATTATTTTCATGCCTTAATTTTTTCTTGGCCACTAAGCCTTCTAAATTATGCTCCCAATATTGAATTTCTTCATCAATTAGGTAAAATTGGCCTTCAAGTTGATGAATTTTTTCAGCAAAATAATTTAAATCTCTGCATTAAATAATATGGAGATGATGAAATTATCTGAAATCTTTGCCGATAAAAAGAAATAATTTCTCCTCTTATAGCCAAACTTTCACTCCCGTGCTAATAAATTTCATCTTTACAATACCAAATCATTCTTTCCATATCATTTATCATGCCATTATGTTGGCAATAGGTGTTACAATCATTGCCATAATATTGGCAATCGTTAGACATAGAAGATATTGATAAGTTATATCCATGGAAATATCGCCATTCCATTGGCGGTTTGCATCCATGGGCACAAGACGGTACATGCCGCTTGAAGGCATGATTCCATAAGCATTAGTTTACTTTTTCATTGCCATAACTCCAAATTAGACAGTCCCATCATGCAAAAATTGTTAGTAAAAATTATGCATAATTTGGACAAAAGAATGGCAATTTTGCAAAGAATAAATATTTTCTGGATTTTCAAAAAATGTTTCTAACCCATTAATGTGTGAAATAAAGAAGTGTGATCTTAAGTCAAATATGGCTGAAAATGATGAACAACCATATGTTCATGAATTCAAAATTTTTGATATTGTTCAAGATGTTAACATGTATGAGTTTTTAAGGCCATTGATGGCTTTTGTTGTTCAAAATCTTTTTTGGATATGTGGATCACACCAAAACTTGGTTTTAAGCAGAAGTGTCTTTTCACTGTTGAACACTAACAGTTGAAAGCATGTGATCAGATTTTCAAGTGCATGAATAAACCTTTTTGGTCTAAATTGTGTTAATCAAACATGAACACAAGACCAAAGGAAATTGTAGCAATTGTATTTGCACAAAGATATTGTGTTTGTGGAAGATGGTTCTAATTAGCCATTTGCACAATATATACTTGAAATATTTCTAATATGCTTTGTCGAATGTTCACTTAGACTGAGTTGTAATTTTGGCAATTATGTGGCATATGATTATTAATAATGTAGTCTTTGACCATCAGACTTCTTGGCCCAAGACATATATTTTATATATTTTTGTTTGTTGAAAAGACTGCCATCAATTTAATTTTGATTTTATAACTCTTCAAGAATTCAAGCTTGTCTCATTCTTAAAGAGTTAAGGGGCATTGTTTGCACCAATTTTTGTAATTCTTCTGTCGACAAGGAGTGAAAAGTTGCTTATGACATGTGGCAAAGAAGCTTGAAGATGTTTTACTTTATGAGCCAAAGTATGTGCAATGTGGTGAAGACAATCAGTGGATCAGTTACAAGTTGTTGAATGATGGGCCAATTTTCAGGAGGCATTTAGTGCTTGTAAATGGCAAGATGGCTTGTCGACATGGGTCAACAATTCATAAGGAACACATAGCAGTGCTTGTGAAGTTCAGTGGTGGTGTTAGAAAGGTTAATCACATGCATTGGATGGTTCACATGATGGAGTAGTTATCAGACTAGGTTTAGATGATAGAGCAGTTATTAGGCTAGGTCATGGGCTTAGTGGGCAACTTGCAAGAAGAGTCATGTGCAGAATGAAAGTTTTTCTCTGTCAATGGAAGGTCCAAAGGACTGAGGGACACATGGCAACATGAAGGAGAGGTGGTTCGACTGATAGAAAGGAAGAATTTGTGAAGTTTGAAGGTTGGGAAGTGAGAAAGTAGTTGCAGCAGTTGCAGATTAAAGAGATCATGAGACGTGGAAAAGAAGAAGTATAAAGGCCAGAATTTGTAAAGAGAGAGGACATCAAGAACACAACAACAACTTGGTTCTATCTTAGGAGTAGTTCTAGCACTGTGATTTGTACCTTGTAATTAAGTGAACTTTGGTGATTTCAGTCTGAAATTACTTTTGTTTATCTTGTCTACTTTGTTACCATTAGTTGATATAAAGCAGTTTGTTTACTTGTTTACTTTGTTACCATTAGTTGATCCAAAGAAGTCCTCATCCTTTTGAGGCATTCGAACAAGTACCACAATTGCTTGATTGTTCCTGTTTAATTGTCTAGTTTAAGATTATTGCTTGGCTGCTTGTTCCTGTTTAATTGTCTAGTTTAAGATTATTGCTTGGCTGTTGTCAATCTAGGCCCAGCATAATTTTTACTAACAATTTTGGGCATGTCCAGTGGGACATTCTTGCATAATTTGTATCAAAAAATGGTAAAGGCAAGAAACAGGTTGATGGTGGTGCCTAACATGCTGGCCAAGTAGTGGCCCATAAAGACCAGATAAGTGGCCAAGTAGTGAGCACGAAAGGCCAAATAAGTGGACATGCCAAAATTCCCACAGGAGTTTTGGTGGCTCAAATCAGGGATGCATTGGCAAATCAATCACTGAAAGAGAACTAGATCCTGCTTGGAGAAGTGAGGAGTGTGTTAAAAGCTCCATCGATGGAGTATGCAAGTCAGGGTGAAGTAAAAGTACAGAAGGCAGAGAGTGCACACATGCTACCACCAACTGGTATGCTACACCAGTCTGTTGGTGAGCCAATGTCCTTTTACAAGGACCCAACTACTGAGGAAAGAATGCAAGAGGTATTTCAAACCCCAAATGTTTAAATTCAAGGAAATTGGCCTGGGGGGCAACCTGGATCAAATGTTTTTTCTAACCCACCATATGGCCAAAAAGGTGTAGAAAATAAAAATTTGTTCAATAGAGAATTTAATGGTTACCCTAATATAAGGCCAAGAAATAATGGTTTTCCAGCACCCCCTGTACATGTCGACAGGTAAGCGCCTTTTGGACATGGATATGGAGGGCAAGATGTTTTCAACATGGCCCTTTTGAACATAACTATTGGTATGGGGGGCATGATTTTTTGCCAAACATGGCAAAGAGTGCCAAGGTGTTAATGGGTAAAAAAGAAAAACAATCTCTTTTGACAGGAAATGATGAAGATCCATCACAATATGATGGTGAAAATACACTTAGGGGGCATGATTTTTTGTCAAACATGGCAAATAGTGCCAAGCCATTAATGGCTAAAAAAGAAAAACAGTCCTTTTTAATAGGAAATAATGAAGATCCATCATAAAATGATGGTGAAAATACGCTTGGTAGGCATGATTTTTTGCCAAACATGGCAAAGAGTGCTAAGCCGTTAATGGCTGAAATAGAAAAATAATCCCTTTCGACAAAAAATGATGAAAATTTATCACAAAAATGATGGTGAAGATTTGCTTGAGGGGCATGATTTTAAGCCAAACATGGTTGAAAATCATGAACAACCCACATTTGTTGAATTTCAAAATTTTTGACATTGCTAATTTTGTCAAAAGTTTTGATTTTCTAAAACTATTTGATATTATGGTTTCTGTTACCCAACGACCACCATGGGTTTGTGGTTCGCATCAAAAATTGATTTTGACAAATTGGCTAACGAAAATAATATCTTATTCTTGTAAGTTTGATAAAATAAAAAATGACCATATAAAATAACCCAGGCCAACCAATAATGGTCAATGACCAATTATTTATACTTTGCATGAAAGCCAATTTAATGGCCAGCTGTATAATATCGACGCATCGACAAAAGGCTAGTTTAAGGGCTAATGGCGAATTGATTATACTTTGCATGAATCGACTGAAGAAAGAAAAAGAAAAAAAAAGTATATATTTTTTCTGTTGATTGTGGCTAAACTAGTCTATGGTTTTTAGTAAATATGGATTGGTCTAGATTCTATTCTTTATATCATTTAAGGCAAGATTTACTTTCACTTTAAATGAGGGGGGCAATTTCACAAAGAAGAAATATTTTCGGAATTTTCAAAAAATGTTTCTAACCTATTAATGTGTGAAACAAATAAGTATGATCTTAAGCCAAATATGACTGAAAATGATGAACAACCATATGTTCATGAATTCAAAATTTTTGACATTGTTCAAGATGTCAACATGTATGAGTTTTTAAGGCCATTGATGGCTTTTGTTGTTCAAAATCTTTTTTAAATATGTGGATCACACCAAAACTTGGTTTTAAACAAAAGTGTATTTTCATTGTTGAACACTAATAGTTGAAAGCATCTGATCAGATTTTCAAGTGCATGAAGAAATCTTTTTGGTCTACTTATATTAATCAAAAATGAACACAAGACCAAAGCAAATTGCAGCAGTTGTATTTGCACAAAGATATTGTTTTTGTGGAAGGTGGTTCTAATTAGCCATTTGCACATCACATACTTGAAATGTTTCTAATATGCTCTGTCGAATATAGCTCACTTGGATTGAGTTGTGATTTTGCCAATTATGTGGCAGATGATTATTAATAATGTGGTCTTTGACCATTAGACTTCTTGGCCCAAGGCATATATTTTATATATGTTTGTTTGTTGAAAATGCTACCTTCAATTTAATTTTGATTTTATAACTCTTTAAGAATTTGAGTAAGTCTCATTCTTAAAGAGTTAGAGGGGCATTGTTTGCACCTAATTTTGTAATTTTTTTGTTGACAGAGAGTGAAAAGTTGATTATGACATGTGACAAAAAAGCTCGAAGATGTTTTACTTCCTAGGCCAAAGTATGTGCAATGTGGTGAAAGTAATCAGTGGATCAGTTACAAGTAGTTGAATGATGGGCCAATTTTTAAAAGACATTTAGTGCTTGTAAATGGCAAGATAGCCTGTCGATATGGGCCAACAATTTATGAGGAACACGTAGCAGTGCTTGTGAAGTTCAGCGGTGGCATTAGAGAGGTTGATCACATGCATTGGATGGTTCAGATGATGAAGCAATTATCAGGCTAAGTCGAGATGATGGAGTAGTTATCAGGCTAGGTCATGGGCTTAGTGGGCAACTTGCAAGAAGAGTCATGTGTAGAATAGAAGTTTTTCTCTGTCGGTGGAAGGTCCAAAGGACTGAGGGGCACGTGGCAACGTGAAGAAGATGTGGTTAGACAGATAGAAATGAAGAATTGGCGAAGTTAGAGGGTTGGGAAGTGACATAGCAGTTGCATAGTACCAGTTGCAGATTGAGGAGATCATGGGAGTGTGGGAAAGAAGAAGTATAAAGGCCAGAAATTTGTAGAGAGAGAGGACATCAAGAACACAACAACAACTTGGTTCTATTTTAGGAGTAGTTCAAATTGTAAGTTAGGAGTAGTTCTTCCACTATAATTTGTACCTTGTAACTGGATGAACTTTGGTGATTTCAGCTTGAAATTACTTTTGTTTATCTTGTCTACTTTGTGACCATTAGTTGATATAAAACAGTTTGTTTACTTGTTTACTTTGTTACCATCAGTTGATCCAAAGAAGTCCTCATCCTTTTGAGGCATTTGAACTAGTATCACAATTGCTTGATTGTTCATGTTTAATTGTCTAGTTTAAGATTATTGTTTGGTTACTGTCGATCTAGACCTATCATAATTTTTACTAACATAAATATAACAAAATTTGTTACTTTTGCACTTTACTCCAAACAAGATGAGAGTTAAATGTATATTATTAAACATAGGGAGGTAACGTGTTTTTTAGATAAACCACAAGGGAGTAAAGTGTAATTAACCTTTCCAGTTATCATTATCATACCAATTCTTAAATGGGTTTAATTTTCATAAAATTTTTTGAGTATATTTCAAGTCCCTTAACTGGATTTTCCATATCCAACTAATTTGAATCTAAAAGCAACAAAAACAGAGTTACAAATACCTAATAGAACCAAACAACACAAGTAAAAATATGAAACAAATCAAAATTACATAACCAAAAACTTTCAACACAATATATATAGATATACTAACCTGAGAGTGAATCCGAAAAAACTAAGTGGAGTAGAAATTTTACTAATTGACCATCGCAGAACTCAATCATCACTAGAAATTGTAAAACTCAATCACTATTGTTACCTCAAAAATAGTGCGAGAGAAAGCCCTAATTGACTTTAGTTCATCGTTTTTATTTTCTGAAAAGGGTAATCGATTATGTAGAAAGAGAGAACCCTACCTTCATCAAGTATATAATAGGTTGATTTTTTTTTTTAAAATCTTTTGTTGGTGTCTGTTGGCACCATAAATAAATAAATTATTATTATTATTATTATTGATAAATTGTAGGACATGTGGCACTCTCTTACTCATTTGAAGGTTATGAGAAGTTATGAATCATCAAACACATATGAAAAAATGATGGAGAATGTGGAGGATTATGGAGCATAAATTGGAGGTTAAATGAAGTTATGGAGACATAAAGATGAAGTGGAAGATCATGGAGTATGAAGTATGGGAAATGGAATTATGCGGTAGTTATTATGTAGTTTTTTCCCACAAATGTTTGCTTATAAATAACCATTCATGACTATATTGTAAAGATCCAAAACTCAAATCAAAGACGATTGATTTATATTTTTTATTGTCATTTATATTTCCTGTAATTTATTTTCAACACTTCCTTTTTGAAGCATAGGAGTAGAGGTAATTTTATGCACTTCCTTTTCAAAACACAGGAGTAGAGGTAATTAATTGTTACTTTGATTGTTCACTCAATCATCTTTCTTCGTCTCCTTTCTTCTTCTTTTAATTTTTCTTTTTTCTACACTTGACAATTTTGAAAGTCTTCTTCATTGATGCAAAAGAACCGTTAACACAAACAATTGATAATTGGCTTGAATTTAATCTGTAAGGATTTTTCAATCCTTACTGGCACGCTTACATTTATGATTTTTTCTTCGTAGGAAAAATAAGCCAACAATTTTTTGGCACGTCTAGTGGGATGTCAAGTGTAAAAAATGAAAAATGAATTGGATTTGTCTATTCCAAATAACCTAGATGAAATCTTTTGGCGTAGACAAATTTTTTTGAATATTCAAGAAAAAGATCTATTTTCTTGATGAAACAAACTTCCATCCATTACAATATTATTTGGTGGGAAAAAAAAGATACGATTTAATTGGAGAAATTCATGATTTGATATGGAAGTCCGCCAATGGAATGATGAGTTGTCAACTTTCACTACTAAGTCTTTAACTGAGGCTTTAATGGGCAGAATTGGTGAATTTTTTCAGAATTCTTTCAGTGTTGAAAATGGCAAAAGGAATCAATGGTTCAGGGGATTAAAAAACCCATTTTTAAAGAGCCAACTTATGAAAATAACATGGCTAAAAACCATGTTGTTAAGCCAAACACGGTTAAAAATGATGTTCCATACAAAATTTGGGGGGTTGAAAAACTCATTCTTAGAAAGTTAAACCATGGAAATAACATGTCTATAGAGGATTTTCATCAATCATTAATGGCTAAAATAGAACAACCAATTAGGCCAAGAAATGATGAAACTCACATGGAGGATTTTCATCAACCAATTAGGGCAAGAAATGATGAAACTCACATGGAGGATTTTCATAAGCCATTAAGGGCTAAAATTAAAAAAAAAAAAAAACCCCATTTGTCAATGAATGATGAAAATTATTTGGCCAAAGAACATGTTCTTAGACCAAATATGATTAAAGATGATGATCAACCCACTGTTGATGGATTTAAAATATTTGACATTGTTGAAAATGTCAAAGCATTTGAATTTCTAAGGCTATATTATGTCATGACTTTCGGTATTCAAAATCTACTTTGGATTTGTGGACTGCATCAAAATTTAATTTTGATGAAATGACTAATAAAACAATCATCTTTAAACATTGTTCCATATATCATGATTTTATCAACAATCATCTTACCTACAAAATTTTATCATGTTCGTTTCGAAGGTATGTCAAAGCATTTTGAAGGGCCACAGATTTGGCTCGAATATGGGTCGAAGCTCTCTCAAAAGCACTTTGAAGGTTCATATTGTGTTGCCCGGATTCTACACTATAGGTTGCAGTCAAAGGAGAGTCACTAATGAGTCCTATGGTCAATAACCAAGTAAGATCTCAGATTGCCGGAGGAGTCAAAATAGCCTCTCTTCTAAGTCTAGCTTTCTTAGGCAGCGCACTACCTTTTTGACAGATCTTACTAGGCATTGACACAAGGTCTTACAAGCAACGCTAAGGTTCATACATAGAATATAATTACATAATAACCACAATATACTTGATTAAAAAGATTGTTCCACTATATTACATCCAAAAAAGAAAGCTTTAAACTTCATATGAGTCTTACAAAATATCCAAAATGAAACTTCTAATATTCTAGGATAGCCAAAAGTCTTCAAATGTTTTAGGTTCGACATCTCCAGCTATGAGTTCCTCTTCGTCACCTGGCATGATACGCCGTGAGCTTTGAATGCCCAATAAACACACACACACACACCCCGTCCCTTTTTCCCAGTCTAATACACAATCACAATTATAACATCAAGTAGTAAAGCATGATATTCAAATAAATAAGTAAAGAGTTAGGTCAGATGTTAGTAAACTAGAAATCCCTCAAAGAGATTCCGTCCTCCCAACCACAAGAATCGGACGCGGGATTATTCGGTATGCCCCATCTTTTGCTACTTTATTGCAGAACTAACCTCGGATGCCTACCAATGGTTATATACCGCGTAGCGCCAACCGCAGAGCCTCAAAAGAGACGGTAAAATAGGGCCTTACCCAAAATCCCTCTTTACACCAAACCACCTAGGGTCCGAATACAACCGCTTCGTTCAAGGGTTCCGAAAACCACTTGCACAAGACTTTAACTTCCAAATAGGGAACGCATCCCAACAATCCTTATATCACATTTTCTCATCTTGTCATTACTCAAGTGTTCGAAAACCCAGTACCCTCCCAATTAGATTTCCCGTTGAATTAAGTGTTTTAAGTCAAGGTCAGTCCAACTAAACAATATAATAATATCCACATAAGCATGCATCCTCAAGATAAGAAAGATAAATAACATAACATGCACATACAACATCTTGCCAAGATATAATCATAAGCCATTAAACATTTTCATTAATACAAGGGCACAAAACATCCATACATAACAAATTTCCAGATTTAACATCACGTGAAGATTAATACGAAAGGACTACTTTAGATCATCCACCGAACTCGGTCTTCCTATGGTTCGTAGAGAATTTGATCTGCTTTCCAGAACATTTTTCGGAATTGGAGTTGCTCTTCCAGATTCTAAATTATTTAGAAGGTATTTCAGCACTGTCCAGAATCTGTCCAAATCCGTCGACTGTTACGAAAACTTGATTTTCTTGCAAACCGCTCAATGTTTTTCGATGAAACCAATTTTAGTTGAAAGCTAACTTCTAAAGGAAGGTTTTGACATAAAATAGAGGTTCAGAATATTTTTGTACATTTTTCTGAAATTTTTGAAAGTTGACTGCAAAAACAAGTTTTAAGGTAGAATGCCCAAAACAAGAAAATTTATAAAAAAGGGGTTCCACCATGGGAAAGTTTCATTTCTTTTGTGAAGAAAATATGCTAACTATCACATGTTTAACTCAGAAAATTTGTTTGAAAGAGTGCCCTTGAAAAGTTGAGAGATTTGTACAAAAAAAAGATGATGTGTGCCAAAATGGAAAAAATACAAGAGGGATGAAATTAATACACAACCCTTAACATTTTTTTGAAATAAGAACTTGATAATAACAGATCTGGAACATTATTCAGAAACTTTAGAACATGCATTAGAAAAGGAAATGAAGAGAAGGTTGTGTTGGCGGCTTACCTTCTAAGCTTTGCATAAGAAACTCTCTTCTTCCTCCCTCTTCTCATCTAGACTTCTCTTCTTTGCTCTCCTCCCTCTCTCCAACCAAAATGTGTGTGTGAGTGAGTGTGTTGTGTGAGTTTGCAAGCTAAGGGGTGTGGTATATATAGGCAATTTGGTGTAAAAGGACATAAAAGCCCTTTAGTTGAAAATGGATGGGAAAGCTAGGATTTTGGTTGGTGTCAAATGGGATAGGAGTAACTAAGGTGCTAAATCATAGGTTTTGGCATCAATTAGTTGATCTTTAGTTGAAAGGTAACTAGTTTTGAAATTTGCAACCTAGGTCTAGGTCACTAGGTTTGGATTTCCTATAATATCTCATGATGGTGTGTCTTGGAAATAGATTTCTCACTTTCTTCTAGGAAGGCTAGGCATAGGAAAGGGTGAAGGGAAATTTTTTAATTATTTTATGTCCTAGGCACATTCCTCAAGGTGTATACATATATATATATATATATATATATTACAAGATTGATGGTACTTCAAGGTACAAGGTACAAGTACTAGTTTGGGGTAAATTTAGAATTTAAATAAAGTGTGAGGGCTTGGAATTAAATTCTTGTAACTTATGTAGAATTAAATTAGGTTAGGGATCCTAATCTGATTAGGGAAATTCCTATTTCGATAAAAAAAAAAAAAAAAAAAAATGCTAACCGACAAGATTTGAATTAATTCAAGTAAACGAGGGGCTTTAAAATAAATAATTCAACATTAAGGTCTTAAAAGTAATTACATATTTCGGGGGCTTCACACATATATTTGGTTCGAAGGTATTTCGAAACTCGAAAACACTTTAAAGTTCCATATATTTAGTTTAAAGGTGGCTCAAAGCTCCCTCAAAAGCATTTCGAAGGTACATATTTGGTTAAAAGATAATTCAAAATTCTGCAAAACACTTTAAAATAGTGTAATTTGAAGAGTGTGTATGTTGTTTGTCAATTTGAAGCAATTCAAAGTAGTGCAATCAGAAGCGAAAATATATTGTTAAGGTTTGAAAAATCATGCTTCGAAGGTCTTGAAATTTCCATAGTCTCATAATGCATCGAAAGTATTGAAATGAAGTATAGAAGGGCCAACTGTTATTAATGTCTCAAAGACAATAACATTGGCATGCATTGTGACTAACTCAAATTGGTGATATTTTGCTAAAAATTCACAATTTCAAACATATGCAAAGTAATCCAATTTCGAAACACGCATGAAAATTCGAAGCATGTGAAATTATTTTAATTATGTTTTGAAGCTTTATAAATTCTTCAAGCAGGTAGCTATTATGCATTCGAAGCTTTTAAAGCTTCTGAAATCTGCCGTGGCCACATTCGAAACAAGGTTTTGGTTTTTTTTTTTTTTAACAAAAATTGAATCATATTGTATGATAAAAGAACCTTCAAATACGTGTCTTCCTTCAAATACATTAATTAATTGCCAAATATGGTCTAAATTGATGTACAACTCTATATGAATTTGATGTTTCTCATTTCGAAAGAGTTGCAGGGGGTAATGTTGTCACCATAAATAAATAAATTATTACTATTATTATTATTATTAATAAATTGCAGGACACATGACACTCTTTTACTCATTTGGAGGCTATTTGAAGTTATAAATCATTAAACACATATGAAAAAATGATGGAGAATGTGGAGGATCATGAAGCATGAATTGGAGGTTAAAGGAAGTTATGGAGACATAAAGACAAAGTGGAAGATCATGGAGTATGAAGTGTGAAAAATGGAAGAATGTGGTAGTTATTAGGTAATTTTTTCATACAAATGTTTGACTATAAATAGTCATTCATGACTACATTGTAAAGATTCATAACTTAAATCAAAGACAATTGATTTATATATATTTTTTGTCATTTATATTTCCTACACTTTATTTTCAACACTTCATTTTCGAGGTATAGAAGTAGAGGTAATTTTATGCATTTTATTTTCGAGGTATAGAAGTAGAGGTAATTTTTTCATACACTTTATTTTCAACACTTCATTTCCTAACTAGCACCTATTTTGCATAAACAATAATGTTTGGTGGTTCGAAATTTTATAACTTAAATGACTCAAATATTTTAAAATAATATCATTTTAAATATAAAATAATATCATTTCGACACAATCAAACTATTTAAACCACGCCAATTTAAACCACCAAACACTGGCATAATATTGATGGATCCCAAATTTTGATGGATTCACGGACCCAAATTGTCAATTCGAAGTCAACGTGTATAACATTTTATTTTGATAGGACCATAGCCTAGGAATATATACCGATGTGGCAAAATTGGGTTAGGTGGACCCGTCTACCAGTCAGTAACTTACGAGAGAGCTACTGCAAAAAGCCACTCCACCCCGAAAGGCGAAAGGCGAAAGGCGAAAGGGAAAGGACTCTCTCTCTCTCTCTCTCTCTCTCTCTCTCCACTTTATACATCATTTCACTTTCACTCTGATACAACAGTCTCACATGAAGCCTCTTCTACGAAGCTGCTTTTAGGGTTTCTTTACGAAGCTACTTTAAATACACATTCATGTGCGTTTTATAGCTTCAATGTACATGTCTCCGAATCGATCGAGGCCCCAATATGATACGGGGTTCTGATTTCGAACCCTAGGAATCGATAAATGACAAATGATCTGAGAAAAGTTTGGTCCCAACTGGGCTTTTTCGGCACCAAAAGTTGCATAGAATCTCTCCGAATCAACCCTAACCCAATCAACACCTCCCTTAACTCCAGGTATGTCACCGCCTCTCTCTCTCTCTCTCTCATGAGCACATATTCGGTTTTCTTACCTGAGCTCAATTTATATGGATATTCTTCTTGGGTTTTCATGTATTCGAACACATTCTAGATTATGTGTGTGTGCTTCTTTTTTTTTTTTTTTTTTTAATTTTTAAAAATATATTTTACTATGGCTGCTGTAATAGTGTTTAGCTTCGGTTCTCTCAATCTCTCTGTTCTACTAGGTTATATTTAGGTGCAAGATCTTTAGTGGTATATTGATGTGAGTTGTTTTTTGTTTTTGGATTTGTTTTATGAAGAATAATACAGCAAGTATGAGACTATGCATGCATTTCTACGATTTACTTGGCAGTGGAAAGGAAAATTGCGGTTATAAATTGCATTTTGGAAGTGGTTTTTCTTTTGGGGAAAAAAGAAAAGGAAATGTGCAGAACTTCTCTAGGCTTTGTTTGTGTTGGGTAAACTAGTTGTGGAAGTAATTTGCTTCTTCACAGTTTAAAATAAGTTATTTTACCAAATTTTTTGAAGATATAAAAGTGATTCGTAGATTTTGACTATGATATATGTACTGTTTTGCCATTATTTAATTCCTTAGAAACCCTTGACTGCCTGTGGAGTCTTCAAAGATGTGGAGTCTTCAAAGATGTGGAGCTTGTAACACGCAACAGATCAATTGTAAGAGCATTGCCCCTAGAGTCAATCAAAAGATGCAATTGTATTATTGTACGATGAGCACCAGATCATGTGCTAAATTTGCAGGGCTATGCAATTTATAGAGCAAGGGAGGGATTAAACGAAGAGTGCTGCTGCCCACACCTTTTTCTGTGGACTGCTCACTTCTTTGAATCCCCACTCACCAAAATGGCTACCCGCACGTCTTTTTCTTTGAATCCCTACCGTAATCCAGAAAATATCCCTTTCTTTAGACTGCACCCTGACCAGCATCCAAGCCCTCACCTCCACCTCTGGTCGTTGATGCCCCCACCTTTGGCACCCCCCTCCCCCATTGGCAACCTTCTGACTGCAACCACTGCTCCACTACAACCCCCTCCCCAACTCCCCCCATTGCATGACCTCTAGACTGTAACCCCCTGCAGCCACAATCCTTGCCTAGACCTGCCATTCCTTTTGAAACCTTAGATGAGAGAGAGAGAGAGATATTGCAAAGAATAAGAAGAATGGGGCTGTGATGGTTGAGGGGGTTGCGGGTGTATCGGAAAGGGCTGAAGGAACTGGAGGGGGTGGCTGAGAGGGTTTAGGGTTTAGGAAGTTGGGGATGGGGACAAAATTGAAATTTTGTATTAGGGTAATATTGTAATAGAAAGAAAAAAAAAAAAAATGAAGGGTGGGGATCTAAAGAAGAAAGTTGGGCGCTATTATCAACTCTCTTAAATGAAACATGAGAAGATGTACAGATTTTGGTGGGGGTTGATGCAACATTGTTAAACACATAATTGGGTATTTGGGTCGTCACTTGCATTCTTGTGGTGTTTCTCTTTCTTTTTAGTCCAATTGATGATTAGTGGGAAGACCATTTATGTGCACGCTTGGAAGTTTTTTTTGTCATGGCTAAGTGAATTAATGTCTTTACAAATATGTGTTACGACAATACAAAAAGCTTATTTCAAGTATGATTGTTTTGTGTGATGAATATGATTTCAATATTTTTTTGTTATATATCTTGCCTTTGTTGCTTCATCTATTGGACTCCGAACATTTGAAAGCAAGTTATTTTGGAGTCGAACAATTTGAAGCACATGATACTCATTTTGTTTTATGGAGTTAGTAGTTTGCCATATTTATTGCTTTTTTGTGGAATTTTTTTAAAATTTAATTTAATTTTTTATTTATAAATTTTGAGTTTCACCCCTTTTGTTGAAGTTGTTACAGGTGTTGGTATGTTGCAGTGACCTATTTTTGGGTTTATCAACTACCATAGAGGTTGCATTTTGTGAATCTCCATGTTGCCAGAGGGTTAGTGGAGCTATGGATTGTGTAAAGACTGTTAGTCGTCTTAAGGGTATGTTATTAATAATGAAATTCATCATTAGGAGCCTTCTGCCCAGTCATATTTTGGACCACTAAATATTAATTTTAGAGTTGGATTCCCTTCTTATCTCTTCTTATAAAACATTGCAAATTATATGATTTTCTCTGTCGTTTCAGTTCATCAGAGAACAACTCTTTGGATCAAGAAATTTTAGTGAATTTTTAATTGTTAGGACCATTGTTGAGCTGTCCAGTTGTGTGCTCAGTTATTTTTTTAATTTTATTTTTGAGTTTAATAAGGCTGTGCCCCCAACATCCCCTCTCTCTCTCTCTCTACAACTCTTGTCAAACACACAAAAATGTATCCATGCATATTTTCTAGCAATTACAGTCTTGCATTATTTTATTTCCATATAATGAATTACTATGGATTCTAAAGAATAGTTTATATCTGATTGCAGGTTCTCTTTGCCATTGGTTCCTATTTTTTACCATTTGGTTATCCAGTTTTCAAGATGTAGTGTCACTGGAAATGAAACCTGAATTGAATCACATTTCTTTTGCATCTGAGCTAGCTAGCCCACCTCGTAGCGAACTCTTTCAACCAATTGAAATATCACCTGCTGTTATTCCACATTATCCTTTCCCTGGGGAATCTTTGCCACCTATGTACCCAACCTTCCCAACTACGTATGATCCAGTCTTGACTGGAAAATGTCCAGTAAATTTATCTGCTCTTTCAGATATCATGGACAAAACAGCATCTGATTGCTCTCAACCTTTGGCGGCTTTTGTAGGAAATGTTATATGTTGCCCTCAGTTCAGTAGTTTACTCCGCATATTCCAGGGATACTACAGCACCACTTCTGATAAATTAGTTTTACAAAATGCGACTGCTAATGATTGTTTTTCAGATATCGTTACTATACTAGCAAGCAGAAGAGCAAACAGTTCGATACCTACTATCTGCTCTGCAAATCCATCAAATCTGACTGGTGGGTTTTGTCCCGTGAGGGATGTATCCACCTTTGAGAAGACTGTTAATACGAGCAGGTTATTGGAGGCTTGCAGCACTGTTGATCCTCTTAAAGAGTGTTGTAGACCAATTTGCAAGCCTGCAATTATGGAGGCTGCACTTCAGATTTCAGCAGGGCAAGCACTGATCGGTGATAATAAAAACATAGTTGGAGGGCCTAATCATATGGATGCTCTTAATGATTGTAAAGAGGTGGTGTATTCATGGCTTTCTAGCAAACTCCCTCTAGATGCTGCCAATACTGCATTTCGAATATTATCTGCCTGTAAAGTCAACAAAGGTACAAGGTTTTAATATTGAGAAAATATCCAATAAGTCCTATTTTTCCCGTAAAATTTTCATTGAGTTTAATATTGGGAAAATATCTAGTAAGTCTTATTTTCATCATAAAATTTTCATTGAGCCCTATTACTCTATGACAAGAGGGCTGATTCATGTGTTAATAGGACTCAATGGAAATTTCATGGGAAAAGTAGGACATATTGGCAATTTTGCCTTTTAATTTTTATATGCTTGTTAATGGACTTGTTATTAATATCCCATTTCCATCATAGTTTGAAATCTTTACGATTGCATTTGCATGAACTCTACCTTCCTAGTAAAGTGACCCAAGCTGCAGAGTATCTACTGGGTTGTAATGTTAAATTCTGAAAATACATAAAATGTAGGAAATATGGTATGGTGTATGGGGGATTTGGAGGGACAGGGGCATGTCTATGATCTAAGAAGCACGGGCACTTTCGGAAGGTAACGAGTCGTGTCCGACATTGACATAACATGACACTTATCGAACACTTCTCAACACTTAGACACACATTAAACGCACTAGGAGTTTGGATAAAACAACATGGAACTCAATAATGAAATAAAAACAATGTAAATTTATACTCATTCTTCTTTAGACTTCAAAAAAATATATTCTTTGACTTGAATATCATATATATATATATATTAGGAGAAATTGCATTTCAGTGGAACAGTGGGAAAAAAATTGCATTTTCATGATGGTACAACTCTACTGTGTGCATAGTGCAAATTCATTCATGTGCTTGGTGCAACTCTTTGTGTGTGTCAGTCGCACCAAAAAAAAATTTCATTTGCAGTGCAATTTTTTTCCCACTACTCCATGTATTTGCAATATCCCCTATATATTATGTATGACATATAACAAATATATAAAATTATAAATTTTGCACGTGCCCTCAACTTTTTGTGTCTTACATCTTTATAAATTTTTGTGTCG
Source organism: Camellia lanceoleosa (assembly GCA_025200525.1). Taxonomy (NCBI): domain Eukaryota; kingdom Viridiplantae; phylum Streptophyta; class Magnoliopsida; order Ericales; family Theaceae; genus Camellia; species Camellia lanceoleosa. The sequence goes on along the minus strand of CM045762.1, from coordinate 102,980,422 downwards.
GCATATCCGTGTTATCTCATGTGTCTGTACTTCTTAGTGAACGATTAACATAAAGAAAGCGATAATATGTCCTTTATTAATATCTTAACCCTTTCATGCCCAATTATTAATTTTTTTTTGCTGAAAGTTTGATTTGACTTTGGTCCTACCACTCCTAACACTAGATTGATGTGGACCAATGTTGGGTAAACTAGGACGCATTGGCATGGAAATAGAGATGGGATATGGCGATTTAAAAAAAATTAGAAAACAAACATGATGGTAATCTATGAAGCATGGATACTTTAAAAAATATGCCGTACTCGTACTGGGTACTTACCGGCATATGGTATATCGTATGGTACTTCTACATACATACCGGGTACATGAAACACGTACCAAAATTTTTTTTTCTTAATTTTTGGTGTACCCAGTCATACATACTATATACCTAAGCCGTATCATACCTCAGTTGAAACAATATTTTCTTCTATTATAGAGATAAAACTCCTTTTACTAGACTTAACTTTTTATTTTTAGTTTTATGCTTAGCATGTTTTTAAAATTAAACTATGGTTTTTAAGTTATTTAATACATTGACATTTAATTTTGATTTATACCTTTACTTTTGGCATTAAGGGGGTGTTTGGCAAAGGTTTTTTTTGGCTTTTTGGGTTAAAATTTACAAAATGACAAATAGGTTAAAATAGCCAATAAGACAAAATATCACATCAAACCCATAATCATTCGTTTTTCTCTCACAAACATCACATCCAACTACAAAAAAATCTAACCATCTTCCTAAATACAAAAATTTTAGCCTACTAAAATAGCCAAAAACTAAAATAGCTTACTAAAATTGCAAATTCCCAAACACCCACTAAATGTTAATTGTAGGTTGAATTTTAGCAAATTAAACCATTTAATTAATTTTTGCATTACTCTAAATTAAAAATAAATATTTTTTTATAAGCGTACCAAGCCCAACTTGTACCCGTACCCGTATCCTACTTTTTTTAGATTTTACCGTATTGACGCATTACCATCGCATCATGGTACTTTACCCGTACCTATGCTTCATAGATGGTGATATGACAGAGAAAATTATTTGGTATGTTTGTGAATATGAATTTAGGATATAGAGATAGGAGAGACATTGATGTATATTTGGGTGTATATTTGTTTTTGTTTCCCACTTTTTCCCCGCTTTGTTTTCATATATTTTACTTTGATCACAAATCAATTTGATAAAATTAAAAAAAAAAGGAAAAAGAAAATCTCACAAAGGTGTCCTAAAGCTATGTCCAAACACATGACACAAATGTTTGTGAAGTGTTTACAACGTGTCTTGCAAAAAAAAAAAAAGTAAGAAGCTTAGGCATGCCATGTGGCATGTTTGACACTTGGACATGCGTTTGTATACCATGCATGGTTGTTAGAATTGTACGAATCACGATTCGATTCATGTGATTCGATACGAGTTTCAACATAAATGATTCAAATTGTGCTGTTGAATTGGAACTTGATGAATCATATGATTCAATTTACGATTAGCTACGATTCATTGCGATTCACTACGATTCAATTCTATTTCTATTTTTGTTTACATAATGCATGAAACAAAGTCGTTTTCGCCAAACTATGAAGATATATAGAAGAGATTAATTGGTTATATTGATGTATGTGATTTTATTTAGAAACATATATACAATTTAATCATACTGATAATTTATTTTATTTTAAACATTATATGTATTTTTATATGCGTATATAAATATATAGATTTATATATCATATTAAATAAAATGGATCTTATGATTCACGACTCGATACGATTCACGATTCACTATTTTAGCAAAATGATTCACGATTTGATTTGCGATTTGACAACAATGGTACTATGTTGATGTTCGATACCCTATTGGGATGCAGACACATCACCCATTTTGGAGTGTCTATGCTTCTTAGTTGGGTAATGTTCTCTGTTATTAGAATCTTACGATTCACAATTCAATTCACGATTCGATTCGCAATTTTTGCTAAATCGATATGAACCTATGAGTGAATCTATTTTGGGAGTGAATCTCTAGTGAATCATACGATTTACAATCGATTCACGATTCGATTCATTATTTACGATTCATGCAATTCTTGAAATTATCGTGTCTGATATATTTTCAACACTTTTTTTCTCCATATTTTTAGTGAAAATGACATAATATAACTTCTAATAGCATTTAGTATCAAAATAACCAATATATATACATGATTTGTTGTTATTTTAATGATCATGAAGTTTTTAATAGGATCTAATCAAATTCAATCAAACCCAGCATGTTTTGAACCATTTCTCATTTTTTTTCTTTAAAAAATCATAATATAACTTTTAAAAATATTTAAAATTAAAGTAACTTACACCATGAATTATCTATTGTTATTTTTTAAAATTAAATATAGTTGAATATTTCATGGGTTAGGTTAGTTATACCTTTTAAAATGTTTTAGGATTTAAAATAAAAGGTCCTAAATCATTCTTTTTTATTATTTGGTCATTATTACTTGGAATGCTTATTGTCCAAATTTCAATATAATTGTCAAATTATTGTTACTTTGAAAATTAAGAGTCTGTCTTTATTTACAGTCTTTATTAAGAAAAGTTGATAAGAAATATCTAAAAAAGGAAAAAGATAAGATGACAATCTTGCATAGGAACCTTTGTTAACTTCTTACTTATTAAACTACGTGATCATCATTCAAAACAACATTTTCATTAATTCAAGTCTAAATATTTCATATTCATAAGATATATTTAATATCGAAGTATAGATTTATTTTTCTAAGTACTTTAAGAAAAGTGATCAAATCTTTACGATTCACGATTCGATTCGATTTGATTTGCAATTCGGTATGAGATCATTTCGATTCACAATTTGAATCCCGATTTGGCAATTATGGTAATGTCTGTTAAAGTTAAAAGTTCGAGGCGACATTGTGAATTGAAGATTGAGGTTCTATGTGATCCTCTGGGCATCATAGTTATCTCATTGTCTTGTCATCATAGTCATCTCATTGTCTTCTCAATGGAATAGAGTAATGATCATTATGAAATAAGATTTGGAAATGAGCAGAAAAAAAAAAAAAAAAAAAATACTTGTTAACATTAGATTTTATGCTAAATACCCCAGTTGCAAGGCAAAAATGTCTCCCATGCATATACAAAAGCTATCATTGAATAATATAGAGTGCGTCTGGTAGTAATGTATAGGAACCCTGCATTTTTGGCCCAGAAAAATATAGAAGTTGGCTTAGAGAGTTGTTTATTTGACTTGTTTCACTCACTCAAGTAAGCATATGACTCCAAGTGCACATAGTATTTTGAAATTCAGATTTATCCCAATTCTGCTTTACATCTGCTGATTGGTGAACTGGATAGGAAGTATGGCTCCCACCTCAGTGAATTATGTAACTTGGGGATATACTTATTGAGAGGAATGTGGTGCATTGTCATATAGATATACTTTGCATGCTCTATTGTGCTCTCATGATGGTTTTAATTGGAGATGGTGTCTTATGAGTGGTGACGTTTGGTTGTGCAGTTTGTCCTTTGGATTTTAAGCAGCCATCAGAAGTAATTAAAGCATGCCGTAATGTAGCTGCTCCGAGTCCTTCATGTTGTAGCTCATTAAATACTTACATTGCGGGGATACAAAAGCAAATGTTAATTACGAATAGGCAAGCCATAATATGTGCGACCGTGTTTGGGTCTATGCTCCAAAAGGGTGGAGTCATGACTAATGTTTATGAGCTTTGTGATGTTGACTTGAAAGATTTTAGTCTCCAAGGTAATTTTTTCTGTAATACTTATTGTTTTTAAAACTTTAAATCTTGTCTTATTGCTTATTTGTTCACTTCATCTGATGTGGTGTTTTCTTCTTGTTTTCTGGATATGTTCTTTTCACACTGGAGCAGCATATGGACAGCAAGGTTTGTTATTATTTTTTGTTTTTTTCATTTATTCTTCCTTTTCTCCTTGAGCTCTCTTTTAATATTTTACATCTGAGTTTTGTTCTAGTGTGAATTAAAGCATTTATGTATACAAGATATATTAGATTTTAGTTCCCTAAGCTCAAAGTTGGAAATTAAGTGACATGACTATTTTGGGGTTGTAAACATTGTATTTCTGTGTTGATCCTTTGTTAAATTCCTTTAGAACTATCAATTGGGAGATGGGTTAGTTATTTTTCTTTTTCGAGGGATTAATGTAAGTTCCTTGGGTGTTCTAGATAATGTAGTGGTTCTTGTGTTTCCTCATGTATTTAATTTAGGTATACCTACAACTACATTTATGGTGGGTAAAGGTAATGGGAAGCTTGTGTTAGAATAATATAGTATTATTTGGGTTATTATTTTGTAATTATTATATGCCTTAAGGCTTCCTTGTAATTATTAAGCTTCATTAATATAAATAGGGGATGATATCCTAATTATTTCCTAATCTTTGTATTCTCTAAAATAAACATAGTATCAGAGCCACAACCCTAAACCCTAAACCATACACCACACAACCACCACAAACCTGTCGGAGTTAGCCCTAACTGTTGACAGGCCTTCTGGCCTAAGCCGATTGCGGTGGTTCCGGCCGACAGGCCATCTTGCCTAGTTGAACCCCTTGTTCACTATCGCAGGTCCCTGTCGACAACTCTTCTGGACTAAGTCGACTTCTGTGGCTCTATTGCCTGCCTTGCCGACTGCCACTAGCAGTCTCTCAGCCCTAGCTGACAGCCCTGAGGCTCTCTCTGGCTTCAATTGAATCTAAAGGTGATCATTCTCTAGATTTTCGGAAAGTTTATTCCGAGATTGACAAAATGGTTAAGCTTTGTTAGTATGTTACATGGACTCTTCTATTTCACCAAAGCAGTGTTTTTAAAGGCTCAAAGCGCACCATGGCACAAAAGGTCTCTTGGGACTTAGATGCATGGCGCAAGGTGAGGCGCATGCTTCACTAAAGCAAAGCTCACCTTTTTAGTAAAAAATAGATAAATTAATGTAGACTAATAATTCAACTTCAACATAAGAAAAGTGAAAGAATTCACAACTTGTAATAAGAACTAAGGCAAATTGTAGAAGAATTCCCAAAACTGTAGAAGTACATATTTATTCCAAATGCACAATAATCAACATTGAACAAAACATAATTATTCAAAAGCACCAACATTTAAGTTTAAACATCTCTAAACATTAAATGTAAATTAAAGAGCTACATAGGCGCGCCTTTTACAACACTATCCCAATGGATATGGCAAGGTTAAGGGTGTGGAATATGTGTTCGACACCCAAATTCAATTTAGACACTTGGATCCTTCAACTTTTTACAATATTTGAAGAATAAGATACTCCCATTTGCTAGAAATGGAACATTTATACTCTCTAGCATAGATGAGAGGTAAAAATTTCACATTTTTTTTTCTAAATTTTCTTTAATTTCAAGTACATATCTACATAATTTACAACATTTTATCTAAGAATATTCTATGATATGTAATATATATGTGTGTGTGTCCATAAAGAGTCCCCGTATGTACCCATATCCTATTTTGGGTACATACATATCCCAATATCCTAAGATTTAAGGTTATGAAGGTCTGATGCTTATACCCGCACCCATACCCGTTACTTGTACTTGAGTCCATGGAAGGAATAATAGGGTTCTGGAGGAAAATGGACAGTTGAGTGTTAATTACGACAAGTTAGGGAAGAAGGAGAAGAAGAATAATGAGGATGGTCTAGGAACCTCACCTAGGATGCCTATGGTCAGGTTGCATCACGCATCTGTCTATGTTCAGCTCATTGAATTGAAAGAATATCTAAATATTTACAGGCTGCAGTAACCATCCTCTTTTTGCATTTTGGTTAATTATTCTTGATTTCCTTACTAAGAAGCATGATGTGGATTCATGACACGATGCGGACACATTGACGCATCAAGTTTTTAAAAATGCAAGACAAGGCACATGGGTTACACACGAAATATAGAGTTTGATTTAGATGTAGAGGCGTTGTGGGATAAGGCGGGATATTTGGCGTCCTTTTGGGCATTTGTGTCTCCTCCTTTTAAAGGAGTTCTGTTTGATTTCTAGGGCTTGGGCTGTTATTTGCCATCTCTAGTGCTAGGAGTTTGTGCTTTTTGTTTTGACTATTCTAACTGCTTTCCTTTTCTTTGTTTAGGACTTCTTATCCTCTCCCCTTTTTTTCTTTTAATAAAATTCTTTGTTACTGCTCAATATATATATATATATACACAAATATGTCATTAAAAAATAATAAAAAAATATAACACAAGACTAATTTGTAAAGTTTAACGGAGGGATGAATAGATATAAATGTACATTGTTTCTATTGTCATTAGATCTCTATATATTTTGTTCAAAGTTGTAATGTGTTTCATGTTATCTAAGCGATGGACAAGTACATCCCCAAATATTCGAAGCATGCCAAGTCTCTCTCTCTCTCTCTCTCTCTCTCTCTCTCTCTTTTTATTTTATTTTTTTATTTTAAATAACAGGACACATTTGGATTTGTGCTTGACCTATGTTGGTGTCCAACACGGACATGCCACCTTCTTATAAGTGCCTGTGCTTCTTAGTTTCTTTAAGCTATGTTATCTGCAATATATAAAAAGAAACCTAATACATATCTGCATCACAAGATGACAATGACTTATTCAAACTTCTAATTTCTATCCCATAGTATGTTCTTTTGTAATCTTATTTGCAAAGATATTTATTAGTGAGGTAACTGTTGCTTGCTGAGATAAACCATACCTACTTTGGAAGCTTAAAACAAAATCTGAGTCCCACACCATGCAAGTAGACTTTTTGGCCCAAAGGAAAGTGTTTGAAGACTAAATATTGGTTGATTTTGGGTTAAGTTACAATTGGTTGCATTCATTTATGTTATGAGAAGTGTATTTTGGTAATTTTTAGCTTTGTTGGACCGGGTAGAATGGGCCAATATTTGTAGTATGGGTTAAGTTGTATTTGTATGGGTCTTATATGTGATCTATGGGGGGTCTTGATTTTTCTAAATAGTCAAATTTTATTAGTTTTCAATCTGAAGTCTTAGTCTTGTCAATGAAGAGATGAGTTTAAGAGAATTTGTGTTTGTGTTTGTGTGATTCTTTTAAGTTCTTGTGAGGGTTTTTTTTTCCCCCCCTCTTTCCCCTCTCTTATTATTATTTTTATTTATTTTTGGATAAGTATAATTCATTAACAAAGAGGCACTAAGGGAGTGCAATCCATATACAAAAAGGGCTGTACCAGCTGAGCATCAATGACTGCTGAAAAGTCTCGACAAATTAAAAAAAAAAATCCTTTTCTTTTCTTTTCTTTCTCAAGAAAACATTTGTTCTCAGGTTATTGTTCATAATCATAGCCCTCGAGTCTGGCCAAAACACTACCAGATCAAGTTGAAATTATTCCTGGTCCTTTACCTTACAATTTGGCCTTTAATTCACAAATACCTGCTGTACATAGTTTCCGGACCTTACAGCAAGAACTTTTTTCAATATCCACAACCTGTCTTGGATATTGAAATTCCCAAGGAACTTCGAATATGGATTTGCAAAGGGATCAACACAACTAACTCAAGGAACTTAAACTAATCCAATCAAATAAAATCAGTACAGATTTAATTAACAATTAGTGTAGATTTATGTATTCAACTCCATCACTAAAAATTGCAATAAAATGAAAGCTGACAATCTCACAAGAGACGAGCAATTTTAACATGTTAACCCTCAATTGAATCTCTTCAATTGAGGAAAAAGCCAATGGCACATTGTTGGAGAATCAAGCACTACGAAAATTGAGTGATTACAAGAGTTTAGATGAGTCCACGTTTCTCAGATCTGATAACATCTTGCCGAGTCCACATTCATCACTCGCGAAGCTTGAGCCACCTTGCCGGAATCCACCATCTCCCAAATTGCCTTTGAGAGCCACCGAAGGACTTTCTAGATCAAAGTATGAAAGGTTTGAAGTGTAATGAGCCTTGAAGTGTTCAATCAATCTCCATAGATCCGTAGATCTCTTCAGAAGAAAGGATCTTCAAAATGATGATTTTCTTCTTAAGTTGTGAAGCCTTTTGGAGTTTTGGAGCATTTGTCCATCGACTTTGTCCATCGACTTTGTCACATCTGCTGCTTTGAGCAATATATTGAATTTGTGCAAATAATTCAGTCTCATTGTCACACTTAATGTCTCATCTATTGTGTGGCTAGATTACTATTATAGGCTTTGGAAGCCTAAAGTGAAGGCTACGGGTGGCATGATCATCAAGAAGCTTTTTTGGTCCATAGGGAAGTGTCCATGGTAATGTTTAGGTTATTTATTCACATTTATTCTAAACTAGTATGTTGCTGGACAATTTTTATGTTATTATATCATGGTTTAGTAGTAGTTAGAGGTATTTTGGTAATTTGTTTTTTAGTTGGAGTCCTGGTTAATCTAGAAGATTTTATAGTTGTAAAAAATTCTTAATTTCTAAATTAGATGTGTGAATCAGAGCTGGTTGGCAGCCCTCGCCGCAACTTTTGAAAGTCAAGCCCAAAATTGCCTTTAAGTCTGGAAATCCTAGAAACTTTCTTCCTCCTCATAAAACCCTAACCCTATGACACATACAATTATAGGGTCCTATTTTCTAACTACTCTTGGTGCCTAGCTAGCTATTTTATGGACTGACAATGAGGACTATAATTCCAAAACTAGGAAACTATAAACTTACTAAAATACTATTACGTAAATGCTACAGATTAGATGTAAAGACTTGATACTGTATCTGGAGTAAAGTACAACCATGGACCCCTACCACCACGAGCCCATATCTAGCAAATCTACAATATCAAAAATGTAAAAGACTTGACACCTAAATCTTAATAAATATAGATAAAAACTACAACAGCTGTAGACTAACCTGTAGAAACATTACATGAGAATCAGATTCTTGTTAGACAAGATCCCTAGCAATCCATATAGTACGTACTCCATTTGCCTCTTGTTAACATGGCAACATTACTTAGCTGCAGTTTCTTTTGAAGTCAAAATTGGGGCTAACATGGTAGAATTAATGTTTTCTCTTAGTTTTAGGCTATGTTACATGGACTCGGGTTTTAGTATCGGGTGTGGGTGCGTGTCCAAGTTTCAAACTCTCATAAATCTAAATCTTAGGATATTGGAATATGTATCCAAAAGTTGGATATCATAAATCTGAATCTTAGGGTATTTGAATATGTATCCAAAAGTTGGATATCATAAATCTGAATCTTAGGGTATTTGAATATGTATCCAAAAGTTGGATATATGTATGGGAATGCGTCATGGACACTTGTGTATGTTGCATATTATATAATATTCTTAGATAAGATAAAGACGTAAATTATGTAGAAATATACTTGAAATTAAATAAGATTTTGAAAAAATATGGAATCTCCCTTTTCTCCATGTGATCCTAGAAATGTTTGTTTATTAACAAATGTGAGTTTCTTCTTCTTCAAACATTAACAATTAGACAATTCAAGTTCCTCAATTGGATACGAGTGTCGGACACATATCTTACACCCATCTTACACCCATCTTACACCCTTTACCTTTGTCAAATTCGATGGACACATCTACTTTGGGAAAAATAAAAGAGTTGATGTTGGAAAAATATGGAATCTCTCTTTTATCCATGTGATCCTAGAAATGTTTATTTACTAACAAATGTGAGTTTCATCTTCTCCAAACATTGTAAAAAATTAGACGATTCAAGTGCCTAAATTGGGTACGAGTGTCGGACGACACATCTACTTTGGGAAAAATAGAAGAGTCCATGTAACTCTGGTTCTAGGCGGCCAACTAATGTGAGCTTATAATCAGGCTACCTAGGGTTACTACATGGAATGAAAAAACTTCTTTTCATGCAGTGTCACGAGATTTACCATCATCTTTGGGACAAAAATAAATTAAGGATGTAAAAATTTAATCTTTACTGTAACTTTTGGATGAATATATCTATATATATTATATAAACCATTATATCTCTCAAGTATCTTAAAAAAATATGAATTCTCTGGCATGCCTTTGCAACTCAAAACAAAATGTGTAAACTTTTTAGTAAAACCTTATTATGTCTGCATGCATTGAAAGATAGAACTATTCTAGGGTATTATTTACTGAATGAGTGCACTGCTATTGTGTTAGTTGGAGTGAGATTATGACTTTCTAGTGTGCACTGTTAACACCCCTTATTTCAGTATCTAGAACATGGAATGTTTTGAGTTAGTAATAGATTTTAGGTACTAGTTTGACATTTTAAAGAAAATGTTGTAGTGACTACTGCTGGCTTTCTTCTCTCTTTATTTATTTATTTTTGTACAACTGCAGGGTGTTTGCTTCGCAGCTTCCCTGCCGATGTGGTGTACGACAATTCAACAGGCTTCAGTTTCACATGTGACTTGAGTGACAATATTGCAGCTCCATGGCCTTCGTCATCTTCTGTTACATCCTTTTCTCTTTGTGCTCCTGGTAAACTGTGTGGGAATAATCATATTTATCTATTTATTGCATAAGTGTAGGTTTTGTGGATACAAAAAAGTAGAAGAGCAAGAAATGAAGTAGTGGTTCTGTGAAGGGTATATTTTTGGTTTGTTTTGACAGCCATGTTCTAATGGGGTACTGCTAATTTTGCAGAGATGTCATTGCCTGCACTACCAACATCCGAGACTTTGGGAAGTCCTGGTATGTACCATTGTCTGTTGTTGTTTGATAAATGAAGTCATAACAATAGACATAAACTGACTTGAGATATAAATGAAATGGGTAAAGGTTATTCACTAAAAGTTAATAAAAGAAAATGCAGTATAATGCTGCTGCAAGACTTTTATGTTTTCTTCTGCCAAAACATCCTCCAGTTCAGGGGAAAATAAAGTCTTTCCTAAGTGGTGGCTTTTGGAACATCCCATGGAAATTAAATCAGTTGGAACATCCCATGGAAATTAAATCAGTTACTTCACATTGAAATTTTTTGCATGGCATTATTTAGGTTTCTAGATAAAGACATTATTTTCATTGTGCATTACAAGTTTTGGTGATCTGTTTGTATATCTGCAGTGCTCTCTCTCTCTCTCTCTCTCTCTCTCTCTGTGATTTCCCCTTAAAAGTGCCGAGTTTTCCAGACTGTTGACATGTGAAGATTTACAATTCTGTATTACTGCTGAAAATGAACATGATAAATTTCTTGAGCAGTGTTTTGTTGGTGCAATATATATAGCTTTCTTTTATGATGCTCCTGCACATGTTTTGCTGCAATTTATTAGTATCTTTGTCGTCAGTGTCGATGACTAATGACTTCAGCTTATTTGTGATGCAGGCTATCGAAGTGGAGTTGAATTCCTTGTGCCCATTTTTTCGTTTTTTGTTTTCAGTACGTCATTGTACTGAATTTAGCTGAGGGGGGATCCAGTTTGAATTAGAGGCTTTCTGAAAGGGACTTTTTTGTGTGGCCGGATTCCATCATGTATATTTTGAGCTTCCTCTCATGTATAGCAGCAGCTGTTCTTTTTGGGTTATTCATATTCTTGATTCATGTTAGTTTTGGAACCTGTTGTGGGTAGTGGTTTTTGATGTTTCGAACTGGAGAGAGGTCTGACATATATATAGCTGCCCTAGCTTTTTAAAGTTGTGGGAACTTCTACGCGGTAGCATTGTGCATTTAGTACTAGTAGTAGTATCAAACTGTGCTTGCAAGTAAGCCGGCTTTCATACACATACAGATGGTTCAATTGTTTAGTGCCAGTCAGTCAGTCCGTCTGTTTGGCTGAATTCCCAAAACTGGACCTGCTTGTGAAAGTGGCATGAGAGAGCACTGAACACCCACCATGGGTGGATGGGTGGGTTTCGTGTTTTATTATCTGGACACCTTGTTCGCCTTTCTGGAATCTCATCACCTGTTTTGTTGGCCTATGGGAAATTTTAGTCATGGAGCAATTGGCACTTTGATCGATTGTACTGTTATAAGTTCTTAAAGCACGGCAATGATTGTGCTACTCAAACCATCTGGTTTTAGGGTACACCATTACAATACCTTAAAAATGTTCTGGACCATTAGATCATTTCAGCTAATTAAGTCATTTTACTAGTACTAACTGGAAGGATTGGCACCTAACCGTGCGTGTTTTTGAACTTTCACTAAAAACATATATGCAAACATAATAAAATTACAATTACACTCCCTAACCAGATATATTACGATATTCATCATTTTTTTCAAAAAATAATTGCATTTTATTTTCAATGTAAAATGATGCACAATGGATAGGAAATTTGTTTCAATTCATCCTAATATTCATGTAATGTCTATAACAATCAAGACTCTTTTATCGATAGTTCAAAATAGATATTTCTATTCAATAGATAAATTTCAATCAAAAGATATATTTTCATTAATTCTAATGGGATTGCTAATACATATATTGACTCCATCATCATCATCAACATAATTATTAGTGTACTTTTTTGCGACTATCTCAAAAAAGATGGTCACCAAAGATGTTTTTTCTTATAGTGTTAATAAATTATTGAGTCAATTAACAGTTTTTAATGATGTTAGAGATACGTTTCAATTAATAATTTAAGTAATTTTATTATAGCAATTATGAATTTTATTTTTTTAGTTAATTTTGTTGAATAAAAAATTCTGATAGTAGGGTATTTGTAATTTTTTAAATGGTAGAGGCAATCTGTATTTTATGCAAATCTCAAAAAGTGTATTTGTAATTTATCATATGTAATACTACCACTGAGGTATGCAGTTAAATTGGCCACATCAATAATTTATTTATTTAGAGTAAAATCTATTTTACCTCTTTGTCGTTTAAGGGCTGGAACACTTTATCTTCCTATCATTCAAATATAACTAGAAAGTCTTCATGTAATTTTAGATTAAAGTGTTACTATTAGTTTTTTCGTTCAAACTAATAGAAGGTGTATTACACACATTACTTTTTAGAGTGAGTTTTGTTTTCTGAAAAATTATAATGAAATTAATAAACAAAAGGACAATTTTACCCTTATTTTCTCTAAACCTAAAATTAGATTAATATGTTAATTAAAACAAAATAAATTAAACTAAAATATAATTCAGAATTGATTTAAAATATAAAATATAATTAAGAAACGTTCTAAAACATAATTAAATTAAAATTAGATTAATATGTTAGAAATTTTAATAAATAATTAAGAATTTAGGATTAATTGTGATATGAAATATAATTAAATTAAAATTAGAATAGAAAGTTAGTAATTACAATAAATAGTTAAATATTTACAATTAATTGTGATCTAAAATATAATTAAATTAAAATTAGAATCAAAATTTAAGAATTACAATAAATAATTGAAAATTTATAATTAATTGTGATTTGATTGAATTAATACTAGACATTATAAATTATGTGTATGATAGATGAAAAAGAAAAGAAAATAATAAAAAATATAAGGTTTGAGGGTATTATAGTCATTTCACATACATAATTAATAGTTGTATTTTATTCCAGAACAACATGGGATGTATATGGTTATTTTTAAAAGATAGGAAGTAGAGTGCTACCAAGCAATACTAGATGGAGGTAAAATCCCTATTATTTAAAGGTTTATGTCTATTTTTGTTTTCCCTAAATTTATTCTCATATTTATTTCACGATTTCATTATAACCATGCAAGGGAGAGCGTTGAATACGCATACACATATATGGGCAATGAAAAATTTCCAATTCAAAAAAGCCAGTTTGGAAAGTATGCCTTATAACATAATGGAAATTGAACATGCCAACCAAATTGCGCTGGTATATTACCATATATTGTTTTCAATAATTTTATTTAAAAAAATAAATAAAAATTCCAAACAAGGCACTCAAAACTCAAAGCCTATAAGTACCCCTCAAACCGCATCAACTCGTCACCACGATCAACTCCTTCCTCCAACCATCTCTCTCTTTCTCTCTAAAAAATATGAAGATGGTGCAAGCCAGGACTTCTTCTGTTCTTGCACTAGTGTCAATGATCTTCTTGTATGAATCGTTGTTAGCAAGCGCAACACCAACATACAATGTGGTTAGTTTAGGAGCAAGAGGAGATGGGAAGACAGACTCAAGCAAGGCGTTCTTGAGTGCATGGGATGGAGCTTGTGGCTCGGCATACCCGGCTACGATATACGTGCCTCAGGGAAGATACTTGATTGCATCCAAAACAATATTTGTTGGGGACACCTGCAAGAACCCTGCCATCACCGTTCGTATCGACGGCACTCTTGTGGCTCCCTCAGATTACAATGTCCTCGGAAATAGCCTTAACTGGATTGTATTTGAGAATGTCCATGGTGTTTCTATCTATGGTGGTACACTTGACGCTCAAGGTACTGCTTTGTGGGCTTGCAAGTCTTGCGGCAAGAATTGCCCTGCTGGTGCTACGGTAATCTTTTACTTTAAATTACTCTTCTGTCCTTTTCTACCCTTACTTTGGTTGAGGGGACTGCTATCCTTTCCTTTCCTTTCCTTTCACAACAGGACTCCCCAGTCATTTAAAAAAACAGAAAAGGAAACTGGGTATCATAGAAAGCTTCCAAATTTCAAAAAAATAAATAAATTACTTTTTGGTCCACCATAAGTTCTGGGTCTTCAGCAGCAGTGCAAAATTGATTCAGTACCACCACTACTGGCAATGCTATTCTTGACACTGAATAACTATTCTGAGTAATGAGATCAAAGTGATCTTTGACTCTCTATGATTTGGGATACACTGGCTCCAATTTTGGGTTAAGCAGATTTCTATCCATATACGTATACCAAATTATTGCGACATATATTATATATTCCTAATATTGGTTATTGTAAGCTAGTATTATAGGCCAACCATTTGCTTTCATTAGTGATTTTGTCTTGTAAAACGAATCTTTTTATTTTTTATTTTTATTTATTTTCTCTTTCTAAACAATAATAAAATAAAATAAGACAAGCTTGATTAGTGCTTCTCCAATATCAATATTTATATTTTGCTGGGATCAGTAACAATATATTCCCTAATTTAGTTGCTTTTTTTATTCTTAGATGATTGATTGAAGTAATTAATTGGAACATTAAACTGCAGACCCTAGAATTCAGTAATTCAAACAACGTTGTGGTCAGCGGATTAACATCACTGAACAGTCAGATGTTCCACATTGTGATCCATAGCTGCAACAACGTCAAGTTACAAGGAGTGAAGGTGTCAGCAGCAGGAAACAGCCCAAACACGGACGGTATTCACGTTTCAGGATCATCCGGTGTCACCATTTTGAGCTCCAAGATTGCAACTGGGGATGATTGTATCTCAATAGGTCCAGGCACTACCAATTTGTGGATTGAGAGCATCGCCTGCGGCCCTGGCCATGGAATTAGGTAAACATTGCTCTTATATTTCCAACATTTTGTTTGAGGCTTATCACCTGCAATATATCGTTCCTTTGTGTTATTTTCCCATACCCCTTGTATGAAAAAGAAATAAAATTATTATATTTTGGTGCAGCATTGGGAGTCTAGGGAAGGCCTCGCAAGAATTAGGAGTGCAAAATGTGACAGTTAAGACGGTTGCATTTACGGGTACACAAAATGGCTTGAGGATAAAGACATGGGCCAAGCCCAGCAATGGATTTGTTAGGAGTGTGCTCTTCCAGCATGCTACTATGGTTAATGTTCAAAACCCTGTTATCATCGACCAAAATTACTGCCCTGGCAACACAAATTGCCCTAATCAAGTAAGATTGGTTATGTTTTTTTTTTTTGGTGTCAAGTTTTGTTTTGGGGGGTTTAAAAATAGTAGCGATTTTTATTTACACACATCATTGTTTGCTAAGCATCATACAAGGTGATGTAGGGGAGTTTTTATTGTTAGGGCCCTTGTTCATGTCACATTTGTGCTGGATAATCTTAAATTCATTTGTTAAAAACGAAACTAAATGAAACACCTCTTCTCCCTAGTCCCTATGTTAAAAAGTTAAAACCCAGCCTTTCCATAATTGGGTAATTGTTTGTACATTTGGAATTCACCCAACTAGTATTTACTTTGATTTTAATACTTTTTTTTAAATTTTATATGTTTGGCAGGTGTCGGGTATTAAGATCAGCGGTGTGACATATCAGGACATTCATGGGACATCAGCAACAGAAGTTGCTGTGAAGTTTGATTGTAGCAAACAGTATCCATGCAGCAAGATAATATTAGAAGATGTGCACCTCACACATATGAATCAACCAGCTCTAGCTTCATGTGTTAATGCTGAAGGAACTTCTTCTGGTTCAGTTCAGCCCACAAGTTGCTTGTAGCTACTAGCAATGATGGAGAAAAAAAGTTAAAAGAGGAAAAGCATATGGTCACACAAAAGTTCAGTTTTTATAGTTTAAGTTTGAGTTTTAAATATTAAAGGCTTCATGTTTTTTTTTTTTTTTTTTTTTTTGGATCAATTTAAAGAGCCCCAAAATATTTTATTGGGTTCATGTATGGTTTAGATCATATTTATTTATAAGTGTAGTTTGACCCATATTTATTAAAATGAAAATATATATTAAAAAAAAGTGTTTGGGCTCAAGAAGAACAGTACCTACAATATATGGGCCCTAATTTATTTTTATTTTTTTTACCTTTTTTATTTATTAGATTTTAGTGGAATAAATAATTTTGCTCTAGTTTTTTTACCAAGTCTTTATCAGTTTTAATTGAATAATTTTTTTCTAATTTTTTTGTCCTAATTTTGTTTCATTAAATTGTTTCGTTTATAATTTTAATGATTATATATGCAAGTAAATTTTTTTTGACTACAAATAAATAAAAAAGTTATAACTTATCGTTTTATTCATAAACTTTCTTTTTCTTTTTTCAATATAAGATGGGACTTATTTTTGAAATTCATCTTAAGCCTCTTAAATTTTAGGGCCGGCCTATATAATATCTCAAAAAATTGAACGCACTTGCTTGAGCCTGCGGCAGTATCAGCCCAATAATGGGCCTAGAGCTTGGCCTTACAAGTGCCTGTAGTTCAGTTCCCATTTCTGGTGTTAACACAAAAAAATTACCGTGGGAGCTATGCTTTTTTTCAATGAATTAATTATTACATTAATCCTATTTTCCTTCTGTGGCATCAATGTTGAACTTTTTTTTTTTTTTTTTCCAACAGTGAGACAATAATTTTTACCATCATTTTGCATTTCCAAAGAAATTTGCTTTTCTACGTTAATATAACATATAACAAAAAATATATATATATATATATTGTGTGAAATTGTGGGTAGAATGTAATTATATTTTATATATTTTGCCTACTTTTTCTTTTTCCCTTGGGGAGGCTGATGTACACTGTTGCACAGCCAATGGGACTTTTTCCGAGCCTTATTTCAACGATCCGAACCGTTCACTTTTTAAAAATGTCAAATAGAATATGCTTGCAAAATTTCAAATTAATTGAATATCAGTATTTCTTTCATCAAGTCATGTTTGTATTCAGATTTATACTCCAAATTAGGGGTGTCATGTTGTTTTTGTGTTGTATCATATCGGATTCGTGTTCAAAACAATCCAACATTAACATGTCCCATTTAATAAAACGTGTCAATTATCTTGACACTGACTTGACCTACATATAATTGTGTTAACACTAGCATGACACACTTAATACTATTAGCAAAAATTCATGTTTCAGATTATAAGTAAATTGTATTGCCTAATTAAAAAATAAAATAAAATATTATTTTACATTACATGCATAAGAATAATTTTTTTAAACATCAACACACAATGATAATATATATGTCAATATCTATTAAAAATATTTATCACTAATTCATTACACATCCAATCTAAACTAATATCACTCATTAGTATTTAAATATCCAATAAAAAGTTTTCATCCAATATCAAACTAATAATAATAATAATAATGTTATAGCTATGCCACATCAAAAAATGCATTGTTGTGATTCTTTCACATTGACTCCCGTGCGCCATCAAAAAAGCATTGTTATGATTCTTTTACAGTGACTTCCCTCATAAAAACATTGTTGCCATACATTAAAAATCTTTCAGGTCTACAAATCTTGATTTCTGCCGATTTTTCATTAATTTAGGGTTGCACTTCATTAGGTATATATATTATATATAGATGTAAGTTTTATTCTAACGGATGAGAATTAATTACTCAAGATCTAATGATTATTAAATTCAAGTTGTATTTGGGTTACATGCAAGTCAATAGTGGGTTCGTGTCAACGTGTTAATACGAATTTTTACACGGATCAAATGTGTCCATTTCAGACTTCGCGTGTTCAACGTAAACATGACCCATTTAATATTCGAGTTTTTGGGTGTGTCATAGTCGGGTTTGAGTAAAATAATGATTAACCCTAACTCTCTAATTACGTATACGATTCGAGTCATGTTAATGAGTTACGTGCCAAATTCTCACCCTTACTTAAAATTACATTCGCCATTCAATTTTAGATACAAACATGTCTTTATGAAATGGATGTCGATGTCTGATTAACTTGAATGTTTGTATGTATATTCTACTCGATATCTTCTAAAAATTGAACAGTTTGGATCGTCAGAATAATGCCTGGAAGAGGCTCCATTGGCCGCACAATATGCGCAGTAGCCTCACAAACCATCTGAATCTCTATCCAAATACATGAACCAAACACAACATTATTGTGTGAATTCATAGGACTTATTCAACCTAAAACATAAATATTCTATTTTGAGGCCAAAGATGATTAAAACGGCTCTTGATGCATAAAATTACACATCAAGTCATGAAATGCAACTAAAACATGTAGATATTTAGATATTGATAATTTAAATTCCTTTATCCACACAAGAGCTTTTTTTGGCTATTTTAGCCAAAAGTCGTTTGGCAAGAGCTTTTTTGGCTATTTTAGTCACAACAAACAAAATATCACATCCAACGCATAATCATTATACTTTTCTCTCACAAAAAAAGCTAGAAAAGTCAAAAAGCCCTTCCCAAACCAAACTTTTTAGCCTAGGCTAAAATAGCCAAAAAAGCCAAAAAGCTAAAAAGCTAACCCACTTTCCAAACGGAGGCACTATATTATTTAGAATGGACAATTCGCTTGACCAGGTGTGCTACCTCCCCCATTCTTTTCTTTTTTTTTTTGGGTGGGTATATATATGAAAATACATGACAAGCTTGATGAAAATGAGAGATTGATTTCATTGAATGAATTATCATTACATAGCAACTGATATATATATATATATATATCAGTTGTATTGCAAAACAAACTAAGTGCATACTAACAACCTAACTACTTATCTAACTAACTAATGGAATCTAGTTACAAGTACATCTCAGGAATATGGTTATTATGCTACACTAATTCTCTTCTTTACATCCTATAAACTGTCTTCCTTATCATTCCCTCTCAAGCTACAGGGTGAAGGACAAACCATTAGCTTGGAAGCAAGAAAAGAAAATCTGTGAGTGGACAGTGACTTTGTGAATATGTCAACCAATTGATCAGTTGTGGGAATATATTTGAGATGAATTTTATTTGCAGCAACCTTCTCTCCAACAAAATGGAATCCATCTCAATGTGCTTGGAGCGACTTTGAAATGCAGGATTAGCAGCCAAAGAGAAAGCATATTGATTGTCACACCAAACAACTAGAGGAGAAAGCTGAGAAATATTAAAATCAGTGAGCAACATTTATAACCAAGTAACCTCAGCTGCAGCTTGAGCAAGGGAACAATATTCAGCCTCTGTGGATGACCAGCTAACAGTGGATTGCTTCTTGGAGGACCAAGAGATGAGGTTGGAGCCCAAGAAAACACAATAACCAGAAGTAGATCGTTTATCATTAGGATCTCCAGCCTAGTTGGAATCGGTGTTGGCATGAAGATGAAATGAACTAGATGAAAAAATGAAGACCCTGAGTAAAAGTGCCTTTGACATATCTTAAGATCCTCTTAACTACGGCAAAATGGCCCATAGTGAGAGAATGCATGTGTTGGCATGCTTGGTTAACAGAAAAAGAGAGCTTAGGTCTTGTGATAGTAAGGTATTGAAGGGCACCTATAATACTTCTATAGAGAAATGGTTGTGTACAAGGAAGAGAATCATTAGTAGATAAGAGAGGTTTAATAAAAACTGGAGTGGCATAGGGTTTGCAATCAATGGCATGCCATACTACGCTGTTTAAAAGCCTTTAACGACGGATCTTGTGCATCGTGTTTGACTTTTCTACAATTACTTTTGCACGCCATTAATTCATGGGACAAACCACAACAGTCATTGCTTGTCGTAAAATATGTAATACAACGGCCTATTTTGGCTGCCATAAATAAGTACAACAAATCATGGCATTCATAGACTGCTATTTAATATTTCATACAATGGCCTTTTTTGCTTGCCGTGGAATATTATTATTATTATTTTTTTAATTCAATAGGTTAGATTCGACCTATTCTGTACAATCTAAAAATCATTACAAACAAGCTTGTAACTCCACGATATTTTAATCAATTATAGTTATTAATCCTTTTAGTCTTATATCCATTTCATAACAAAAGTTGATGCATAATAAAATAAAATAGGAATGATAATAGAATACGTCAATGGGATGATTAGTAAATACTCCTTTTTCTCCTTGAACTCCCCAAAAGATTTATTGTTCACAATACATTATCATCCTTTCAAAATACAAATAATTACACTAGTAGTTCAAAGAGCTAGAATGAGAGATACAAATAAGATGCCCTAAAAGCTTACATCTTTCAAGACAAGAGTCTTGATTACACAAAATAAAAATACTCTCCAGACACGTTAGCTCGATAGCTGTATCATATATATATCATATCAAAACGAGCATCCGTGCTCCACCAAAATATCCCCATCATTTTCTTAACGGGGTAGAACTCCATCATCTTGACTTGAAATGTTATATATGATAGAAATGAGTAAGATTGCCCAATAGAAATACATTTGACAAAGTAAGATCATGCCAACGCAATGTCAAGATCCTTCTCTTTGTTGCTTGACAAAAGAATGATGCACCAATGCACTTTTAATTCAAACAAAACAATATCAATTTTAGGGTAGTAATGCGCACTAGAATCCCAAGGTAAGAATCAAATACGTATACATAGATTTTATATATCAAAATAGTCTCACATTTACTGGCTCAATATAGAAGGGTAGTTGGGCAGCTAAAACAATTATTTTCCTACATTTATCGGCCTCAAGCATCGAAGGACAATTGGCCACCTAGAAAACACTTTCCCACATTTGTCTAGCATCAAGCCCGAGATAGGGCAATTGGATACTTTGACTCCCTGCATTGGTACCAACACCATACTGTAGCTGGCTTTTCGTGCTCTTTGGAGAGGTTTAGTCTCCTCAAATACAATAGCCCTACAGTTTGGACTCCTGTGGTTCTGAATCTGGTTTCACAAGTGTAATGTGAAACAGAAAAACAAAAATGAGAGTCCATATCTAACAATTTTTACAAAATCCATTTATCATCAAAGATGCTAGAAATGGACTGCATTGCTAGATTTTAGAGTCGCCACCTAAATATTTTTGGAAAATTTAGAAAATCCATGACTCGTGCCAAAGGCCACTTGTCTGTCATAACCAAAGTGTCTTGGCTCGGGAACTTAGGTATGAAAGGGAAAGGTCATGAATTGAGTACTCCCCTGACCCGATCAAAGATCAGCCTCTACTAATTATGATGTGATTTTTATTAACATTATATGATTTTGTTCTGATTATTAATGCTAACTTACTATGTGAGGCACACAAGTATAAACTATGGCACCCATTTTAGAATGCTTTGATTTTATGTTTGTTTTGAAAAGAGTTTTGAACACGTGCTACTTAAAAAGTAAACTCGTATGTACATTAATCAAAATCATCCCAACTTAAGCGAAATCGCCTTCATCCATAGGCATTCAAAGAGGTATTTCAGATAAACATTTAGCCTCATGATAATATGCTTGATATGGCAACACAAAAACACATGTAATATGCTAAAGCAAAATAATGCTCACATAGTAATCAATCGAGGCAAGCCAAAGAAAAGAAAATAATTAGAAAAAAGATGCATGCTCTAAATATACAAAGTGACTAATGCAACACATACAAAATGAAACTATTGGATTTAGCTTCTTAATATGACATATGAATCAATTCAAGGCGTATGGTAGCTGTGGGGAAGTGGTTTTGGAAATACTCTTCAGATCCTGGGAGACGCTCTTGATACTCAGCTAGTCACCTGCAAAGACAAATACTCCGGTCGGGGGTGCCGGGATTAGCACTCCGACGGGCAAGTCAGTTCTTTTACTCAAGAAAGCTTGTTTACTAAATTTAGTGAAGTGTTTTTTTTTACATACCTTTCTCAATCTGAAGCTCTTGCATTTATACTCATTTTCTGGACCTCGGGTCTAGAGCCCACTTTTTACTTATTATCCTTTTGTTTATTCCAACATATATCTTCCCATCCATTCGGCAATTTCTATACATTCGGTATCTTAGTCGGTTAGTACGGAGTCGAATAGTCTCTAACTTCCGGGATACATTCCTGCTGGCTCCTCTGTTCATTCGGCTCCCACAATTGCCCCCCAAGCATTCTCCCAACATTTGTTGGCTGGAGTGCTTGGCTCCGAGTTTTGAATGTCCCACCAAAATTTTGGTATTCGGGCCCTCAAAGCATACGTCTAAGTACACCGTCCTTTTGGTTGTTGTACCGACTTCCCACCTCTTCGTATATATCTATTAATTGCGTTTTCAAAGATTAGCATCCCTTCAGATTCACATTCCGTGATACCGGTCGCTGGGTTGGCCCTTGGATCGTTTTTACAATTTTGTCCCCTCCAAAATCTTCATCTTCCGTAAGTTTTCCACTTCTTTGCTTCGAGAACTATTCCGATTTTATTCTTTGGCGATTCTGCCAATTGCGAGTATGGCGAAGCATTTGAAAGACCTCCTCTCATCAGATCAAATTGCTGGTTTTAGACGCCATTTCTCTATTCCTGATGATGTCCGTTTGTCACTTTTGACAGGCGGCACCCTTGATATGGAGAGGAAGGACGAGACCACAATCGTCTTTCCTCTCTTGTCAATCAGAGGGTGGAGTCCGCTTCCTCTACACCCATTTTTGAGGGTCAGGTTCGCCATTGGGATTTAATCCTTCTCACTAACGTGAATTTCTTTAGAATTATAATGGGGATTGTTATCAATCGTCGCCTTGAATTAATCTTGGCATTCCGCCATCCCAAGATGCTATGCCTTAGCTAAGTCCTCCTGACAAGGCGTTATTTCCTCGAGCTAAGGATACCGACCATCAACTAATCACTATGCTTTCCAGCTCTGGGAAACGAGTTGATGATGTTATGGTCGTTGTCCAGGGCAACTGGGAATTTGGCGAAGGGGAGGATCGTGTTGACCCTATTCCTAGACGGAGGGGCGAGCCAGGTCGCCGTGTATCTCATTGTTTTTATCGCGTTCATTTTTATTGTAAAACCTATTCCGTTGAAATCTTACGGCTTCGTCTCGTGCAGGGAGGGGTTTGAAAAAGGTACTTTCTTCAACTCACGACGCCGTTCTTTCAGACATTAAGGTCGCTCTCAGGTATTTCGGCCGTCGAAGTTTTCAGAGACAGGGGAGGGCGGCTCACATTTTGCTTTGTTACGAGCCGACGTACACAACCTTCTCGGCGGCGGAAAACATACCAATTCCGAAGGGTGAAGATTCATTTACTGCTCTTATTCTGTCCGACTTCAAAAACCTAAGGCAGATAGGCTTTGAAGGGTCCGATTCGGAGCGAAATGAGGTAGTTGATACCACCGACTCAGATCGATCCGAGGCCGAATCTGAGGAGGTATTGGATTCCGCCGATTCTCCATTTACATCGGGACTGGGTGATCTTCCTTCTGCCGACGTTTCTCAACGCTTAGAGGATCTTCCTGTCGTAGACTCCGAGGATATGGCCGGATTGAGTCTGACAAAGCTTGCTAAAAAGGCGAACGCAGAGAGGTTAGCCGCATGGCGAAGAGCGGAGGGCGTTTCATTTGAGATGCCGCCCGCTATCGAATCTCGACTCCACCCCCCTGTTGTCGAATCAGCGTCCTTGGGGGTTCTAGAAGAGATGAAGGATCGGAATGCCGAATCTTCCTTGGACGGGGAAGACGGCCGAAAATTTGAGGAAAAGACAGGGAAACGTTCTGTGGACCTCAAGGCCGGTTCAGACCAACAAAGTGGTAAGCGTCCTCGATTGGAGGGATCGAATGAGGTTGTTCCTTTTGTCATTCGTCCAATGGTGAAGGACATGCCGGTTCCCTCTAATGCTTCAGCGCTTAAAGATCCAAAGGTCGCATTCGGTGTGGCCACGTCCGTGTCGTTACCGGCTGATATGGAGGCTTTTCGGGTGGAACCAGATCTGAATGCGACGGTACTAACCGCGCAATCGGCACTTCTGGTACGTATTTTGACTTTTCCTCACTTTATCCAAGTACAGTTGGGGTTATGTTTTTGGGTTTTTCCTTTGTAGACCATCGGAAGGATAGCCGACATGGGACGTCAGCATCTCGACGCCGTCAAACAGATGGATCGCTCGCGAAAACAGGTGGAGGGCCAGAGGAAGAGGGCTGAAGACGCAGTTTTGAGAGCGAACAAGGAAGCGGCTCGGGCCGAGGCCGAAGTAGAAAAGGCTCGCCTTGCAGATCAGTCGCGAGTGGAGGCCGAAAAGAAGGCGGACGCGAGCGAAATGGAGTTGAGATTGTCCCAGCAGGCGGTTGCCGACTGGCATCAAAGGATCTTTGGGCTTTAGAATATGTGGACCAGTCCGTGGTTCAAAACGGGGGTTCAAGTATGGTGGCACAAAGCCTTCTTTGCACTGGAGTTTCACCGACTATGCGGTCTTGATGAGCGGTGGATGTTGAGCACCGAGACCGATTCAAGGCGAGTTGGGCAATTTGACTTTTAGGTTTTCACAAATTTCACAAATGTATTAGGATTTTACTGATGTATTATTACAACCGTTTTGTCAGACAATTTTGTGCGGGCTTATAGCTTATTTATTTTGAATATATATAAAATGTCATGAGTTGTGCTCAATTTTGCTAATGAAGAATGATATTACTTAATGATATTACACAGTTTTGAGCTCGGACTCGGACGATCGGCCTAAGGAACCTGCCCTTGGCTTAGTTAGGGTGCGAGCCTGAGGAACCAAATGAGCTGACTATCTCGGAATCGTGGGCTGGCTGAGGCATAACTTATTCGGCGTTATCATTTGAAAATATGGCCGAGTAGATAAATGAGTGCCCTTGCCCCAGCGATCTTCGGATAATCGGCGATAGCAATTGCAATATAGCTGATGAGATTAATTAATCTGCCCTTGCCTTAGCCAGGGCGTGAGCCTGAGGAACCGAATGAGCCGACTATCTCGGAATCATGGGCTGGCTGAGGCATAACTTATTCGGCGTTATCATTTGAAAATATGGCCGAGTAGATAAATGAGTGCCCTTGCCCCAGCGATCTTAGGATAACCGGCGATAGCAATTGCAATATAGCCGACGAGATTAATTAATCTACCCTTGCCTTAGCCAGGGCGTGATCCTAAGGAACCGAATGAGCCGACTATTTTGGAATCGTGGGCTGGCTGAGGCATAACTTACGACGTTTGGCACTCAGTTTTCTCGGGGGAGCTGCATATACCCCAGAATAAATAGGCGAGTTCATGCCAACAATTTGGCTCATTTCTATTCAGGCTCGATCCGAACGGGCAGGGGCCAACATTGGCTGAGGTTAGCAGTCAAAATGAATCGTGGCAGTGGGCCTACCCACACGAGAAGAAGAGCATCCATGGATCGGGAAAAAGAGGGGACCCCTAGTCGTCGAAACAGATCACCCCGAAAGGACGGACAACGGGAAATTTCCCCGTGCCCACAATCGCAAGTTGAGTCTGAGGCGGCGCCACGACCATTGAGTTTTGCGGTTTTGGTGAAGAATAGACCGATGATGGAGTCGGATTCTATAATTAAAGATCCAGATGTGGCAGTCGAGTTCGCTCAGCAAATTTTTCCGCCGGAGATCCAACAGTCGATGGTCGGACTTGGGGATTTCGAAGTATTTCGGGATGGCATACATGGGGCTGTCAAGGGGCTGTATAGCGCTTATGAAGTCGGGATGCGTCTACGCGAAGCCCGATGCGAGAGTGAGAGAAACAACGAAAGGAATCGTAGTCTGGAGGCTCGCGCGAAAAAGGCTGAGATTGAGCTTCGGGGAGAGGGCAAACCGAGAGGCCTCGGGTTATGAGAGAGGATATCGGGACGGCTTGAAGGCCGGGGTTAAAAAGACCAAAGCGGACCTAGCTGAGGAAGTCTGCCGATGCGAAAATCGTGGTTTCAAGCACGGCTGGATCAAGGCCCTTCAGACCATGGAAGCTTTTGGGTCCGTGGGTATAAATTCGGCTTCGCCCCTATATCATCGGCATTACCTTCCGTATCCCGAGTTCGACGTCGAGAAAAGCGATGACGAAGATGCCGACTTAGTGGACTATAATGTTAAATAAATAGAATTTCTTTATCAAATGTTTAGTAGCATTTTAATAAATAGAATTTTTCTATTAGCAACTTTTGAACTGTTTTGGACGTAATGAAAGTCCTATCGCAATTTATTGTCAGCCTTTGTATTGCGTTAAAATATTTTGCACGTAATGAAACGTCCTATCGCAATTTATTGTCAGCCTCTGTATTGCGTAATGTAAATGTTCGAACATGCGTCGATCGGCTCCAATTAAGAATCATGTAATTTGTTGAAGTTGTGACCCCCATAATGGGCGCTCCGAATCCGAAGACTTATTCGGCCGATAGTGGAATCCACAAAGGGCGCTCCGAATCCGGAGACTTATTCGGCCCTTAGATGTCATGCGCCCAAAGGGGCTCCGAATCCGGAGACTTATTTGGCCCTTTGATGTCATGCACCCAAAGGGGCTCCGAATCCGGAGACTTATTTGGCCAATCGTGGTATCCATGAAGGGCGCTCTGAATCCGGAGACTTATTCGGCCCTTAGATGTCATGCACCCAAAGGGGCTCCGAATCCGGAGACTTATTTGGCCCTTTGATGTCATGCACCCAAAGGGGCTCCGAATCCGGAGACTTATTTGGCCAATCGTGGTATCCACGAAGGGCGCTCCGAATTCGGAGACTTATTCGGCCCTTAGATGTCATGCACCCAAAGGGGCTCCGAATCCGGAGACTTATTTGGCCAATCGTGGTATCCACGAAGGACGCTCAGAATCCGGAGACTTATTCGGCCCTTAGATGTCATGCACCCAAAGGGGCTCCGAATCCGGAGACTTATTTGGCCAATCGTGGTATCCACGAAGGGCGCTTCGAATCTGGAGACTTATTCGGCCCTTAAATGTCATGCACCCAACGGGGCTCTGAATCCGGAGACTTATTTGGCCAATCGTGGTATCCACGAAGGGCGCTCCGCATCCGGA
The DNA here is from genome assembly GCA_025200525.1 of Camellia lanceoleosa. Taxonomy (NCBI): domain Eukaryota; kingdom Viridiplantae; phylum Streptophyta; class Magnoliopsida; order Ericales; family Theaceae; genus Camellia; species Camellia lanceoleosa. The sequence goes on along the minus strand of CM045762.1, from coordinate 102,952,855 downwards.
GACTTATTCGGCCCTTAGATGTCATGCACCCAAAGGGGCTCCGAATCTAGAGACTTATTTGGCCCTTTGATGTCATGCACCCAAAGGGGCTCCGAATCTAGAGACTTATTTGGCCCTTTGATGTCATGCACCCAAAGGGGCTCCGAATCCGGAGACTTATTTGGCCAATCGTGGTATCCACGAAGGGCGCTCCGAATCCGGAGACTTATTCGGCCCTTAGATGTCATGCACCCAAAGGGGCTCTGAATCCGGAGACTTATTTGGCCAATCGTGGTATCCACGAAGGGCGCTCCGAATCCGGAGACTTATTTGGCCAATCGTGGTATCCACGAAGGGCGCTCCAAATCTGAAGACTTATTCGGCCCTTAAATGTCATGCACCCAAAGGGGCTCCGAATCCGGAGACTTATTTGGTCATCAAGAAGCATAAAAACGAGACTTAGGTTGTGTATGAGCTGAAGCATAAAAACGAGCAACTTTTGCATTACGGCAGAGTATGTACAAGTATCAAGCCCACAAATCGGGTCATTGGTAAAATTTTCGTAGATGCGTTGAATTCCAAGGCTGTGGCAGGCTTCTTCCTGACATGTCCGAGAGGCGATATGCCCCCGTTCCTGCAATGGAGTCTATTTGATAGGGGCTGTCCCAATTCGAGCCCAGCTTTCCGTCGGTCGGTCTCCGGTCGGCTGGAAGTACTTTCTTTAGGACCAGCTCTCCTGGAGTGTAAAGATGCAACTGAACTCGTTGATTGTACGACTTAGCGGTAAGCATCGACATCGTGCCATGGAGGCGGTAGCGGTCTCTTCGTTCCTTGATTAGATTCAGGTCCAGGGCGAGCATCATGTCATTTCGGCCCGTATCAAAGGCTTGTGATTTCAAAGTCGGGAAGCCGATTTCCAGGGGTAAGATTGCCTGGGTTCCGAAGCATAGAGCAAACGGCGTTTCTCCGGTGGACCTCCTCGGCGTTGTGCGGTGCGCCCACAATACACTTGGCAATTCTTCGACCCATTTGCCTTTAGCTTTTTCCAGCCTCTTTTTGATGCCGTCGAAGATGGTTTTGTTAGAGGCTTCGGCTTGACCGTTACTCTGGGGGTACGCGGGCGTAGAGAAGTAAGGCACGATACTGTATTTGCACGCTTTTCTCGATATCGCCACAATCGAGGGTACCATTATGCGAGATGAGAGCTCTTGGAATGCCGAATCGCGTAATGATGTTTCTCCATACAAATCGCTTTATGTCGGCATCTCGTATGTGCATTAGAGCCTCTGCTTCGACCCATTTTGTAAAGTAATCTGTTGCTACGATTAGGAATCGCTTGTTTCCTGGGGCCCTTGGCAACGGTCCTACAATATCGAGGCCCCATTGAGCAAACGGCCAGGGATTGGTGATAGAGTTCAACTCTTCGGCAGGCAAATGGGTTAGTGGGGAGAACTTTTGGCATTGTTCGTATCTTTTAACATAATTTTCTGCGTCGGCTCTCATTGTCGGCCAATAATACCCTTGTGTTATAGCTCGATAGGCGAGAGAGCGTCCGCCAGAGTGGGCACCACAACTGCCCTCATGTATCTCAGTTAGAAGCTCCTTCACTTTATCCAGCTCGATAGGGACCGGAGAGGGACTTTTTATAAAGCCCTCCTTGTGGATCCAGATAGTATCGAAGGGCCTTATTGCGTAGCTTGTGTGCTTCTTTTTTGTCCTCTGGGAGCTGTTCAGAAGAGAGGAATCCGGCTATGGGGTCCATCCAACTTGATGCGGATTCTATAACATTAATGTGGGTTTCCTTCGAAGGGCCAATACTCGGCTCCGGGATGAAACCTACCTCAATGGTCCGTTTGAGCTCAGAATTGACGGCGGAGGCTAGGCACGCCAAGGCATCTGCGTGTGTGTTCTGATCACATGTTATTTGGTTCAGTTCATGATGGTCAAACTTCGTTAGCAAAGAGTTGGCCGTTTTCATATAGGCCGCCATACGGTCGTTTTTGCAACAGACTCCTTTAGTGGTTGATGACCAATTTGGAGTCACAAAACACTAGCAAATGCCGGCGCCAAGAATATGTGCATTTCAGAGACCCGGCTAAGAGGGCTTCATACTCACCTCGTTATTTGATGCTTGACCAAGCTTGACGGCTGCTCTATTATCGCGCCGTCGGGGACATGATTACTAATACGGCGTCGCAGTTCGTTGGTTAGACGATCCATCACAGTATAGCTGCCAAATATCCCCGACATAAATTCTCCAGTTCGACTTTGATCGAACTTCAGCCTTTGGAAGAACGTCGGCAGGTTTAAGGTCGGAAAGCCCGCCTGTGAATTCGGCCACAAAGTCGGCAAGCACCTGTCTCTTTATTGCGGTTTTGGGTAAAAATTGAATGTCATATTGGCCGAGTTCGAGAGCCCATTTTGAAACACGTCCTGATGCTTCCGCACTCCGTAGTACTGATCGGAGGGGATAATCTGTTATCACCCCAATGCTATGCCCCTGGAAGTAATGCATCAGTTTTCTCGCTGCCATGACCAAGGCTAGGATGAGTTTTTCCAGCAGAAGATAACGTGTCTCGGCATCGACCATTGCCTTGCTCACATAATACACTAGCCGCTGCTGCCCTTCCTCTTCTTTTAATAGTACAGCGCTGACGGCCCTATCGGAGACTGCCAGATACAGAATGAGGGGGTCACCGGCAGCTGGTGTTGTCAAGAGAGGCACTGACCGGAGGTAAGTCTTGAGCCTGGTGAAAGCTGCTTCGCATTCGGCGGACCATTCAAAAGCTTTGCCTTGACGTAGCATCTGGAAGAATTGTCTGCATCGGTCTGTTGACCGACTGATGAATCTATTGAGTGCAGCGGCTATCCCTATCAACTTTTGGACTTCTTTCATTGATCGGGGGGAACTGAGTTCCAAGATTGCTGTGACTTGCCTCGGGTTGGCTTCGATTCCACGGTGGTTGACGATATAACCCATGAATTTGCCGGAGCTGATTCCAAACGCGCACTTCGAGGCGTTGCCATTTCAGATTCGCGCAAAATGCCGAACGTCTTCTCTAGATCGGCTATGTGATCCTTTTTTTCTTTGGACTTGACCACCATATCGTCGATGTAAACTTCCATAGTGTGGCCGAGTTGTTTTTTGAACATGCCGGTGACCAGTCTTTGGTAAGTTGCCCCTGCATTCTTCAGCCCAAAAGGCATAACTTTGTAGCAGTAGGTTTCTCTTGGGGTGAGGAATGCAGTTTTGTCCTGGTCATCTGGATGCATGGCGATCTGATGGTAGCCTCTGTAAGCATCGAGGAAACTCATGCGTTGATGGCGCGCCGTGACATCGACGAGTTGGTCTATTCTAGGTAAGGGAAAGCAGTCCTTGGGGAAAGCTTTGTTCAGATCCGTGAAGTCGGCCTTTTCGCCAAGTTCCATTTTTCTTCTTCACCACTACTGTGTTGGAGAGCCACGTGGGGTAGGTGACTTCTCTAATTGCCCCGGCGTCAAGCAGTCTGTCCACTTCTTCTATGATGGCGGCAGGTTCTGCCATGTAATCGACGGCCTTCTGAATGATGGGCTTGCACGGGGTCGACGCTCGTTGGTCTTTGTGAAATTGATGGGTCTATACCCGGCATCTCGTACGGAGTCCACGCAAAGACGTCGAGGTTGGCAAGTAGAAAGGGTATCAACTGCTGTCTATCGGCTTGGTTTAAAGAGGTGCCGATCATGAAGAACTTTTTCGGGCTTCCATCGATGTCAACTCGGTCTAAACCTTCTGTGGCCTTTTCGCTTGGCTGCCGCCCGACGTCATCCAGGATTTCCCGATTGGGTACCTCGATGGAGTTTACCTGCAACTCCTTTGGTATTTTGGCGGCCAGGAGGTAGCATGCTTGTGCCGATTTTTGAGAGTCGCGGATCTGCTCAATGCCGTGTTCTGTTGGGAAACGTAACAGTTGATGGTAGGTGCTGGGGACGGCCTGCAAGGTATGCAACCACGATCGCCCCATGATGAGATTGTATGGCGATGGCAGCCGGACGACCAGGAATTCTACATCCACCGTTCCGGAACCCGCTCGAACGGGTAGGTTGATTTTTCCCAGTGGGTATTCTGGATTGGCATTGAAGCCGAATAGGGGATAAGGGGCCGGAGTCAGATCTGATTCGGTGAACCCGAGTTTGATGAAGGTTTTATAGTACATGACCTCCGAAGTGCTGCCCTGGTCTATAAGAACTCGTTCGACGGTGAACCGGTTTACGCGTAGCGCGACAACCAACGGATCGATGTGAGGGAGTGTTACGCCGATCAAATCAGAATCGTCGAAGGTGATGCTTGACGATTCTCGGGGTCGCTTGGCTGGCGTGAGTTGCTGCTGAGGGCCTGGGAGGGACTGGATTGCGTGTATGGCCGGGGCTTTCGGCAGGCTGTATATCATATGGATGTTATCATGCGGAACACTTTGCTGGAGACGTTCGTCTTGTGTTAACTCCTTAAAGTAATCGGCTGAAGCACAATGAGCGTCGGTGTTTTGCTGTCGGGTCCGAGACCATAGATCGCCTGCCCTTGGGGGTCGCTTAGAAACCTGGCGCACTGTTTGTCTGGACTTTGCTATTTCCGAGGCCAGATCGCGGTGAAGGCGCTCGTTCTTAGCGATGGTGTTGTCTAAACTGTGCTTGGTCTTTTTGGCTCGTTCCAAGATGGATAGCATCGTTTCCTGTGCTGAAGTGGTTTGTGAATCGACAGTCAAGGCACGTCTTGCAGCGACGATTTCTTTCTCGAGCATGTTTGCCAGAGTGAGGTCGATTCTTTGTGTGATCGCGTCGGTGGCTATCGGAGAATCTTGAGTCACGCCTTCCATGGATGTATTTGAGTATTCCCACAGACGACGCCAGTTGTGGGGAAGTGGTTTTGGAAATACTCTTCAGATCCTGGGAGACGCTCTTGATACTCAGCTAGTCACCTGCAAAGACAAATACTCCGGTCGGGGGTGCCGAGATTAGCACTCCGACGGGCAAGTCAGTTCTTCTACTCAAGAAAGCTTGTTTACTAAATTTAGTGAAGTGTTTTTTTTTTACGTACCTTTCTCAATCTGAAGCTCTTGCATTTATACTCATTTTCTGGACCTCGGGTCCAGAGCCCACTTTTTACTTATTATCCTTTTGTTTATTCCAACATATATCTTCTCATCCATTCGGCAATTTCTATACATTCGGTATCTTAGTCGGTTAGTACGGAGCCGAATAGTCTCTGACTTCCGGGATACATTCCTGCTGGCTCCTCTGTTCATTCGGCTCCCACAGTAGCGCGTGTATTCAAGCAAGAAATAATCAATGTTATCAAGTATGATAAGCCAAATCCTAATGTATACAAAAATGGGTGCAAGTCATTGTAATGATATGAAAAGAAAATATGATACTACATGTAACCATAGTAAGCAAGTAAATAAAAGAGAAAAAGAATGGGGGTTGGAAGACATATAAATATTACAAGCATTACAAATTTTCTCTCGCACAAGAGGGTCCGAATGAATGTCCTAATTAAACTAATTATTATAAACTCAAATAAATTAAGTAAATTAACTAGCTATTAAAAAATTGAAAAAAGCCAGCTAATTAATTACGACATACTAATATTAAAGCGCTAATTTAATGGACTTGATCAAGAGGCGAGGAGCCACATGCACACTACTGAGAACATCCACTGGAAACCTCTCTGTTTGCTGCTAGAATCTACTATGTTTGTAGTCAGAAAATTATTCTGTTTTGGCCTTAGATTTTGCTCTGTTCTACTGTAAAAATACCATTGCATGCACAAAATAAGTGGCCAGCCGGCCTTGAGAAGTGGTCGGCTGTACAAAATGGTGGTCGGCCGGCCATTATTTTATGGGGATTACCTTGCTGCAATAGAATTGAAACAGAGCAAAGACAGAGTGTTTCCAGGAGATGTTTATCCTCTCTGCCCTTCCCTATTACGAAGATTATTAAGTGAGGAGTAGATTCGTTTCTTAAATCATCAATTATCGCAAAATTGTTGCATGATGGTCTTAGAAATAATAGGACAAGAGCTTAATAAATTAAACAAGAGATATACTTCCTGCCTATCATGGAGTTACCTCAAGGGAGGGGGTAGACATTGCTTCATGAATCATTAAACATCATGAAAAAGTATGCAATGATTCAAGATGCAATAGGTTCAATACAATATCCGATTGAACCTAACCCAATTTTATTACCTTTTTTACTCCAATTTTATTAGGCCCTTTTATATTACCTTTCCATTTCTTATCTTTTCTTCATTTTTGTCCAAAAGTGTAGATTACGTCCACTAAGTCCAAAAGCACAAAAATAGCAAACACAACTTAACCCGAGAAATGAGCTTTTCATACCCTTTTCTATACAGAAAATTACAAAAGAAGAATCAAACTCATTTACAAGCGATAATGAATTCTAAGTTAAATCCAAAATGAGCGTTAATGACTAGTCAAACTCAAAGAGATCGATAATGACTAATCAAACCCAAAATAAGCAATAATGACTCCACATCCAAACTTGATAATAAGCTATAATTACACTTTCCTCTGTGATTTCCAAGGGTCTAACTAGAGAGTTAGTCCCTTAGAAGTAAATTCACCAGCGATAAAGAGAGGTATCAAACAAGAGATTACGCTTAGCATAAGAGAGATGCAATGCTCTGGTAATGAACCTCCGAGGAGATTAAACTATTTTGTATGAAAGGTCTCTTTCTTATGCTTTGAACAACAATCTTTTGTTAAATACAACTCTTTATCAAAATAAACAAAGAAATGAGGGAGATTGCAGAATGCTAATGGAAAATGGGTGATTACAATGGTATGAACATGTATGAAAGCTATAAAAAAGTGCAAGAAAAGACTATCAACTCAATGGAGTGAAAACTATATCCATGAGAACTTACAACAACACATCTATAGTATTTAAAGCATATTTTAGCACACTAAAAAGCTTTGAAACAACACAAAAACAGTGCTTAAAATCAAGTTTCTAAGGTGAAAAAGTTAAGCAAAAGTGGGCTAAAGCCAAGAGCTTTTAACCAACTAACAAGCCTAAGGAAGGGTGGTTAACTATTCCTCTTTTTGTGACTTAAAATCACATATTTCAGGCCTCAAAATACTCTAAAAATAGTAAGTAAACACCATGGAAGGAGAGGAAGAGATGGTTAAAGAATTGAAAGTTTACCCCTTTAAAGAGATGAAAAGCTTCCTAGTTCACAAGCCACAAGTTGAGCAGCAAAAGGCCTCAAGTTAGGCTTAGGAAGTGTATATATGGTGTATGTATATTGCAAGAGAGGAGGGAAGAGTGTTTGACAAGTTATAGCTCTTCGCAAAATTTTCTAAACCCAAACCATGAGGGGGGTCATGTATTTATAGAAAAACACCTTATCATGCCAGAAATATCTGTAATGAGACAGTTGGTACAAAGCATGCACATGAGGATAGCTGACAGCTGTCAAAATATTTGTTGCGCTAAATATGGCCGACCGACCATGAAAAGGGACGACCGGCAAATCAAAAATGGTTTGCTGGCCACTTGTTGGCCAGCATGTCTCTGAGTGGTCAGGCTAGAAGAAAATAGGTTTTGGTTCAAAGGGGATGAAAGGTTTAGATTTTAAATAAAAGCTTGAAACCGAAGCCTTTTATTGAAGAAATTGAACGATTTGCACAGCGTAACATTTCATCATCGAGTGCGTGAGATGCCCAAGTATTAAGGGTAGTCAAAATGGGGTGTCTATAGTTGCCCCTCTTTGACAAAGCTCCAAGTCATGAAATGACATGAGTGAATGTCAAAGTTCGAAGATGACCCATTTGACAAGGCCGTAAGACTTGGGCAAGCAATCAAAATGTAAATGCAATTGGTTGAACTCTAAAGTTGCCAATGTATCCCTTTGTAAGGAATCAAACCAGCATAGTTTAGGGGCAAAATGCAAATGGTATGCACAAGAATTCAATTGGAAGCTGGACTTACACGCTTTGCAAAGCCAATTGTTTTGAAAATCCATGATCATGCAAGCCAATGCAATGAGTAATAACAAGATGATAGCATATGAATGAAACAAGCTTCAAGCTTTAAATCAAAACAAATCTAATCGTGCCTCACACGGAAAGGAGTAAGCAAAGGTCAATTCCAAACATGTTTCATGTGAAAGGAGAAAAGATGGTGTAACCAACAGGCGTATCTACCCATATCTCATAAGAAGAGAGGGAATGTTTAAGCTGAACTACGTCTCACGTAGATAAAAGATGCGAGCCAAACTACGTCTTATGTAGAAAGGGATGAAAAGGTGCAAATCAAACTACGTCTTACGTAGAGAGGGATGAAAAGGTGCAAATCAAACTACATCTCACGTAGAGAGGGAAACAAACTCCAACCACGCTGGAATTGTGAGAAGTGGAAGAACACTCTAACCACGCTGAAATCGTGATAAGAGGTCCTGAACCAGTCAGGGTTGTGTTCTTACACACTCTAAGATACTCTAACTACGCTGAAATAGTGAGAAGTGAAAGAGACTCCAACCACGCTAGAATTGTGAAAAGAGGAAGAACGTGTGAGGAAGAATGCACTCTAACCACGTTGAAATCGTGAGAAGAAGAAGAGACTCCAACCACGCTGGAATCGTGAGAGGAGGAAGAACACTCTAATCACACTGAAATTGTGAGAAAAGGTTCTGAACTGCTCAAGGTCGTGTTCTTGCATGCCTTGAGATAAAAATCGCTCGGGAATGTGTCTCACACGCCCTGAGAAAACCACTCAGGGTCGCGTTTCTACATGCTCTAAGACACTCTAATCACGCTGAAATTGTGGGAAGAGGAAGCGGCTCTAACCATGCTGGAATCGTGAGAGGAGGAAGAACACTCTAACCACCCTAAAATTGTGAGAAGGGGTTCTGAACCGCTCAAGGTCATGTTCCTGCACGCCCTGAGATAAAAATCTATGGGGAATGTGTCTCATGGGTCTTGAGAAAAACTCTGAGGGTCACATTCCTGCACACCCTGAAATACTCTAACCACACTGGAATCGTCATAAGAGGAAAAGACTCCAACCACGCTGGAATCGTGAGAGGATGAAGAACACTCTAACCACATTGAAATCGTGAGAAGAGGTCCTGAACTGCTCAGGGTCATGTTCCGGAATGTCCTGAGATAAAAATCACTCTACTTGGACGGGAATCTCCACTTTTTTATTTTTCAAACTTCCACCTTCAACTCATAGTTCAAATGTCCTCAAATGCTGACAAAGGGTAAAATCTGCACGTCGAAGCCATGGATGACGCTCTTCTCCCTGATCATACATATAACTTTTCCTATTCTCCAACGGGGTGATAGACTAGGTTTGATTCAATAGCCAGAATTGAGACGCATACACACTACCACAACATATGGGGCTGCCATACATATTTCAAGCCGAGGATATACCCCTGGGTATTCAAACCAGACTTTAGTCTCGAAAATTCCAAACCTTTGTGTTCTAGGCATTGCTATTCAAACTCTAGTTTCCACTGTCGTAATTGGTCTCCTAGGAACTCATTACAAATACAGCCAAGATGCCTCTGGTGGGAAACAGTGTTCAGGGAGAACACTTTTGATGACCAAAGTAGGCTTGAGCTGGGGGTACACTCATACTCTGGGGAAATAACAAGGCCTGCAAAGGTGCATCCAGAATGCAATCTCAGAAATTTTCTGAAGTTAAAACAAGCACAGATGCTCCAATTTTTCCTTTTCTCTTTCGCTTTGTAGTCCAGAATCTATGTAGCTTCAGATAGGTTCTAGTTCTGTTGCTCGCTCTTTTGATCGGGGTTGGACCTTGTAGCTTATGAAAGAAAGAATTCTATGTTGCACATCATGTTGGGAATAACACGACACTCTAAGCACAAAAATGAGTTAAATTGGGAATGCGTTCTTAATCAGGTATTGAGCCTATGACTGACCAAAGTACACCATATGACTCAACAAAGGCAAAACAAAGAAAACAACCTAAATGGACCTGTGTATACTTACCGAAATCAAAATGACTCAATACAAACAAAAACAACAAACACGACAAATGGATGTTTGCTACTGGAGAGAGACCTCTTGGTTCATGGGAAGCCTATTTCTTCTCCAAGTATTGTTTCCCACCCTTTCTTATTTATGGTTCTCACATCACTTTGACACTCAATCTCTATTTCTCTAAAAAGCCTTTTTCTTACTTTTTCTCTCAACACACATCTCTCTATTCTTTAATCTCTCTTATTTTTTTAATCCCTTCCCAGATGTGGTTGATGGATAAGCTGGAAGTTGTGGACCCTATGAGGGGATCAAATATCTAGCTCTATTTCTAGTTCGTGCTTCGTACTTAGCTCGATACCTCACTGATTGGAGGAAGAGAGAGTTTTTGGTCCCTGCAGCTAGCTTCAATTGTGCCCTTTTTAGCGAGAGTGTTGACAACGGGAAAAAGATGGAAAATCAGACTCGATTGTGCCCCTAGTTCATTACTTTGACTTTATTTTTTTGTTTTTGGCTGTCTGCTAAAACAATTTTGACCAACATGAGAGTTTAGATTAACATGCTTGTTCGACTTTCTAATTTGAAATCATGTAAGTCGGGCTGTGAGCACTAAAACGTTTCCCTTTTTGGATCCAAGAAATAGTTCGGTATTGGATAAATAGAATAATTTCTGAGAAAATTAGTCAACTTCATTAAAAATTCTCAAAAACTATTTTTGCAAATGGCCACTACCCAACCAACATGGAATTAACTCTTGAGATGCACAACCTCAAATCCAAACTTGCTTTGTTTGACAGCAGAATATTTTAACAGAATAGGACAACCGAATTTGAATGAAGATGAGCCAATTAGACATTGATAGGATAGCCGAATTGAACAAAGATAAGCCAATCAACATGGATAAGACAAGCAGGCTGAAATTGGTTGGGGCCGAACTTCAGGATGAAATTGCCCACATATCCCAAAGATGGGAATTAGGCCTTCCGTAGTTCCCAGGTTAAAGTTCACTCGAGTATTAACTCTCTCCTTTTATGCTCTAACTTTTGCCAAGGCAGCCTTTTTGGGTTTTCGACCTTGCGAGCTCTATTTTTCTTTTTCATTTTTCATTTTTCATTTTTCATTCATCTTCTTTTCTTTTATTTTTTTTTCTATTTTTTCCTTTTTTCTTTGTTTTCATTTCTTTTGTTTCCTTGCTCTAACTTTTGCCTGGGTTGCCTTTCCGGGTTCTCAGCCTAGTGAGGCTCTCAATGATAGAAAAGTTTAACTTGTCCATGTTGATCAGTTGTGAGATCTCTAAGCCATCTAAATCCACGAGAATGGTTGTTTTTGCTGACCAAATAGTCTTGATGATGTAAGGGCCCATCCAATTGGGTCTAAATTTGCCCCTAGTGTAGTGGATAGGAACTCGAGTGTCCTTCAGCAATAAATTTTCTTCTCTTAGATTATGGGATTTGGCTTTCTTGTCAGTCTCCATTGGCTTGAGAAATGACCCATCTTTGAATCTTCGAACACATCTGACATTTTTGCCCCTAGTTCAAGGGTTGCTTCTCATCCAGCTATGCAAGCTTCCTTCAATCTCATTTGACTTTATTACCCCTAGTTCAAGAGTTGCTTCCAATTTGGCCATGCAAGCCTCATATTTTGGTTGATCGTTGAACATTCCAAACCAAGGTTTGAAAGCAAAGGGATCGGGGCTCAAGGTCGAGAGTGATCCTATGTTGTACAATCTTGAGATCAAGTCCAGGCATATCTTTATAGGACCACACAAAAATATTTTTGAAATCTTTTAATAAAGCGACTTGTCACTCGTGCTCCTCTGAAGACAATGTAGAACTAATTTAGACCAAGCTAGGATCCTTCTTAGTACCCACATTGACAGACATGATCTCATTCGTTAAGGGTTTAGCATGCCTCTCTTCTTCTCAATCGATCAAATTTTGCAAATCCCGAGGAATTCCTCCCTCTTTATTTTCATCATAGTTTTGGAAAAGGTTTTGAAAAACTTTGGTCAGTGTAATGATTTAAAGGCACAAAGAAGTAGGTGAAAATAACTACAATTTCATTCAGAACTTCTGGTTCAACTAGATCAATGATAGAAATAGACTCAAAAGAAAGAGTGAAAAAAACAAACAAACAAAAACAAGACAGTGATGTTCGAGTTAACAACCCTAAAATCACCAAATTCTAACGCAACAAGACTGACTCAACACCCAATTCAGAAAGTAAAATAAAACAACATTTTTATATTGCTAAAATCAATGCGTGCCATCCACTGTGCCTAGAGTAAAATGAGCTCCAACAGTAGACGGCTCATTCCTGATCACAGAACCAGTCACATTATCTCCCAAGTTCAATGATTCAGCACCGATAGACTTTGTAGGACCTGGTGAGGCGATGACCTTGTTGTCAATCAAATCTTATACTTCATGGAGAAGACGAAAACAATGGTCAGTGTCATGGCCGGGTTGCTAATAAAAGGTTCAATACTTGGCAGCATCATGCTTGGCTGGAAGATGATCAGGGAGAGGTCGAGCACCAAGGGGTGTGAGATGGCCTTGTCCTATAAGGATTTGAAGAGCTTTGGACAAGGTCATGTAAAGATGATTGAAGGTGAGACTACCAGTCCTGGAAGTATTAATGGAAGGGTCGGTAGGTGTTGACTAGGTTTGGAGACTTCCTATAGGTGTAGGATTAGAGTTGAAAGGGGTGTTTTTGGAAAAGCATCCCTTTTCATGGCTTATCCTTGGATTCAAAATGCCAACAACCTGAGTGGCAAAAGTGCCATCCACAATTTTTGCAACAATTGCAAGCACTTGCTACGTGTTTAGCCCTTTGACCTTGAAAGCCTCTATAGCCCACCATAAATGTGCATTAGGACTGATACTTGCCCTGGCCTTGTTCTTGCCACTTGCTATAGCTCTGCCAAGGGATTGGGTGGCCATATCGAAGCGAGGGCCATTTGTTGTTGACATGTCATCCCCTAGACTTGAGATAGCTTTGAGTTGGCCTTTTCAAATTGTAGCTCTCCCCAAGATTGGGGAGCCTTTTGGTGTGAAATTTCTGGCATGTGATGTGGTCGGTGACGGAGCCAAGATCCCGAAGGTTAAATCTACCATAATTCTCAGAAGATCTTCAATCATGCTCAACAGCTCAGAAACAGTGGACCCAGCCATTGGTACCTGCGGTGTATTTGATGGGGTTTGAGATGATTAGGGTTCAAGTGCATCCATCATACACAAGTACGTGCTTGTTGGAATGAACAACTTAGGCTTGGGTAAAAAGTTTGGGGTGATGTATATGCTGGGGTTGTAAATGGATGGTAGTGTATGGATTAGGTTGAGGTGGGGAGGTAATGGTTTGGTGGTGGCCTGAGGTCTTTTTGGTGGAGCTATGATCTCTTTATCAATAAGATCCTGAATCTTATGACGGAGGTGGATGCAACGGTTTGTATCATGACCATGTTGTTGATGATAGGAATAGTATTTAGCGGGGTCATGTCTTGGTGGAAAAGGACTTGGTAGGGGTCAGGGTTCTAGGAGCTCTAGGTGCCCTTTTACTAGGAGCATTTTCAAAGCTTGAGAGAGTTCCATGTAAAGAGGATGGAAATTTTAGGGCCTAGGGCCAAGTAAAAGTGGTTAGTTTTAGGCTATTATCAACAAAAGGGTTTTTAATAGGACTGGTGACAGTGTTTACTTCTGAACATTTCGCAGCTGTGCTACCACTGGCAGTACCATTAGAACTGTGACCAATATTCTTCCTCATATGCTCATTACCTTCCACAATGATCCCTTGCTTGATAGCATCCTCAATTTGAACCCCAATTTCATGAAGGTCCTTAAAGTTGAATAGTGAGAGGACTATCATTTTTTGCAATAACTTTTCATGCAGATTTCTGACAATTATACGAATTTGCTCTTTCTCTAGAGGCTTATTTGCCATCATAGCCTTCTTTTCCATCCATCTAATCACAAACTCTAAAAAGCCCTCTTTGAGTTCCTGATGCGTTGGTTCAAGATCAAGAGTTATGACCTCGATTTGCGTGTTATAAGAATATTGGGCAATGAAAGATTCAGCCAACTCCTCCCAGCTCTGTTTCACAAAGTCCTCCAATTTAGTAAACTAGATGGCAGTTATTCCAAACATGGTCTTGCCGAATAACGACAACTTCTGAATTCTGGTCAAATCCATTGGTCGCAGGATACTAGAAACAGATGCAGATGCACCATTGGATCTCTAGAGCCATCGAATCGTTCAATATACGGCATTTTGAACTGTTCTGGTAGGCTAACAGCAGACTCCGTATATCCGTCCTCGATATATGGGATAGAGTTAACCCCCTGTACCTTCTTGAACAGTTTTTCAAGTTTGTTGACTTTGAGCAAGGTCGGGTCAAACTCGAACTCAAAATATGCCTTAGTATGGTGAACTGGAGCTCGAGACATCTAGACTGAGATAGGATCTGCCTGGACAGGAAGCATCAGAATACCCTCAGCCAGTGGATCCTAAGCAGTAGTATTGGCAGTGGTACTGGGCATTAGAGTAGCCATGTTAGGTGCATGAGAAGTAGAAGGCATAGCTGGCTGTTGTTGTTGTTGCAACCTATTCATGACCTCAGTTTGACCGACCAGGTCGTACTGGAGTGAATCCACTGATTGCTGGAGTCGGATTAGTAAGTCCTCCAAATCTAATGATGGATATTGTGCCATTCCAGGAATAGGTGACTGTGCTTGGGGTGGGCTGAGTATAGGTTATCTGATGGGTGATTGCCGAAACAACGGAACTGGTAAACCCTGTTTGACCTTTCTTCGCCTTCTCCTAAAAATAAATCTTCGACTTGATAAAGTCTAACGACAAGAGTCTAGAGTACCTGGGGGATATCAAAGTCTTCTAAAGCTATGGTTCCAAGACTACGTAGCAAAAGAGAAAACAGACATCACCTCAGCCCAATTTTCACTAGAACATATATGATCACAACTGAAGGATTGTACTTCCCATTGAATTCTGCCCCACAAACTGATATCAACTGTACCACTGATATGAAGCACCCCTATATAGATCCACTGTAGAGCACAAAGCAAGTAAAGAGAGCCAAAACACCCCTATGAGAGGGTACAATTACCCTGTCCTAGCTTTGGCATGATGTAGAGGTTCACTACTTCAAGCAAGTGGTTTTACAAAATCCTGAGCATTCTATCCTATTTTGAATGGTCGCTAGAGCTCACTATATGCACTAGGTCGGTTCGTTTGAAAAGGTACCTCAGCAAGATTACCTAATATACTTCTTACACTTAACACCGAGAAATGAAAGGAGGATTAAGCGGTACAACAATAATCTAGATCTAAGGGTTGTGTTTCCAATCTGGCAGAGCCCACAACTGACAAGCCTCTTGAAAGTTTACCCCTTTAAAGAGAGGAAGAGCTTTTTAGTTAACAAGCCACAAGTTGAGCACTCTCAAGAGCTGAAATTGTGTTCAAGAATCTTAGCAAAAGGACTCAAGCTTAGGCTTAGGAAGTGTATGTATGGTGTTGTAGTTCGACTTTTTGTGCTCCCTTTCGGAAGACGAATAAGCCCTATAGTGTAGGACTTCCACAGTTCTGAATCTGATCTCATAAGTGCAATGTGAAATAGATAAACACCAAAGAGTCCAAATCCGACAAATCTTTTGGAAAATCAATTTTGAATCAAATTGCCAAAAATGGACTGCTTTGCCAGATACAAAGTCACCACCTAAATATTTTTGGAAAATTTAGGAAACCCATGACTCGTGCCAAAGGCCATGTGTCCGTCATCACCAAGATTGTCTTGGCTCGGGGGGGAGGTCGTGAATTGAGCATCCCCGCTCGCTCGATCAAAGATCGGCCTCTACTAATCATGATGTGAATCTTATTTTACATTATATGCTCTTGTTCCAATTATTAGGCTAACATTACTGTGTGATACGCACACACAAGTATAGACTAACTTACAAGAATTGGAACATTTGGCTCATGTTTGTTTGCAAAATTGTTTTGAATATGTACCAGTTGAAAAAGTGATTGCATATGAACATTACACAAATTATTCCAATTCAAGAAACTAGCCTTCATCCACAGGCACTCAAGCAATTATAGCATTTAAGCAATTAGCCTCATGGCAAGCATGCTAGACATGGCAACATCAATATGCGATATGCTAAAGTGAGTAAAGGCTCATCTAGTACTCCAAGCCAATAAGAGAAACGAGTTAGAAAAATGCATAACTCCTAACTATGTAATATGACTAATGCAACACATGCGATATGCAATTTACTAGGCTCAGCTACTAATATGGCAAATGAAGCAATTTGATAGCATGCGGTCTAAGCACGTATTCAAAGAAGTATTTAAACTAACAATACAAGTTAGAATGATGAACCGAGTCTCGATGCAAGCAATACCAGTGGATGCAAACATGGAGAATGCTAAACAAAACATGATGCTCTAAACTAACCATCATAAGCTAGTAAATAAAAAAGAGAAAGACGTGGGGTCGGAAGACATACAGATTATTACAACATTGTGCCCTCACGAAGGAGGGTCTGAATAAACAAACTAGCTAACTAATTAAAGCTAAACTAATTATTACAAACCCAAATGAATAATTTAGCTAAACTGCTTAACTAATTATTATAACAAAAAATTAATTAACTATTCTAGCTAACTAATTATTACAAGACAAAATTAGCTAACTAATTAATTACAAAACGAAGTAAACAAATTAACTACTCTAATTACTCCTCCTCGGGAAACGAGGAATGCTCATGCATGCACAGACTTGCCACCCGAAAAAGCCACTGTTTCTACTGCTGAATGCCTCTATTGCACAGTAGAACACATGCACTGTTTTCCACCTACAAACCAACTCTGTTCTGCTTCAAAAGTACACTGCTAGATTTTGCACAGTTGGCTGGCAGAGGGCCTGCCAACCACTGATAATGGCCAACTGGCCACTGATGACTGGATTGTGCTGCTGTAATAGAGAACAAACAGAGCAGGGACGAGATATTCTCAAGGGTTTATTTGCACAATTTATCCCTCCTTATCATTTGACCAACTCAAAGGAGTAATAAGTTTGACTTACAAACCACCAATGGATGCACTTTCATTGCATGATAGCTCATGAATCAAGTGTGTAAGTTCAATGAATGTAACAAAACAAAACTCTCAAAACCACCTCTCTATCATGAGAGATCAAGGGAAGTAGTTAACAATGAATCTTGAACCGTTTTCATCACTAATAAGTATGAAACGACTCAAGACTTAAGGGTTCAACTAACGTCTAATGAGTATGAAACGACTTAAGACTCAAGGGTCCAACAAACGTCTGATTGAACCCAAACCAAATTATTATCTTGCTCTTTTTTATTCACCAATTTTATTACTCCATTTTAGTTACCTCTCATTTCTTTAATCAATTAAGTCCACAAGTGAATTTAAGTCCTCTAATAGAGAGAGGGCTCAAACCAAGTGTTGCTTTAGGCATGAAAGAGACATCATATTGTTGGTAATGAACCCCCAAAGAGATTAAACCATTAAGTATGACACCTCAATCTCATGCTTAAACAAACAAATAATTTGAAACCACTTTCAAAGAAAAGAAAAGGCCAAGAAAGGAAGGAGGTTGTAGAGGTGATTAAAGGTGAGAAAAAGTAAGAAAAACACTAAATAAATGCAATCAACTTAAATAAGGTAGTGTCTAAGGTCTAAAACACCAAACTCATGAGGACAATTATACTACAAGCATGCAATATAAGGCTCAAATGCAATGAACACTTAAAAATAGTCCTAAGACAGTGCTAAATAAGTCCTAAAAATGCTGGAATTAAGACCAAAATAGCTAGGACAATAAGCTAAAACATGAATCATGCTAGGCTAGTAAGCAAAACACAAGGAGGGGAGGCTAACCCCTCCAACTTGGGACTTCAAAACATCATTTTAGCTACTGAAATAACTCCGAAAATCAGCATTTAAAAGCTCAAAAAAAGATAGTGTAAGGATGAGAAACACTAGGGTAGAGGCCTTGAAAACAAGGTGTGAAGACGGGTGAACCACCCCTCAACCTTTATTGAGCATAAAACCCAAGTTTCAGCCCAAAAATACAGAGTTTTTATAGCCCAAAAACAAAGGAAAAATAGCAAGAAGAAAAGTAAATAAAGCAAGTAAAACTTGGAGTCACTCCTTGTGTTATGTCCGAACTAAGAACGGGTTGCCACCCATTTAACCGAGCTATGGTTTATTTTTATTTTGCATTCTTTCTTAGCCCAGTTCAGTGATCTGGGCATAACACTTTTTATCTCCACTTTGTAGACTTGACTAGGTTAGCCAGGCACACCTTTGCACCATCGCTTAACCGAGATATTCAATGTCATCTCAACACCGAGCTAGACCACCTCTTTAACTTGTACACAATTTAAGGTAAATACCAATTCCTGGTAGACTCACCTGGGGCTATTGCCGAATTCCGTAAGGACTACAATATTCCTGACGATGTCCATCTATCTTTAGCCGAACTAGATACCACGCCCTAGGGAAAACCGGGCTTTGTTCCTTTTACCGTAATATCAATCGTTGAGGCCGGTCTCCGATTCCCTGTACAGCCACTAATTTGCGAGTTCCTCAGGCAGACGAGATTGTGCCCAACTCAACTCAGCACCAATACTTACAGAATAATAAATGGTATCACCGAGCTAAACCGTCTGCTTGGTCTCAACCTCGGGTTAGCCGAGCTATTCCATCAATACTCGTTTGGCCAAAATGATGACAGTTGAGTGTATTATTTAAGAGTAAGAAGAGGCCAAGAGAAAATAAAAAATACACTGGACAAAGACTTAAATGACGACAATTTTTTCTGAGTTTCTGGCAATTTTGAAGACCAAGAAGCCCAGATACCGGGATATAACATAAATTGGAATAAGGGGACTGCTAGTAAGAATACCTTGGTCCAATTTTTTTTTTCTATTCCAGGCTATAATTTTCCACCGTGCTAACCATTGCTTTTCTGATTATGTAGACTTGAACCAGCTAAAATCTCAATACCAATACGCCAACCAGGACGCTCTCCGCGCCGCGCTTCGGTACCGTCATTGAGGTTGGGCCGAGTTGCTTAACTTCGAGCCGACCTACTAGTGCAACGGAAGGAGAAAGGTCAAGGTAACTGACTTTCTTTTGGAACCATCACCAGAACCGAACCCCAACTTGCCACAGATCAACCTCATTCCCTTAACCGAAGAACAAGAAATGGCCAAGCACCGAGCTGTTCGAGCACTAATCACCGAAACAACTCCAGCCGACGGGGTTTAAACCGGGACATCACAAGCCGGTCAAACACACGAGGCTGTGGTGGCCCTGCCAACAGCCCGAGCCTCATCATTTCGGCCAAGCAAGCGCGCACGTACTATTTCGACCGAGCCCCAACACTTGATCGATGAGGATACCGCGCTGCCAGATACTACAATGCTGAGCCCTAAGCCCGTGCATTCTGACCGCGCTAGCCCTTCTGAATGGGCACCAAGAATGACTTATAAGAACCGCACTATCACGAACACAGACTCGGTGGTCGTAGATAAGGACCACACGCTTGCCTTTAACCTCACCAAAAGCGTATGTCTGCCAGCTGACATGGAGCACCACGACCACTTGACCGAGCTCAAGGCCATCCACTCGGCAACTAAGTCAATGGTGCTGGTAAGTGCTCCCTTTGTTTGTTTTTCCAATTTACACATCTGTTTGCTTGGTTTTAATCATAATCTCTATCTCTCCTTTTTGCAAGCCATACAAAAGAACCACGTTGCTCATAAGCTCGTGCTGGAGCTGCGCAAGACAACGCGGCTGGCCATGGCAGATGCCAACGCAAAGATGGCTGAGCTGAACGAAGCCAAGCAAAAAACGACCGAGCTGGAATCTGAAATCGCCCGACTTACCAAGCTGGTCAACTCGACGGAAGCGGACAAGCAGAAGGCCTTGGCCGAAAAGAAAGACCGCTATCTGCGCGAGCTGGCCAAGCTCGAGAAGAAAAAAGATGCTAAAATAGCCGAGCTGAAAAGAGTACGGAAGACGCTGAGGACCGCAGCTACAAAGAGGGGGAGGCCATGTATGTCTTGCAGTGTGAAGCTGCAAAAGACATCTTTTTCAAATATGGCTGGAAGGCAGCTGTATCGAAGCTTGGTCTGGGCCTAGAAACCAAGGTCTTTCAGAACCCTCCCCTTCACTTTATCCCAAGTTATATGGCGGATTATGCCAACGCCATCTAATAGAAGCTGCTCCAAGAGAGGGAGAAGGAAGAAGGATCACCTGATCCAAACAATGCCCCGATTGCTAGCAATGATCGCGGTCTCCAAACCAGTCAGATAGCTTGGGTGGAGCCACCGGTGCCAAGCGCGATTGATGATGCGCCTCTGACCGACGTACCTACTGGAACCGGGCTACCAAGTGGCGAAGCTCAGGTTGACCTAGATGTAGACTTAGACGACCTTTTTGCTTGATCATGTTTTTTCTTCTTGTGATGCTAACTTTTTGAAAGAATTTGTAACCGGGCTTGAGCCCCTCCTCTTGTAATGCACATTTTTCAAATGGAATGAAAATCTGCTACTTTCTAATCTTTTTGTTCGGTTCATACCCTGCTTGTAATTGCCTTTCAACTTTAATTTGTATGTCTAAACTCTTTGCTCGGTAGCTATGTCTTAAACTTTTATGGCCGGGATAGCCATCTCGGTTGAGGAGCTTTGTAATCTGTTTACCATGTGTTGGTTATACCTGCCAACCCTCTTCAACTTAGATCCTTATCTCGGCTGCAGAAAGCAAAATGTTGGTATTCCTGCCAACTTTCTTCAACCTAGATCCTTATCTTGGCTGAAGAGAACAAAATGTTGGTTATTTCTGCCAACCATTCTTCAGCGTAGATCCTTACCTCGGCAAAAGAGAACAAAATGTTGGTTATTCCTGCCAATCATTCTTCAGCATAGATCCTTATCTTAGCTAAAGAGAGCTAAGTGTTGGCTATTCCTGCCAACCTTCTTTAGCTTAGATCCTTATTTTGACTGAAGAGAGCTAAGTGTTGGTTATTCCTGCTAACCATTCTTCAGCCTAGATCTCATTTCGACTGAAGAGAGTTAAGTGTTGATTATTCCTGCCAACCATTCTTCAGCCTAAATCCTTATCCCGGCTAAAGAGAGCTAAATATTGATTATTCCTACCAACCATTCTTCAGCCTATATCCTTGTCTCAGCTAAAGAGAGCTAAGTGTTGGTTATTCCTGCCAACCTAAAATGTTTATAAAAAAGTATGGAGTACAACTTGAGATGCTTATTTTATTACATTGGAATATATAACATATATATATATATATATAACATTCGCTATTATTTTGTTTGAGTTAGTATAAACAAAAGAATATTGTCAACTGTATATGTATATTTTGTACTAAACTATGTTGGCAGAAAATATTTAGTAATAATATTATTCACTTTTTTTGTATTGATAGAAAATGATATTCTATTTTGTACATTTTAAGAAAAAAAAATCTCGATTAAGAGTTGCACATAATTTCGGCCCCAAAATCAGAAACCAAGATCCGTGGATCTTCTAGAAGACTATTCATTAATTTACTTAATCCACAACTGTGTTCCAAGACAACATTAAACTGAACCCCATTTTTACACAGTTTTCTATATGGAATCAATGCATGTGATGTGATTACATGAAGAGGCAGTTAGAAGAGAAATAAAAGCGGCTTTAGTTGGTTGCTTGAAAATTAGTGGTCCTAATGACCCTAATTTTTATATAAAGTAAAAAAAAAAAAAAAAAAATAGACTTACCCAAAAAGGAAATTAGGGCCATTAGGGCCATTATTTTTAGGGCCACAAAACATTTTTCTAATGAAAGAAACTTGTTCTCTATTTGGTCAATAATGCTACATTTATTATCTTTTTATATTATTTTTAATATACTGTCTTATGTGACACAATTATGATCATTGGGTCACACATGAGTTTCATTAATATTTAATATTTGTGATTATGCTTTATAAAATGATATACTAAATATTGTATAAAAGATGATAAGTGTAATGTTATTGTCAATTGGTTGGTATCCTGAAAGTGCCACCAAAAAAAAAAAAAAGTAGGGGTGAACATGGTTCGGATTTGACTGGATTTGAGTAAAACTAGAACCAATCTGTTATCTACAGATCCTGAAAAATTAGAATCAATCTAATCTGTTTAAATCGTAGAACCAATCCGAACCAATCCATTTAAACACAGATTGGATCGGTTTGGGACCACGGATTTACATAATTAAATAACAAAAATATATATATAACACTCCAATTTCATAAAAATATAAATATAGTGCCATATTAGTTTCACAATAACAACATTTCTTTTCATAATAGCGACAAACTATTCTAGAATTTAAATAACCATAAGAAAACTAGTTCCATCATAAATATTTAGACCATTACAAATTAACACTAAAAACTAGCAAACAAAAGTAATAAAAGAAAATACTATGCAAGTTTAGGTTTGGATTTAAATTTTATATGAAATAAGAGAAGATACTATGCTGGAGGGTTTATAATAAAAATATAGACTATTTGTATACGATTCGGATCAGTTCCAATCCAGAACATGGGGTTCAATCTGGAACCCATCCGTGAATTACGAATTTTTAATTTTTCAATCCGGAACCGAACCACGGATTCAAAAAATAATCCAAACCTACTGGATTGGACTGGATTGAATCGAATTACGGATTTTACGGATTCCTTCCTCAGTCCTGAGAAGAAGTCAGCTTAGCAACCCTCACTACTGTGTCACCTTTGGATAAGAAATGACATTTATCAGTTTTGACCAGAGTGGTTTGATGAAGAAGAGCACAAACTCTAGTACCTCTCAAGCAGTTTGCAACCATAAACACAGTGAACACACTTGTTGGCTGGGGTGTATAACAAGAGCACTTAAGTCGGTGCAAGCCTCTATGCAGCTAGCAGCAGTAAGACTTAGGTGCAAGCTATGCTCTTTTAACAGTAATGTTGGCTCACTGGAATAAATTGGAATGAAATGGAATGATTATTCCTTAGGCTCATATGAAATGATTATTCTCTTAAAATAGTAAATGTCGATTCCATTTTTAATGTATTTATTATTATTATTATTATTATTATTGTCAACCAAACAGAAGAATGAATATTTTAATGGAATGACTATTCCATTTCGTTTCATTCTAGTGAACCCAACACTACCTTAAAATAAGAGCTATAGATTATGTTCCTCAATCGTGGAAGTTAGATTTCCACTTGTATGTACTTCCATTACGATTGAAAGTCATGTCATGTGCCACCACTTGCACACGTTGCTCTTCCTGAGGCCCCCTCCAGCAATTGTCAAAGGAGTTGCTTACTTGGGTCACAAGCAAGCCCAAAGGCATGAAATTCCGCACTAGTGCACCCATAGATGGCACACACCCCAAAGAACACATGCGCCCGCACATGTCATGCATGCACACACCTATCACTGGATTGGGTTTTGGTTTATTAATGACTAAATTACTATTACATTTATTTTATATGATTATGGATTCTTATTTAGACTTTCGTGTGCCTTGGACTAAGGCATTGTAGGCCACAACCGGTCATGAACTTTACCTTGACTTGGCCACTCTGTGCTCAGGCCTCTCCAATGAACTCCATCTTTGACTGGTCATCCAACTAGGCATCATGCTCGGTCCTGCGCTCAGTCAAGAAGTGTAGTCGAGTAAAATTGCCTCACATACTAATATACATCAGTCAGTATTGTCCCAATTGTAAAATATTTTACTATGTCATTAGTCAAGAACATCACGTGGACACTATGGTATTCCAAAATTACTAAATAATTATCCATGAGTATACATCTGAATCATCAGCATACAACAGAGTACTAAAAAGCAAAGCAGAGATTCAAAAGCATGATCATGCTCAGAAACTATGTTGGCTTACCCCAAAAAAGGAGAAAAAGGAAAAAGATGTATCCTCACCATTACAACTACAAACTTCCATTGCTGTTTCTAGCATCTACAGGTTTATACATACACTGACAAAAGTGTGGACTCTCACATCCATCCTTCCAGTAATTTCCTTTCAACTCAAACCAACCTATCATAACTTTCATCATTGTAATTTGAAGCATTATATGAGAGACGTGGCAACTAAACCAACCGAATAATGATGTGTCACACCATGATTGTTACCTTATGAATGAACAACTCAAGCCCCTCTCAAGAGAATGTCATTGCCTAGCCAGCCATGGTAACTGCACCTGCCATGCACACCATCAACAATCAACACAAAACACAATGAACACAACAATAGACAAAGGTTGCCAGTTTTTCACCTACATATATATAGACCAACTTCTAAGAAACTCCTGCCAAGAAGCAATTGGTACTACCAGAGCTGCCCATGGAACAAGGGGCATCACGAACCAGAAATTTCACAGTACAAGTGCCAACAAAATCCAATATATCAAGACACTCTTGCAGATCAGAGTCAGTTACTAACATCACCCATTCCTCTTCATCATCTAGATACTTGAGCTGGAATGTCCCCGTTTGCAATTTGAACCTCTTCCCAACCTCATCATATAGTTTGTGACACCCTCCACAAGGCTCAAATTTGAACCTCACTGTATCTTCTTTGTAAGTAGCTTTCACGGTGATTTTTGAACTTGCTTGGAGTTTGGTGTGTTCCTGTTGTTCACCAAAGCTTGGAGAGCTTGATGAACTACCATGCGCCCTTGAACCAGACCCGCTCGATGAGTCAGTCATGCCTGAACCAGACCCGCTCGATGAGTCAGTCATGCCTGAAGAGCTGGTAGGTTGGTTATGTTCAATGACTACCCCATCATCATCAGCTTCCATCATCATCATCATCATCATCATCCCAGCATTATCACCACCATTCATTCCAGTAGTATCCATCTCATCTGGTGGCTGCAATGGCCTAGCATCTAATAATAATCCAGTTGATTTGGAGTCATCACAACATTCACCCACAAGAGTGTCGGAATTATTATTATTATTATTATTATTAGTATTAGTATTAGTATTAGTATTATTTTTGGTGTTTGGAATGAATCGACTTCTTGCCCTACTCCTCGGAGGCCCTACTTGGTTTCCACCTCCCATGATGAAATGGTCCTCTTCCAATTTGATGGCAGAATTGTCAGCATGATTGGTTGAAGGACAAACAGATGATATTGCTGCTGATTCACGTTGGGTAAGTGATTCAGGATTTTGAACAGAAAGTTTTTTGGTAGGGAAGAGAATACTACTACTTGTCCCTGCATCAAAATCTGCAGCTGCCACAAGACCACCAGTGGTCGGGTCAAACTTAAGGCCTCCTTCAACCCCCTGAACAGAGTCTAGCACAGTTTGTATTTTCTTTAGGGAACGGTTCACTTTGTTTATCTTGCGGGATGGCCATCTTGAGATCCCATGTTGTCTGCATATCCTCTTCAGTGTAGTAGGGCAAACTACAAACAACCAACAAATTAATTAATTCATTAAAACTATTGGAACAGAAACCAGACCAAATCATATTGTTGGGGAAGGAATGGAGGCAAATAATTCAGCAACAAAATCAAGTGTTATTTTTAGACACAAATTATCCAGATTTTATTTTTTTATAATTGAGTTTTTGGAAATGAAAAATCTCTTAAAACTCGATAATTTGCACTTTGAACAGAAGGCTATATAGGATCATGTTTATTGCTTGACAAACGCCCATGGTAGTTAGCAACTGAATGAGTCAACAAATATATATATATATAGACAAAAAGCATGCTACTATTAGGTCTTACCACCAATGCTTTTGGCAGCATCCTTAAGACTCCCAGAAAAGTATTGCTGAAGAACACTTAAGCTAACATTCTTCTCTGCTGTACTCCGCCTTTTCTCTGTTAGTCTCCTTGATCCACTCGTCTACATAGAATTAAGAAATTGTGTGACAAATCAATTCCCAAATTATTCAAAATGATTGCATTGTGAATATTCAAAACAAAAAGTACCAAACTGGACATAATTCACAATAAGAATCATGTCATTTTCTTAGATATGTAAGAAGCACTCAATGGATGTGTGTGTGTGTGTGCCTTTTATTTTGGTACATTTTCCTTTCCCTTTTCGCATTTTGAGTTTGAATGAATGTACAATTTTATTAAAAAATTATGCAAGGCCCCAGTTCGCATAACTCCGGTAATATAACTTTGTCAATAAACTTAAACAAATATTAACTACTGTATTCATGAATACCAAATATATGTTAAGTCTTCAATCCAATGGTTGTACGTTGATCTTAATAATATCTCTTTGTCAATAGTCTACAAGTATCACAGACGAAAGGATTAATGAAGATTACTGTTGTCAAGCAAACAAATAGGAACCCTTGGTATTTCATAAATTTACAAATAAGGTTTTCCTAGGCTCATAAGCGAGAACCAAAGAATTATTAAGCCTACACTATTTTTTGCTTTTGCTATTATGATTTGGGTGGGGGTGACCAACAACCTATGAAGGATGTGTACTTCGACAAACATGACGTACTTGTACCGGATACCGGTACTACGTATGGTATTTCTACATACATACCAAATACCCGAAACCCATACCAATTTTTTTTTTTCCCTTTATGTTTGTTGTACTCTAGACATATCTAGTATTTACGCAAGTCATACTATACCTCAGTCAAAATAATATTTTCTTTTAATACAAAGGTAAAATTAGTTTCATTGGACTTTATTTATTTATTTATTTATTTTAATTCTCAGCAAGATTTTAAAATTAAACTATGGTTTGTAAGTTATTTAATATAATGACATTTAATTTTAGTTTATACTTTTACTTTTTTGCATTAAATGTGAATTGTAGGTTGGATCTCAACAAACTAGGTCATTTAACTAGTTTTTGTGTTACTCTAAATTAAAAAAATATATATATATTTTTTACAAACGTATCCAGCTGTACCGTACCCTACTTTTTTTAGATTTTACTATATCGACGTACCCGTATCGTACCGGTTCCCACACGTACTCATGCTTCATAGACACTATTGATTTCTGCTTCATATAGAAGTTTTCCTTATTTCAATGGAGCTTAAAAAAAAAGAAAGAATTGGTCCACAAAAAAATACTTTAGTGGTTTTTTTTACGTTTGCAGCCTATTTATTTTGCACTGTTGTTTTCAATATTGTATTTGAATTTCTATTTGTTCTGGGGGTTCTGACAGAATAGCCAGGTCCACTTGATTGACCAACACTCAGCTTACTTCAGCATGTCTACAGCTTTAATAATATCATTAATCACAATGCTTCGGAACTAATTCTAACAATTTACATCTTTGGAACTGAGAAAACATATTTTCAGGAATTGCCATGAAGGTGAAGCTTCTCTCAGTTACCAAGTAGAGAGAGCTCAGCTCATTCTTGCAGAACAGAGGCACAAAATCTTGGTGCATGTACTTCAAGTGATTATAAGGTTTCTTCTGTTCAGTTTTTTGTGCTTAATTAATTTGTTCCTTTGGGGTTCTGATGGGAATCTGGAACAGTACCAATGATTTAATGCCTCAAGGAAGGTAGGTAAAATCCAGTCAGAGAGTCAGAGAGAGAGAGAGAGAGAGAGAGAGGGAGGTCATTGTTGATGGGGAAAAAAGCACCAATAACATGAGATGTTTTATGAAAAACAAAATAACGAAAAACTTCCCATAAAAATTCTTCTTACATGCAGAACTATATTTGAAACTCATAACTTCAATGGGATCTGCAGAAAATGGACATCATCGGTCCGCTAGCACATGGTTAAAAAAAATGCATAAAAGTTCCAAATACCAACTCCATATCTTAATTTTAAACAAGATCATTGATGATGCAAGAAAGAAATATGGTTTGAAAGAGTACCACTTACCTGTTCACGGGGACCATTTGGTTCTAATCCAATAGTTTTTGACTCAAATACACCAAGACCATCCAGTGGCAGTGGCATTTGATCAACAGAATTCAAACTGCTATCTAATAATGCCTCTCGAGAGGTGGTTTTCCTTGAAAATGCCTCAGTTGGGAAGTTGGGGACCAACTCCTTTTGAAATGCAAATTTAGAACCCTCTGCACCAACTAATTCAGCATCCGAAACTGTCCTTAAACTCTTACAAATCCTTTGCATAGTGCCAGAGAGGTTGTTCAACAAGAGTTGCTGTTCTGTGCTCCCTTTCATATTTAGGGGTAGAAAAAACTCTAATATATAGTCATCATTGCCAGTGTACGTGCTCCTTAACCTGATTGCAACGGCGGCGTTCAGCCCAAACTTGCGTGCATGATGGACCAGTGGATACTCACTGATGTCATATTCTTTCACATCAGGGAAGAAAAACGGGTGATTTGATTGCAAAGCTTTTCCGACTATACCTTGGGCTTCCTCGAGATAGTGTTCTGCGCATGCATGCACAAATCCTTGCAAGTCTCCATCGTTCACATAGCAAGCAGTATCCTCAATGCATAATATACATTTCTCATTTAAACTTGCCTTACCCTCTCTCACACGTACTCTTATATTTTCATCACCAACTCTTTGATTGTAACTACATGGAATCCACGTTAGAGCAAGTGGCAATCTATGTGCATGACATACAGCTCGTAAAACATCGGTTATCTCAGCTAAAGCAGCCCTTTGATTGTTAGACAAGCACTGCCAAAATAAGAGAAAATAATTAAAACCATTAATATTTCCCGAGCTTTTAAAAATTGAATAAAAAAAATAAAAAAATGAACATTATTCATCTTGTTATTTATTACCTGGGGATAAAGCCTAGGAGGTGTAGTGCTTCTTAAATTCACAGCCTGTAAAAACATTCAGGATTAGGAGTTCAGACAAAACTAACAACTCTGCAATAAAAATTTATTATTAAATAAATTCACGTCCTAGGCATATATAGAAACATCAATATTTTTATACTTTCCTTTGAATAGCAGCCATGAAAATTGGGAAAAAGCACCTCATGAGCCTTGAATGAATGATTCACAGATCAAGATAAAATGTTGACTAAAAGCATAAAAATGTCCATAACTGAGGAAAACTACTAAAACAAGAGGCGTATATAAATACTAGACAAGTTGTGGAGCTTTGTCTAAATACATAGAGATTAATTAGATACCAAAAACAAACTCCCATTGGCAAAATGGAGACATGTTTAGTACTGAGAAACAACACTTCCTAGTTTAAAAATACTTGAAAACAAATCACATTCTCTGCTATAATTTATTTCCCAAGATAGCTTAACCAAGATGACAATGCATCCCCATAAATCAAAAAGGGAATGACAGCTATACGCTATTTGACTTCAAGTGCATTATGTGATTTCCATACACACCAAAAATGAATTCAAAACCACTTTGGCCAGTTTTGGTGGGGTGACTGTTTCATGAGCATTTATACCTTCTTTTTTTTCCCTCTTCTGGTTTTGTTCCTTAACTAGAAAGAATGTGATGCAATTTTAGAGGGGAAATGGTGTCCCATTAATTAAACAGGTGATTGAATCATCGATTCAAAAGTTTCAACACAAATAGAGAAAAATTAAACTCCAAGGAGGATGGAAGGAAGAATTTCCATTGTAAAGACAAGGAAAGAAGACTAACCTGGAGAGCATGACAAACAGTCTCCATCTCCAAATCAAAGTCGGGCTTCTCTTTCGTGGTTACAAGTTCGAGCACAGCACAACATGATGTTTCAAGGGGATCATCTTCAAAAATGGGTAAAGCAATGGATCCACGGACTCCATGCTTAACTGCATGCTGAACACGCAAGTACTCGGTCTTGTTGTAGTACACCACATTTGAGGTCCACTCGGGAGTTTTTGAAATAAATACACGACCAGGTAACCCGGGAAAAGAACCTGGTTTTTCCTCTGCAGAAAAGGTAAATGCCCTTGATACTTCACGATACCCTGCAAGCATCTGATCGAGCAAGTAGGGTTGCTCACAAGTGCTTAAGATATACTGATCACCATGCTTGATTGGAACCCAAACTTGGGCCAAAATACCACTTCTAGATGACTCTTTAAACAAGGACAACGCCTTCAGCATCTTCTCTGCAAGCGTTTGTGAAAGTGGCCTAGGGATCCCACAATTCCCTATATTTTGCTGAAAATAACCACTACCTATTTTAGCACCAGAGTAATCCCCACCAGCAGAATCCATCAAAAAATCCAATTGGGTATTCATATGTTGGAACATCATTTTGTCTCCACCACTGTAAGAACTCCCCACAACATCACCATCAGACACAGCGAATGCAGCGGTATTTTGTTCAGTGAAGTTCAATGCATCAAACGGCATGTAACTTGTGGGCATTGACTGAAGGGGTGACAACACATTAGACATAAACAATTGGTCCGTGGTTGAGGGGCTGCAACACCATCCAGCATATGCATCAAAATTCACAAGCTCTGCAATATTATTAAAGGATTCCTCCGAAATTGAATGCCTTGTACCACCATCCAACGGTACACCCTCCATCTGAACTTTTGGAGTAGCCCAATAACCGGTACCCTTTTCTCTAGATGAAAATGGATATTCCATTAAAAAAAAAAAAAAAAAGAGCAAACTTTTTACCAACCAAAGCAACAAATACTAGAATCCTCTCCCATTTGTACACCCAAAACCCAATACTTCCACATCAAACTCATCTGATTTTTATGCTCAAATCTCTCTACAACAACAAAGTAAACTCTTCTGATCTTCAGTGAAAGAAAAATGCTAATTAACATAAGAAATCAATAACTTATTCAATAATTAACCACTGAATTCTCTACAAGAACCAATAAAACAGATTTGTACTGACCTTTGAACTGATAATAACTACAAAATTCGTTATCTCCCAAGCAACCCACGACTTACTGCAAAAAAATAAAATAAAAAACACAACTCATAATCAAACAACAAACTCAAACAGACAGAATTTGTCAAAAGAGAAACAAAAGAATTTGGCCAAACCAACAACCAATCACCCAAATTCAATTTGATAAAAAAAAATATTTGAAACTCTGATCGAAATAAAACAAAACATCGAAACTCATGAATAGATAAAGATTAAGTGAGTTTTCACCTAAATAGGCGAATCAGGAATTCAAAAATCGTAGCCCTAGCTTCTTCTACAGATAAGCTTCCAACGCCTACCTAACTATCTTCATATAAGTTTGACAGCTCTCCGCAGACCCTCGAAACACGGCCATTTAAAAATAAATAAGTAAATGGTACAGCTCTTAATACGTAAATAAGGAAAAATTTATCATAAAAAAAATTATAAATTTTAACGATAATTTATAAAAATTATAACATAAAAAAGTTATTAATTATTAATTTTTAGTAATATATATAAAAAAAATTATCACAAAAAATTTATTTTTAATTATAATTTTACCAAGATTTATTTTCAATAGGACTTTATGAAAATTAAATTTAATTATTAGGATCTACTGATAGTTTACCCATAAATAAATACCAAAAAAATTCTAGAGAGAGATGATGTTCCGTTTGAGACATGGATTGGCTTTTGATTATTTTATTCTAAGGTTAAAAAATCTCCTTTAGAATAGTTTTTTTTTTTTTTACTTTTATAAGTGAAAAATAAAATAATTGTAAATTTGATATAATATTTTGTCTTATTAAATTAAAAAAATTATTTTATTTTATTTTTTTGACTAAAATATTCAAAAAAAAATTTGACATGTCAAATGAAGGCTATATGTGTGTAGAGAGAGATAAATGAATATACTATAAATAAAAGGTAAAAGAAAAAAAGGTGATAGTATTATATGTACCAATCAGTATACATACTAGTGTATTAACTAATGTTGTGATATTATTATTGACTGCATTTATTATACAAGTTACAAATATTTAAAATCATATAAATGATGTCATATCATCTGTTAGTATATTAATATACATATTAATTAGTATTATTAAAAAAAATCAAAAAATTCTAGAGAAAGACTAAGGCCAAGTTTGGCATCTCAATATAAGTGCACTTATTTCATCTTTTTATCTTTTTTGGGTCACATCAATCAATATCTCCTCTCTACTTTTTTTACACATAATACAAGAAAAGTCAAAAAGTACACTTAGGCCTCGTTTGGGAACAAGCTAATTTAGTAACTTTTTGGCTATTTGGCTAAAATATGAGTTAAAAAAAACTAGTATGTTTGGGATGACTTTTTGACTTTTTACGAAAAGATGTGCAAAAAGTAGAGAGAAAAGAGAATCTTTGACTTTTTGGTATGGGTTGTTGGCTTTTTGGCTAATTTAGTAACTTTTTGACTTTTTAGCTAAAAAAAATGGTTCTCAAACGAGACCTTATTCTAAACTTCCCAAACTTTACCTAATAAGTTGTGTGGAGAGAGAGAGAGAGAGAGAGAGAGAGAAATTAATAGGACATGGGTGGTGGAACGGTCCAGACAGATTGTACATCAGTACGGCAGAGAGGCTTAGTTACTAGACATAGACAACACTATAAAAAAATTAAAAAATCTCCTATGCGAATATATTATAATCGATGATCAAAGTCAAATTTTAACAGCGTTAATAGTGTGGAAAGGGAAATGGTTCGTGTTCCATGTACATCATATACAACTCTAACATGAAATTATATAATTAATTTTACAAAAATATATAAGTTAAATATAAATTTATGTAAATTTATAAAAACTTACATAATTTTATAAATTTATATTCAATTTACATATTTTTATAAAAAATTAATATAAATTCATAAAAATATTTATAATTTTGTGCTAAGATTGTATACAGTATGTATTACGTACCGGAAAATTTTTCATGTATTAAATTTTTAAGGATAAAATTTATTTTACCTTCTTGTGGTATGAATTGATAGCACTTCACATCCCTATTTTATAAATAGCTATATACTCTCATGTGATTTTGGATTCAAATGCAACCTTAACTCTGTTAATGTTAATAATAAAAACACAATTATACTATTTATGTTTTCTTATTTTACTTTTAGCTCTCTTTATAAATAAATAAATAAATAAATTTATCTCCATGATTAAGCAACAAAAATTAAAAACATAATACAAAAATAATCTAAGAAAATAGAGTTTTCCAATTTTTTTTTAACGAACTTAATTTTTAATTTAATTAGATATTATGATATCAATATATATGCCCTGTATATAGACATTACAACTAATTTATGACTTAATTTGTTTAATATATATATGTACATGTTTAATTTAAAATATTATTAAATAATAAATTTGGTTAAAAATTAAAAATTCAATTAAGATTTTATGGTAATAAATTAAGTTATTTACATGAATTTATGATTTAATTTGTCATATATATATATGGTTAATTAAAAATATTATTAAATAAGGTAATTTTATGGTAACAAATTAGGGTGCTTAATTTAATTTATGATTTAATTTGTTATATATATGTGTGTGTATGTTTATGTTTATTTTAAAATGTTATTAAATAAAAAATTGGGTTAAAATTTTAAAACTAGATTAAAGTAGTTTGATGATTAATTTTTATAATAATAAATTAAGGCATTTATGTTAATTTAATTTGTTCTATATATATAATATGTATGTTTAATTTAGAAGTTTAGATAATAAAAAAATAAAAAGGTAAAACAATGTTAGTTTCATCTTCTTATATTGAAATTTAATTTTGACTATTTTTATTTTTTTTTCCTTCTCCACTCTCAAAATAAGCATTTGAAACATACTATCCGTTAGTTTGGATGAAAAATGTAATTGTAATATTTTAATCCAAAATTATATGAGAGATATGCGATTATTTTAAAAAGACATGAAAGTAAAGTGCTATTGGATCATTCTATAAAGTGTAAAATGGATTTTGCCTAATTTTTAATAATGTGCATTAATGGTGTAATTAGACGTTATTTTTTTTAATTTTGTTATATATAGTAAGTCAAGAAAGTACTGACTAATAAGGAACTAAAAAAAGTAGTGAGAGAGTTTAAAAAGCCTATAATGATCTACACACTAAACTAGATAGTAAGGAGAGAGAGAAAAGAATATACAAATTTGCTAATATAAGAGAAAGGAAAATAAGATATTTTAATTAGGTTAAGTGCATCAATAGTGAGAACTCTATGGTATTGGTGAAAGATGAAGAGATTAAGAAGAGATAAAATAATTATTTTTGAGAAGTTATTAAATGAGAAACATGAAGGAATGTCAAAAGGGGAGGAAGTAACCAATAATAAGGAAAACTAAGACTACAGATTCCATCGCGGAATTAGAAACTTTAAAGTGGAGAGTGCTCTTAAGAAGATGAAATCGAACAAAACTTTAGGACTCGATAATATCCCTATTGAAGGTTGGAAATGTTCAAGTAAGAAGGAAGTTGCTTGATTGACTAGGTTATTTAGCAAGATTTTGTTGACTAGGAAAATGCCAGAGAAGTGGATGAATAGTATTTTAGTGTCAATCTATAAGAATAAAGGAGATGTCTATAATTGCAATGGTTATAGAGGAATCAAGATGATGTGTCATATAATGAAAGTGTGAGAGAGAGTGATAGAATGTCAATTGCGAGATATAATAGAGGTGTTAGAGAATCAATTTGGATTTATGCGTGGTTAGTCAACAATGGAAGTGATATATCTTTTGAGAAGAGTATAGAAAAGAATAAAAAAAAGAAAATAGACATTCATATGGTTTTATCGATCTTGAGAAAGCATATAATAGAGTGTCTCGGGATATAATCTAGTGGGTGCTAGAGAAGAAAGAGATGATAAAAGGTTACATTAATGTGATTAGGGACATGTATGAAGGTGTAGTGACTACTACTAGATCGTTTGCTGGAGAGACAAATGAATTTTCAATTACTGTGGGGTAACATTAAGGGTCAACCTTAAATCTTTATCTTTTTGTTTTAGTTATGGATGAGTTGACAAAAAATATTCAGGATGATGTGCCATGGTGTATGCTTTTTGTAGATGATATTGTCTTAATGAATGGGATTAGAGAATAAGTTAACACTAAGTTGGAGACTTAGAGATAAACACTTAAATCTAAAGGATTTAGGATAAGCAGAATTAAAACAAAGTACATGGAGTGTAATTTTAATAACAGTAACAATGGAAACAGAGGACAAATGAAGATTGAGAACCAAGAATTACCTATGAGTGAACATTTTCGTTATTTAGGATCGATTATCACAACGGTTGGGGAGATTAGAACAGATGTGGTCCATAAAATTACGATAAAGTTGTTTAAATGGAGAAGTGCGTCTGGGGTACTATGTGATAAACAAGTATCCACTATACTAAAAGAAAAATTCTATAAAATAGCTATTAGACCAACGATGTTGTATGGGACAAAATGTTGGGCAATTAAAAAAAATAATAATAATAATAAGATGAGCGTTGCTGAGATAAGGATGTCAAGGTGGATGTGTGGCAAGACCAGAAAAGAAAAAGTTAGGAATGCGTATATTCGTGAATAGGTAGGAGTAAATTTA
Source organism: Camellia lanceoleosa (assembly GCA_025200525.1). Lineage (NCBI taxonomy): Eukaryota > Viridiplantae > Streptophyta > Magnoliopsida > Ericales > Theaceae > Camellia > Camellia lanceoleosa. The sequence continues at coordinate 102,917,314 of CM045762.1, read as the reverse complement.
TAAAAAATAAGTTGAGAGAGACTAGATTGAGATGGTTTGGTCATATACAATGGAGACCAACAAATGTAGTACTGAAGAGATGTGAGTAGATGAAAGTTTAGGGGAAGGAATAGACCTAAATTGATGTGAGTTAGTGTAGCAAACAGAGATATGCATCTCCTAAATTTAACTAACCAAATGGTTGTTGATCGAGTCGAGTGGAGAAGAATGATTTATGTAGCCAACCTCATTTGATGGGACTTAAGGCTTGGTTTGGTTTAATTTGGTTTTATTGTAAGTCAAAATGCTATTTATGTATGACAACCCCACTCTGTGTTATGTTAATTAATATTAATTATGCTTATAATTCTAAGCTTGATATGATTTTGAATGCTAATTATGTGATTGTAAGTGTTTTTGAATTTGTATCTGTTTACTGTAGGAAAACCTGTTTGATTTTCTGCTACGAAATTTAAATTGAAGGCCGTAGAGGCCACAGAGAACAAAATTGGTCGTATTGTTGTGATTAGCATAATTTTTAGAGCATATGGTGAAATTTAATTAAAACTTGATTCGGATCAATTTTTAATTAGGCCATTTGATTAGGCCTAAGCCTTGATTAGCCAATGTAATTAGTAAGATGTATATATATGTTAATTAGAGACTTAGCTCCTATTTTTGAACTCATTTCTCACCATTTGGCTGAGTTATACACTTCAAGAGAGCAAACTCTACACTTAAAGAGAGAGAGGGAAGAGAGTTGAGAAGAAATTGCAGGACATAGGAGGAATTGAGCTAGATTACATTTGAATTCAAACCTTAGGTATGATTTCTTACCTTAATCCTTGTAAATAAAACATGTAGAGGCTGGATTCACCTTGTTCTTGAACTCATTTGCATGGAATTGTACATTGGAAGCATGAATTACTTAGGAATGGAAGAATTGAATTAAATTGTGTACATGCATGTATAAGTCACCAAATTGAGTTTGAATTTCATGGAATTTTGCACATGCATGAAGCTACACTTGACATTTTTGGTGATGTTCCATGACTTTACCATTTTTCACTTCATGCATGGGAGTATTGGAGAGATTTGAAAAGAAGAGAATACAATTCATATCATATATGGTTTCTACTTCATGTTTTGAGTTTGAATTTGGAACAATAGTTCATAATTTTGAGTAATTAGTCTCATATTACCTATGATCTCATGTTATATAATGTATTCCATGTTTTTGTACTAAAAATGTAAGTTTTGACCCTTTGGAATTAAGTTTTGAGCTTCAAACAAAGTTTTGGCAAACCCAGAATTTGACATGTTTGCTCAAGCGAGGAAAATGTTGCTCGAGTGTAGAAATCGAGCTCCCAGAAGTTTTACAAAATCTTACAAATTGCTCGAGCGACCAAAGTGACGCTCGAGCGACCAAAGTGGCGCTTGAGCGAGGACCCTTTTTACTTAGTCTTTCGCTCGAGCGACCATCGAGCGGAAAATTCACGCAACTAGTACTTTTGCAGACCGCTCAAGCGACAGAAGTTACGCTTAAGCGACCTCCCTTATTGTTGCATCCCCCTTCGAGTGAAGGAATCTGCGCTCGAGCGGAGGGCCCTGTTTCAGAAATTTTGAAAAGACATTTTATGTTTCATTTTCTGTTCCTTTTCACTTCTAAGCACTTTTAAGCATGCATTGAGTAAACTAAATGAATTAAAGAGCATAGAAGAAGCCTAAGAACATTAAGCAAATTAAAGAACGAAATGAATTGTATTATGACCAAATGTGTTATGAAATATATAGGGTCAAGCGCAAGGACGAATCAAGCACTGGAACACTATGAGTAATATAAAGATATTTTTATGTATGCATTGTTTTCTAAATGTTACCTACGTTGTAAATTTTTGACTTTATGAACTTGTACTATGAATGAGTATTCTATTCGCTTGATTCATAATAAAGTATGTGAAGTGATTGATATATGAGTATGAAATGGGCCTAAGGCTATTTAGCATGTTTGACGAGGACACAGATTGGAACTAAGGCCGTTTGGTATATTTGATGAGGACACAAATTGGGCCTAAGGCCATTCTGAATGCTTAACAAGATAGACTAAAGGTCATCTTATATACAAATTGGACCAAAGGTCGTTTTGAATAAAGAAGTAATTGGACCAAAGGTCGTTTTGAATATGAGTATGGATGTGATCACAATCATATGTGCATAATCATGAATATAAGAATGGTGGACCTAAGGTTGTTTAGTAATATGATATGGAGGACCGGTGGTCCTTGGTACATGGATCCATTAGACCTAAAGTTGGTTTATGAATGAGCAATGGACTCGAGGTCGTTTTGTTTTATATTGAGTTGGACCCGAGGTCATTTTTCCTTGTTGTGATCTACAAATTTGTGTGTGAATGGGAATATTAGTTTAAATGTTTAATTTATAAGTATGATTCATTGTGAACGAAACTCATTCATTAATCTCTTTACTCTGGTATTATTCACTGGGCATTAGCTCACTCTTTATTTATATGTATGTAGGTGAGCAGCGAGATGTCCTACCCTAGGCCCAGTGAGCGTTGAGAAACCAAGTTTTGTGAGGTCAACCAAGGTCGCCTCATGCAGAGGCCTTACTTTTATTTTCCTTCTGTTTTTGTTCTCTTATGGTCGGGTATGACCAACGTTGTGTATAACCTTGGAACTTGGTGCTGAAACTGTAACATGATCCTGGATATACGTAGTACATACATAACATAAATATTGCATGGTGTGAGTTATTTCATGTATATGAGAAATTTTTTGATTAAACCATGTATGCACAGCTCGATGGATAATTCTTGTATGTGATGCTTTCTTAGTTTGGCCCCCTATTATTAAATATGGTTTGATTTCTGACTGAGGCCGTAGGTAATCTAATGATTACTGGTCGGTTATGACTCTAATCCATAGGGGCGGGTTCGGGTCATGACATTATGGGTCCCATTATAAAAATAAAATAAAATAAAAGAGTTCTAACTAAAATTTAGCATTTTGTTACATCTTAATTTTAATTTGACACAAAATTGGCAATATCATGTGTTGATAACTCTTACACCATGCGATTTTTATTTTTATTTTTTTGCCACGTGATAGGATGTTAGTAAAATTAAATTATTACAGCAGATGAATGACACCCCCCATTAATTCAAATTTGAGACCTCGTGACCACTAGTGACTATAGGAATTTTTATCAGGGTAGACATTAAAAAAAATTTACACTTCACAAATTTATTAATTTTTCTTTCGAGAACATAAAAAGCAGTTATATTAAAATAAAACAAACTACATACAATAAAAAGAAAATAACATGACCCTAAAGGGCCAAACATATAGTCAAACAACAAAAAAAAATCAAAAAAAAAAAAAAAACCAGGAAAAACCATCAATTTTCTTATAAATGTGTTTTGGAAAGTTAGATTTACATCAAACCAAGCAAGATATAGCAGGCTTGGGTTAAAACTCGACCCATTTATACTCCATGGTTTTGAGTTTGTATATATTGGTGTTGTTTAAATCTATTCTAGTCCTTGTTGTTGATTGGGAGTTAAAATTTAGATTGTTGCCTACGTTTGAAATAGGATGGGACTTAGTAGTTATGCAGATATTCTGTCTGTTTGTTCTTTGGTTTGTTCGAGTGGTCTTTTCTTCGCTCGAGCAGTCTTTGTTTTCTTCCAGATTCTAGGTTTGCAGTCTAAACTTCTAAGAGGGGGTAGTTCTTCACTCGAGCAGTCTGGCTGCAGTCTAAACGCCTGAGAGTTTCTATTCTTTGCTCGAGCGGTGTTTTGTTCGCTCGAGCGATTTGTTCTGCAAAGTTGTTGTCTTGGGAGTTTGGTTTCTAAGCTTGAGTCGTGTTTTGGTCATTCGAGCGATGTTCTGTGTCTGACGTTCTAGTGGTGTTTTGGTTGCTCGAGCAGTCTACTTGTATAAAGCTGTGGGAAAAAAAATCTTTTCTCACTCTTCTGCTTCTCTCTCTCTCAAAATTCTTACATAAACCTCCCTATATACTCAAACCGTGAATCTCGCCACCTTGGTGCTTTGGGATAAAAGGTAGAGCACGAAGAGATGATTCTTTTAATTTGAGAAGTTTGGGTTTTGGTCACCGTCAAATTCGGGGGTTCATTTCTCTCTCTTTCTACTATTGATATAGAGATTTCTTTAATGTTTTTGCATAATACTTAGCTTCGTTATGTGCTCATGAATAGAGTAGTATTTTGAGAGTTTCGGGTTTGATTTGGGGTTTTGAATTAGGTTATACAATTGTGATGGGTTAAAATGAAATGGTTTGGTGAATGAAAAGTATTGAAAATTATGGAATCTCTTTTAAATATGGATTTTGAAATGAATAGATTTTGTTTGAAATATTGGAAATCCTTGGGATTTATTGGTTTGGAACAAAGATGGAAAGTGATGGGATTGTGGAATAATGTTCTAATTCATGTTTGATTGGGAAGGGGAGTTGAACATGTATTGTTACTCCTATATTGAAATTTCAGGATTTATATTTGTTGTTTAAAATTATCTTTTGTATAGAAATATTTGTTTTGGTTATCAGTGAAGGATATCATTGATTGTTATAGAAATTGCATGAGAACTAGGTTAATTGAAACCATTCACTCACGCATTACATTTGAACACTTATTTCATATTTATACATTGAAAATGTATCGTTTTGAGAAAAATAGGTGAATACCTTGGTGAATCTGGTTAGGGGGTGTAGTTGTGGTTATTATTATGTTGGCCTGTATGTCCTTGGTAAAAATTTAGAAACCCGCTCGGTTAGGTGCCGATTTGACTAATTAATACTAGTACAATAGCTTTGGTAGTGCTTGTATAGCCTACTAGCAGATATGTACTTAGAGATTCCCAATGTGTGTATCCACTGCCCTCTTTTCTGTTTTGGAAGTAACAGTTTATTGATTGAATTATAACATGGCATTGCATTGTTTGAAAGAGAAAATGCATTGTGTTTGGTAAAATGGTATTCATGTGCATTCACCAATATGGCTTGGTTAAGCATCATACTATTCATTAAATTTATCTCTACTGGGTATTAGTTCACCCTATGTGGAAACCAACTTTCAGGTGTTTATGATATGCCTTCGCCAAAGGGTTAGCTTGGGAGGACTATGGAGCTGAAGGCTCATTTTGTTAATGTCTTTTGTACAAGCCTAGAGCTTTTATTTGTATTAGGCATCAACTCACTATTGTTGTAACCAAGTATCGTATTGGAAACTTGTAACCATTAGAACATAAACTTATCTTTATTCCTTTTTACTTCTATGTATATTTATTACATGCTATAGATTCATAATATAGGATTAATAAATGTATTATGCATGTGACGTCCTTTTGTAATATTTCAAGGAAAATCAATGAATGAATATTAGTTTTGGTAATGATGTCGATATTGTATGTTTGAGACTATAAACTTCCGCTTATCTATTAAGTATTATGAGGTTATCTATTGTCAATATTTTCGGGGTGTTACACAAGGTCTGTGTCAACACCCGCTGTCCCCGTTGTCGCTGCCTACCTCGGCCGTTGTCGTCGCTGTAGTTTGGACAATGCTAGAAGCTAGAGTTAAAGAGGAAGAATACCCACAATGGTATGTGAAAAGGCTTGAGATAATAGAGAACCATTGTGGGTGTCGAAAATCCAAAAATCTATGTCGAAATCGGGAGAGAAACACTCAAAACTGTGGTCTTGACATAAAAAGCCCAGATCTACATTCTAGAAGTGCAGATCTATATTCTAAGAGTACATATTTACACTTTAGAAGTGTAAAGGAGGTCACTGGAGCATTGTCGGCGCAGTACTGGAAATCTCTTAGAGAGAGAAGCTTTCATTGCTCTCTCTCTTTCTTTCTGTGGAATTTTTTTTACAAATTTGTTAATTTAAACTTAACAAATCCACCTCTCCCCTCCCCCCTCCCAAAAAAAAAATGGGGGGGGGGGGGCTCTAATATATTAATATCATTGTTTTAACAAAAAATGTAAATACACGAACTTTTACAATTAGAACAGATGAGATTTCAAATTTTGAAATCGTTGTATAACAAGTTCATTATCAATATTATCAAATACATCATTTTCAATGTATGTAACCAAACAATCATTCATCTACTGATCTTCCATTTGATTACGCAATCGATTTTTTTTTTTTATATATTTCATTGTTGAAAAAGCTCTTTCAATTGTTGCAATTGCAATTGGTAGAATCAATGTCAATTTCACAAGCAAATAAACTAAAGGATATATGAGATCCCTCTTTGTCTCTACGAACTTCTTAGCAATGTTACCAATTTATTTTAGTTTTGAAAACCTATTGGAGTGTATATCAACAATGTAGTTCTCTAGTTGACTGTCAAGTGCCATCAACTTTATTCCAAAAAAATCATATGGATAAAACTCAACAAGTCGAATCAACCTTTTCTTATCAATAACTAGAAATGAATCATAAGGGTTCAAGGAAACGACGAAAAGAAGCAACTCAGTATTAACCTCTATAAAATGGTAGTTAAGCTTTTGAAGTTGCATATATATGACTGTGTGGAATAGCTCAATACGATAGTGATATAAATTTGTATTTTTTGATATTTTGTGCCATAATCTCCCACGAAATACAAATATGTCATCCATGTGAAGAATATGAATATTCTGTTTGCTACAAAATGAACAAACTTGAGTCAATAGAGAATCCCATCCATCATCCCTCATAGCTTGTAATCGTTGCTTAGACAATCTAACCAATGCCATATCATTTATAATATCTTGATTTTTTTTTTTAATTTTTTTTAAAAATTTTTGTAATGCTAATGACAACTCATTTGTAATTCCCATGATATTTTTCAACAAATGTAAATTGAAGGCAAAATCAAAGGACTGCACTAAATTCATTGGACGATGAGCTTCAACTCTTCGATCGACGTGTAAGCCATCTTCTTCACAAAATCAATTACATCAACCATAGAATAGAACATGAAAATCAAGTTCATAATTGCTCCATAATGTGATCTCCAATGTGTATCACTAGCCCGTAAAAGACTAATTTCTTTATTTAAACTTGTACCACTAACAAGTTCATCATTGTTTAATGCTTTTGTAGCTGTAGCAATTTGTTTCTCCTAAAAAATATCTCTTCTTTTACAAGATCCTCCAACAACATTTACTAAACTAGAAACCAAGCAAAAAACTTTGGCAGTATCAATGTGATTTTTAGCAATAGTTATAAGGGTCAACTGAAGTTGATGAGCAAAACAATGAATATAAAATGTAGATTCATTCTCTCTCAAAATTAAAGTTTTAAGGACCTTGAATTCACCTTGCATATTACTAGCTCCATCGTAACTATACGAACACAGAAAATCCATTACTTGTTGATAAAAAAATCCAACAAAGAAGATTATTAGAACCACCACATGATCGCCATTTACAAGAGAAAACACCCCATGGGGTATGGTCTATTTACAATAATTTAGTGTCTTGCCTAGCAAATAGTACAAATTCTATAAGTCCTTTCCTAAACAATCCCTTATTGTTTAAGACTTCTATATCGATAAGATCTCATCTTTTGATGAGTTTTGCACAATATAAAATACTAATGTAGTGTTTTATTAGGATTAGATAACTGCTATATTGTAGACATCCCATTTTTGACCGACCTTAAGACTCAGATGTCATCGTTTGTGTGCGCGATGATTGTGCATGTTTGTGCTCGTTTTGAGTGCCCGAAGTTCTCGGCTGAGTGTCATGTCTTTGAGCGTCTAAACCCTTTGTGTTTTGGCCTTGTTTTTGGGCCAGACCTTGGTGCCTCTTGCCTGGAGGAGAGAAGGGCCCTGCAGACCACTTTTGGCATTTGTCAGCCACTTTTTCTCCTTGCCAGCCACTTGAAGTGGCGGGTCAGCTAGTTAAAGTGGCCGACCGGCTAATTAAAGTGGCTGACGGCCAATTCTCTCATTTTTCAGTTATTTTTAGATATTTTGAGCCAGCTGTTGCACACTGAGTGTATCCTCTATACACGTGTATAGATGGATTCAAACAAGTTTCTAGCTTGTCAAGGAAGCTGTGGCTTGCATTTTCTATATAAGGAGAGGTCCCTCCCCCTTGTTTGGGGTTTAGAATTTTTAGAGTCAAAAATTTCACTCTCTCTCTAGAATTCTCTCCCTCTCTCTCTATATTGTGTTACATTATGCTCAAAAATGAGTGTTCTTCACATTTTTGCCTACAACCCCTTAGCCAAACATCTTGACCTTGGAGCTGAGATTCCTTAAGGCTTGTTTGGACTTCCTAAAGTTGGTTTTGGCTCAGAAAAGCTGTTGTCTTGCTGCCGTCCTTCAAAGGTAAACATATTTCCCTTTTAAGCTTATTTTTGTACACCATCTTGGCCGTCTTTGCATGTTGTTTTGGGCCTAGTTGTCAACTATAAAAACCTTTTTTTTTTAAGTGTTTAAAATGATGGTTTAAGGCTCTTTTGGAGTTAGGGGTGGTCTACTCTCTTTATTGTTAGGGGTGGTCTACCCTCTTTATTGGCTTATTTGCTAAGAATTTTGCTACCTTTTAAGGCTTTTCAAACAACTTCTTTTTGGCCTTTTAACCACTTAAATCCATGGGAATTTCAGTGGTAGAAACTTGGTTTTGAGGTCCAAAATGGGAGGGGGTGGACTCCCCTCCTTGTGTTTTCTTTGCAAGTGTTGATGGCCTAAACTTTGAGCATGTGTTTCTACCATTTCATGGCTTGATCTCAGCATGTTTTTGGCTATATTTTAACATATTTAAACTCTGTTTTTGGTTGGTTTAGTCACTGGTTGTTTGTATCTTACACTAGTGGTGCAATTTTGCTTACTAGCTTAACATGCCCAATGAGTTAGTCCATCATTCTAGCATGTGTTAGCTTGGCTCCAAGCATGCTTTAACTCTGATTTGGATGGTCTTGGTCATATATGCTTTGCTTTGTATGGTTGTAGTGTAAATGGCCTTGACCAGCTTTGAGTTTTGAGGCCTTTAACATGTTGTGTGTGTGATGATTGCATGTTTTGGCATCATTTAGCATGCAATTTCAGTGCATATAGTGTAGACACACTCTCACATATTTCACTCTTTCATCGCTTTTGAGAGTTGTGCTATATGCCTTACTTGTGAGCCTACATGCGAACATGTTTTTCTTGCTATTCGAGCTTCAATTTTAGCATTTTGTAGTCTCTGATTTGGTATGATTAAGCTCTGTCTAGAGTTGGTTTGGTTGTTTATGCTTGATATTGCATGCTTCTAGAGTGATGCTCTTTATTAGCTTAATGTATTTGGCTTTTAAGCATGCATTACATGAGTTGTTTGCATTGTTTTTAAGTCACTTAGCATGCTATTTCAGCGCTGAAATGTGTGTTATTGCACTTCATTTGTTTCAAACTTTCATTCACGTTGAAAGTGGCCTTAATCCCCTTGTTGGCTTGAGCATGAACTTGAGGCATTCATGCCTATTGGTTTTAATCCTCGGAGGATTTCTACTAACCAATAGCATGATACTTTCTTCATTCTCAAGGCACTCGAAGCTTAGGTCATCTTTCAAATTAGAGAACTTGCACATTGGACTTAACCAATTAAAGAATGGTTCGGTAATGTAAAATGTGCAAACAAGAATTGAGTAAAGTAAAACTTGTGCAGGATAAACATATTGTTTGCATTACATGTGTTTGGATCAGACATTAATCCAAACACGAGAAATGTGGGACGTTTCATACTCCAAGTGATGAAACGTGTCACATTTCTTGGTCGCCGTCCTCCCCTTGATCCTGTATGATAAGGTGGAGGTTCTTCGAGTCTTATTTGTGCATTCATCAACATTGTACAAACTTGGTTCTTGGCCACCATGCTTTGAAAATGCTTGGTTGGTGGCTCGGAAGCCAAGTGCCGCACTCCTTTAAGCTTGAGACATGATAAGGAGGGTGGTCGTACACACATTTCCTTGCAAATACATTGTTGTGCCTCTGTTGTTCTCTGTTGCAGCAAAACCAGCAGCCTGGAAAATAAGTGGTCGACCGGCCACTCGAAGTAGCTGACCGGCCACTCCAACTAGCCGACCGGCCAATTGAGGTGGCTGGCAACCACCTTTTGTGGCTGACCGGCCACCAGCCCAATTTCGTGCAAAAATGATTCTGTTTTGAGGCAGAGGCAGTCTGGAGGATTGGTTCAATGTTCGGAGGTCAAGGCGAGTGTAAATAGAGGCAACCTTTGGTGAAGCGATGGATTTCCGAGCGAACGCCAACCGAGCATGCATGTTTCCTTCGTCCCTCGAGGTGATTTAAATTTCGTGAGTTAGCTTAGCATAGTTAATTATTCAATTTGGTCTGTACCATTTAATTAGCTTAGTGTTAGCTAGTTATTCAATTCAGTTTGTAATTAATTAGCTTAGCATAGTTAATTAGTTGGTTTATAATAATTAGTTTAATTAGCATAGCTAGTTAGCTTATTCATTCAGACCCTCCTTCGAGAGGGCGCAATGTTGTAATAAGTGTGCGTGTGTGTGTGCATGTCTTCCAACCTCACTTCTTTCTCCCTTTTACTTATCAGCTTTCGATGGTTAGTTTAGGGCATATTTCAATTAGCATCCTTATGCTTGCATGCGTGCATCATTCATTTGTATTTCATGCACCGAGCTCGGCGCATCATTCAAACTGCATTGTATTTCAATACACTTACTTGAATACGTGTTTCAAAGCATGTTATCAAGTGTTGCATTCATATGCCACCTTAGATAGCCGAGCCTATTTAGTTGCATTATTGCATGTGTTGCATTAGGCATTTAGCATAGTTAGGGATCATGCATAATTTCTAATTAGCTTTTGTTTTGGCTCATAGTACATTGTAAATGTTTGCGCTTTAGCATACTTGCATGAGTGTGAGTGTTGCCATGATAGCATGCTTGCCATGAGGCTATTTGCTTATATGCTAAACTGCTTGAATGCCTGTGGGTGAAGGCTTGATTGCCTGAATTGGAATAACTCGATGATGTTGTGAGTTTTAAGCCCACTTTGCGAAGTGGCAAAATCTTGTTTTCAAGCCCACTTGAGGGTGGCAAATCCGCGCTTTAGCCTACTTGCGAGTAGCACTTTCAAACCATTTTCAAAAACAAACATGAGTTGTTTTGTTCCAATCCTTGTGATTCGGTCTATACTTGTATGTTGTACGCATCACATAGTAAAGTTAAATTAATAATTGGAATAAGAACGCATGTGTCTATAAAACAACATATCATGATAGTAGAGACCGATGTGCTCATTTCATGACCTTCCTCCCTCGTACCCAAGTTCCCAAGCCGAGGCAACTTTGGTGATAACGGACACGTGGCCTTTGGCGCGAGTCAGGGTTTCCTAAATTTCCCAAAACAAAATATTTAGGTGGCAACTCTGTAATCTGGCAAAGCAGTCTAGTTTGGCATTTTCAATTTAAAATCTGATTTTCCAAAATGATTTATCGGATGAGACTCTTTGGTGATTTATCAGTCTTACATTGCACTTTGTGAGATTAGATTCAGAACCGTGACAGGAGTCCGAACTATAGTAGCTGGGACCTAATTCGCGCCCTCTCCGAAAGGGGGGACGCATGTAGGAAGTTCAGGTAGTCTACAGTTTCTGGCGACTCTGTTGGGGATTTAGAGAACTTGACTCGAGCTCATGATATGTTGTTTTATTTACACTTATGTGTTTCTTTGCATTGCATTTGCATTGGTGCGCTTAAGTCACAATGTTTGCCGTCTGTTATTCCTGAATGGTTTGCTGGAGGCTTGCTTGGAAAAGCGTGCCATAAAATTTGACGATTCTGAGCTTTGCTACGTTGGGAACACAATCCTTGGTGTAACCGAGGCACCCTTTTTGACAAATCGACCTAGTTGTATATCGGAAACCATAGAGACCATTCCAAACTAGGACAGGTTGCTTACCCGAATGTAGGTTGTTTGAAACCATTTGCTTGCAGAGCGAACCCCTAGTTCCTGACGAAATTAGAACAGGGAAACCCTACCCCACCATAGGGGTGTTTTCCTCTCACTTGCTTGATATGTGTTGTTAGGGTGTGTCTCTACAGGATGTATGTATCAGTTACAAGTCTGGGTATCAGTCTGAGGACATCAGTGTTTGAGGGTATCAGTATTGTAGCAGAAAATTTGGGGGCAGAAATCAGTGGTTAAGTGTAGTTTGTCCAGCTTATGATTATCAACTGTGTGTTGTCTTTATCTAAGCCGAGATGCTATCCGTTTTCTGATTGTTGTTTCCTTTTTTTTGCTTTATTTTCCTTTTTGCAAGGTAGTATTTTATCATTGCTTCCAAAAAGGCAGATACTCCCCGAGCACTCTAGACTAGAGAAAGGAGACTTTCCCGATCTGAGGATCTAATTGGTGGACAACCAGTGTTCATTTCGCTACCCCGGTTACTAGATGGAGGTCAGTCAGGCATAGGTCATCAGTTCAACAGTCTCCGATTCAGCGATCGCTATCTACCTCACTTGTGTGCAGTAGGGTTCAGTTTCCTATTTCAGAAAGAGAGCATTCACCAGATCCGATAGACCAGCCCCCTTTAGTCAGTATGAGTATGGAAGACATAATGCGTCAGCTCCAACAGACTATGGAGGCCATGCAGCGGGATGCTGCCCGCCAAGCAGAGGTTACCGCCCGCCAAACCAAGGTCATAGCCCAGCAGGCCGAACTCATTACCAGGCTACAACAACAGCAACAAACACAACAGGGGACATCTTCTACATCCCATCCACCTCCAGTAGAAATTCTTGCACCAAGGGCTCCTATCCCAATAGCCAATGCCAAGGAGAATACAGATGTCCCAGTAGATCTAACTCCGCCTCAAACATCCAAAGCACAGGCCTACCCAATTGAGGCCCCTTTCAAGTTTGGAGTGGATCCAACTGCATTAAAAGTAAGTAAGCTTGAAAAGCTGTTCAAGAGGGCTCAAGGCGTTAACTCCATTCCAGACATAGAGGATGGTTACACAGATTCAGCAGTAACATTGCCGGACTGGTTCAAGATGCCACATATAGACCGTTTTGACGGTTCGAGAGATCCTATGGTTCATCTGAGGCTGTTCTCGGATATTCTGCGCCCGATGGGCTTGACTATACTCCAGAAACTATCTCTGTTCAATCGGACCCTCTCGGGCATTGTGACCATCTGGTACGCGAAACTGGAGGATTCAGTGAAGAGGAATTGGGAGGAGATGGTCGAGGCCTTCGTTGCCCAATATTCGTACAATACTCAAATCGAGGTCACGACTCGTGATCTCGAGGCAACTAGGCAGGAGTCGAAGGAAGGATTTTCCAACTTTGTCACTCGATGGAGGGCCAAGGCCTCCATGATGACAACTCGGCCACTCGAGAAAGATCAGATAAGGATGTTTATGCGCAACCTACAACCCAAGCTGATGTAGAAAATGATCGTCTTACCCCTCTCCACCTTTGCTGACTTGCATGAGATAGGGGTATAGATAGAAGATGCTATGAAGCAAGGTCTGGTTGACCAGGAGAGATTGCCCAACAGGGCGTTTACACGCAGTTCGAATGCAGCTACAAGTAGTAGTGCAGCCGCAAGAACTTCTGATGTGGGCATGGTCACCACCACCAGATCAAAAACAGCCACACCCTTCACCAGCTCTTCCGGAACCACCTCTCAACCAGCAAAATATTCGCCTAGGGGCCAGAGGACCTTCACCCCACTTTACATACCCCTGTCCAAAGCCTTGGGGGTTCTAATCAGAAAAGGGCATCTGAAGCCCCTGGAACCACGCCCACTGCCAAGTAACCTCCCTCCCACACACAATCCAGCTAAGTATTGTGCCTTCTATCAGCAACATGGGCATGATACTGACGAATGCTTCAGATTACGTCATGAGATTCAAGATCTCATTGACAACAAGGTGATTGTGCCTCCTGAGAAGCCAAATGTCACCACTAACCCTCTCCCACCACATAACAACCCTCCTCCTCCACCCAGGCAGATAAACCTGATTCAAACCACGACCGTTCTATACAACCCTAGCATATACATCACTCTCTCCCACCTACCTAAGCTGACAGTGTTCATCCCAGAATGCACAAACTTGTGCATGATGAGCACGTCATTAACCCTACCCAAGCCAGTGGTGGTGAATGTCGAAGACAGAACTGGGGTGACTTTCGAGGAGAATAGGAACGTTGGTTCAGAACCTGAGGGATCTGCGAGTTTAACTGAGGAAACATACAACCCGTGCGGTTATATTGTGTCGACAGACCAGGCTAAGCCGAAAGTGGAGTTGCCAACTAGGGCAGAGGTATATGTTGTCCGAGAGGACGGGCCGAGTCAGGGGCTAAATGACCTAGTCGACCTTGAGGAGGATATCAGCAATCTACAATTCTTTGATGAGCGGGACCTAGGGGATGTGCAGGTTGGTTGGTGTGATCTTGAGCGAACAGCGGATGCTACAAGGTAGCTCGAACGAGCAGATATTGTTGAGAGTCTTAAGCGAGGGGCGATTAGAAATTAGAACATCTACAATGGCTGGAATGGTCGAGAACAAGGAAGAATCACCGGAGAGCACCGGTGCAAAGAATTTTGCTCGGGACTTGGGTACTTTGTGCACAGCAAACACAGAATAGGAGAACGCGCTGCAGCGGTTTGAACAAGAGAAAATCGAGAATGATGACAGGGCTAGAAAAGCCAAGGCCCCCACGGGGACAGAATGTGTTGTGAGCACAGAAACAACTACAGCAAAATTGGATAGTTGTCTATCGGTTGCTGAGGGCATATGGTGGAAAGACGATGATTTGCGTTTGGCCCATACTGATGAAGATTAGGGACAGAACTTCCTAGATGACACCTGGTATATTGAGGAGATCGACCATATGACCTGAAGTGGGCGGTACTTCAAGCCCCCACATTTGGACTGACCCGGAGGCATCAGGGAAAGACAGGGAAGCTGAGAAGCAAAAGGACAAGCTGTTAGAGGAGGAAGCTGTACTAAAGCAGCTAAAGAAAATTCAAGCAGACATCTTTATCTGGGGACTGCTCATGGCCTCCAAGGTACATAGACAAGTTGTCCTTTCAGCCATGGACAAAGCTAAGCTTTCGATTGATACAACGCCTGAACAGTTGGTGGGATTGGTGTTCCCTGGTGGTGCTTCACCAACCCTGACATTTACAGACAAAGAATTACTGCCCGAGGGCTCCAATCACAACAAACCGTTGTACATCTCTGTGGAGTGTAGAGATAAGTGGGTACCGGTTGTCCTAGTTGATACGGGATCTGCCATAAATGTATGTCTGTCGCGAACGGCATATGCTATTGGGTTGAAGCCCGTAGATTTCACACCAACAGCCCAGGTGATACGGGCTTACGATAACACTAGCCGGGAGGTGATGGGGACAGTACGAATTAAAACTCAGGTTGGCCCGGGTCAACAGGACATCGAATGTCATGTTCTAGATGTTCCAGCCACCTACAACTTACTCCTTGGACGGCTGTGGTTGCACCAAATAAGAGCTGTCTCTTCCATCATACACTAGATGTTGAAATACCCCTACGGGAAATGGGTGGCAATTGTTTTTGGAAACTTTTCAATACATCCACCGCTAGAGGTTACTACGCCAATCTTGGAGATTACACACAGCGAGGAGGGTGTCTTCCTGTCTGGGTTCACCTTAGCTGAGGCTCGGGTGGTGCAAGATCTTCTAGCTGTTGATGAGGGGCTGCATGTCAGTGCACAATCTCTGTACCTCATGAACAAGCTTCGACATGTGCCCGGGATGGGATTAGGAAGGAGTGGCCGGAAAGGCGTCATTGCATTGGCCGAAGTGCCACACAATCCCCATACCTTTGGTCTAGGTTATACACCTACCAAAGAGGACTAGGTGAGAAAAGGAAAGGAGATGGTTGGAAGAGCCAGAGCTAAACAAGCTGGGAAGCACTATGAGTTAGTGCATAGACTTATCCAAGGGACCCTGAATGGACGCTTTGTCCAGGAAGGGGAAGATTTCCCATTTTGCGACTTTCCAGAGCCATGGTTGAATTCAGAGAGGCGGTGCTTGCCGGGTTTTGAGATCTTCTTTGACTTACAGTTACCAGGGGATGAAGTTGCCAAAGAGCAGATTGACCCAACAACTGTGGCTGAGCAATGCAATGAGGATGAGTCCGATGGCATAGAACTTGAAACTGGGGTAGCACTGGCTTGTCTCCTCTCAGATCCTCAGATCTTACCAGAGTGCTCGGGTGATGATTTCTCAGTTTCCATGATTGGAATAACTTCGGTGGGCCCTTACGACGATACGATGCATCCATCGCACCCTCCCTCGTTTGGCAATACGAGGAAGGCTTTTGATCTAGCAATTCTGGGTTAAGTAGTGAACCGAAATCTAATTCCACAGAGTCTGTGGAGTCGGAATCAGCTTCTAGTTCTTTTGAGTCAAAGTCTGGTATTCTTGAGGGTGATAACTCGGATGCCACTGTCCTGTCCAGGTCGTCATTTTCATTTTCTTTTGAGTCGGTCGTAACTGAAGAATCAGACGATCTAGAAGTTAATGAGAATGGTACTGCTGTGGCTTTTGAGTACTTTTCTGTTCCTTTAGTTTATTGTATTAATCAGGACTTTAAAAATTTTGATGAAAACGACGAGGAAGAAATTCCTCCAGTTTTGAAACACTTAATTGACCGAAAGCATGAGAGGTTTGTAAAACCTTTGGTTGATGAAATCACCTCAATTAACATTGGTACTGAGAAGGATCCACGTCTAGTCCAGATCGGGTCCACGTTGTCTTTGGAGGCCTTGGCGCTTAGTCGCTTTATTAAAAGGTTTCAAAGATGTTTTCGCGTGGTCCTACAAAGACATGCCTGGAATCGATCACGAGATTATGCGATCTGGGATCTCTCTTGACCCAGAGGCTCGACCTGTTAAGCAGAAGCTTCGAAAGATCCGCCCGGATTGGGTTTTGAAGATCAAATAAGAGGTCACCAAGCAGATTGATGCAGGGTTCCTGTTAGTATCTGAATACCCTACTTGGTTGGCCAATATAGTTCCAGTGTCGAAGAAAGCTAGCAGAATTCGAGTGTGCGTGGATTTTAGGGATCTGAACAAAGCCAGTCCAAAGGACGACTTTCCTCTGCCGCATATCGACGAATTGGTGGACTTCACTGCGGGGCATGCACTGCTCTCATTTATAGATGGGTTTTCAGGCTACAACCAGATTTTGATGGCACCCGAAGACAGGGAGAAGACTGCTTTCACTACCCCGAGGGAACCTACTGCTATAGGGTAATGCCGTTCAATTTGAAGAATGATGGGGCTATGTATCAACGGGCTGCGACCACGATCTTGCTTGATATGATCCATAAAGAGGTTGAGGTGTACGTGGACGACATGATTGTCAAGTCCAAGGAACAAGAGGGCCACTACACCGCCTTGAAGAAATTTTTCCAACGGATTAGAGAGTATCGGTTGTGGCTGAATCCTCAGAAATGTACTTTTGGTATTACAACAGGGAAAATGCTGGGGTTCTTGATCACACAAAGGGGCATTGAGGTCGATTCTTCCAAAATCAAGGCCATCTTAGAAATACCACCACCAAGGACTGAAAAAGAGGTGCGAGGCTTTCTGGGTAAAGTGCAATTCATAAGATGGTTTATTGCAAAATTAACCTTGACTTGTGAACCACTGTTTGGTCTCTTGAAGAAAGGAAAGAAGTTCCAATGGAACGACCAATGTCAAGTTGCTTTTGAGCAAATCAAGCAATATCTTCAGAACCCACCCGTGTTGTCACCACCGGAGCTAGGGAAACCGTTGATATTGTATCTGTCAGTAACCGACACGACAATGGGCTGCATGCTTGCACAAGAGTCTGAGGACAAAGTGGAGAAGGCTATCTACTACCTAAATAAGAAGATGCTGGAATACGAGACCCGTTACACTCCGCTTGAGAAGGCTTGTTTGGCCTTGGTATGGGCTACCAGGAAGTTGAGGCACTACATGTTAGCTCACTCTGTAATACTGGTTTCGAGATTAGATCTCATCAAATATCTCTTCGAGAAACCGGCACTTACGGGTAAGCTAGCTCATTGGTTCCTTCTTCTCTCTGAATTCGATTTGAAGTACATGACTCGCAAGTCAGTGAAAGGGAGAGCGGTAGCGGAGTTCCTAGCCGATCACCCAGTGGAGGGAGATGAAGCAGTAGAATATTTGTTCCCAGATGAGGCCATTCTGCATGTTGAAGCAGAAACTTGGACTATGTACTTTGAAGTGTCAAACCAGTACATGTATGGGATAGGGGTGTTGCTAATAGCACCCGATGATTCTCGCATACCCTTAGCCTTCAAGCTCCGGTTCAAAGTATCGAATAACGAAGTAGAATATGAAGCATGTATCACTGGACTAGAAGCCGCCCTGGAACTAGGGGCAAAGCGGTTGGACGTCATCGGAGACTCGAACCTGGTTGTATCTCAAGCAAAAAGAGATTGGAAAGTTAAAGAAGAAAGAAGGAAAATCTATCACCAGACCTTGGACGTTCTGATTCCTCGGTTTGAAAAGCTGAACTTCGCCCATCTGTTAAGAGAGAACAACAGGTTCGCCTATTCTTTAGCAACTCTATCTTCTATGATAGACATCCCTTTCGGAGTCCGAATGCGTCCAATAATTATTGAACAGAAGTTTGTGCCGGCCTACGAGTTGGTTGCTGCGATTGATGAAGTACAAGATCAGAACCCCTGGTATCACGATATCTGGAACTTCTTAGAAAATAAGGCTTATCCACTAAGGGCAAATGCCAAAGACAAAAGGGCAATACGGCGAATGGCTACACAGTTCATCATCTGCGGGGGTAAATTGTACAAGCGGGGTCATCTGGGAATGCACAAGTTATGTGCGGATGAAGAAGAGTCGAAGCGCTTAATGGAGGCCATCCATAGAGAAGAGTGCGGAGCACATATGAACGGAGTGATGCTGGCTTGGAAGATTCTCAGACAGGGTTACTACTGGTCAACCATGGAGGAGGATTGTAACAGTTTTGTTCAGCGATGCCACAAGTGTCAGATCTATGCAAACCGCATGAATATTCCGCCGTCAAAGTTGTACAACATGACTTCACCGTGGCCATTTTCAGTCTGGGGGATTGATGTGATTGGGACAGTTACTCCGAAGGGGTCGAATGGGCATGAGTACATTCTGGTGGCGATAGGCTACTTTACAAAGTGGGTTAAGGCCCAATCCTATGCAGTGCTGAAGGCGTCGCATGTAGCTAAGTTCATTAGTAATAACATTATCTGCCGGTATGGGGTCCTGAATGAAATCATCTCAGATAATGGTTGCCACTTTAAGAAGGAAGTGATTGACTTCTTGGAGAAATACAACGTGGCTTTTCATAAGTCATCCACCTATAGGCCATAAACCAATAGAGCAGTTGAGGCCGCCAACAAGAACATCAAACACATTCTGCAGAAGATGGTGGAAACCTACAGAGACTGGCCAAATAAGCTGGCATTTGCTCTTTGGGGCTACAGAACGTCGATTCGGACTTCTACTGGGGCAACTCCATATTCCTTGGTTTATGGGATGGAGGTTGTTCTACTGATTGAAGTTAAGGTTCTGTCATTGCGGGTTATAGCTGAGTGCGGATAAATTTGAGCAGTTAGCGGCGAGCGAGTTCGAAGAACTCATGCTGTTCGATGAAAGAAGGTTAAAAGCACTGTACCACATCCAGGGTTATCAACGCAGGATTGCCACGGCTTTTAACAAGAAGGTTAAGTCCAGGAACTTGAAATAAGGGGATTTGGTGGTCAAAGACAATCAAGCTCCCACCCACGACCCTAGGGGCAAGTTCAGACCCAATTGGACTGGTCCTTACATCATCAAGTCTATCTGGTGGGGTGGAGCTGTCATTCTGATGGATTTAGATGGCCTTGAGTTCTCCCAGCCAATCAACATGGACAAGTTGAAGAAATAGTATCCATGAGTGGCTCGTTACGCCGAAAACCCGAAAGGACGACCTAAGCAAAAGTTAGAGCACAGAAAATTTGAAATAAGAAAAACTGAGCTTGCAAGGTTGAAAACCCAGAAAGGGCGGCCTTGGCAAAAGTTAGAGCGTAAAAGGAGAGTGTTAATACACAACTGAACCTAAACCGAACTACGTAAGGCTTGATTCCCATATTCGGGATACGTAGGCAACTTCATTCTAAAGTCCAGCCACAAACACTTCCAAATCAACTGTGTTCATGTGATTGTTTTGGCCATTTTTGTCTTTTCTGCGTTCAAGAGTTCGGTTGTGAGCTACAGTGCAGTGCTATTCAGACAAGGGGCAACTTTCCAGTTGTTGGATCCGGGGTTGTACATTTCAGTGATAGATCTCGGGCGTGTCCAGTTGTGATCTATATTGAAAATGGTTTTGAAAAGTTTTAATAAAAGTTGATTTTGCTCAAATTAATCTTTTACAACTTAGACCATTTTTGGACCAAAACAGAAAATTTTCAGTACTCACAATCTTCAATTTTATTGATTTCATTACAGAGCTCTTGACTCTCGATACAAATTGAAGTTGCTTTTTTATTACATTCAAAAGAAAACTTGAAAGTACAGATTAAAGCAATAAATTTGGGGCATAGTCAAGTCAGGTGTTCCTGCACCCCCTCCTGGAGCTTGTGGAACTTCGGATGCCAAAGTAGGCCCATTTTGTGCCTCCTCTTCAAGCCAAGCAATGCACTTTTCAGAAAGGGCACAACTGAAAGTGGAAGCGGGGGCCAGAAGTTCTCTCCTCCTCCATGCGGTGGCATACTAAGCTAAATGTGAGCCTTTAATTGGGTATGAAGTCGGGTATTCCACTCCCTCTTCCAGGCAAGTCTAGTCATGGCCGAACTGACACCTGAACCGAAATGGAAAGTAAAAGACACAGTGTGTTAGGCCCATCAGCTGAATGCCAGGCTGCCGGGACATGCTGTAACCCATCTCAGGTAGATCAAGCCAGGGACAACGCCAAGCGATGTCAACAGCAGATCGAGTGCACATTCATTCGCACCACCATCCCTCATCTGGGGCATCAACTAGACGTCGGCGAAATAAATAGCCACGTGCTGAATATGCTGGGCAAGAGTCCACTACTTTCAATTTATCCATGAGCCATATCTGGGGAGGGGTGAAAAATAAGACAGATTAAAGAATAGAGAGGTGTATGTAGAGAGAAAAAATGAGAAAAGGGTTTTAAGAGAAAAACAGAGCCTGAGGGCCAAGTGATGTGAGAAATACACATGTGAGAAGGGTGGGAAACATTACCTGTAAGAGTAGTGGACTTCCTGCGAATCTGGTTGTCTTCCAGCGATGGATAGCCCATCAAGGTTTCGGCTAATGTCATGCCAATGCAGCTCTTTTCTTCTTTCAAACCTTAGGCAATCTCAATCAAACGAATGCTAGACCCTCCAAAGCCAGGGGCAAGTAGAAAATGAGATAACATGCACAAACAGAGGGCATGTTGCCGAAAACTTTGCCAAAGATGATCGCCGCGGTCACCAACATTAGAAAAGCGATGAATCAAACTGGGAATGTCCAACTCCTCGTTGCGAATCAAAGACCGAGCGTCGTGCAAAGTAAGCCCACACATCTATCCTAAAGCTTGGATGTGGCTGAAATGGAACCGAGGCAAGATTTCCTCGTCGCGTTGCGACCCCATCAAAGCTTGGAATTCTTCAAAAGTGGGGCACATCTCTTAACCTCCAAAGCTAAAACATGAGTTATCGGATTCCAACACCTAGCCGCGGCATGGAGGAATGGAAAACGTAGCGGGGTGCGACTTAGCGTGAATAGGGCATTTATTCCGAAACTCCATAAATTCAACTTTTCCGAGCCATCTAAAGCCGCAATCCAATTGGAGAGTTTTTCGGCGAAGAACGGTTCCATTTGGGGCAAAAATGAAGCTAAAATGAAGAAACCACGAAGCTGGAGCTTTTATAGAAGATAAGGCCTTAAGTGGAGGACAGATGGCAGCAATCTGGAGGCTCCCACCAAAACTGACTGACCGACCAGTTGAAGTAGCCGACCGGCCACCTTTTCTGGCCAGCCGGCCACTTAAGTGGCCCACAGAAGTAAAAAGTGGCCAACATAAGCAATAAGTGGCTGGCAGCCTCTATTTGTCTCCAGCAAAGTGCTTTTAGCTTTCCTGTGTGTTGAGGATTCTAAAAACCTAAGTTTGATTCTATTTCGGATGCATCCTGTTGTTCTGCTTAATAGTTGTATTTGCTTATTAAGTTGTATTTGTTTTATTCATCGAGTTGTTGCTTTGCTTATTGAGTTGTTGCAGTTTGTTTATCGAGTTGTAATTGCATTGTTTGGCCTATCAAGGCCTTGTGTTGTTTATCGAGTTGTTTTGTTCTTACGATTGTTAGTCGGTTCACTACCTGATTAAGACAATGCATTTTGAATGTTCAATTTTCATCAATCTCATTTTTGTGCAAAATGGTGTGATGCTATCGATCGATAATACAAAATACAACACTTTTCCGATCAAAAAAGTTGTTTTCCATTCCATCATGGTTTCTTCTTTACAAAGGTACAAGTTTTAAGAAATAAAACTGCCTAAGGCTATACAATGTGCTAAAACTACTAGCAAAAAGAAAACAAAGCAAAAGCATCTGAATCGGTGCCATCCAGCTCAGGATCGAGAGGCTCTCTTCATCCTCTTCATCAGCTGAACAGATTCTGCATCATTGCCGTCGACACTGCTATCTGAACTAGAGCTGCCTCCGCTCCTATTCTCGGAGCCCTCCTCGGCATCGTCGCCACCCTCAGAACCTGAGCTGATGTCGTCGCCTCCACCCTCGAATGACTTTGATTGAGGACTCGCTGGCTCCTCCTCCCCACTAGACTCGTCATCGTCATCGCGTGTGACAGGTGCCCGACGTCTCCCTCGGCTGTGTGCCGGAACCTCTCTCTCTACCGCTAGAGAAGGCTCAGAGGGTCCTGTCTGCAAGGGTGCGACCTGAAAAGACAATTTGAATTTATTAGCAAGTATCAAGTACAAGTGCGGTATGCAGAGTGAGTACATGCAGAAGTCTGTTACAGTATGTGAATGCAATGTGTCAGATGTGATCTATACATGTAGTGTATCAGTCCAGTGCAATGCAGGGAGATGTTCAGTTGAAATGTTTAGTTTTAGTATATCAGTAGAAGTATGATGACTGAAATGTAAGAAAGCTGAAGAGTACCGGAATGCCGTGAGCGCTAAGCATCATCTCCCTCCGCAAGACAATACCCTCAAGTGAGGCCATCGCCTCGAGCAACCCCTCGACATATCCAATGGAGGGTTGAAGATGCAAGTTGAAACAATCAGTGAATGAATGAATAAGAATCTGAGTGAAACTGAAATGCATAAAAGCTGTAAAGTGTACCGGTAGTGAGCCAGGCGTCCTCACATATCGGTGATCAGGCAATGGAGGCTCAAGTGGAATCTGATAAGGTATCCCATACCCCCAACCTGTCAGCTTAGTCGGGGGATCCGACCATCCAACGCACTACCTAGTAGAAGGCATCTCTTTGACCTCACCTCTTGGCGCCCCAGCCCTGCTCGTCGAAGGGGCATCTGCTGCCCGGGCCCTACTCGTCGAGGGAGCGCCTACTGTTCGAGCCTTGCTCGATGACGCAATATCAGCTGCTCTCCCCGTGTGAGTACGAACACCTGCTAATGGAGGCATGAGGTACGCCTAGATATAGGTCTTGTAGTCCTTCTCCCCAATGAACCAGTCTGCATCAGAGCCTCGTATGATGTCAATGAGCTCCTGAGAGGAGAAATTCTCTATAGCCCGCATAGGTGGTAGAGGTGGTAGAGGAATTGACTATGATGGTAGGCCCAATGTCTGGCGCATGAAGTGCTCACCTAAGAACCAGGCTCGGCCCACGGGTCTCTCGAGTACAATCCGATATCGGGAGGTGCTCTGAGCTCCGGCAAAATGAAATCGGGCAAACTCTGGCATCGCCCCCCAGGGCTGCCATGTGATCTGCAAACAGCAAGTGCATAGACTGATAAGTTACCATTAGATATGCAAAGCGGATTGAAGATAAAAATAAAAAAAAAAAAAAAAAAACTGAGTTTTGGGTTACCTCTACCGTCCTCACTGTGTCGAAGTACTGACGCAAGTATGGAAGGGTCTCTCGGGCCCTCTGCTGGCACCGGCTGTCATATCGGCGTAAGTAGGGTACCTCGTAGGGTGTCTCAACCTTTGGCTCAGGAGCGAGCGCTGGGAAATAAGCACATACCCATAGCTGTGAAAAGTAAGAGGGTGGCTGTAAGAATACAGATAAACACAGATAATGTGGAAAGCAGAGTATGTGTGTGCAATGTCCAGAGAATACAGAATATAGAAAGTGCAGAAAGCAAAGTATGGCGCAGTGTATAGAAAGTACAAGTGCAGAGCAAAGATTGAACTATCGTTAATGCGATTAATACGATTATCTGATGTCTGAGAAAAGCGAAAGCATGGCAGAAAATGTAAAGCTGAAAAGTAAAACATACCTCCCAGGCTGTCTAGTAGCCACCTAATATGTTCCCGCTCCTGCGGGAGGTCGAGCTCATATAGCAGTAGAGGGTAGCAAGGTCAGCGCCCCCCAATCATAGTGCCATACCTGGGATAGGTCCACTAAGGCACTTAACAAGTACAGCCCGACTGTGTTCCCCCTGTCGGCAAACAAGGTAGTGCCGAAGAGAAATATGAGGAAGCCCCGAGCATACTGCTCTGTCTCCTCGACCGTCGTAGGCTCTCTCCCTCTGAAATGGTCGGCGAACTAGGTATACTAGACTAAGCCCAATGATCGAAAAATGGGCGGATGTGCTCCCAGTAGATGAGTCCAAGCTGCCTTCCACTCACCCATATCAGAGTCATATGGGATCGACTGGCCTCCTAACTCAAGGCCTGTCAGCATCGCGAAGTTGTACGGGGTCATGGTCATATCCCTCCGCGGTAGAGAAATGGAAAGAGTTGGTGGTGTCCCACCATCTCTCTACCAATGCCCCTAAGACGGTCCTACTCGTAAAGAGACGCAAGAGTCCTGAGCAGAATAGGCTAAACCCGCCTCATCGATAATCTGCTGTACACCGTCAGGAAGCTCCAAGTACCACTCCCTCGCTGTGGTGGACCCATACCCGTGGGTAAAACGGGAGTCAACCTGTGTAGATGGACAGAAGTGCAGTATGCATGTGTTCAGAATGAACAAAAATACAGTATGCATGTGTTCAGAATGAACAGAAATACAGTATGCAAGTGTTCAGAATGGGCAAAAGTACAGTGTGTGAATGTGTTCAGAATGAGCAGATGAAATATAGTGCAAAAGTGCGAGCTATGCAAAAAATGTAAAGTGCATCGCAGGAAATACAAGAGTACAGTGTGTACCGCAGTGGCATCGTGAGACAGATGGGACTCAGGCTCCCGTAGTAGCAGATCTGCGGGCGCAAGCTGTGCAAATCCAGTGAAGTAGCGCACTGTGCTAGGTGGTAGCACATCTACCTCAGGATGGTACGTTGTGGGATCGGATGGCCGGACTCTCGGCGGTAATGGAATGTGCTCGGGCTCCTCCTCTATCCCCGGAGGACCCCCGTCATGAGGAATGTCGTATGCCATCTATAAAATGAGACGAAAATGAGCAAAATGGGACGAAAATGCAAAAAGTCAACCCTCGGGAAGAGAAAAAGTCAAAAAGTCAAAACCTGGGAAAAGGGCACCAAACTAAAGGCAAAGTTGAGGGAAACAAACCTCAAATGGTGAAAATGGAGGAAAAGGCTCCGAAAACAACTTTTGTTCAGTTCAAAACGAAGAGAATCGAAAGGTCTTAATGAATCAACTTCGCGAAGGACATTGGGAAATGCGTAAAAGGCATAGATCAGAGAGGAAAAAAGGTCTAAGGATAAAGAACAAGGGATTTTGACTTTGTATGTGTGAAGAAAAGTGATTTGGAGTTGTGTTTTTAAAGTCCTCCGTCTTGAAAAAGACAAAAGCGTCAATGGCCCGGCGGTGTTTGTGTTTGTGGTGATGGGCCATAAGCGGTGGCAGATGTGGCAAGTGGTAAGCAAGCTTCTAGGTGGCCGGCAGGTTCCCAGTGTACTCCCTGTGTGTTTTCAGGTTGTTTTGTGTCCTTGGCCCTCGAGAAAGTGCAAGAAAAGTCCACTTTTCAGCTCAAAATGTCTCCGTGGAAGTTTCAACTCATGCCTTCGATGCGTGACTCATCGTCGGCTGGCATGAACGAGGTGTATCCTTTTAAAGTGCATTGTAACTCCTCCGAGAGGTAACTCAGAGGTTGCAACTGAATCGGTCCTTTTCAGACACACATTTCTTTATTCGATGCTTTGCATCAAACATGTTATTGATATTACATTGAACATGCATCGATTATCATGCACATAATATGTATGTTGTGTCGCGTTATACCACACATGATCTCATGTTTGCATAGAATATGCATGTCACATTGTATTGCATTGTGCATGCCCCCTCATTCATATAGAAAGCGTTCGTACTTGTTGTACTGAACATACATTCGATGTTGCATAGAACATGCTCCATGTTATGCTTCTGTTTTGTTCCTGGCATAACATGCATGAAGCATGCCTTTCTAAGCGTTGCATCATGGTTATTGATGTCGCATTAAACATGCATTCCTATTATATTGTACCTGTCAAAGTTTCTTCCTTGTGCAGGCGCAATATTGTATATACGGTTCATTCAAAACTGGTGCAACCAGACGATATTGTATGTACAGTTCATTCAGAGGGATTTCGGGTAAGATCATTCCTGTCCTTCGAACACCTTCCTTCAGTTGGAAGCGTTTGGGGCGTATGCCCAATGCTTATACCTTTGTTTGGTTGAAAGTGTTTGGGGCGTGTGCCCGACGCTTATACCTTGCTTCGGTTGGAAGCGTTTGGGGTGTGTGCCTGACGCTTATACCTTTCTTTGGTTGGAAGCATTTGGGGCGTGTGCCCGATGCTCATACCTTGCTTCGGTTGGAAGCATTTGGACCGTGTGTTCGACGCTTATACCTCTCTGCTTTGGTTAGAAACATTGGGTTGCGTGCTCGATGTTTATACCACTCTTCGATTAAGCGTTTGGGGCATGTGCCCGATGCTTATACCTTGCCTCGGTTGGAAGCATTTGGGACGTGTGCCCGATGCTCATACCTTGCTTCAGTTGGAAGCGTTTGGACCGTGTGTCTGACGCTTATACCTCTCTGCTTTGGTTAGTAACATTGGGTTACGTGCTCGATGTTTATACTACTCTTTCAGTTAGAAACATTTGGGGCGTGTGCCCGACGCTTATACCATGCTTCGGTTGGAAGCGTTTGGGGCATGTGCCCGACTCTTATACCACTCTTTCGGTTAGAAGCATTTGGGGCATGTGCCCGACGCTTGTACCTTGCTTCGGTTGGAAGCGTTTAGGGCATGTGCCCGACACTCATACCTTGCTTTGATTAGAAGCATTTGGATCGTGTGCCCGACGCTTATACTACCTTGTTGGTTAGAAACATTGGAACGTGCTCCGGTGTTTATACCACCCTCCAGTGCTTGCACCGCCTCCCCTTTTTCCTCTCGCGTGTGGCGCGTTAGGATGCTTTGGTTAAATGCATTTGGACTGACTCCGATGCTTATATCACTCTTTGCTTTGATCGCATAATATTTGAATGTGTTTCACTTGTTATCATTGCTTCTTTCCCTGCGTGTGCCATGCGTTGGGATCTTGTTCGCTGTCTCGGGTGCGCTCGACGGTTGTTGCTCTCTGCTTTCCTGCGTGAGGCGCAGTTAAGATTGCATAATTTTCTTACATCCTTTCTACATGAGATGTAGTTTGGTTCATGTTAACTTGTTTGTGTATGAGTTTGCTGTAGCATTTCTTTGCATCACATTTGCATCTAGATGCCTCATTACGGCTCTCATTGCATGATCATAGGTTATGTTATGTATTGTGTATGCCGGTTGCATTTTGCCCCTGCCTGTGGGCACATCTATATTGTTGTCTTGCTTGTTTGTCTAAGTTTTCAGCCTTGTCAAAAATGGGTCGTCTCTTGGCTTTGACATTCACTCCCGTCATTTCATGACTTCCGAGTTCTGTCAAAGAGGGGCAACTATAGACACCCCATTTTTGACCGACCTTAAGACTCAAATGTCATCGTTTGTGCGTGCGATGATTGTGCATGTTTGTACTCGTTTTGAGTGCCTGAGTTCTTGGCTGAGTACCGTGTCTTTGAGCCTCTAAACCCTTTGTGTTTTGGCCTTGTTTTTGGGCCAGACCTTGGTGCCTCTTGCCTGGAGGGGAGAAGGGCCCTGCCGGCCACTTGTGGCATTTGTCAGCCACTTTTTCTCCTTGCCAGCCACTTGAAGTGGCTGATCAACTAGTTAAAGTGGCCGACCGGCTAGTTGAAGTGGCCGGTGGCCAATTCTCTCCTTTTTCAGTTATTTTCAAATCTTTTGAGCCAGCTGTTGCACACTGAGTGTATCCTCCACACACGTGTATGGATGGATTCAAACAAGCTTCTAGCTTGTCAAGGAAGCTTTGGCTTGCATTTTCTATATAAGGAGAGGTCCCTCCCCCTTGTTTGGGGTTTAGAATTTTTAGAGTCAAAAATTTCATTCTCTCTCTAGAATTCTCTCCCTCTCTCTCTATATTGTGTTACATTATGCTCAAAAGTGAGTGTTCTTCACATTTTTGCCTACAACCCCTTAGCTAAACATCTTGACCTTGGAGCTGAGATTCCTTAAGGCTTGTTTGGACTTCCTAAAGCTGGTTTTGGCTCAGAAAAGCTGCTGTCTTGCTGCTGTCCTTTAAGGGTAAGCATATTCCCCTTTTAAGCTTATTTTTGTACACCATCTTGGCCACCTTTGCATGCTGTTTTGGGCCTAGTTGTCAACTATAAAAACCTTTTTTTTAAGTGTTTAAAATGATGGTTTAAGGCTCTTTTGGAGTTAGGGGTGGTCTACCCTCTTTATTGGCTTATTTGCTAATAGTTTTGCTACCTTTTAAGGCTTTTCAAACAACTTCTTTTTGGCCTTTTAACCACTGAAATCCAGGGGAATTTCAGTGGTAGAAACTTGGTTTTGAGGTCCCAAATGGGAAGGGGTGGTCTCCTCTCCTTGTGTTTTCTTTGCAAGTGTTGATGGCCTAAACTTTGAGCATGTGTTTCTACTATTTCATGGCTTGATCTCAGCATGTTTTTGGCTATATTTTAACATGTTTAAACTCCGTTTTTGGTTGGTTTAGTCACTGGTTGTTTGTATCTTGCACTTGTGGTGCAATTTTGCTTACTAGCTTAGCATGCCCAATGAGTTAGTCCATCATTCTAGCATGTGTTAGCTTGGCTCCAGCACATTTTTGCTCATGTTTTAGCATGCTTTAACTCTAATTTGGATAGTCTTGGTCATATATGCTTTGCTTTGTATGGTTGTAGTGTAAATGGCCTTGACTAGATTTGAGTTTTGAGGCCTTTAACATGCTATGTATGTGATGATTGCATGTTTTGGCATCATTTAGCATGCAATTTCAGTGCATATAGTGTAGACACACTCTCACATATTTTACTCTTCCATCGCTTTTGAGAGTTGTGCTCTATGCTTTACTTGTAAGCTTATATGCGAACATGTTTTTCTTACTATTCAAGCTTCAATTTCAGCATGTTGTAGTCTCTGATTTGGTATGATTAAGCTCTGTCTAGAGTTGGTTTGGTTGTTTATGCTTGATATTGCATGCTTCTAGAGTGATGCTCTTTGCTAGCTTAATGTATTTGGCTTTTAAGCATGCATTACATGAGTTGTTTGCATTGTTTTTAAGTCACTTAGCATGCTATTTCAGTGCTGAAATGTGTGTTATTGCACTCCATTGTTTCAAACTTTCATTCACTTTGAAAGTGGCCTTAAGCCCCTTGTTGGCTTGAGCATGAACTTGAGGCATTCATGCCTATTGGTTTTAATCCTCCCTTGAGTTTCTACTAACCAATAGCATGATACTTTCTTCATGCTCAAGGCACTCAAAGCTTAGGTCATCTTTCAAATTAGAGGACTTGCACATTGGACTTAACCAATTAAAGAATGGTTCGGTAATGTAAAATGTGTAAACAAGAATTGAGTAAAGCATGTGTTTGGATCGGACGTTAATCCAAACATGAGAAATGTGGGACGTTTCATACTCAAGTGATAAAACGTGTCACATTTCTTGGTCGCCGTCCCCCCCTTGATCATGCATGATAGGGTGGAGGTTCTTCGAGTTTTATTTGTGCATTCATTGACATTGTACAAACTTGGTTCTTGGCCATCATGCATTGAAAATGCTTGGTTGGTGGCTCGGAAGCCAAGTGACGCACTCCTTTGAGCTTGAGACATGATAAGGAGGGTGGCCGTACACATATTTCCTTGCAAATACATTGTTGTGCCTCTGTTGTTCTCTGTTGTAGCAAAACCAGTAGCCTGGAAAATAAGTGGCCGACCAGCCACTTGAAGTAGCTGACCACTCCAACTAACTAGCCGATCAAGCGATTGAGGTGGTGGCGACCACTTTTGTGGTGACGCCACCAACCCAATTTTGCAAAAATGATTATGTTTTGAGGCGAGGCGATGGAGGATTGGTTCAATGTTTGGAGGTCAAGGCGAGTGTAAAGAGGCAACCTTTGGCAAAGCGATGGATTTCCGAGCGGACGCCAACCGAGTATGCATGTCTCCCTCATCCCTCAAGGCCATTTAAATTTCATTAGTTAGCTTAGCATAGTTAATTATTCAATTTGGTTTGTACCATTTAATTAGCTTAGTGTTAGCTAGTTATTCAATTCAGTTTGTAATTAATTAGCTTAGCATAGTTAATTAGTTGGTTTGTAATAATTAGTTTAATTAGCATAGCTAGTTAGCTTATTCATTCGGACCCTCCTTCGAGAGGGCGCAATGTTGTAAAAAATGTGCGTGTGTGCGTGCATGTCTTCCAACCCTATTTCTTTCTCCCTTTTACTTATCAGCTTTCGATGGTTAGTTTAGGGCATATGTCAATTAGCATCCTTATGCTTGCATGCGTGCATCATTCATTTGTATTGCATGCACCGGGCTCGGCGCATCATTCAAACTGCATTGTATTTCAATACACTTACTTGAATATGTGTTTCAAAGCATGTTATCAAGTGTTGCATTCATATGCCACCTTAGATAGCCGAGCCTATTTAGTTGCATTATTGCATGTGTTGCATTAAGCATTTAGCATAGTTAGGGATCATGCATAATTTCTAACTAGCTTTTGTTTTGGCTTGGAGTACACTGTAAGTGTTTACGCTTTAGCATACTTGCATGAGTGTGAGTGTTGCCATGATAGCATGCTTGCCATGAGGTTATTTGCTTATATGCTAAACTGCTTGAATATCTGTGGGTGAAGGCTTGATTGCCTGAATTGGAATAACTCAATGATGTTGTGAGTTTTAAGCCCACTTTGCGAAGTGGCAAAATCTCGTTTTCAAGCCCACTTGAGGGTGGCAAATCCGCGCTTTAGCCTATTTGCGAGTAGCACTTTCAAACCATTTTAAAAAACAAACATGAGTTGTTTTGTTCCAATCCTTGTGATTCGGTCTATACTTGTATGCTGTGCGCATCACATAGTAAAGTTAGATTAATAATCGGAATAAGAACGCATGTGTCTATAAAACAACATATCATGATAGTAGAGGCCGATCCTTTGATCGGGTGAGCGGGGGTGCTCATTTCATGACCTTCCCCCCTCGTATCCAAGTTCCGGAGCCGAGGCAACTTTGGTGATGATAGACACGTGGCCTTTGGCGCGAGTCAGGGTTTCCTAAATTTCCCAAAACAAAATATTTAGGTGGCTACTTTGTAATCTGGCAAAGCAGTCTAGTTTGGTATTTTCAATTCAAAATCTGATTTTCCAAAATGATTTACCGGATGGGACTCTTTGGTGATTTATTAATCTTACATTGCACTTTGTTAGATTAGATTCAGAACCGTGACAGGAGTCCGAATTGTAGTAGCTGGGACCTACTTCGCGCCCTCTCCGAAAGGGGGGACGCACGGAGGAAGTTCGGGCGGTTTACACATACACACGATGCCTAGTCTTGCTAAGTCTTATTCTGAGAATGCCTAGCCATACTAGGTCTTTTTAGCGCACAAAAAGCTCAGACATAGATTTTGCATCTTGTCCCAAAGATACACTGATTACCAAAGGGAAGCGCAATTCATCTTGCCCTCATGTTCCATAAATTACCAAGGGGAATCCCAATTCATGTTGCCCCTAGGTTCTACAAATTGCCAAGGGGAAGCTATCACAACCCTATCATGCCCCAAACAGGATAGCAATTACGATCAGCCAGTAGTGTCTGACTACCGAAAGCCTAGCAAGACAAGACAAGACAAGATTGAATTATAACTTTGGGACTTATACGGAATTACCTGTTCATTATATTAGTTAAAGTCTATCTAGAGCATTTGCATAAGGTACAATGAAAACAAAACAAGCATACCTCTTGTTTATATTGAAAATTTACAAGTTCAAACAACAAAAAAAAAGGGTACATCATCCATAAGACGTCTTTATAAAAAAAATAAACATATAAACAGCCCTCATGTCCTGAAATTAGAACTCCCCAAAGAACAAAATAAAAGAAAAAGCTTCTAGTGTGACTCATTCTCATGTCCTTGATCTTCATCTTCACCTACATACATATAAGGGAAAGGGGTTAGCCATTGACCAGTGAATAGTAATAAAGTAAGATGGTAAATGAATGAACATTGAAAAGCACTATAAACACAACTTTAAAACATAACTTTAATTTGTGCAAGGAAAAACATGACTTGACTTGTAAACATATATAATGAAGAGTATTTCAAGGATTACAAGGTGTTTAACCGGCCTGGGTACTGGCTAAATGAAACAAGATGAGTTCGACCATAATACATAATTGGTTATTCCTCCATTATTGCGACATGATCCAAGAATGCCATCTAAATACATCATCAAGAGTA
This sequence comes from Camellia lanceoleosa, assembly GCA_025200525.1. NCBI lineage: Eukaryota > Viridiplantae > Streptophyta > Magnoliopsida > Ericales > Theaceae > Camellia > Camellia lanceoleosa. The sequence goes on along the minus strand of CM045762.1, from coordinate 102,884,327 downwards.
TAGAATGTTCATGCATAGCAATCCGTATCATAACTTGTAAACATAATCAAATTTTGTATTAAAAATATAATATGTTAAACATAACGTTACTGAATCATTACTCACAAATGGCTTAGTCAAACAAAGGGTTTCCTCCTTCCAATGCTTGACATACACAAAGCAATAACATGACATTGAAGTACTTACTTAACTTGCATAAACTTAACAAACCGAGTACCTAAACTTAGCTTAATGTTTGTCTAAACTTCTTTCATCTATTGAGTGTTTTCCTAGGTTTAATATAGGTCTTGAACAAGTATATAACAAGCGTCGATTACATCAAAGAAGTGTTCTATGTGATCAGGGCCTTCGGTGCAAGAAATTGGATGGAAAATGAAATTCCCACACGTACGGTTGGCCAGGGCACGTGGCCCACGCACGTGCAATTATTGCAGTCTTGGACTTGTGTTATGGGGAAGCAGGCCGCACATGTGGTTCTGGAAGAACAGCACCTGTTCAAAATTTCTGCATTTTCTAAGCTTCCTTCTTCCATTTTGTTGAGTTAGGGATTATGAAAACTTAATATAAACCATGCAAAATTAATGGTAAACATGAAAATGAGGTTATTTTCCAAATCAAAACTATCAAAACTTGGGTTGGTTCGAAGAAACAAGGATCAAACTTTGAGATTTATCAAGAAATTGAGAAAAACTATCTTTTCATGAAACCTATCTCTTCTTCCTTTCTAAACATGAATTCAAGCCACAAAACTTATGAAAATCGAAAGAACATATGATGAAGGTCCACATGCATCAAGAACATCAAAAATTGCTTCAAAATGATGAAATCCTAAGCTATACAGCTTATTCTTCATTCTTTCTCATAATTCTTCATTCTTAAACCAAATTAATCCTAACTTTTTCTTGATTTTGGATGCTAGGAAGGTCTACAACAAGAATTAGGATATAAATCTTGCCTTAGATTTGCTAAGGGATGAATTTTGGTGCAATTCTGTTTGAGTTATTCCTTTTCCTGCTTTCTCTTTTTCTCTTCTTCCTTCTCCCCTTCTCTATTCCTTCTCTATTTTCCTAACAAACTTTATTCTTTCTCTTTTGGTTTTGATGAGTTGGGGCAAGACAAAATATGTATGGGACAAAAAGGTAAGGTAACTACTTGCTTAAGATAATTTAATACATGTTAAGACTAACTAAAAAAGGTTTAATCCTAATATTTCTTAACTCAATTATTCTAAATTAAGGTTCACTAATCCTACTTAATTAGTACTACTCTAAATTAGCAAAGCAACAAATTATATGAAATGAACTAACACATTAGACTAAAGTCTTTAAGCTCCTCAATTAAGGCATAGGCACATCCTATGGTGTTCAAATTCTAATTTAAAATATTCCCTAACTTGAAACATGGAACAAATAATTTTCTAAGCTTAAGTTTTCAAGCTAACTCCTCATTCTCTTATAATCCCTATCAAGTTCTAGTTCAATTAAGCATCAATATAAGATGTAGAATGCAAGCATGGCGTGATATGCATTATGCATGAATGACTGATTGTCACAGAAATGCAATTCATCTTGCCCTGGTGATGCACGAAGTGCAAGCTCCAACACAGTCCGGTGGCATATCTGACCAAAATAATTGTCTCCATCCAAGATCGCTGGCATATCTGACCAAATAACGAGGTCCTCATCCAAATCCAATATAATCTTAGGGCCGGCCAGCTAGAAAGTTGTACAAGAGGCATGAATGTTGTACGACAAGCATAAAATTTGTACAAGAAGCTCAGAAAAATGTCCGACCAGAGAGAAAAAGGCATGGCCAAGCCATTTTCAACCTTAGAAGCTTAGAAACGTCACATCAGGTGCATTACCATAGGTCTTTACTTCACCAGGACGCGGCCATCTTCATTTTCAAACTCGAATTTGTCAAAACAAGAACTCGGAAGTTGGTAGGGTTTCCTATACAAAACTCATGAGGTGTTTCCCCATAAGCACCGCTTCCTAAGAAGTTTTCTTAAAACATCGCTTCTTGGAATAAGGCGGCTCCATACGCTAAGTTCCAAAACCTACATGGTGCTCTCCATAGCACCACTTCCTGAGATGTTTTTAAAAAGTATTTCTTCCTAGAACGAGGCGGCTTCATACGTCGAGTTCCAAAAGCTTCCTGGGATGTTTTCTAAAAAACATTGCTTCCTGAAATAAGGTGGCTCCGTATGCCAAATTCCAATTTTTTTCAAAATGAGATGTTTGAAAAACATTGCTTTTTCATAAGAATAAGGCGATCCTATACGCCATTTCCAAAATTATGAGATGCTCCCCAGAACATCACTTCCTAAGATGTTTGAAAAATATTACTTCTTGGAGAAAGACAGCTTTGTACGTCAATCCCAAAAACTATGAGATGTCATCCTTAGCATCGCTTTTCAAAATAAGATGTTCAAAGAAAGTCACTTTTCAAAATAAGGAGAAAGGTGGCCCCATACGCCAATATTCTGAAACCCATGAAGTGCTTACCTGTAGCACTACTTCCTGAGATGTTTGAAATATATTGCTTCTTAGAATAAGGTGGCCCCATATGTTGGATTCCAAAACTCTGAGGTGCTGTCCATAGCACTACTTCCCAATTGTGAGGTGTATCTATCACATCATTTTTTTGCATCTATCACATATGCTATCATTTTATTGCATTCACCTTTTCATGTGAAATGTGGTTAGGCTTTCTAATACTTTGTTGCATTCACTTTCTCGCGTGAAACGAGTTTAGGTTTTTGATCACTTTTGCACTTCCTCCACTCGTGTGAAACGTGTTTGGATTGCACCCATGTGTTTACCTTCGTTGGCTGTCGGCCAAAGTTGAAGTTGTTTATTGCTGTGATTGCTGGTCATGTGCAAGTTCTTGGTTACATATCTTTCTCCATTGCGTGAAACGTGTTTGGATTGCACTCGTAGGTTCACCTTCATTGGCCGTTGGTTGAAGTTGGAGTTCCCTATCACTGTGATTGCTGGTCATATGCAAGTTTTTGGTTACGTACTCTCCATTTTCTTGAAGGCTGCTCACTTTCTTCCCAACCGTTTCAGGCTAATTCCTTTCCTAGCTTAGTTCTCTTTCATTTCTTTTTATTTCCTTAAACCTTAAACATATAAACTTGATATTTTTCAATGTAAAGTATATGAAATTGTTGTGGAATACTTAAGGCTCTTCAACATATGTCTTTGGCACACTTCAATATTCATCAAGTCTTGATCACCTAGGATGCTTCTAGGCATCCATTTGACACTTGTTAATACTTGGTTTAGACTTGAAATGAGCTTAAAAAACCTTGGATAATCTAAGAAAATATTAGGAAACACTAAGAAAAGTTAGAACACTTGAAATTATTTTAACATGTATTTAAAAGACACCTTGGAAGTCCTAGTTATTGGGGGACTTACGCCAATAATGTCTTGATGGCCGAGATGACCTTGCCACCTTCGGGTGGGTCATTTAAGCGGTACCCAGGCTGGTTAAACACCTTGTTCCTTAGAAAGTTCATCTGTTTGCAAGTCAAGTTTTGCATCGTCTTACTCAAGTTAATCTATGTTCAAATTATGATTTGATGATATGATTATAAAGCTTGTCAGTGTTCATTCATTTACCGCTCTACTATATTACTATTCACTGGACAATGGCTCACCCCTCTCCCTTATATATATGTAGGTGATGAAGAGTTCGATTACGAAGAGAAGTTTGAATAGAAGCTGGTCTTGTATGCTTGTGCTAGATTTTTAAAGCCTTGTTATATGTGTTGTATTTTACTTTTGTTGTATAGATCATGTAATAATTCAAAGATAACAATGTAAGAGGAATGTATTCTTTCATTTCATATAGTTATGCACTGCTCTGAATGGATGTTTTCAAATGGACTCAATATAAGAAATAATGGCTTTCACACTTGTAAATGAAAATTTTGCCCCAATTATCATATGAGTCCAATTTGTTTTATAGGTTAGGCCTTTGGTAGTCCACGACTGCTGGCCGATCACCACACTATTCTATTTGGGGTAGGATGGGGTATGACACTTAGGTACGTGTCTGCTCGTGACAATTCGTTTCAGGTGACCGCTCGAGCAGTGAAAAAATCGGTCGAGCGTAGATGAGGTGCTCGTAGTAGTTCATTTTATAGGTTGAGGGACCGCTCGAATGAACAAGTGGTTGCTCGAGCGAAGATGAGGGGGTTCCCAGTGTCTTATTTTGTAGGCAAAGATACTGAGAGGTTTTATTCACCGCTTGAGCGGTCTACGCGATATCAGTCACTTAAAAAGTGACTTTTAGATCATTTTCTTCGCTTTTTCTTTTCTCTCTCCTTTTCCCTCTCTAGCTTAGAAAACCCTAGCCACCCCTTTATAGGAATCCTCCATTTCTACTTAGATTTACAACCCCATTGCTTGTAAAAGTTGGAGTTTTGGTAAGGAATCAAGCTTTCTACCGATTGGATTGGGATTTCACAAAGAGTTCATTGATAATCCAGCTTTTTGGTCTTGAATCTTGAGATGGGACTACTTTTAACCTTGTATCTCTTTGATTTGAAGATGATTATGTGTTGTTGCCATGACATTGATGAGTTGATGAATGTTTGAGCTATAAATTGAAGTTTTCTTACAAAAATACAATTTTCTTAAGGCTTATACTTTCAGCCATGGATTATGAAAGTTTTTGATGGAAATTAATATTATATATGTTAGAGGGGAAAAAGCACCAAATTTTATAAAAACCCTAATTTTGAAATTTTAGAAATAATGTAGTGAAATGAAATTGATCCTTAATTCTTAAAATTTGTGATTGAAACATTGATACTTGACAAGTATTGAATGGAGAATTGTGAATTTGGAATGTTCTTGAGATATTGGATATTGTAGAGATAGGGGAAACATTTGCCCCGGGTTACTAAAATGACCACCGTTCATGGCATTCTTGCCTTGGCTGCAATCAAAAAGGGTTATATTTGTCAAAATTGCTTGGATGGTGAAAAATTACTTTTATTCTAATGAATGTATGAATACTAGAAAACATTGGAAATATTATTAAGGGGGAGGAAAATAGCATGTGAGTCCGGGTAAAGAGTCAGTTTTGGAAAAGTGTTGTGTATGGTTGGTACCCGCGCGAGAAAGTTTAGGTGCCCAATTGCCCTGTCTTAAGCTTATCGCCAAACGAATGTGAAAAAATGTTTTTGAGTGTTCACTGGTCCTACCGTATTGTAGTTTGTAAAAGTGAAAAAATAGATAATTTTGGGTGCCCATTTCCTATCGTATTAATAGCCGACAAATGTAAAAATATTTTTGGATGTAAACCTATGTATATGTATGTATTGGGACTCTCCTTAGGGACTTCATGGCATATTTACCCTCGATGTTGAATTTATCAACTTTGTGGAAACTTTGGATTCTTGCTCTCTTTTAAAATAATATTCTGAGTTGAATTAAATATGTTTTGGGGTTGTGATGATACCATATGAATCTTTGAATAACGAGATACTTTGTCAAAAAAATTTCTACTGGGCTCATTCCTATCTAACATTTCAGGAGTTGGTGATGTGCCACCACCCCAGTGAGAGAGGTTGAAATTTTGTGTTGGTTGGAGCACGAAAGCTCATGGATGTATTTTATGAAAGCTTCAAGCATACGTGTTTTGGGACCGTGAATCCATTTTGTTGTAAGAAGGCATGGCCTTGATATTGTAAGCCAAGAGGACATTTTTATATCATCTCCTCTAACTTCTTGAACTATGCAACTGTTGATGTAACTAAAAGTTGAATATGATATTTGTATTTTTGAGATTATAGTTCAATAAGAAAGAGGGTGTTGGATAAGTGTTGTTGGTTGGTAATGAATGGTTTAGAATTAATTATGTTATGAGTAATGTTTTATGATTAATAATTTGGGGGCATTACCCTGTTATTGGTCTCTTAAAATACTACCAAATACCACTTTACTGGTTCTTAATTGGAGGAAAATTAGAACCTACTCCGTGCGTGTTTTAAGACTTTCACTATGAATTTCAAGTCAACTTAATTCTCAAACAACTACACCCCCTATTCGGATTTACCAAGGTATTTACTTCATGTCAACATTTCTAACATTTTCAAAATAATAGCACAATGGCAATGTAAGCCATCAGAGTGCAATGGATGCATGAATTTATGAAATGTTTCAATTTTTCCTAATTTCATAATCATTCTACAATGATCAATGCTATTATTCACCAATAACCAAAAACAGTTATCTTTAACGGAATATTTTAAATACAACAATATAATTTAGAGCATAATTTTATATCCAATATACTCAATATATCCAAATCATCAACATTTCAATATTTCTCAATGTTTCCAATATTTCAATATTTCTAAAATTTCCAATGTATCAATATTTCACAATTTCAACAATAATCACTCATTTTCAATAATGTTTCACATTTTCCCAAATGTAGGGTTTTTAGAAAAATTAGGGTAGCGTTTGGTAGAGTTTTAAAAATATGATTTGAGAATAGAGTTGTATTTTGAGTTTGTGAGTTTTAGAATTATGATTTGAGTGTAGAAAATTTATTTGGTTATGAGTTTTGAAAAGAGTTTTGAATTAAGTTTTGAGTTGAGTGTTGAATTCAGTTTTGAATGTTTGATATGACATGTGAAATAAGAAAATTTGTTTGGTTATAAGTTTTGAAAAGAGTTTTCAAAACTTAATTCAAAAATCTATAATTCATAATCAAACACACAACTCAAAACTCTATTGAAATTTCTGATCAACACTCATAACCAACCCTTTTTAAAATTCAATTCAAAAAATTAATTATTAACAAAAAATAACATAATTTTTTTTTAATTGAAAATATTACAAACAAAATAATTTGAAGGTCAGAATAAATATTCAATTACTAATTTCAAAAACCTTTTGATTGTATATTTGGTTCGAATTATTTTTTTCAATATTTTTCAGTTAAAATATTTTTATATTTTTAATAATTACTGTCACAAATCATTTGTTATTTATTGTATTGTTATTTTCAAATAAAGGGCCACAAAATTTATCAGCTATTATATATATGGGGAGTCAAACAAAAATTACAATATCATTTTGTTAGCATCTACGCAGTTTACTACACATAATTCAATATTATTGAAATTTCGTTATTTTTCATCAATTTAGTGGGAAACTTAGGCATCCTTCATTTACCTTCATCATTTTTATCATCTGAATTTAACCAACAACTTTTATATCAGTTGAAAACAACCAACAACTTCATTCATATCTTCACCATCTTCATTTACCTTTATCATTTTCACTTCAATACAATCACCAACTTTTGATCTACACACAGCCACCTCCATTACTTCCCTCCACCACCTACCTAAATCAATATCAGCTTCCATAGAGAATTCACTCTATATATTTACAAATCATAGCTGTATTCTTCAAGAAGATATGAGGAGCTTTGATCAATTTCTGATCCACAGAGCAAAAGTTGAAACCTTCCATACAAGCTGTACAGAACTGGTCGACCGGGAGGTAAACTGGGGGTTCTTCCAGCTGGTCAACCGGCTGCACTTGTTCGAAATTTTCAACAAGGCTCCATGGTTGAGGCTTTTGTTTTCACACCAATTTTCTTACCTTTTCATACCATTTCCTCACCACCCACTGAAATTTACCACCTCCAATATCCACCATTCACATTGACATTGCATAATCAGCTTGGACTTTACTATATATTCAGAAGTCATGCCTAAAACCAAAAGAGCAAGACCAGAACATGGCGAAACCTCTAACCCTACACCACGCCAACAACAACAACAGCCTCAAATTCAGGCTTATCCAACTACTGATTTTCTCACTTACAATCATGAACAAGCTTTTCAACATTTTCGCAACCGACCAATTGTCACCGAAAGAAAGGTAAATCTTCCTCCTCAATATGATCCTCTGTTGGTTGCCAAACTTGAGACGATGGGGTAGCTAAATTTAATCAATTTACCACAAAAGGTATACCCACGTCTTGTGTATTTATTTTATGTTCACTTGAGACCTACTGAGGGAGAAGATGGAAACTATAGTCTTACATCTTTTGTCAAAGGTAAAACAATCACATTTAACATCCACACTTTGGCACAAATTATTGGCGTTCAGCTAGAGGATTTGCAAATCCATTTTCAGAGTGAGTCTAACCTGCTTGACATTATTGGTGATATAAGTGAAGTTTATACTATAATTTGTGAGAGACAATTTACCGGTAGTAATTTACAAGCAAGACATTTGAAACCCCACCTTCGTATTCTTCATCGATTTATAATAGAAAATGTCACTCCAAAAAAAAGACATTTTGATTTTTGTTCCAATTTTTAATGCCTATTTGTTATATTGTTTTCAAGTTGGACATAAATTGGATTTATGCTACATACTAATGAAGGAAATAGTGGTTGTAAATCTTGATAGTATCAGTGTCTGGTCACTAGTTTTTGGAGCTCTGCTAACCAAAAATTTCAAAGCTTTTCATGTCAGACTTGTAGGTGAAGTAGAGACTAAAATCACTTCAGCAATTTCAGAGTACACACTTACACGAGCTGGTGGTGTTGAAAATTTATTGGGATCTCTGAATGTTGGAAATGCACCAATAGATAATGCTCCCGAAGACCCCCATGACAATGCCATGTCACAAAATAAACAACCACAATACTGGAATGATTATTTGGCTATGGAACAAGAACGACACAATTAGCGTGTTCAATGAAAACAACAAATGGCTAATCAGTTCAATGCATTGGGTAATCAGTTCAATGCATTTGCCACCGCTCAGAACTCACTAATTCAACAATTTAGTGAGTTTCGTGTTGACACTGAAAGATGTCATGAAGTGACAAGCAATTGCATTGACCAAATTGACCATCGAGTCAATCAGCTCTACCATCACTACTTTCCTCCACTTCCACCACCACCTGACAATGATGGTTGATATGTTTGGATAAGTAATTAGATGTATTCCTCAATCTATGGTTTTTGGTTGTTTTAAAGATGTACTTGTACTCGCTATTTTTTCAATTGTTGTGTTTGTTATGCTACTCTTTTCTTTTCTTTTCTTTTTTCTAATTACCTCTTTTTTTTTTTAATAGATGTACTAGTACTGTCTCTTCGCTAAATTTTTTTGTTCATGGATGTAAGCACATTTTTTTTGGTTGTAATTTTTGTTTTTGGTTTTTAGTTTTGTTTTTAGTATTATGCACTATTTTTTGTAATTACAACCTATTTGTTGTTTTTTTTTTCTTTTTTTTGGGTTAGTGGATGAAGAAAATCATTTAATGGTCTGTCATTGATATTAAAATTGTATTATATAATGATGGTTTGCTTTATGATTCTGACGAATTCTCTCTCATTGATTTGTGAATTGCTTTATAGAAATTAACAGAAACATCTATAAACTCAGTGCAGGCATCTAAAATATGCAAATTAAATTTAATTATGATGTGTGTCAAACTAAAATTATTAATGTATTTATTTTAATGTGCACTACAGTGGATATATTTCTATTATGTATTTTTTTTTAAAAAAATTTCAAATGTCCACTGATATTGAAAAAATATCACAATCTCTAAATAAGTGTAATATGTATCCAAAATCAATATTAGTGACAAATCTATCAAATGTGCTATTAATAATTATTATTACTAAATACGGTACAACAAATTGTGTCATCAATATAAAAAGACGTATTATATCAAATATGTATCAATTTAAATAATTTGTTAGCAAACATCATAATTATTATATTATTTTACATATAAAATAACTTGTTATAAATTTGGAATCAATTTTACAATCTGATCCACAATTTTTTTTTATTTCACCCTATGTATATGATAATGTTAACAATATTGTAAAAAAATAACATTATTTTGTAAATTTCATAACATCATATATTATTTTTAAAACGGTAAAATTATAGAATAAGGTTATATATTGCTTTGAAAAAAAACTTGATTAATTTTTTTTTTTTTTGGTATGCATGTTAAACAAATTTTGTTTGTTTACTATGTGACATAATGGTCATCATTTGGTCTACAACCGTTAGTGTAATTAAACTATAAGAATGATAAACGAGAATTTGGATTAAATTTAAAATTTAATTGAACAAAATTTAAAAAATTAAACTTATTTTGGAACTTAAAATTATGTTGGACCACTTCACCCATAAAAAAAAAAACCAAATAAAAATACTAACATTTGTTTCAATTTGTTGAAGAATTGACTTGTACAATTTGTTGAAGAACAGACTTTATTCTATTTGTTGAACATGAACACTAAAAAAATAGAGAACTATATATGAAAAAAAAAAAAAAAAACAATTTTTAAATTATGCCACAAATTACAATTGCATCTCACAAATTACAAATAAAAGAAATAAGAATTGTACATACAATACTAACAAAAAAATATTTCTTCATATGATTTCTTAACATCAGACATCTACCCATGACCCACATGATTTTCCCATATAGCATTAGCAATTGCGTTCCTCAAGTTTAATTGGTATGTCAACCCGTGTTGTGACAGGTACACATACTCAACTTGGCCTCCACCAAGCCCTTCTGCTGCTGTTTCAACCGCCATGTCATTATCAACTTCCATGAAGAATGGGTCCATAGCTGCATGCAAACAGATCCAATTATGCACTACACAACATGCAATCACAAGGTGTCCTTGTCGTGTTGACTTGTAATTAGGCATTGACCGCAATTTGGAAAGCGTTTCTTCAGTACTCCAAATGTTATTTCTATGACATTCTGTAATGATGAATGTCGGTGATTAAACAATTCCTTGGAGCCAAAATAATGATAACCATGTAACTCTTGCAAGTGATAGCGTTGTGAACGAAATGGGGCAAGAAATCATGGCATGTTTGTGAACCCAGCATCCACTAAATAATACTTGCCTACATGTAAATAATGTTTGTAACGCTCCGTCAAATACATGTACACAAGTATCGTATTTTACAAAGTACAGTATGTTATTTTGTAACACTGACCATGGGGTGGGTGTGTGAAATGCACATAAACTCTTGTAATTAAGTCAACTAAAATTACATTGTCGTGGGCGCTTCCTTCCCATCCAGAATTGATAAATGTGAACAACATACCGAAGTCGCAAGCTACAAGTACATTTTGCGATACCGTGGCTTTGTGACCACGGAATGTGTTCTGTCTTGAGGCAGGGACCCACACGTCCACCAATGTGCCATCGATAGCACCGACACAATTCTACATCATATTAGAAGTTTTATGTCAAACACGTCACAAACATAGATTTTACTTTGGAAAAATAACAAAAAAATTTCCTTCGTTACCGTTATTGCAAATTTGTAGGTGGAACATATACTCATACCTTGAACCAAGGGTAAAACCTCCTATCATTTAAAATTTTTTGCCTGTATTTCCAGTTGGTTTCATGATTTGATAACTGTTGCTGCAAGCTTGTATAGTGCCCGCATAATGATTTTAACGTGCCGACAAATATTTTCAGTGGAGTGTTGAAATCTATCGGCCAGTAGCCTATGTCGGTCATTTTGTGAGCATGTATATAAGAAAATGGCAAGCGATTCCTCGACCCTGATATGCATCTTTTCAATATTCGCAAGGCCATTTTGAAGTAAAGCGCCTTTCAATAAAATAAAGGTTGGGGCATCCATTCGCATGATGTCCATCATTGTTTCAAAGTGGCCATTTAATAAACTGAAGATGCAATCATCACCTTTGAATGGACAAGTTCGCTGCAGTCTTCTTGTGGTTGACTCTCTCATATGTTCATTGATACAAGCAATCATGAAGACACCCATAAAATCTTCCATAACCTCATCTTCCTCTGATAAGCTTACCATTGTTTTGTTTTCTATATCAAATGATGTAGTGTTTTGGCTACATAACAATAAAAGCACAATTATTCTGACATATTACAAAGAGGATAAGTAATGTCGTTATTGATGAACATGAAATTAGCCTCTGTAATTAATTAGTTAGCCTTACTCATTTGAGTATTGAATTAAATTGAAATATATAGTCAATGTATACAAGTTAATAGTTGTTCATCTTGTTTGATAATTTTAAATTTGTATTTAAAAATTATAAATCATGAGATAGATCATAATATCTCTTCTTAAAAGCATTCTTTTGTAAACTATATAAATAATCTCAACGTCATTCTTATTACTCCTAAATAAAAAATTTATGAGCTAATTATTATAATTTTAAATTCGTTTTTTAAACTTATAAATCATGGTATAAATCATTATAATTTTAAATTTATCTTGTGTCAATTTTAAATTTAAATTACTAGATTGCTTTCCATATTTAGTGACCCTCAAATTTGAATTTTGAAATGAATTAATATACTTTTCATTTTTTAAAAAAAAATTTGATATACTTTTCGTTTAAAAGTCATAAATTAAGGGATATTATTTATTTATTTATTTATTTATTTTTGCTTGAATAAGAGTTAGCTAGTAGAAGATTTTTTTAATTTTTAAAAATTAAAAAATTATCAAATTTAGATTGGAAACTTGGAACTCCCACAAGATTTGTAGGTTAAAAATCCTATTTTCTTATATAATTAAAAATCAAAAAATTATGAAATTTAGATTGGAGGATCATTGATAGGCGCGCATATGCGCATAAAAAACCTCTGCCAATCCTTATCTTTGGATAGTGTCAATGCCTTAACATACTGCACTAGATGTCTCCCAGCTGAAGCACGGCATCTTGACATGCGTCAAGGGAATAGTCATCACCACCTGCACTTACAGCTTCCGTGTCTACTGATCGTGCACGGGACTGTTCCGTCTTTGCCGACACATAGGCAGTGAAAGCTGCGCAAACATCATCAAAGCCACTTGACCGTGACTTTTTGGAACGATCACTATCACTCTAGCTATGGCCCCTCCTGTGACTTTTGCCCTTCGCTATTTCCATGTACTCATCTCCACACAAATCAATAGGAATGGCATCAGCCGCATTGCTACCTCCAGCTCTAGGTGACCAAAATTTGTTAAGCATATCGTCCTCTTCATCAGAGTCAGGGGCCCCTTGTGTAGATACACGAGACAAGGCCCCTGTGGCATAACAATGTTCAACAATTTTGGCCATTTTGTGAAAATACTCAAATCCTTTTGTCCTGAATTTCTTTACATTTTTTATGCCTACCTCCAATTGGAAAATATGGACATAAGCTTATGGTACGTGTGACAAAATATTACAAATAAATCTAAATAAAAGGGAACAAGTTAATATAATACCTTATCCCAAAAGTCATCTGGTGCAATAGCCGTTCCTACAATTGGATCCCATCCAAGACCAATCTATGTCTGAAGCTGCTTGAAAGTTAAGTAATCAGCTTTAAGTCGATGACATTTTTGTCTAACTTGTTTTCGTGTGTATCGGAACCCATATGCATTTTGCAACTCCATTGCAAAATGGGTTCAATGCCTAGGCGTCTAGACAGTACTATGGTTTCTTGATTGGTTTTTTTGCACCTTGTCTCTCAACATGTTAATTAGCCTTAATTCAATTCTAGAGCTCCATATTTTTGTGTCTTGATTATCATCTGAATTGTTCATATCCATCTAACACACAATTTATATGTAAACTAAGCTTATGTGGAAATTGAAAAATAAGAACACCTTGTACAACTTGTGCATCAGTCCTAAGAAACTTGTTTCCATTGAACCTCATCCACCAGTAAAAAGGCAAAAAAATCGTATGAATCATTTTTGTGTCACTTCAAATATGATAAATGAAGATTAATCACAACAAAACTAAAAGAGTGCTGGGAAATCAAAATTTAAACATTCTTATAAGAAAGCAGAAGAAGAAACAAAAAGTAGAACAAGAAACAAAGAGTAGAAGCAGCCGAACAGTCGAACCCAGTTGGCAGTCGACTAGCTGGAAGTCTGGGTGGATGATCAACTCAGCCACTTTTGCCCAAATTAGAGAGAACCCATCACACCTCTCAGCCATTCCATAACAGATCGACTGAAGGACATACATACCATAAGAGCAGGACTTGAATAATTGTCACCGGTGACGGAGTGTGTACGATGGTCGATCTGCGTTGCTTCGGATGCCCTCTGATTTGAGAGAAGGCTTCACAAATTTGACCTACGACAAACACATTTCGGAATTAAGCACAAAATCAATCAATTACATACAAAACCTATATATATTTTTGGATAGAAATTTATGAACGCTGTACCTCTTTGTTATCGTTGCTTCGTTGTCCAGAGGGTGAATCGACCACAACGTACAAATTGACAGTCACTTGATTTGTGGGACCTTGTTGATGCCAATTTATGGGTGGAAAGGAATCGGTTCGTAGGCATTGTTTGAATTTCAACGTCAGAGAAATGTTCAAAAAGAGGAGGAAGTAATTGAAGAGCTGTAGTTCACTCGTGAAGCATCTTCAGCTTTGCTCTTCTTTGACACGTGAACCTTTTCAGAATAGAGAAGACAAATCAGAGGGTATGTACAAAAATGTGAGAGCTCTGGATTGCAAGCAGTTCTGCCAAACGTGAAACAACAGTGTGTTTTGAAAGCTGTGGTGGAATCAATTTTCTAACATGCTATCCAAACAAATGATTCAGGTGAAGGGATGGAATCAACTTTCGAAAGCTGCACCAAACAAAGCCTAGGGTTTCCTCAATTTAAATTCTCTTTTCACAAATTCAAATTTTCACAGTCATATATTCAACACCAATTTAAAAATCATTCAAAAATTTAGAGTTAATCCCCATTTATGCATTACACCATAAATAATCAAAATACTCATTTCTCAAATCATAATAAGTAGTAAGATACCACATAATCATGCTAAAACATATATATAATGGTAAGAAAATCTCTACCTCAAATTAGTAGCTAAAGGAAGCAAAAGGACTGAAAATCAACTTTGTCAAATTCATGATCTTTTTTAATTGAAATCACACTCTCATGCGCTCTACTATTTGAATTTAAGAACTATGCTAAGATTTAGCTATGATGGTCCAAGATTGAAGGATTTATGGTCCAAGATTGAAGGATTTTGTCTAAGGTTGAGAGAGAGAGAGAGAGAGCAGACTCTTTGTTAAAGAAGAAGAAATAAAAGTTAGAGAATAGAAGTAAGGGGGAGGGGGCAGCCCACGTGGGTATGCCTCTGTTTTTCATAATATATATATATATCAATTAAAAATATATTTTAACAACGCTATAATATTTTGTAATATAAATGATAAAATGATATAATTTTTCTCACCACAAAATATATATTTCGTTTGATGGTACACACGATAACTATTTGTAACTCTCTCATGGTAATAATAATAATAATAATAATAATAATAATAATAATTGGCAATTACAAACGAATCATGATTCAATCAATTAGATTAAAAAAGAATAAAATTTAATAATTTAAAATAATTCACTAAGTGAGACTAGAGTACGAAATAATCATAAAAACTAAATTTATATACAGATGTAACACTCAAGACCCAAGAATAATTAAAACACAAAAATTATCAAGTGGCCTCACGAAGTCAAAATCGAAAATAAAAACTATAATCATAATGACAATGTGATTAGACAATTTAGAAATTCTTATCAATCCATCTCTAAATAATACTCAAATCCACAAGCATACTAAGAAAATTTCCAAATTGATACTAAAAAAATATAAATTGAACGTTATCTAACTCGTTAGAGATCACCAACAACTATATATGCATAATATTCCATCATATGGTTGCCATGTGGCTTACTAAGTTCCAATTTAATCTCCACATATACTTTGACTTAACAACTAATTAGGAATATGGACTAACTTCCAGCACCATTGTAGGACATAGGCTTCAACCACTTCCTACTTTTTAGGAACAGTTGGGCTGACCTAATATTTTCCGTTATCCATTTAATTAATTTAATTAAATGGAATTACGGCTGCCACATCATCGCTTAGTCCCATTATTCCTGTAGTGTCGTTGTCATGCCACATGCCTATCATGTCATTAATCCCTTGCCACATGGCCAATCTCTTGCCACATTATGGGATCTGGAGGGTATACGGTCCACCCGACAGTTCACTCTCTTCTGGTTTGCAAATGTGCAATGTAAAGCAAGTGTTGGTCCAAATCTGGAAAATCCATTGAAAATCCACTAATCACAAGAAATGCCAAACAAGGACCACATCATTAGACTCAGAGTCTCTACCTAATCTTTTGGGGAAACTAGGAAACTCATGTCTATCACAACCAAAGTGTCTCAGCTCGGGAACATAGGTATAAGGAGGGAAAGTTATGAATTGAGCACCCCCGCTCACCCAATCAAATATCGGCCTCTACTAATTCTTGATATGAGATTCATTACCAAAATATGCTTAGGTTTCAATTATTAATGCTAACTTTACTAAGTGAGGCAAACAAGTATAGACTAAATTACCAACTTTGGAATACTTTGATCTTATGTGATTAGAAAAGAGTTTGAAAATGTGCAACTTGAAAAAAAGAATTGTTCACATGCATAGAGATCAAAACCATTCCAACTTAGGCAAAATAGCCTCCAGTCAGTGGACAATCACAGAGATATCTCAAGTAAGTATATAGATTCATGGTAGCATGCTAGACATAGTGTAGACACCCCATTTTTGACCGACCTTAAGACTCAGACGTCACCGGTTGAGTGCTCGGTGATGTTGCATCATGTGCTTGCTCAAGAGTTTCAGAGTCGCGCGTCGCCCGCCTCCCGACTCGAACCCTTTTTCTACCTTGTCTCGGTTTTGCCATAACCAGTGCTTGGTTTTCTCTGCTTTTCTTTCGAGGGAAGGGAGGGTCTTGTAGACTATCTCCTGGCCGTGGGCTACTTTTTCGTGGGTCAGAGGCCATTTTTGCCTGCTGGCGTTTCCTAGGGTCAGGTGCCTCGGCTCGGGACCGCCCAACCATCTCCGACTTCTCCGGTTTCTGGCAGGAACCTCTGTTTTATCATTTCGAGAAACCTTGGGGCCCCTGATGCCCACTTCGCAGCCGAACACCACTTCCGGTGCCCGGCGACCCATTTTCGGGACCCCAAACCGAGCGGTTTTGGTCCCGAGCATTCATTTTGCATCAGCCTTCTCCGGTTTTGGCGAGACCTGCTTTTAATATTTCGAGGAACCTGGGCCCCCGATGCCCACTTCGCGGGTCAGATGCCACTTTCGGTGCTCATAGCGGTTTCGGACCCCAAACCGAGCGGTTTTGGTCCCGAGCATTCATTTCAGATCCATCTTCTCCGATTTTTGGCGGTACTGCTTTTGTCATTCCAGAGGACACTGGGGTCGCGGATACCCACTTCGCCGAACACCACTTCCGCACCGCAAATTTCATTTTGATCCCGATTTGCTTTTGGCCCCAACGCTCATTTCTCATTAGTTTTGTTCAAACTTGGGTACCTGCTTCAACATCAGAAGATCATCGGGGGTGGAGGCCAGCAATTATCCCAGATAACCAGCTTCGCCTCCCGAGCCCGCTTTTGCTCACTTCGGCCAATGTTGAACACCTTGGGGGTATTTTCTTCCAACCAAAGTTACATATCTGATGAGGGACCTGGAGGACCCTACTAACTGGTGGTCGGCCGTAAACCGTGAGTTTCATTTTTGGGCCTCCTTCAAGCTCTATGTTGTGACTCGCCGGTGTTGCCAATTTCGGCCTTGGAACCTTGTTGCACACATCTAGGAGGACACTTTGGTATGGTGGTCGGCCAAATTGTGCCTTTCATTTTGGGCCTCTCCTTCAAGCTCTATGTTGTGACTCTGGTTCGGTGTTGCCAAATTAGACCACAGGGCCTTATTCTACACACATGGGAGGACACTCTTGTATGGTGGTCGGCCGAAATTTTGAAGTTGATTTTTGAGGTGGCCGGCCATAGGAGGTGGTGGCCGGCCATGGTGGGTGGTGGCGCCGGCCACCTTGAGCAAAAACTCCCGCGGACCGCTTCCAAATTGCTCCAAATTGCCCAAATTGCTCAAAGTGTCTCCTCACCGGGGATATTTCAGAGGGAAAGATTGGATGCTTTCCTCCCTTTTACACCCCATCTTCTTGCCTATTTGAAGGCCTCCCTCCTTCTTCAAGGTTAGAAATTTTGGTCTCAAGAACACTTAACCAAATTCCCTCATTTTCATAGCTTTAAACTCCAAAAAGCTTCAAGTGTCAAGGCCATTCCTTCATCAACACCTAGCCTCACCATCCCTACCATCACTTCAGCAGCAAGGAGGTGAATTTCAGAGGTTGAGAAGCTACAAATCAGAGCCAAGAATCAAAGAAAGACAAGTCTTCAAGGGTAAGTCCTCAAAACCAACTTTTAGGGCATTTTCTTGATCCTTTTCTATACTTTAATTGGTTGAGAATTGGGGCTCCGACCCATACTGCTTTTGTGCTTAAAATGAGCCCCTCTACAACTTTGTAGAAGGGCTCAACCTCATTTGGTGTTTGTATACACTGGTTCCTTCAATATTCTTCAAGTTGGTAACATTTTTGCATGCTAAAATTGACCTATTTGTGTTGGTTTTTGGGGGTCCGACCCCTACTTATTTTGTGCTTAAAATGAGCCTCTCTACAACATTGTAGATAGGCTCAACTTCATTTGGCCTTTGTATCTATCACTTCCTTCAATTTCATCAAGTAGGCCATATTTTGTATGCAATTTTTGACCTATTTGTGTTTGTTTTTGGGACTTCGACCCCTACTGGTTTTAGTCTTATTTTGACCCCCTTTACATTTTTTATGAAGAAGGTTTGGTCATTTGATGTATAGATTGCATGTCTTATGTTATACCCTTTTGTGGCTCCATTTTGCCCTCCATTTCTAGCATGTTTGTCTTATGATTTAGAGGCTGCCATCTTCTGCATATATGCTTATTTTTGGGTCCTCTTTAATGTTGTAGAATAAATTTTTTCTATTTGAATTTTCTATATACTACTTGCTTTGAAAATCCTCTCTTTTACCGTATTCTTGCGAGCTTTTGTTGTCATATCTATGCTTGCATTTTGGCCATGTCTATTACTGAAAAAATGCCATATTTGGGACTGCCTTGCTGCTGTTCTTGCTGCCATGATCATATTTTGCATGTATAGCATGGCTATAGGCCATTTCGGGGCTTAATTTCGTACTTTCGGGATGAATGCATGCTTCGGGTGTCGTTTCGATTTGTTTCGGGGCTGTTTTCCCCTTTATTTAGGTGCTGAAATTCCATTACCATGCTTGCATATCATTTCCCATGACATTTGCATCATTTTTGCATTGCCTCGGTTTGCGTGCCAATGGGCACGCACTTCGAGGCACTTCTTTTTTATCCGACGGCAGCCTATGTGAGTGTGGTTGAGGCCCTCTCATGTTGGCGTAAGCCCAATTCGCATTTTCATGCTTGTATGCCATTGCCTCGATTTGCGTGTCCGCGGGCGCGCGTTTCGAGGCAGGTTTATTTTTACCCGACGGCCTCCTATGTGAGTGAGCTGAGGCTCTCCCATGTTGGTGTAAGTCCATCCCGGCATTCCGTATGCCATTTCATTGCATTTCATCATCCCCTCGACGCTACGGCGGCACGCTGCTTTCGAGGCACTTCGTCTTATCCGATTTTCTCCTTTCATCATCGCCGACGAGCGCGCGGCACACTTCGAGGCACTTCGGTCTTATCCGATTTTCTCCTTTCATCATCGCCTCGATTTGGCGCTACCAGGCACGACTTCGAGGCACTTCGGTTTTATCCGATTTTCATTCTTTCATCATCGCCGACGGCGCTCGCGGCACGCACTTCGAGGCACTTCGGTTTTATCCGATTTTCTCTTTCATTATCGTTCGACGGCGCTACCAGGCACGACTTCGAGGCACTTCGGTTTTACCCGATTTTCATTCTTTCATCATCGCCGACGGCGCTACCAGGCACGCGTTTCGAGGCACGTTGGTTTTATCCGCTTTCTCATTACATCATCGCCGCTTATGCGGTCCGTGCACGATTTCAAGGCACTTCGGTTTTATCCGATTTTGCATCGACATCATCGCCGGTTTGCGTCTGCGTGTATGCGCATTTCGAGGCACTCCAGCTTTTATCTCGATCTCCATTTTGGTTTCGTTTCGCTTTGCGCTACCAGGCACGCACTTCGAGGCACTTCGGTTTTATCCGATTTTCATCAAAGATCGCCTATTTGCGTGCGTGCACGCCAGACGAGGCATCCCTTTTTTCGTAGCATTCATATGTATTCATCCCAATATTGGGTTGTGCAGATTTGCTCCTCGGCCATCAAGCATCGATATGCGTGATTGGTGGCGCGAGGGTCGAGACATGCATATATTTGGGAAATACACCGCTTCCCGCCTCTGCAAAGAAAAATTGAAGTTTAGCAACTTTTCGAGTCCAAATACGCAATTCGAGGAATATTGCAAACAGAGGCTAATCAGCATTCCATGGATTTCCCGCGCCCAAAGATACATCATCTATCGAAGCGGCGCTCGCTTGCACGCCAGTTTTAATTCATTTGTATTTAACTTGTTAACTAATTAGAATTTGTATATTTATTTCCTGATCAGATATTCTTTTATTCGATCAGATATTTATTCGACCCTCTGAGGGCATAAATGTAATAAGGGTGGGTGAGTGTGATGTATGTCTTCCAACCCCCATTTCTTTCTCCCTTTTATTTACCCGCTTTGAATGGTTAGATATAGGGCATACTTCAATTAGCATATAGTATGACAAAGATGTTTGCATCATTCATCTCAGACATGCATCGGGCTCAAGATCATACAAACTGCATTTGTATTTCAATTCTAAGGTTGAATACATGTTAGCCGTTGCATTTCATATGCCATCTCTAGAATAGCCGAGCCTGCTATAGTTGCATTTTTGCATGTGTTGCATTAGGCATTCTGTATATTTTAGGATCATGCATGATTTCTAATCATTTTCTGGTTTGGCTTGGAGTACTGTGAGTTTTATGCTTTAGCATCCTTGCATGCGTGAGTGTTGCCATGATAGCATGCTTACCATGAGGCTAAATGCTTATGTGATATAACCGCCTTTGAATGCCTGTGGGTGGAGGTTGGGTTATTTGAATTGGAGCAATTCATCGATTGTTTGTTAAGCCCACTAGATTGTGGCAAAATCAGATTTTAAGCCTACTGCGGGTAGCAAACCACCTTTCACAAACAAACATGAAATGTTTTGTTCCAATTCAGACGGCCCATTTATACTTGTTTGTCATGAGCATCACATAGTAATCCTAGGCTAATAATCGGAATAAGAGCATACAATGTTTTTCAAAATCGATATCATGATTAGTAGAGGCGCCTTTTGACCGGCGAGGGGGTGCTCACGATGTGACCTTCCCTAATCGCACTCCAAGTTCCCGAGCCAACTTTGGTGATGACGACACGTGGCCTTTTGGCACCGAGTCGTGGTTTCCTAAATTTCCCATTTTAAAATATTTAGGTGGCGATCATTATCCGCAAAGCAAATCCATGTTTGGCACTTCTTTTCAAAAATCTGCTTTTCCTTCAAAACGATTTGCCGGATTTGGACTCTTTGGTTCGAGATTGAGAACCGCAACACAAAATCGAGTCCGAGCTGAAGCGAGGTCCTCATGGGCGTTGTTACGCTTCGCGATCATTGGGATTTAGAGAACTTGACTCGAACTCTTGATATCCGGTTTTGACTACATTTGTGTGTTTCTTTGCATTGCATTTGCATTGGTGCGCTAGGACACCGTGGTTTGCCATCCGCTATTCCCCGAGCGGTTTGCCCGAGGCTTGTCTTGTCAAGGCATGTCCATAAGGCTTGCTTACTTGCTCTCGCCAAAGATGGGAACACAAACCTTGCTTTTAGGGCACCCTTTTTGACCATTCGACCTAGTGCATATTCGATCCATAGTGACCATTCCAAACTAGGACAAAGTTGCTTACCCGCTTATAGGTTGTTTGAAGTCATTGCAGCGTAGTGAAACCCTAGTTCCCGACAAAATAGGACAGGGAAACCCTACCCCAACATAGGGTGTTTTGGCTCTCACTTATCTCGCTATGTGCTTGTTAGAGTGTGCCTCACAGGAATGCATGTGTCAAGATAAGTTTGGGCATCAGTTCGGGCATCGCTTTTGAATTTGGGAATCAGTCTGCGGGCATTATCCAAAGATTTGGGAATCAATTGTCCGCGGATATCGATTCAGCTTTATCGTAATGTTGATACAGAATATTGACCAAGATTTGAGGATGTATAACCAAATTTTACCAACTGTGGTGTTGTTGTATACCCGATCGTGTGGTGTATTCAATTCAAGCCGTTATGCCGCCTGCTTGTATACCCAACTGTGTGGTGTATTCAATTTAAGCCGTTATGTCGCCTGCTTGTATACCCGATCGTGTGTGGTGTATTCAAATTAAGCCGTTATGCTGCCTGCTTTATTTCTCGGGTTATTTATTTCTTTTTCGCTTTTATTTATCCTTTGCTAGGACAGTTTTGTAGCACAATTGCTTCCGAACCCGCCGATACCCCCCTAACTGACACGAGGTCGCCGACCAACCGATCCGAGGATCTAGTTGACGGACATCCAAAGGTTCCATTCGCTACCCCGCTTTTAGAAGGAGACCGAGGAAACGCAATCCATCGAGCAAGAGATTATTGGTACAAAGCCTACTTTAGAGACAGATAGTCGGGTTGAGATTCCCATTTCTGCTATAGAGACACCCTTGCCAGTTTTTCAGATGGAACAACAGAATCCAACAATAGAGGCGATGATGCGCCAGATGGCTGAAAGCATGAAGCAAATGCAAGATGATGCTATCCGCCAGGCGGAATTTTCTGCATAACAAAGCCGTTATGGCCCAACACCGAAAGTTGATCACCAGATTACAGCAGAACGCGGCGTCTGCTTCAAATCAGGTTCCTCCTCCACCCGGGGCCCCATTACCTGAACAACTACCTGCTGGCCAGAATGCCCCTCCAAACCCTCAAAATGCCCAGGCTGCCCAGAATACCCTCCCAAATCCACAAAATGCTCTGCCCAACCCACAAAACACCCAAGAGGACACAGGTCATCCAACGGGGCTGGCTCCGCCCCCGCTTCTACCACAACTGTCCAAAAACATTACCCCTAAGCACCCGGACTCTCCATTTGAGTTCGAGGTAGACCGCATACCAAATTGAGCAAGTTGGAGAAGTTTTAAGAAGTCTCAAGGCTAAGGCCATCCCAAATATCGAAGACGGCTATATCGATGTGGCCGTGACTCGCCTCGACAGATTTAAAATGCCCCATCGATCGCTTTGATGGGTCCGAGGATCCTATGGTCCACCTCCGGTTGTTCTCGACGCCTTAAGACCACGGGCCTAACCCGACCGCAAAAGCTCTCTTTGTTCGGTCCGAACTCGCCGTGTGGCATCCACTTGGTACTCAAAACTCGATGATGATGTGAAAACAACCGATGAGATGGTCGAGGCCTTCCTTGCACAATATTCATACAACACGCAAATCGAGGTCACGACTCGTGATCTCGAGACGACGAGGTGAGCCTAAAGAGTCTTTTTTCGATTTCACACCCGGCGGAGAGCCAAGGCATCGATGATGACCTTGAGGCCAACCGATAGAGATCAAATTCGATGATTGTGCGCATCTCCAAACGCATTAATGAAGAAGATGATCTTGATCCCTTTCCCCACCTTCGCAGACGGTATGATATGGGGATGCAGATAGAGGATGCAATGAAACAGGTCTGCTTTGACCAAGATCGGATCACTCAAGAACGCTTAATCTAATACCAATGCAGCCCGAGTGGCTCGCCAATACAAGAACTTCAGAGGTCGGAATGGTCACCACCAATCCCCTTCCCAACCAAGGCCCATGCCACACCTTTTTCTCGATGCCTCCGGGAGCAGAATCAAGCCCCAAGATACCAACCTGTGGGTCAACGAACCTTCTCCCCACTCTATATGCCTTTGTCTAAAGTCCCTGGTTCTAGTCGAAGGCACCAAACCCTTGGAACCGAGGCCTCTACCAATCCACTCCCCCTTCCCATAACCCACAAATATTGCCAATACCACCAACAAAGATGGTCATGACACCGACCAATGCTACAGTCAAGGCCATGAGGTTCAGACCTTATCGACAAAAATATCATCCTACCTCCCCAAGGACCCAACGTCACAAACAACCCACTCCCCAAACACAACCAAGATCCACCAAAAAGAATCAACCTTATCCACACCGGGGCGATTCGATCCCAAGATTCACATAACTCCCACCCACCTACCCAAGCCGAGGTGTTCCTTCCCGACAAAGATCGACTTGTGCGTGTTGACACCTCCCCACCAACCCGAGCCAAAGGTGGTGACCATCGAACATGGAACGGGCAAAGCTTCGAGGAAAGCGTAATCATGAATCTGGGTGGAGCTATCTCGAGAATTCACCGGGCAGAGCTTATGATCCGAGTGGTTATATCTTGTCAATGAGCCGCCTAAACCGAGTATGGGGTTGTCAAGAGGCCGAAGTTGTGTATGATCCGGGGACAAGCTTGAATCGGCGGGGATGATTTGACTACGGAAAAGGACTTCGCCAACCTTCAATCCTACGAGCAGAATCGGGATGCATCGATTAACCGTTCAAGATGAGGAGTCGCCAGGTCGCTTGGTTGGATGATCACCGATATTGTACCATTTGTGGCCTAAGGGCCGAGGACCAGACATTGCCGAGAGCGCCAGATTTAAGAATTTCGCTCAGGAACGAAACATTTTGAGAACCGCACAGTTATTGTTGGAGGAACAAGGGAAAAGATGGGATTCTGAGAGAGCCCGAAAAGCAAAGAATCACGAGGAAGTTGAGAGTGCTGCGGGCACGAAGACTGAACATGCTGTGAGCATGCGGAATGAAAACGCTGAGAGCGTAAACTTACCAGAACCAGACAGATGTCTGCTAGACGCTAATGGAATGTGGTGGGAAGATGACGACTTGTATCTTGCCCACATGCATTTAAGATCGGTGTGGCCAACCTGGACAAGACTGGTACCTCGAGGAGGTAGACCATATGACTAGAAGTGGGCGGTATTTCAAGCCCCCACACCTTGATCAACCCGAGGCATCAGGGAAAGATAAGGAGGCAGAGAAACAGAAAGAGAAGCAAGTGGAAGAAGAGGCTGTACTGAAGCAGCTAAAGAAAATACAAGCAGACATCTCCATTTGGGGACTGCTTATGGCTTCGAGGGTGCACCGGCAGGCTGTCTTATCTGCCATGGACAGAGCGAAACTTTCCATCGAAACTACGCCGGAACAACTAGTTGGTTTGGTCTTCCCGGGAGGAGGTTCCTCAAGATTGACCTTTACGGACAAAGAATTGCCACCGAGGGCGTGGACCATAATGCACTTCTACATCTCTCAGAGAATGCAGGACAAATGGATTCCGGTGGTGCTTGTTGACACCGGATCCGCTTATCAATGTTTGTCCGCCGTAACGGCCTATGCAATTGGGTTAAAGCTCATGACTTCACAATCGACTACTCAAGTAATCAGAGCGTATGATAATACGAAAGGTGGATGTCCCGGGACAAGAAAATCCAAACCAAGATTGGGCCCGGGCAACACGAAGTAGATTTTCATGTCTTGGAGGTCCCCGCATCTTTTAACATGCTTTTGGGGCGCACTCGTTGCATCGTGAAGGCCGCCTCATCTACTCTACATCAAATGGTGAAATACCCCTTTGGAAAGGAGTAGCCATTGTTTTTGGGAACTCATCAATCCATCCCTCCGGAGGTATCTACGCCACCCGGAGATTGAACACGCATGGAGGATATGTTTATATCAGATTTACTTTGGCCGAGGCCCGTGGTACAAAACATAATGGTCGTGAATGAAGGTTTGTATGTCGTCCAAGCCGCCTACCTCATGAACAAGCTACAAAGATATCCTCGGATGGGATTGGGAAGAAGCGGCCGAAAGGTGTCGCAAATGGCAAGTGCCACATAATCCACATACCTTGGATTAGGTTATCCGCCTACCAAAGAAGATCGGACGAGGAAAGGAAAGGAAATGACAGGCAGGTTGTATGGCAGTCCGGGAAGCCTTTTGATCTAATGCATAGGCCCATCTGGTACTCGAACGGACGCTTCGTCCGGAGGGGGAAGATTTTCCATTTGCGCTTCCGTAACCATGGTTGAACGCGGAGGAAGCGCTGCATTGTGTTTCAAATCTTTCGACCGCAACTATCCGGATGACGTTGTCAAGAGCGCATGCACTCCAACAACCGAGATCGAAAGGTAATGAGGCAAAGGAGTCCCGAGGGCAATCAATTGAAGTGGGGGTAGCGCTGCATGTCTCTCTCGATCCTCCGACGACTGTGATTGCTTGGGGAATAACGCCGTTTCCGTGATTGAGATGAAACGGCGGCCAACCAACAGCCTATCTTGGACGATCGATCGCACCTCTCTCATTTGGCAAGACGAGGAGGATTCTTATCCAGTTAGCTTCCGGTCAGTAGTGAGCCGAATCGATTCCACCGAAGTCTTGTGAGTCGGAATCAGTTCCACCGACCGAGTCCGAAGTCTGCACTTCGATGTTAACCCGATGCCGAGTCTTGTCCAGTCGTTTTTTCTTTTTCATTTGAGTCTAGAACCGGCGAATCTGACGATTTGGATGAACTTAATGTGAATGAGGTGAGTGTGGTTTCCCAGTACTTTACTGTGCCCCGAATTTATAGCATTAACTCAGACTTTCGAAACTTTGATCAAAACGACGAGGACGAAGTGCTCCGCTTTTACAACGCTTAATTGAGCAAGAGCAAGAGAGATTTGTTAAGCCTTTAACGGATGAAATCATTTCAGAATATTAGATCGAGGAGGACCCGCTACCGTCCAGATCGGGTCCACGTTGTCTTCGAGGAACGCGAGCGCTTAGTCGCTTATTAAAAGATTTCAAAGATGTTTTCGCGGTCCTACGAAGACATGCCCGAATCGATCCCGAGATTGTACAAAGATCGATCCCCTTGACCCCGGGCCCGACCTATCAAGGTAAGCTCGTATGATCCGCCGGATTGGGCTCTCAAGATCAAAGAAGAGGTCACTACAAATTGACGCAGTTTCCCCGCTAGTATCGTAATATCCCACTTGGTTGGCCAACATAGTGCCGCGTCAAGAAAGATGGCAAGATCCGGTGTGCGAGACTTCGTGGATTTAAACAGAGCCATCTGGCGACGACTTTCCCTTGCCACATATTGATGAGCTAGTGGACTTTACACAGGCATGCAATCGCCTCGCTCATGGATGGCTTCTGCTATAACCAGATAGTGATGGCACCAGAGGACGTAGAAAAGATCGTGATTCACCACCCCGTGGGGAACATATCGCTATCGTAATGCCGCTTAGTTGAAGAATGTCACTACTTATCAACGGGTCACACCACAATATTACATGATATGATCCACAAAGAGGTTGAGGTGTACGTGATCTACATGATTGTCAAGTCCAAAGAAAGAGAGGGCTACTACACCGCCTTGCAAGTTTTTCCAAAGGATCGTGGAATTCAAAGTTGCGTTAAACCCTCGTAAATGTACGCTTGGTGTTACAATGAAAAATGTCAGTTTCGACATACACAAGGGCATCGAGGTCGAATTCTTCCAAAATCAAGGCCATCTTAGAAATGCCACCACCAAAGACCTAAAAAGAGGTGCGAGGCTTTCGGGTAAAGTGCAATTCATAAGACGGTTTATTTCAAAACTAACCTTGACTTGTGAACCACTTTTTGGTCTTCAAGAAAGGCAAGTAGTTCCAATGGGACGGCCGGTGCCCAGTTTCGTGTGAACACATTAAAGAATATCTACGAACCCACCCGCTTTTATCACCACCGTAATCGTGAAACCGTTGATTTTGTACCGCTGCTGGATCGAGACCACAATGGGCTGCATGCTTGCACAAGAATCAAGATAGGTGGAGAAAGCCATCTATTATTTGAGCAAGAAAATGCTAGAGTATGAAACCCCAGATACGCCACCGAAAAGGCTTGCTTAGCTCGTATGGGCTACCAGAAGCCGGGCACTACTTGTTAGCTCACTCAGTAATGCCGGTTTCGCGACTTGATCCCATCAAATATCTTTTCGAGAAACCGGCCACGGGTAGGCTAGCTCGTTGGTTGTCAAGTTTCCCGAATTTGATCTTACATATGTGACGCCAAGAAGTCAAGAAGGGCAGAGCAAGAGCAGAGTTCCTTGCCGACCATCCGTTGAGGGGATGAAGCTTGAGTACCTATTCCCGTGATGAAGCAATTTCGCATATCGACGAGGAAAGTTGGATAATGTACTTTGACGGAGCGCCAAATCAACATGGGTATGGGATAGGAGTGTTGCCGATAGCACCCGACAATTCCTCAGATCCTCTAGCCTTCAAACTCCGCTTTCAAAGTCTCAAATAACGGGCGTATCACGGCGTGCATTGTCGGTATGGAAGCACTCGAATTAGGGGCAAGACTACCGGACGCCATCGGAGATTCGAATCTTGTTGTGTCTCAAGCTAAAGGAGACCGGAAAGTAAAAGAAGAAAATATGATGATGTATCACCAAACCTTGGATTTGCCGATTCTCGGTTTGAAAAGTTAAGTTTTACTCATCTACTAAGAGAGAACAACAAGTTCGCAGACGCTTTAGCAACTCTATCATCCATGATAGACATCCCACGGAGTCCGACGCGCCCAAATATTATCGACTGTAAATTCGACCGCTTATGAGTCGATTGCAGCCCATAGATGAAGTTCAGACGAACACCCCGGTATTACGACATCCGAACTTTTGGAAATGTAAACATACCCGCCAGGTAAATGCCAAAGACAAGAGGGCAATAAGAAGAATGTCACCAGCCATCATCCGCGGGGTAAATCAGATAGAAGAGGTCATCCGGGAATGCATAAACCGTGTTGATGTCAAGAGTCCAAGCGCTCGATGGAAGCCATCCACGGGGTGAATGCGGTGCACATATGAATGGGGTGATGTTGGCTAGGAAGATCCTTAGGCAAGGCTATTATTGGTCCACCATGGAGGAGGATTGTATCGTTTGCCAGCGATGCCACAATGTCGATTCATGCAAATCGCATGAACATTCCGCCAAAGTCATACAACATGACTTCGCCATGGCCTTTTTCTCGTCTGGGGAATTGATGTGATCGAGCCGCCACGCCGAAAGGGTCAAATGGGCATGAGTTCATCCTCAGAGCGATAGATTACTTCACAAAGTGGGTTGAGGCCCAATCTTATGCAAAGGTTGAAAGCTTCACACGCTGCAAAATTCATCAGAACAACATCATCCGCCGCCACGGAGTCCCGAATGAAATAGTCTCGACAATGGTTCCCACTTCAAGAAGGAGGTGATTGACTTGTTGGAGAAATACAACGTGGCTTTTCATAAGTCGCCTACTTACCGCCGCAAAACCAACGGAGCAGCTTGAGGCCGCCAACAAGAATATCGCGATATTACGAAGATGGTGGAAACCTCAGGACCGGCCGGATAAGTTGTCGCTTGCTCTATGGGGCTACAGGACTTCGATCGAACTTCTATCGGGCGACTCAGACTATTAGTCTATGGGATGGAGGCCGTTCTACCAATTGAGATCGAGGTCCCATCATTAAGTAGTATTGGCCGAGTGCCGATAGTCAAGCGGATTGGCAAAGAAAGGTGTTTGAAGAACTCATGCTCTTTGATGAAAGGAGATTGAAAGCACCGCACCAATGCTCAGTGGTTATCAACGCAGAATCGCCTGGCTTTCAACAAGAAGGTTAAGTCCAGAACTTGAAAGAAGGAGATTTGGTACTCAAAGACAACCAAGCTCCCATCCACGCACTAAGGGCAAGTTCGCACTCCAATTGACCGGGTCCCTACATCATCAAGTCAATCCGTCAGTGGAGCTGTGGTTCGATGGATCTAGATGGCTTGGAGTTTTCCCAACCGATCAATATGGACAAGTTGAAGAAATACTACCCTTGAGAGGCTCGCTAGGTAAAACCCGAAAGGGCTTACCTAGGCAAAACTCAGAGCATAGAAAATTTGAAAATTATAAAACCGAGCTCAAGGTTGAAAACCCGCAAAGGGCGACCTTGGCAAAAGTTAGAGCGCAAAAGGAGAGCAAAAACACTCGAGAACCTAAACCCGAACTACGAAGACTTGATTCCCATCTTTGGGATACGAGGCGCCTTCATCTTGAAGTTCACCACAATCTTTTCCCGATCAACTTAGTCCATTTTGATCACCTCACCATCTTTATTCATCAAGATTCACTACGATCTCCCAGACAAAGGTTATTCAAACTAGGGGCAACTTTCCAGTAATGGAGTGTTGCGCATCATCCAAACTAGGGCAACTTTCCGCTGCCACACTTTGTCAAGCACCTTTTTCAAACTAGGGCAACTTTCCGCTTGCTAGGATTCGGGTTGTGTATCTCAAGGATGATTTCAAAGCGTGTCCAGCCTCGATCCATATCGAAAATAGTTTTGAAAAGTTTTCATAAAAGTTGACTTTGTTCAAATTAATCTTTTCACAACTAAGACCATTTTTGGACCAAAAGCGGGGTTTTCAAGACCACAACCTTCAATTTCATTAATTTCAAAATGTAATTCTTTTGCTCTTGCATACAATTGAAGTTGTTTTTCATTACACTCACGCTTAGAAAACTTTGAAAGTACTAATAAAGCAATAAACTGGGGCATAGTCTAGTCAGTGTCCTCGCGCCTCCCAGAGCTAGTCAAAGTTTCAGATGCCAACTTAGGCCCAAATTTGTATGACCGAACAAGCCGAGTACGGAATGGGAGATAAAATATACAAATGAGTCAAGCCGATCGACGGATCCCAAAGATTCCGAACTTGTCAGAACTCATCGCCGAAAGATTAAGCTGTGGACGGCGCCATGCAATGCGACCGCCGACAAGTTGCGATCCATTCAATCACCAGCCTCATCGAGCATTAACTAGGCGTTGTCGAAAAGAAGTAGCCATGGGTGAATAGGCAGGCAAGAGTCCACAACCGCAACTTCTCCATCAACTATATCCGGGGAGGGATGAAAAATGAGAGAATAAAGAATAGAGAGATGTACGAAAGAAAAGTAAGATAAGGTTTTTTGCGAGAAAAGTCGAGCCCGAGGGTCGAAAGTGATGTAAGCAAATACAAGTGAGCTTGGGTGGGAAACATTACCTATAGCAAAGAGTGGACTCCTCGCAACTGATTGTCTCCGGCAAAGAGGAGGCATCCGTGCCTATCAATTTTGGATACACTCCACTATCCGTATAGTCCATCCGCAGCGGCATCGTGGTTATATTTTGCTTATCGAGTTGTTGTTTTTGCTTATTGAGTTGTAAGTTTTGTCGAAATGTCGCTTTTTATGCTTTTGAGTTGTTACTTTTGATTACACAATTTTGTTAAGTCTTGTCTATTGAGTCGTTAACATTATTGTACTTTGTTTATCGAGTTGTAAACTCGCTAAGATTCGCTTTTATTTCTTAGTGAGTCGCTTTTGTTTTGCTTTGTTGCGCCGGTTCCCTACCTAACCCGTAAATACATGAGGCGATTTCCATTTAATTCCGCTTTTGTGCAAAATAATGCGATGCGATCTCGAGAATTTCAAATACAACATCTTTTCAAAAGTCGTTTCATTTCATCATGTCTTACAAAAATAAAGGTACAAGTTTTACGTAAAATAAACCGCCTAACAAATGTGCAAAGTGCTACAAACTACTAGCTAAAAAGTAGAATAAAGCAGAAATAACATCGCTGCCCTCGAGCGAGAAGGGAGGCCCCTCATCCTTTTCAAGGGATAATCTCCACATCATCGTCACCATCCGGATCGGAGCCATCCTCCGGATCCCCTCAGCCTGCCTCCGCCTCGAACCAAGACCAGGCCTCCTCTCCAGAGACGCCACGACACATGATTCGCGATCTCCTCCTCGTCATCCTCGACGATGGGTGCCTCAAGGTCGGCGAGACGACCTCCTTCGCCAGCCTCGATGAGACCTCGATGGTCCGGCCTCCAGCCCCTCAGACTGGTAGGTCTAGCACCTCGACCTCTCGAGAGGGCCCCTGGCTCGCCCGCGAGGAAGATATACGGAGGCATCTCAAGATGCAAAGTGCAATACATCGCTCAAGCATAAAAAGGTGTAAATGCAGAATGTGAAAAGGGTGTGTGTCGATGTGCTCTACACGCCTATCAAGATAGCGTAAGGTCTAAAACCGAGTATCATCGTAAACATGCTAGTACAGGAAAATGGACAAGACTTCCACACCCACGATGCTCATCTGCGTCTCTCCAGAAGATCATGCCTCGAATGAGGCCAAGATCCCGAAAGTACCGTTCAGATATTCAACAGAGGTCGCAAATACAAATGCAAAATTATCGAACGGAATCAATGTTCAAATATTTGACTCATAAATCAAAGCTGAAAATCATACCGGGGGCGAGTCAGGCTCTCTAACATATCTGTGATCCAGTGTAGGAGGCTCTATCGAATCCGTAAGGCGCCCCAAATCGCTGGCCATTAACTCGGCCGGCATGTCCGCCACCCGGATGATCAAGAGACGGGGATCGAGGGATCGAATCGCCCACCTCGATCTCGCCACTGCTA
This sequence comes from Camellia lanceoleosa, assembly GCA_025200525.1. NCBI lineage: Eukaryota > Viridiplantae > Streptophyta > Magnoliopsida > Ericales > Theaceae > Camellia > Camellia lanceoleosa. Next base: position 102,851,705 of record CM045762.1, on the reverse strand, counting down.
GAAGAAGGGATAGTCAGAGCATGGGCGCGACTCAAGACGGCGACCAAGAGAGGTCCGCGCCGAGTTCGCACTTCGTCAAGCGGGCATCAAATATATGCGGCGGTAGGTGGCGAGTTCCCATCGAGATGATGCAACAAAGCATCATCGCTCGCATATACCGCCGACCTCCTCGGGATAATCTATCAACATCCGCATGGTGTCCGGAGGCACAGCAGAGTGTCCCGAGAATCGCCCCATATCTCGACAGCAAAACGCCTCAGAACCAAACCCCGCCGATCGTCCTCGAGCAGAATCTATATCGACCACAACTCGACGCTCAGGTACAGAGTCTCGAAGCACATCAAGATCGCCTAAGGCCGCCAAAGCGATCTGTGGATAACCAAGATACAAATCGGTAAATCGATATACAGAAAGATCAAAGATAAAAATAAAAGGAACCGAGAGTTCAAGCAATACCTCTGCCGCCGAACAAGATCAAAGTATCGCCGCAGAGAGGAAAGAGTCTCGAGGCCTCGCCAGATGCTCTCCTCAAACATTAAAGAAAATGGAGTCATAGGAGGTCCCACCACCTCCATCTCCGGCCAATGTAGGGAAGTACACATACACCCACACCGAGAAAGGCAATGCAGAGTGAGTACAAAGTGCTAAAGGCGTAATCTGAGAATGCAAAGTGCGCCTGTGTGTGTGTGAACAAGTAATGAGGAGCAAAATGAAAATCAAGAGGACGGAATGTACCTCCTGTGCTCTCCAAGAGTCGCCAAGTAAGTCCCTCGTGAGAGATCAAGGCTTCATGTAGCAAGAAGGGTAGCCAGGCCACGCCCAATCATACTGCTCACCCGTGATAGGTCCACTAGAGCGCCAAGAAGTACAACCCTACCATGTTCCTCTATCGGCGAACAAGGTGGTACCGAGGAGGTACATAAGGAAACCACGGGCGATCGCTCCGCCTCCTCAGAGTCTCGGCTCCATCTGGGTCACGGAAATAGGAAGCAAACCAGAGTATCGACTCTCCCGAACCTCTCGCTTCACGGGGTGTGTCCTCAACAAATGCATCCAGCACCGCCACTCACCCATGTCCTCATCATAGGAATGGGCCTACCGCCTAAGTCTAGGCCGGTGAGCATAGCAAAATCCAAATGGGTCATGGTCATGTCCCCGTCCGAAAAAAATGGAAGGAATTGGTAGTGTCCCACCACCTCTCGCTAAAGTCGCTAATAGGGTCCTACTAATGAGGCAACGAGTTAACCCTCTGCAGAATGGCCCAAATCCCGCAAGATCGACTAATCCCGACAGCCCTGAAGCTCAAAATACCATTCCTTTGCGGCGCCGAGCCATATCCTCGAATCGTCTGAGAACGAACTCAAGATGAATCAATGCATGAATCAACAAATGAAGTGAAATGAGTTGTGTGCAAATAAAGCGAAAGTGAGTCAGGTGCCAAATAAAGCAAAACGGGTCATGGTTCAAGTGAATTTGGTATTTGGGTCATGGTTCAAAGTTTCAGTACATCTGAGTTTGGGACTGCGTGTTCTACTCAACATCAGTGGACTGTGTGTTTGCTTCAAGTTTGGGACTGCGTGTTCTACTCAACATCAGTGGACTGTGTGTTTGCTTCAAGTTTGGGACTGCGTGTTCTACTCAACATCAGTGGACTGTGTGTTTGCTTCAAGTTTGGGACTGCGTGTTCTACTCAACATCAGTGGACTGTGTGTTTGCTTCAAGTTTGGGACTGCGTGTTCTACTCAACATCAGTGAACTGTGTGTTCGCTTCAAGTTTGGGACTGCGTGTTCTACTCAACATCAGTGAACTGTGCGTTTGCTTCAAGTTTGGGACTGCGTGTTTTACTCAACATCAGTGAACTGTGCGTTCGCTTCAGTTTGGGACTGCGTGTTCTACTCAACATCAGTGAACTGTGCGTTTGCTTCAAGTTTGGGACTGCGTGTTCTACTCAACATCAGTGAACTGTGTGTTCGCTTCAAGTCTGGGCTGTGTGTTCAGTGCTTCAAGTTTGGGGCTGTGTGTTCTACTTTTAATCAAGTGTGTGTTCGCTTCAAGATCGGGCCGTATGCTCGTAAAGTCCGAGTTTTGGAGACTACGTGTCCTACTCTTGGTCAAGATATGTCTTGGTGCTCACTTTCAACCTCAAGCCGTGGTCTTCGTGAATCAATGTTAGGGCTGTGTGTTCAATTTCTAACTAAGGTGCACTGTGCGTTCACAATTATTCAATGCGCCAAGTGTTCGTGAAATTCAAGTGGCTAAGTCACATGCTCAAAATACAAGTATCAGGTCGTAAGCTAAACTGCAGGTGTCTAAGCATGGCAAAGGTACGTAATGCACGAAAGATGCGAATAATAAAATACCGCATCATAGGAGAGGTGCCGCCCGCCTCGTGAAGAGAAGATCCCCGGGTGCTCGATCGTTAAAATCGGTAAAATAACGGAAAGTGGCTCGCGGAAGTCTATGAACCGCCGGAGCATATCGATCGGGAAAGAAAGGGCGAACCCCCGGCGGGAATACCATAAAGTCAAAATCATCTCCGACCGGAAAACCTCCGTCGTGAGGAAATGACCTCGCCATTGCGAAATCAAAAGAGGAGCAAAAATGAGCAAAATGGGCCAAAATTGGAAAAAGTCAACAAAAGTCAACCCCCGGGAAAATTTTCCAAATATTGAAACAAAATTACCTCAAGTGGTGAAAATGAGAAGAGAAGCCCCAAAGTCGAAATTTAGTCGCTTCAAAGTGCTTAAATCTGAAAGATTTCGCGAAAACAACTTATGGAGGCCGAGGGACGCCAGATAAAATGCAGAACAGAGAGAGAAAGTCGCCTAGAGAGCAAGAGGAAGAAGTTTCGCAACTTTGGGTGTGATTTCGGAGGCAATGGAGGTGCATATATATAGAAAATGCCAAAATGACCATTTTGCCCCTGCTTTTGGGCAGGTGGCCGGCCGGCCACCTAACCTGGCTGGCCGGCCCCTCTACTTTTTGGCCTGGCCGATGGCCTCCCCTAGGGCAAAGGGCTGGCCGACCACCTTCCCCCCTCCCCTCCCTACCTCTGCAAATTTTGAGGAAAATCGGAGCTCCCGGGACCCGAAAAAGTTGAAGAAAAGTACACTTTCTGGCGCGAATTGCTCCGCTGAAACTTTAATGGCAATTATTGACATGTGTCTCATCATTATTCATCGAAATCGGAGTGTATCCATTTTAAATCATGTCGTGACCTCCCCGGAATGTAAATCGAGGTCATGATCGTTATCGTCACGAATGCGATTTTCCAAATTATTGTGCAACAACCGCATCCCGATTTGTGCTCATTTGTCATTATCCGCTCCTAATTCGCATTCTCGTGATTGTTTTGCATTATCATGCATGATTTCTGATATACCGCACTTTCGTGCATAAACATGCGTTGTCGCGCATTACAATTTCCTCGCTACGTTGCATTCGCTCACGCAAGACCGTGTGTCGAACTTTTGGAATCATAGGAATCACATAGAATATATGTTGTCGGCATATTGTTCTTGTTTCATTTCTATTTTTCGTGCACGATATTGTATGTACGGTTCATTTGAGGTCAGCGACTGCATTTAATCGCCAAGCAGTATCGTATCTTCTCCGTGTGAGACGCGACGAGGATTGAATCATTCTCCGCATTCCTAAACTGTATGAAATGTAGTTGTTTGCTTTGCATCCTTGCTTAAAATCGTTGCATCTATTTGTCAATACCGCTTCATTACAACTTTTGTCAGATTTGCATGATCATCCGCTTCGCCTATCACTTTGCATTTGGCCCCGTCATGGGCACATATCTCTGCTTATCTCAGATGTTTGTCTAAGTCTTCGCCTTTGTCAAAAATGGGTCGCCTCGGCTTTGACATTCACTCCCGCCACTTGACTTCCGAAGTTCACAAAGAGGGGCAATCAGAGACACCCCATTTTGACCGACCTTAAGACTCAGACGTCACCGGTTGAGTGCTCGGTGATGTTGCATCATGTGCTTGCTCAAGAGTTTCAGAGTCGCGGCCAGGCGCCCGCCTCCCGACTCAACCCTTTCTACCTTGTCTCTTGCGATAACCGTGCTTGGTTTTCTGCTTTTTCCCGAGGGAAGGGAGTGGTCTTGTAGACTATCTCCGTGGCCGTGGGCTACTTTTTCGTGGTCAGAGGCCATTTTGCCCGTTCGGGCTTGCCTTTTCGGGCCGTTAGGTGCCTCGGCTCAGGACCGCCCAACCATCTCCGACTTCTCCGGTTTCAGAGGAACCTGCTTTTATCATTTCGAGAAACCTTGGGGCCCCGATGCCCACTTCGCACGAACACCACAGGTGCGGCGATGATTTCATTTTGACCCCAAACCGAGCGTTTGGTCCCGAGCATTCATTTTGCATCACCTTTCTCCGGTTTTGGCGAGACCTCTTTTAATATTTCGAGGAACCCTGGGCCCCGATGCCCACTTCGTGGTCAGATGCCACTTCGGTGCTCATAGTTTGCTGACCCCAAACCGAGCTTTTGGTCCCGAGCATTCATTTCGATCCATCTTCTCCGGTTTGGCAAGTACTCGCTTTTGTCATTCCAGAGGACACTGGGTCGCGGATACCCACTTCGCCGAACACCACTTCCGACCGCATTTCATTTTGATCCCGATTTGCTCGGTTTTGGCCCCGAACGCTCATTTCTCATTAGTTTTTGTTCAAACTTGGCGGTACCTCTCGCTTCAACATCGGGAAGATCATTGGGGGTGGGAGGCCAGCAATTATCCCAGATAATCAGGGCTCCTCCGAGCCCGCTTTGCTCACTTCCGCCAATGTTGAACACCTTGGGGGTATTTTCTTCCAACCAAAGTTACATATCTGTGGATGAGGGACCTGGGAGGACCCTACTAACTCGGGTCGGCCGTAAACCGTGAGTTTCATTTTGGGCCTCCTTCAAGCTCTATGTTGTGACTCCTGCTTCAGTGTTGCCAATTTCCGGCCTTGGAACCTTGTTGCACACATCTAGGAGGACACTTTGGTATGGTGGTCGGCCAGAAATTGTGCCTTTCATTTTTGGGCCTCTCCTTCAAGCTCTATGTTGTGACTCCTGGTTCAGTGTTGCCAAATTCAGACCCTGGGGCCTTATTCTACACACATGGGAGGACACTCTTGTATGGTGGTCGGCCAGAAATTTTGAAGTTGATTTTTTGAGGTGGCTGGCCGGCCATGGTGGGTGGCTGGCCGGCCACCTTGAGCAAAACTACCTGGCCGGCCAGACTTCTTCAAATTGCTCCAATTGCCCAAATGCTTTTCAAAGTGTCTCCTCACCGGGACATTTCAGAGGGAAAGATTGGATGCTTTCCTCCCTTTACACCCCATCTTCTTGCCTATTTGAAGGCCTCTCCCTCCTTCTTCAAGGTTAGAAATTTTGGTCTCAAGAACACTTAACCAAATTCCTCATTTTCATAGCTTTAAACTCCAAAAAGCTTCAAGTGTCAAGGCCATTCCTTCATCAACACCTAGCCTCACCATCCCTACCATCACTTCAGCAGCAAGGAGGTGAATTTCAGAGGTTGAGAAGCTACAAATCGAGCCAAGAATCAAAGAAAGACAAGTCTTCAAGGGTAAGTCCTCAAAACCAACTTTTAGGGCATTTTCTTGATCCTTTTCTATACTTTAATTGGTTGAGAATTGGGGCTCCGACCCCTACTGCTTTTAGCTTAAAATGAGCCCCTCTACAACTTTGTAGAAGGGCTCAACCTCATTTGGTGTTTGTATACACTGGTTCCTTCAATATTCTTCAAGTTGGTAACATTTTTGCATGCTAAAATTGACCTATTTGTGTTGGTTTTGGGGGTCCGACCCTACTGATTTTAGGCTTAAAATGAGCCTCTCTACAACATTGTAGATAGGCTCAACTTCATTTGGCCTTTGTATCTATCACTTCCTTCAATTTCATCAAGTAGGCCATATTTTGTATGCAATTTTGACCTATTTGTGTTTGTTTTTGGGACTTCGACCCCTACTGGTTTTAGTCTTATTTTGACCCCCTTTACATTTTTCATGAAGAAGGTTTGGTCATTTGATGTATAGATTGCATGTCTTATGTTATACCCTTTTGTGGCTCCATTTTGCCCTCCATTTCTAGCATGTTTGTCTTATGATTTAGAGGCTTCCATCTTCTGCATATATGCTTATTTTTGGGTCCTCTTTAATGTTGTAGAAGAAAATTTTTCTATTTGAATTTTCTATATACTACTTGCTTTGAAAATCCTCTCTTTTACCGTATTCTTGCGAGCTTTTGTTGTCATATCTATGCTTGCATTTTGGCCATGTCTATTACTGAAAAAATGCCATATTTGGGACTGCCTTGCTGCTGTTCTTGCTTCCATGATCATATTTTGCATGTATAGCATGGCTATAGGCCATTTCGGGGCTTAATTTCGTACTTTCGGGATGAATGCATGCTTCGGGTGTCGTTTCGATTTGTTTCGGGGCTGTTTTCCCCTTTATTTAGGTGCTGAAATTCCATTACCATGCTTGCATATCATTTCCCATGACATTTGCATCATTTTTGCATTGCCTCGGTTTGTGTGCCAATGGGCACGCACTTCGAGGCACTTCTTTTTTATCCGACGGCAGCCTATGTGAGTGTGGTTGAGGCCCTCTCATGTTGGCGTAAGCCCAATTCGCATTTTCATGCTTGTATGCCATTGCCTCGATTTGCGTGTCCGCGGGCGCGCGTTTCGAGGCAGCTTTATTTTTTACCCGACGGCCTCCTATGTGAGTGAGCTGAGGCTCTCCCATGTTGGTGTAAGTCCATCCCGGCATTCCGTATGCCATTTCATTGCATTTCATCATCGCCGACGATACGGCGGGCACGCTGCTTTCGAGGCACTTCGGTCTTATCCGATTTTCTCCTTTCATCATCGCCTCGATTTGCGCGCCGGCGGGCACGCGTTTCGAGGCACTTCGGTCTTATCCGATCTTCTCCTTTCATCATCGCTGACGGCGCTACCAGGCACGACTTCGAGGCACTTCGGTTTATCCGATTTTCATTTTCATCATCGCCGACGGCGCTACCAGGCACGCACTTCGAGGCACTTCTTTTATCCGATTTTCCTTTCATCATCGTTCGATTTGCGGCGCTACCAGGCACGCACTTCGAGGCACTTCGGTTTTACCCGATTTTCATTCTTTCATCATCGCCTCGATTTGCGCGCCTGTGGGCACGCGTTTCGAGACACGTTGGTTTTATCCGTTTTTCTCATTACATCATCGCCTCGGTTTGCGTGTCCGTGTGCACGCATTTCAAGGCACTTCGGTTTTATCCGATTTTGCATCAGACATCATCGCTTTGCTTATGCGTCTGCAGCACGATTTCGAGGCACTCCAGTTTTATCTGATCTCCATTTTGGTTTCGTCTCGGTTTGCGCGCCTGTAGGCACGCACTTCGAGGCACTTCGGTTTTATCCGATTTTCATCTTCGATCGCCGCTTATGCGTCTGCAAGCACGCCAGACGAGGCATCCCTTTTTCGTAGCATTCATATGTATTCATCCCAATATTGAGTTGTGCAACCGCTTCCTCGCCATCATGCATCGATATGCGTGATTGGTGGCGCGAGGATCGAGACATGCATATATTTGTGAAATACATGCTTCTTTCCCCGCTCTCTGCAAAGCAAAATTGAGTTTAGCAACTTTTCGGAGTCCAGCGCGCAATTCGAGGAATATTGCAAACAGAGGCTAATCAGGCATTCCAAAGGATTTCCGGCCAAAGCCCAAAGATACATCATCTATCAGAAGCGAGGCAGTCCCTGGCTTGCACGCCAGTTTTAATTCATTTGTATTTAACTTGTTAACTAATTAGAATTTGTATATTTATTTGGATCAGATATTCTTTTATTCGATCAGATATATTTATTCGGACCCTCTGCGCGGGGGCATAAATGTAATAAGGGTGGGTGAGTGTGATGTATGTCTTCCAACCCCCATTTCTTTCTCCCTTTTATTTACCCGCTTTGAATGGTTAGATATAGGGCATACTTCAATTAGCATATAGTATGACAAAGATGTTTGCATCATTCATCTCATTGCATGCATGCATCGGCCAAGATCATACAAACTGCATTTGTATTTCAATTCTAAGGTTGAATACATGTTAGCCGTTGCATTTCATATGCCATCTCTAGAATAGCCGAGCCTGCTATAGTTGCATTTTTGCATGTGTTGCATTAGGCATTCTGTATATTTTAGGATCATGCATGATTTCTAATCGTTTTCTGTTTTGGCTTGGAGTACTCGGTGAGTTTTATGCTTTAGCATCCTTGCATGCGTGTGAGTGTTGCCATGATAGCATGCTTACCATGAGGCTAAATGCTTATGTGATATAACTGCCTTGAATGCCTGTGGGTGGAGGTTGGGTTATTTGAATTGGAGCAATTCATCGATTGTTTGTTAAGCCCACTAGATTGTGGCAAAATCTGTATTTTAAGCCTACTGGGTAGCAAACCACCTTTCACAAACAAACATGAAATGTTCTGTTCCATTCAGACGGCCCATTTATACTTGTTTGTCATGAGCATCACATAGTAATCCTAGGCTAATAATCTAATAAGAGCATACAATGTTTTTCAAAATCAGATATCATGATTAGTAGAGGCCGGTCTTTGACCGGGCGAGAGGGGGTGCTCACGATGTGACCTTCCCTAATCGTACCCAAGTTCCCGAGCCAACTTTGGTGATGACGGACACGTGGCCTTTTGGCACCGAGTCAGGGTTTCCTAAATTTCCCATTTTAAAATATTTAGGTGGCGACTCTGTTATCTGGCAAAGCAGTCCATGTTTGGCACTTCTTTTCAAAAAATCTGTTTTCCTTCAAAACGATTTGCCGGATTTGGACTCTTTGGTTCGAGATTGAGAACCGCAACACAAAATCGAGTCCGAGCTGTGGCGAGGTCCCCCGCGGGCGTTGTTACACATAGTAAAGAAAGAATGCACAATAGGGATGCAAAGATGAAAGAGGCTTAGCTAATACTCATCAGCTCCAACCAAGCACGAAAAGGGTTCGTAAACATATATGATCCTAGATACAAGAAGCTAATGCAATACACTCATAAGAATGCAGCTAAAGACTTGGCTACTAGCATATGACATGTGAACCATCATAAGGCATGTGATTGCGCCCAAAATCACATAGAAAATAATGAAAGCACTAGGTATAATGAGCCAAGCCTTATGTATGAAGAATGGATGCAAAGCATGGAAAATAATATGAAAGAAAACGTGATGCCAAAATAATATGGAAAGCATAAAATAAAAGGAATAGAGAGAATGGAGACATACATTAAAGCTATAAGAAACTACTCAATAAAGATAATGGAAGCAACTACTAAAAAAATAAAAGCTAACATGGATGATTCAACTATACTAACAAAGCTATCAAATAGAAATATGGAAGCAACTAATCAAAAGAAGCTAAGAAACTAAAACAAAAGGAAGGAAACAAGCCAAAGTGCTTCTTCAACACAAGAATGTAAGAGAAAAGCACTAATTCTCTTCAAGCATTAGGGAAGATAGATAAAATGAACTCACCCCTAATCACCATAGATGATGAGAGGATGTGAATCACATAAATCAAAGAAGCTTTCCAATGATTGCAAGAGAGAATTCCATTCTCAACTACCGAAAGATAGGTGAAAGGATAGAAACAATCAATTAACTAAAATACAACACATCATTCCAATCATAGAAGCAATCATGAAAAAGGTGGATTAGCTGCTTTGATCATCAAGTGATATGAACTATCACATGATGATCATAGAAGCAACTCAAAGTAATGGAAGTGAAATCAAAGAAAAGAAGTAGAATCTACATATCTTCTTCATGGAAAAGGGCAAAATGATGCTCAAACCCATAGCAAAATAAATAGAGAGAATAGATTACTATTCATTTCTAAGAGGAAGCCATGTTTGGCTTTCGAGAAAATGGAAAAAAAAAAAAAAAGTGATGAGAAAATAGAAGGAAAAGCTAGAAAAACACAAAGTAACTACTACAACTAATGGAATCAACTCATCATGATTAGAAGCATTATCAATCTTCTTCATGGAAGATGGATATAGACATCCATTTCCATGCTTAAAGGGCTGGGAGAAGAATGCTTTCCAACTCTTTTGAAGAAGAGATACTTGTTTGGCTCCCAAGAAAATGAAAGAGAAAACAAGAGAAAGTGAGAGAAAAATAATGATCACCCTCTCTAACCATCCAATTAATCAACAAATCAACTACACATGCTTACCAATCCACAAACAAGAGTAGAATCAATGTTTTGAAAACTCGACTGGTGAGCAAACCGAAAAAGTGACCAGGCAAACGGGTCACTAGTTCAACTGTGGGTGAACCAGAATTGAATTGTGATGTCAAAATTATGTCATTAATATATTAAAATTTATAAATATAAAAAATACTCCCTCCGCCCCAATTTATTTGTCCATTTTGGAAAATCCAACTTACAACAATCATTACACATCAATTCAAAATTTAAGATATTTTTACCATAATACCCTTTTTTTTAATTTTAAAATGTGTTTATACTTGTGTATAATAGGTAAGTTTGGAAATTTAAAAAAATTCAATACCCAAAATAGAAAGTGGACAAATATTTTGGGATGGACCAAAATGGAAAGGTGGACACAAAAATGGTATGGAGGAAGTATAGATATTAAAATTAGAAAAATAATAAATAATAAACAATTAAAAAAATATTTCTCAGAATTTACTTTACATTTTTTATACATTGATTTTTAGTAAAAAATAATTTGATAATATTGAGTATATGATATATATACTTATTACATTGTTAACAATTGTATTAATGGCTTAGTGGTTTGTAACGCCCCAAAATTTATAAACTTTTATATAATCAATTTTATTAAATATTCAGCAGTTCATATCAAACAAATCCATTTCTCATAAAAAAAAATGCTTTAAGAAAAATATTGTCTTTCATTAAGTAAATGTCATTCTGATTGAACTATAATTTCAAGGTAACAAAATACATATTCAAGCATTCATAGTTCAAAAAGATAAGAGGAAGTTTAACAAATGTCCCATAGTGTATAATATTAAATACATGGTCTTCAATGAACAAAAGAGGGCCTATGATCTCCAAACTAAGTAAAAGTTCAATAAATACATTACAAATTCAAAATATCATTGACTTTTTAAACTAGAGAGTTGGATAACTTCTTCTTCATTAGGCTGGTTGTGGTTCACCATGTCAAGCCCCAATTTTTAATTACTCGGAAACATTACCAAAGCCTTTAAATTAGGTCCAAAATTTTTATTTATTTATTTACAAACATCCATTACCCTTGAGTAATAGAAATACAATGACACATGTTCTCTGTCCCTCTCAATGAATATTACAATGATAACAATACATGTCAATCTCCTACTGTGAGGCTACCAATAAATAAAATACACAAAAAAAGATCCATCACATCTACAGTGAAATTACATATAAAAAGACACACGGACTTCTTAACTCTTCGATCACAGAATCTACACTTTCTTCCTGTAAAAAGATAAAAACAACGGGGTGAGCACTAATGCCCAGTAAGAATCTCATAGTTCTCAATCAACAGCAAACACACAGATAGAAATGATCATGCATGCAGGGTGATACCATATAGTAGGGTGACATTTTATAATTTCAAAATATCATGGTAGAGTACCATTTTCTCAAAGACTATTTAAACACCTTTAAGAAAAACCTTTAGTCATTGAAATTATCCTTTAACCTTAGAAAACCGTAAATCCTTGTGAAACAACATATTTGAGAAACAACATCATTTAAAAATTATTAACCAATTCCCGAAATATTTCTCATTCAATTTCCATTTTTAATATTCCTCTTTGTCTTTCATTCTTCCTTTCTACTCATTATATTTATTTAGAACTCCATAAATTCAAGTTCAAGTTCTCTAATTTATTTAAAGAACAACTCTCATAATTTACCTTTATAACCACAACTACTTCATTAAGTTCACTATAACCAATCCATAATCCTCTTACCCATTTTTGGTTTCCATTCTTTACAAATTATTTCATACCAAACACCGGATCCAATAACAACTCATCTCCATGAGTCACACGCTTTACTGGTCACTAGCCGGAAGGAATGCGGAACCTCACGCTTTACAAGTCACAAGCCGGAAGGAACGCGGAACCTCACGCTTTACCGGTCACAAGCCAGAAGGAATGCAGAACCTCAACATACCACACGCTTTACCGGGCGCTACTCCGAAAGGAAGGCGGAACCTATCTCAAGCGCCACGCTTTGCCGGCTCAAATACGGCAGGAAACGGACCCCAAGATAACATCACAATCCATCATCACAATTAATGAACAATGCCAACACATCTTCCATTATTTCCGTAACACATTAATTCAATATACATCCACCATATATTAAAATTACATTCACATAACAAGTACAAATATGTTCCACGACCTTCTTCATTATCCATTATTCGCACTCATCTTAATCCAACATAGACTTAATTTCATAAATTTAATGTTGATTGAAGTATCCTCATTTTCCAAAATAAAACTTCATAACTAGAGTTAAATATAAAGTTGGACTTTTAGTTTTGAGGTATAAATTCACTTTCTAATTATACAATAAAATTCTTAAATCTTCACTTCATCATCTTATCACAAATTCCGTATCATCTTTCAACTCCCCCCTTGCGAGTACCAACACAACACCACCCAACACAACTCAACCCAAACTCAACATGACCCAACACAACACAACTCAACTCAACACAATTCAACATGATTCAAACACAATTCATCATAGTCCAACACAATTCGGTTCAACATTATTCAACACAACTCAACATCATCAACACAATTCAACATACTCAACACTAGTCAATATAAGCCAACACAACTTAATTCAACAACACTATTTACAATTCAACATAATTCTAGATAAATTCTTAAATCCCCTTTCAACATTACATAACTAGGTTTATGTCATCTCTATCATTAACACATCTTTTCCCCCAAAGTCCTTTCATATTATAGCATGATTTACAATGTCCATAATAAAGGTTCAATCGCTAATTTTTAACATGATTTTCAAACATTTCCAAAATCCAATTAAACTTGTACATATATAATTCAACCTACCAATTTCATGATTCTACTGTCAATTTGGGCAAAATCATTGATTATCATCATGGATCAACCTAAGGTTTTCAAAAAAAATCAAGAATTTCAATAAATTTTCAAACTTCTCAAGCCATTACTTTTTATTCCAATTTTCCCATTGATTTCATACCTAGGGTTCATAATCCATCATCTTAACCCAACAATTGAACCCCTAATATCTCAAACCCTAAACCCCCAAATCTCATGATTTACTCTATATGCTCAAAAATGTGGGTTTTGCATTTATATAATGAAAATACCACAAATCTATCTATTAATGTAAGTATTGAAGAGAACTAGAACCCCTACCTCAAGAATCAAGCAAGAAGAGCAAGCTTTGAGAAGAATCCTTCACCAATCTGAATTCCAATTGGTTGAAAAGTGAGATCTTCAAACCTTCTTCACGTTTTTGCAAGGGATCATGGCCAAATCTTTGAGAAACTGGAAGTATTTGGGCCGAAATCTTTAAGGTTTTCGGACCTAGGGTGAGAGGGATGAAGAGGGGAGAGGAAAGTGTGATGAATGATCTAGAAAAGTCTCTTTAAACTTGCTGAATTCGCGTGGTACGCTCGAGCGTCTCTTTTCCCGCTCGAGCGTACCTGCTTTCAACACAGATTCCAAAACTTCAAAAGGTATAACTCTCTCATCTGGACTCCATTCTAGGTCGTTTTTGTGTCCAAATTGAAGCCCCGGAAACAAGCTTTCCAATGGTTCTAGCCTCACACCCAAATTAAAAGTGTGGAAAAAGAAAAGGGCAAATTAGTGACGGCTGATCATAGGCAAATTATTTGAATTAAAGTTTTTGGTCCAATCTTACTTTACCATCATGTTACCATCCTAATCAATACCCCAAAATAAAATAAGGAAGTTCCAAATACACTAATAAAAATGTCAAGGGTAATCTTGCTTTCTACGCACAAGTGTCGCTTCCCATGCTCGAGCGCGCGCAAACCAACAAAGTCGTCCGCTTGAGCGACCACTCCCACGCTCGAGCGGGAATTCGCAACTCACAGAATCTCAGGCCGTCTGCAAAAATGCTGGAAGCCTCACAAGTCTGCTCGAGCATCAACTCCCCCGCTTGAGTGAAGGGAAAAATTTTAGATCCTTACACACCGAGTCTTGAAATTTGTTAGATAGGAATGAGCAATTGCCTAGTAAAGAATATATTTAACCACGTATATATACATTGATTTAAATTATGTATAATCATGTTCCTTTACTTATGGACATTAATTTCCTAACCTTATAACCCAATACACATCATTCCACTTAACTCCACATTTCTCCTCACACAGATGGCCAGTGGAGCCTCAAACCTTCCACATTTGTTGTCCTCACACGATTGGACACATAGACACCTCAAACATTCCCACGTTTGTCGTCATCACACAACCGGGAAAGTGGACACGTCAATTTCCCCACGCGGATAAACCATATCACACAACAAGCAACAATTAAAAAATCAAATTTTATCTCAACACAAGGGATCTCAACAAATAACCAATTTACCAATCAATTCATTTTCCATTACTCACCAAGACCAATTGAAAACAAATTTAGATTTCACAAGAAATTTAGGGCTTTACTTTCCATACCTTAGTTTTCTAAGATTATTGATGCATGCATTATTTTTAACTAAGAAATAACAAAATCTCCCATAAATCTTAGAACAAAACTTGCTATCACCATTAGTGTATATGTCACGACCCAAACATGCCCCTATGGGTTTAGTGTCGTAACCGGCCAGCAATCCTATGATTACCCAAAGGCCTCTGAACAAATTAAACAAAATACAGGGCTAACAGAAGCAAATACGAACATATAATGTCAATAGAGCTGTTCAGACATACGTTTTAAAAACTTATATTTATATATATGATGACATTAGAATGTCAGCCTTACGTCATCATAGATACAAATAAACAAAAAGCTTTTCCAAACAAACAAAAGAAAATAATTAAACTTGCATCATGCCCACAAAACTCGCCACATAATATTTCGAAACCTCCTCGGGAAGCACACTGGTTGGCTGACTCAAACAGATCTCCAGGCAATCCTCACTAAGCCTGGTCCCACGCCTGATCACCTACATATATAAATAATACAGTGAGCTGGAGCCCAGTGAATAACAATAGAGTAAAGGGTTTATAAATGATGTCCATCACAGATTCAGAAATCAAAGTTCATATCAGAAATAGATCCAGATTTACATACTTATACAGAATTCGTAAGCAGTTATATGTGGTACACACATTAACTACCAAATCAGATTGGCCATAAGACCCACATGCATAGTCGGTACCGACGATCTTAAAAGTCAACATCTATGTGCACATATAGCCATGGTATTGTTACCCTCATGCGAGGGCCACGTGAACATAGGCCTCGGTATTGTTGCCCCCGGGCAAGGGCCACATAAACATAGACCACGGTATTGTTACCCCCAGGTAAAGTCCACATGCATATTGGCCACGATATTGTTACCTCCAGGCGAGGGCCACATGAACATAAGCCACGATATTGTTACCCCCGGGTGAGGGCCATGTGAACAAAGGATGCCACAAATACATTTCAGAAAACTGAACATTTATTCATGATTTACAAAATAGCATTCCAAAAAATAGATCATATCATATCAATCAAAAAATACTTATAGTCAACATAGTTTTACAGAGTTGTTACTCACAAATAGCTCCAGTAGCAGAACAGGTCACATGAACAGAACAAAACATATTGATCAGGCGGGCAACAACACATGACCTACACAAACACGTAACAGATACACATTAAAACACACACTCGGAAAACACTTAACTCATTTCTTTTCCATCTTAGTGTGTTTTTAATCCTTATCCTCATTATTATGTTTTAATTAAGGCTTTGGAATGCATAAGATGCAATGAGGATGCCAAAATGTAATTTGAAACATTTAGTCAAATTTGCTGAAAATAGGGTCTCCGCTCGAGCGCAACTTTGGTCACTCAATCGGTCCGCAAAACTCTGCAAAAGTATCGGTTGTTTGATTTTTACACTCGACGATCGCTCAAGCCAAAGACTGAGTAAACGTGGGTTTGCTCGAGCGTACACTTTGTCGCTTGAGCCACCATGTAATTGTTTGCAAAACTTTTGGGAGCTCGAATTTGACGCTCGAGCTCAACTTCCTACACTCGAGCTAAGATTCAAAAAAAAAAAGGTGGTCACTCGAGCTAATCCTCAAACTTTGCAAAACTACTGGGAACTCATATTCTTCGCTCGAGTGCAAACTCCACCGCTCGAGCGAAGCCTGTGAATTTTGGAATTTCCAAATTGCACTCCCAGTTTCAAAACTTGATTTCAAAGCACCAAAACATATCCTTTTGGGCCAAAACTTGAGAAAACATTTGTAAACTCATAGGACTTCATGAATTGAAAGCCGTTTTGCCAAAATCAAGCCCAAAAGCAAGTGAATTATTCAAAAGCAAACTTGACATTTTGAAAACATAACATACAAGCAATGACTTGAAATCTTAGCTTCCAAAACATGCACAAATGGAGTGTTTAAGTACAAAACCACAATGAGCTCTCACAATATAACAAAAATAAGCTCTTGTATGTAAGAATTTGCTGAAATCAAAACTCAAAATCCATGAATTATGCGTGCATGTATGTTATGATCTTCTTTCCTACTTCATTAGCTTAATTCTTGCATATCTTAGCTCAACTCTCTTGAATTACGCATTAACCAATTCAATTACAAGACTAAAGGTTTGAATTCTTACCTTAGGTGCTCATTTGTATTCTATATGTTCAATTGATTGAGTCTCCAAGTCAAATTCTTCAACTTCCTCTAATTCTCTATAATTCTCAAGCTTGAATTCAACCTCTCTCTCTCTCTATATATATATATATATTTGAGCTGAAGAAGATGATAGGAAATGTTTTGCTAAGCTTGCTTTCACATATTTATAGGTTGGATTAACTTAAGCTAATTACATAGGATTAAAGCTAAGCTAGTTCACTTTAATAATCATTTTATTCTAATTATTTCGTTTCGATTCAAATTTCAATTAAGCCTACCATAAAATTCTAAAAATTCTAAATAACACATAAACGGAGTCAATTTCGCGTTCGTATGTCAATAAGGCTTCCAATTCGCATAAGATTACATAAACATAAATAGATATTTCTACGACCGACAAATATAAACACAATTAACACATAGCATACACAATTAACTTAGAATTTCCTCTTAATTACTTATTAGGCATTCTTAATCATAGTTTATTAGCTAATCATAGGTCGGGGTTGTTATAGTCTTCCCTTCTTAATGAGTTTGGTCCTCCAAACTTGAATTACCTTCATTTTGGAAGAATATCGGATCCAGAGGGAACAAATCAGGGTATCACTCCATCATATCCTCTTCGGTCTCCCAAGTCGCATATGTCTCTCCATGATTTTGCCAATCAACCTTTACTAACGGAATCTCTTGATTCGGCGGTTTACAATCTGGATTAGCCGTTCCTCATACGTATAGTCATTATCTAGAAGCACATGTGTTGGCTCAATAACATGATGAGGATCTCATAAATATTCCCGAAGTATCAAAATGTGAAAAACATTATACACGTTCTCTATAGACGGAGGTAAAGCCACCTGATATGTCACCGGATTGACTTTCTCAATAATTTCATATGGCCCAATATATCATGGTGCAAATTTTCCTTTAATCCCAAATTGAGTTTGTCCTTTCATTGGAGTTACTTTGATAAACATGTGATCACCGACTTTATATTCTCTATCTCTCCTCTAGACATCCACATAACTCTTTTGACAACTTTGTGCAGTTTTCAAACATTGCTGTATCAACTTCACTTTCTCAATTGTTTCTTGCACAAGTTTCGGTCCCAATAGCGGTCTATCGCCTACTTCGGCCCAACAGATCACAGATTAGCATTTTCTTTCGTACAAAGCCTCATAAGGAGCCATCCCGATACTTGAATGATAGCTGTTATTGTACACAAACTCGGTCAATGGCAAATAAGCTTCCCAATTTCCCTAGAAATATAAGACACACATTCTGAGCATATCTTCCAAGGTCTGTATTGTCCTTTCTGATTTGTCGTCTGTCTGTGGATGGGATGCACTACTTAACCTCAATTCAGTCCCCAAAGCTTATTGCAAACTCTACCAGAATCTTGAAGTAAACTTTGAATCTCTATCAGACACAATGGATACGGGCACACCGTGTAATCTCACAATTTTATTCACATAAATGTTAGCCAATTTATCTGCATTATAAAAAGTTTTGATAGGTAAAAAATGGGCGGATTTAGTCAAACAATCAACAATTACCCAAATAGAGTCCATACCTCTAGACGAATGAGGTAGACTAACAATAAAGTCCATTGTAATATGCTCCCATTTCTATTCCGGTATTGGAAGCGGCTGAAGTAGCCTGGCAAGTCATTGATGTTCAGCTTTTGCCTGTTGGCAGTGCAAACACTTAGCTACAAAATCAGCAAAACACTTCTTCATTCCAATCCACCAAAATTTTTTGTTTCAAGTCATGGTACATCTTTGTATTCCCCGGATGCATAGCAAATTTAGAGTTATGAGCTTCGGTCATAATATGCTTTCTCAATTCTAAACAATCTGGTACACAAAGCCTACCCTGAAATTTCAATACATTATTTTCATACACAAATCTCGGCCTTAATTTTGAGTCAATTTCTTCCACAATCTTCTTCAGAAACTCATCTTGTAATTGCTTTTCTTTAACTTCTTCAAGTATAGCTAGTTGTGCAGAAATGACGGCTAGAACTCCACCTTATTCACACAAAACAATCTAAATTTCATTTCTTTCTAACTCATACAACAATTCTTTCTGTGTAACATGCCAAATTCCCAATAGATTTTCTACTCAAAGCATCTGCAACTATATTTTCCCTTCCCGGATGGTACAAAATCTGCAAATCATAATCTTTTATCAACTCGAGCCATCTCATCTATCTCATGTTCAATTCTTTTTGAGTAAAGAAATATTTCAGGCTTTTATGATCAGTATACACTTCACAAGTCACTCCATACAGATAGTGGCACCAGATTTTCAGAGCAAAAACCACAGCTGCAAGTTCAAGGTCATGGGTCGGATAGTTCTTTTCATGTGGTCGGAGTTGTCGTGAAGCATATGCAATTACATTCCCATTCTGCATTAACACACATCCCAACCTTTGTATGATGTGTCACTGTAAATCTAAAACCCATCTGTACTATTAGGTAAAGTCAGAATTGGTGCAGTCACCAGTCTAGTCTTCAATTCTTGGCAAGCGGACTCTCTTTGATCATTCCAATCAAACAATACATTTTTCCGTGTCAACTGTGTCAATGGCATGGCAAGTTTGGAGAAGTCTTTCACAAATGTTTGGTAATAGCCATCAAGCCTCAGAAAACACCTAACTTCTGACACATTTGTTAGTCTTGGCCAATTCACAATAGCTTCAATTTTCTGCGAGTCAACCGATATGCCATCCTTGTTTATTACATGCCCTAGAAAGGTCACACTGTCAAGCCAAAACTCACATTTAGAAAGTTTTGCATATAATTTCTATTCTCTCAGAATCTGTAACACAGTTCTTAAATGGTCTTCACGATCTTTCTTACTTTTGGAGTAAATCAGAATATCTTCAATAAACACAACAACAAATTCATCAAGGAATTGTTTGAACACCCTATTCATTAGGTCCATGAATGCTGCAGATGCATTAGTTATCCCAAAAGGCATTACCAAAAACTCATAGTGCCCATATCTTGTTCGAAAGGTTGTTTTCCCAATGTCTTCTATCTTAACTCTCAATTGGTGGTACCCGAATCTAAGATCAATTTTAGAAAACACTTGAGCTCCCTGAAGTTCATCAAACAAATCATCTAATCGGGGCAGAGGGTGTTTGTTTTACACCATTACTTTGTTCAATTCCCAGTAATCAATACATAATCTCAAAGACCCATCATTCTTCTTAGCAAATAACACTGGAGCACCCTAAGGTGAAGTGCTCGAGCGAATAAATTTCTTACCTAACAATTCTTTCAATTCAGCTGTAGACATTATGTATGGGTGTAGCTCGACTTTTCTTGCCCCCTTTCGGAAGACGTATAAGCCCTACAATATTGGACTCCCACGGTTCTGAATCTGATCTCATAAGTGCAATGTGAAATAGATAAACACCAAAGAGTCCAAATCTGACAAATCTTTTGGAAAATTGATTTTGAATCAAAATGCAAAAAATGGACTGTTTTGCTGGATACAGAGTCGCCACCTAAATATTTTTTGGAAAAATTTAGGAAACCCATGACTCGTGCCAAAGGCCACGTGTCCATCATCACCAAGATTGTCTCGGCTCGGGAACTTAGGTACGAGAAAGGAAGATCATAAATTGAGCACCCTTGCTCACCCGATCAAAGATCGACCTCTACTAATCATGATATGAATCTTATGTACATTATATGCTCTTGTTCCGGTTTATTAGGCTAGCATTACTATGTGATGCACACACATACAAGTATAGACTAATTTGCAAGAATTGGAACATTTCAATTTATGTTTGTTTTGAAAATTGTTTCGAATATGTACCACTTGAAAAAGTGATCGCATATAAACATTACTCAAATTATTCCAATTTCAAGCATATAGCCTTCATCCACAGGCATTCAAACAGTTTATCACTTAAGCATTTAGCCTCATGGCAAGCATGCTAAACATGGTAACATCAACATGTGATATGCTAAAGTGAGTAAAGGCTCACCTAGTACTCCAGACCAAAAAGATGAAAGAGTTAGAACAATGCATGATCCTAACTTATGCAATATGACTAATGCAACACATGCGACATGAAATTTAAATAGGCTCAGCTACTAATATGGCATATGAATCAATTTGATAGCATGCGGTCTAAGCACGTATTCAAAGGAGTATTAACTAACAATGCAAGTTAGAATGATGAACCGAGTCTCGGTACATGCAATACAAGTGGATGCAAGGCATGAGAGATGCTAAACAAAACATGATGTCCTAAACTAACCATCGTAAGTTAGTAAATAAAAGGGAGAAATACGTGGGGTTGGAAGACATGCACATTATTACAACATTTGCACCCTCACAAAGGAGAGTTCGAATAAACTAGCTAACTAACTAATTAAAGCTAAGCTAAGCTAATTAATTAACTATTACAAAACGAATGAATAATTAACTATGCTTAGCTAGTTATTACAACATCACAAATAATTAACTATTCTAGCTAATTATTACAAATTGGAACTAACTAATGAACTACACTAATTAATTAATTACAAATTTCTAACTAGCTAACAAATTAATTACAATATGAATAAGTAACTAAATTAACTAATTAACCCCGGGAAGTGAGGGATGCTCATGCATACTCAGACTTTCCTCCTGAAAAAGCCATTGTTTCTGCTGCCAAATGCCTCTATTGCACAGTAGAACACTTGCACTGATTTCCACCTCCAGACCAGCTTTGTTCTGCTTCAAAAGTACACTACTGGATTTTGCACTGGTGGCCAGCAGAGGGCCTGCCGTCCACTGATGATGGCCTGCCGGCCACTGATGACTGGATTGTCCTACTCAACAGAGAGCAAACAGAGCAGAAACAGTGTATTCTCAAGGGTTTGTTTGCACAATTCACCCCTTCTTATCATTTGAACTACTCAAAAGAGTAGTAAGTTTGATTCACAAACCACCAATGGATGCAATTTCATTGCATGATGGCTTATGAATCAAGTGTGCAAGTTCAATGAATGCAACAAAACAAGACTCTTAAAACCACATCCCTATCATGAAAGATCAAGGTAAGTAGTTGACAATGAATCTTGAACCATTTTCATCACTAATGAGTATGAAATGACTCGAGACTCAAGGGTTCAATTAACGTCCGATTGAACCCCAGCCAAATTATTATCTTGCACCTTTTTTATTCACTCATTTTATTACTTCATTTTAGTTACCTCTCAATTCTTTAATCAAATAAGTCCACAAGTGAATTTAAGTCCTCTAATGGAAAGAGGGATCAAACCAAGTGTTGCTTTGGGCATGAAAGAGACATTATACCGTTGGTAATGAACCCCCAAAGGGATTAAACCATTAAGCATGACACCTCAATCTCATGCCTAAACACACAAATAATTTAAAACCACTTTCAAAGCAAATCAAAAGCCAAGAAAGGAGAGAGGTTACAGAGGTGATTAAAAGTGAGAACAAGTAAGAAAAGAACTAAATAAATGCAATCAACTCAAACAAGGTGGTGTCTAAGGCCTAAAACACCAAACTCAAGAGGACAATTACACTATAAGCATGCAATATAAGGCTCAAATGCAATGAACACTTAAAAAAAGTCCTAAAATAGTGCTAAAAAAGTCCTAAAACATGCTGGAATTAAAACAAAAATAGCCAGGACAATAAGCTAAAACATGGATCATGCTAGGCTAGTAAGCAAGACACAAGAAGGGGAGGCTAACCCTTCCAATTTTGGACTTCAAAACATGATTTTAGTCACCAAAACAACTCTAAAAATCAGTGTTTTAAAAGATCAAAAAAAGATAGTGTAAAGGTGGGAAACACAAGGGTAAAGACCTCGAGAACAAAGTGTAAAGAAGGGTGAACCACCCCTCAACCTTTATTGGCCTTAAAATCCAAGTTTCAGCCCAAAAATATAGAGCTTTTACAGCCCAAAACAGTTGGAAAATAGTAAGAAAAGAATGATTAAAAAAAATAAAGAGGCAAAGCTTTATACCTCTTGAGGAGGAGAACCAATTCTAGGCAACCAATCAAGGCAAACACACCCTCAAGAACTCAAAGAAGGCTAAAAGATACCTCAGCTCAAAGATGGAGAGGTTTGGTTAAGAGTATATAGACAAAGGTGAAGAGTGTATAGGCAAAGGTGAAGAAATATGGAGAGAGAGAGAGAGAGAGAGAGAGAGAGAGAGGAAAAATTTTGTTCCAAAATTTTTCTAACCCCAAAGCAAGGGGGGAGGTCCCTATATATAGAGAACCATGAACCTCCCTCAGAAACATTCAGCTATACATGTGGGAGCATATGCAAGCATCTGAGCAAACAACTGGAACAACTGTCACAAAATATCTGCAAAACACATTGGTGGCTGGCAGGCCACATCAGTGGCCGGCAACCAGGAGAAATGGCCAGCAGCCCATAGCAGTGGCCGGTAGGCCACCAGAGGTTGCAGGCTTGAAAATCCAAGGTTTTGGTCCAAAAAACAAGGTAACAGGGGTGCAAGATTTAAAAGACTCAAAGCTGCGACATTCTGCTGAGGACTTCGAGCACTTAACGAGCATATACACTCATCATTGGGTGTGCAACCGATGACATCCAAGTCGTGAGGGTGGTCAAAAATGGGGTGTCTACAATGGGGTCTTGGAAATTGGTTAGTTCCAGGTACTACTTCAATAGTGAATTCAATCTCTCTATCCATTAAGTCTCCAGGTAATTCATTAGGAAAAACATCAGGGAATTCATTGACTATTGGAATATTTTCCATATTAGTATTATCTGGAGTCACAGGCAAGACACAACACAAGTAACCCCAACAACTTTTCCTCAATAATTTATTAGCTTTCATAGAAGAAATTAAATACGGACGGGGAACAACATCATTTCCACAAAATACAAATTTCGGTAGCCCCGATGGTGGAAACATAACAGATTTAGCAACACAATCAATCATAGCTTGATACTTAGTCAACCAATCCATACCCAATATGCAATCAAAATGATATATATCCAATGGTATCAAATCAACATATAATAGCATATCACCAATCACAACATCACATGTAGGGTACACGTAGGCACACATCATAGAACCCCCAGGTGGTGTAGATATAGATAGCACATAGTTCATTTGCTCTAATGGTCTAGTCAATTTTCGGAAAAAAAGCATACGACACAAAGGAATGTGTAGAACCAGAATCTATCAATATATATGCGTTTTGAGCACAAATGGAAAATATACCTGACACCACAGATTTGATGTTTTGAACATCTCCTGGCACAAGTGCAAACACTCAGCCTTGCCTCAAGGTTTCCTTGTCAGCATTAGTTCTCACGTTTGTTCTTGGTATAGAAATAGATCTGATTAAACTTGTCGCAAGATGGTTGGAATTTTGGGATATGAGCAGACAATCTTATATCATGTGGCCAGTCTTGCCACATCGGAAGCAAGCACCTATTGATCAGTAGCAGGCACCCTTGTGTTTTCTTCCACATTCTGAGCAAGTAAGGGTTGTAGCACTACTTTGACTTGAACTACTGGAGGATTCTATGTTTTGCTTCTTTGAAAATGACCGGCCTTTCCTAAAATTGAATCCAGACCTTTTACCTCTCTATTCAGTTGTTGGAGCCTTAGCTTGTTTCATTGCTGCCAAGTTAGCTTTTGTCATCAGAGCTCTGTCCGGTACATCTACATATTTAAGCAGTTTCAGAACACCCACTCGGTCAAACACATCTAGATTCAGCCCTTCTTTGAATTTCTAAGATTTCTTGTAATCTGTGTCTACCATGTGAGGAGCAAATCGAGCTAATTCAGTGAACTTAGCTTCATATTCAGCAACAGACATATTGCCTTACTTAAGTTGTTCAAACTCGGATACCTTTCGATCTCTGAAGCATTGAGGGAAGTACTTTTTGTAGAAAATTTCTTTGAACTGATTCTATGTCATGGCCTCATTACTATCCCGGATCAACATCCACCAACGCCGAGCTTCCTTTTTCAAAGTGTAAGTAGCCAATAAAACTTTCTAAATTTTGGTACATGGAAAGACTTCAAACAATTTTTCAGTTTCGAGCATCCAAGTCTCAGCCTTTAGTGGCTCAATACCATCCAAAAAAGTCAATGGCTTCATCTTGTTGAATTTCTGAGTCAAACCAATAATATCGTTATTCGCTGGTTCCAATTGTACTAGAGAAGGCGGAGGAGGCAAACGATGTTGTCTTTGTTGTTATCTAATTGATTATGTTAAGGCCTCCAACATTCTTTCCATTCAGCTCATTCGGCATCAGAGGATTCGGTTGTATCATCATTTCTTGTAGTTTCCATTTGCTATATATAAACAGAGCACTAATAAACATAGGAATAATCTTTTTACAGAGTTGAATTTCAGTTCATTTCATTTTAGAGTCATTTCATATTGATTTAGATATGTTCACATGATGCCACACACTCACACATGCAGATGTAATGTCCCTAATTCTTTTCTAGGACATCCTATAGCTTGTATGGACTCGTGTGTATGATATAACACGTGCTCTGATACCACTCTGTCACGACCCAAACTAGCTAATAATCCTGGGATTACCCAAAGGCCTCTTAACAAATTAAACAAAATACAGGGCCTAGCGGAAGCAAATACGAACATATAATGTCTATAGAGCTATGCAAGCATACATGGGACTGAAAATTTAAAAACTTATATTTACATATATATGATGTCATCAGAATGTCAGCCTTACATCATCATAGATACAGATAAACCAAAAGCTTGTCCAAACAAAAAAAAAAAACTTAAACTTGCATTATGCCCACAAAACTCGACCACTGTAGACACCCCATTTTTGACTACCCTTAAAACTTGGGCACTTTATTCCAAACACCTGATGATGAAAGTTAGACTGTGTAATCTTTTGAATTCTCAGCAAAGAAATTTGGATTCATGCTCTACTCCCAAACCTTGCACCCCATTTTGGCCAAACTATTTTAGACCTTAAAACCCTCTTTTCAAAAAAAAAATTCCAAATGTTTCTACAATATTCCAAGGCTCGCATTTCGATTAAAATATTGCACTTTTTGGTAAATTGAGTAAGGACAAAGTGGAAATAAATGGAAGGGAGGTGAACTCTTTGAAAAATATTTAAAAACATTTTGGAGTTGAAGGAAATAGGAGGGGAGGGAAGAAAACTAGTTTAGGAAGAAGTTGGACATCAATCCTTTAAGATAAAATTGAACAACCTTCACTAAATTAGGCATATCTCTTTGACCACTTAGAATTTATATGTGACGCCACACCATTGGAAAGTAGACTTCTGGGGCTTCAATTTACGCTCAAGAATCACCTAAAACCGAGTCCGGATGAGGGAGGTATTCCCGTTTGAAGTCGGACCTAAAATGTAGATTTTTGGACCCGGCCGGTTTTGTTTAGACTCGGCCATGGCTTGTTTAGACCCGGCCAGATTTCAATGAAAAATACTCCATTTGTGCCTTTTAGACCCGGCCTTTCATTTGTTGGCCCGATCGGGTCTCATTAGCACCAAACAGGACAGCCGGTGAGAATTTGCCAACTATTGTTTTGTGAAGATGTTTTTGACCAAATTGGCTCAAATTCTATAAATAAACCCCCTGTATTCAAAATTAAAGGTTAGAAGATTTTCCTAAGGGCTTTGAGGGAGATTGAGAGCTAAAACCATCATTCTTGCTTCCTTTGATCTTGAAACATTCTTGAACAATACATACACCATTAGAGTTTGTTCTTCAAGATTTTTGTTGAGATTTCAAAGCTAGTTTTAGAACTTGAGGGTGTTGGAATCAAGTTTGTTAACTAAGAGCTTACCTCTCTTTTAAAAAGGTATAATTTTGCACCTTCTTCTTTAATCTTCTTCTACTCTTTTCCTCTATTTTTCTTGTCTTTATATACTAAATTTCAGAGTTTTAAAGGGATAAAAAAAAAAAATGGTTTAGAAGTCCAAAAATTGGAGGGATTAGCCAACCCTCGTTAGTCTTGCTTACTAGTTTTGTATCTCCTTATTTTTGGCTATCTTTTGTGCTCATTTAAACATCATTTTAGCTACTATTTTTTGCATGTTAGGGGCTGTTTTAATTCATTTAAATAGTTTATACTTTGCCTATTGTGTTGTAAATCCTCATGGCTTCGATTTTTTAGGCCTTAAACACCGAGTCATTCGAGTTGATAGCTTTCTTTATCTAGTTTTCATGTAAAGAGTTTCATTTTAATAATCAATCTCGCATAATCATTTCTGCACTCTCCCTCATTTCTTGGTTTTTCTTTGTTTGAAAGTTATTTCAAGTGATTGATTGTTATTCAAGGCATGAGAAAGAGACCTATGCTCGATGGCTTAATCTCTACGGAGGTTCATCGTCAAGGCATAGTCTCTCTTTCATGCTACGGATCACTTCTCGTTTGACA
Source organism: Camellia lanceoleosa (assembly GCA_025200525.1). Lineage (NCBI taxonomy): Eukaryota > Viridiplantae > Streptophyta > Magnoliopsida > Ericales > Theaceae > Camellia > Camellia lanceoleosa. The sequence continues at coordinate 102,824,316 of CM045762.1, read as the reverse complement.
TTTCTTCTCATTTAGTGGACTTAACTATCACTTTGGACAAAATGAGTAAGTAATGGAAAGGTAAGTCAAAGAGGACTAATAAAATTGGTTTAAAATCAACTCAACCAACATAAAGAAAATGCATAAAATTGGTTGGGTTCGGCCGTTATGCCGAGTCCATCGTGTGAAGAGTCATCACATATCAATTCATAATATTTTGATGAACGCGCGTCTACCTCCCTCTTTGAGCTAATTACATGATAGGAGGGAGAGGTGGTCGTCTTTCATTGCCTTTATTCATTTTTGTCCAAATGCGTCCAAAACCTTCACGCTATCAATTTGCAACCATTGATGTTTTTGAACCGAATCTGTTCTTCTCTTGAGTTTCCCCATAATAGAGAAAGACAGAAGGGAAAACATAGTTTACAACTACTCTGTCTGCACTGTTTTCACCTCAAAGTACAAAAACATTTTTTACAAGAAAATAGGGTACAACCGGCCTTTTTTGGACCCGGCTGGGCCTTATTGGGTGCCGGCCAGGCTCCAACGTTTGGTAAACAGGTTACTTCTGGCAGAAACAAAGGGCAGTGACTGAGGGTGAAACAGAGCAGTCTGGGCAGACAGAGTAGTTTCTGAACACTGTCTTCATCAACACGCATACGATCTTTGTGCATTCTTGTTGTTGTTTATCTTAATGTGATTATTGTAATTGTTGTAATTATTATTAGTGTAATTATTGTCATTGTTGCAATTATTATTGTCATAATAATAATATCCTTGTTGTAATAAGTTAGATAGCTAGTTATTCATTTCTTATTTTTCATTCAAATTTGTAATAAGTAGGTTTATTTATTATTCATTTGAATTTGTAATAATTAGTTTAATTCGGACATTTGGACATTCGGACCTTCCTGCATAAGGGCAAATATGTAATAATGTATGTATGTGTAACAACCCTCATTTTAATTACCGATTAACGACTGAATTAGCTACTGATCACTGATAAACTGAACTGATTATGACTGATAAGTGAACTGAATGAGATACCGAACTAACTGATTGAAATTGAAACTGAAATTGAATGAGTTTACCTATTGAACTGCATAATGTATCTGTTGATTGATTGATTGATCTGTTTGCATTTTATGTTAAAACTGCTAATTGAAGGCCTTATCGGCGGCCGATTTAGAAACCGTTTGATGTTTTAGAATCAGTAGAATATTTGTAATTTAATGATATATTTATCTGAAAATTGATTAGGAATGACTAAATTAGATTTAAATGAATTAATTGAAGAGTTTGACTTAATTACAGAAATGCCATTGAGTGGGTCTTTGTTTATTCTATCATTAGAACCTTATACACACCCAATTAAACATATTGATCAGCCACAATTTTGAGCTCTTAACCGACCAAGCTTAGGGAGAGTGAAGGAGAAGAGAGAATTTAGCTCATTTGTTGAATTTGCTTGGTGATTGCTTAGAATTGAAGTATTGTTGGCATAATCTAGCTCCCACACTTTGAAATTGACACTCTAGGTAAGGAAATCATCTTCTTATTTTAGTGTTTGAGCTTAGTCTTGCATGATTCATGCCCATTTAGAGAGTTAAGTCATGATTTTGCTCATATATGTTTAATTGAAGATCAATTGTTGCATGCATGGTTGAATTAGTGAAATTGGAGTTGAACTCATGCTTGAACTATGCATGCATGTCCATGTCTATATCTTAGCTCATGTTTTCAGAATGTTTTCCAACTATTGAGCTCTCTAGAGCAAGATTTGAAGATTGAATTGGGTTTGAAGCTCATGCATTGCATGTTTTAAACTTGTTCTTGAAAATGGGTTTGAAAATGGATTTAATTGATCAACCCTTGACCCTTGCATGTGCAAATTAGCTTTTGAAACTTGTTATACATTGAGTTTAAAGTGTTTTTCCAAAATTTGGGGCCAAGAGGTTGAGTTTTGGGTGGTTGAGTACTTGGTTCGAACTTGGGAGACAAATCTGGAAATTCCAGATTTTGCTTCCTCGCTCGAGCGAGCACCTTTATTTGAGGCTCGCTCGAGCGAGCATCGAGCGTGGTATCGCGCGTAAAAATCCAGTAACTAGTACTTTTACTGTTTCATCAGACCGCTCGAGCGAAGGATCGTTCGCTCGAGCGAAGCCTTTGATTTTGGAGTCTCGCTCGAGCGAAAGAAGGCTCGCTCGAGCGAGGTGCCTATTTTCAGCAACTTTTGAAAAATGCCTTCCAACTGTAATTTTGCATCCTCATCTCATCCTAGGCATTCTTAGGCCTAGTTTAAGACATCTTAATGAGGATTTAGACATAGAACCACACCAAGGAAATTTCGGGATTTAATTATCATCCTTCCGACTGTGAACTTAGTGTGTGTGTTCTATCTGTTTACTGTTTAGGATTGGCTCACGGGGACGCGCTCTAGCTACTGATAGCCCAATCACTGTGAGTAACAGATTGTGTAAAGATATGTTCAAATGGTTACATTTTGAATACTGAACTGATTTGTTTATTGAACTGATATTGTTTATTGAATGAATGTATGTCCTGTATTTCGAACTGTATTGTGGCATCCTTAGCACCCATTGTTATTGATCATTCTGAGCTCGCGGTTCCTTGTGGAACCATCATTTCTTGATTGATGGCCATCACTCTTGTTGGTTCAGTAAGGCCCGGTCCTTTTGGACCTACTGTTTATAGGCTAATGGATGTACCACATATGACTGATTGATTGAAATACTGACTGACTGAATTACTGAAAGATTGAGATACTGTATAATGAATTGATTTCATTACTGTAAGGACATTCATTCATAACCTCTTTACACATTATGTTATTCACTGGGCTTTAGCTCACTGTTTATATATATATATGTAGGTTCTCAGCAGCCAGACCGGAGCTAGGAGCGTGGGTTAGTCCCGCTTTTGTCAAGCCAATGTGCCTCACCTTTGTGAGGTTCCGACGCCATGCCATGGCTTGGGGTGTTTTGTTTCCACTTGTCTCCTCTTGTTTTGTTCGATCATTTCTTTGTTTACTGTTTTCTTGACGGTTATCGAGGGATTAGGTCCCTGAATGTTTGCAAATGAATGTATAGACTGTACCGTTTTTGAAGTGTATGAATGCTTGTTTGAATGAAAAATGTTTTTGGCATACAGATTTTCACAGCTCAATGGACACTAGTTACATACTGTATTGGCTTCCGCCAGCCTCAGACTGCTTAATCAGACTCGTTTCAGAGGCCTTGGTAATCTCAGACATCGGCGATTCTGATGCTAAACCCATAGGGCCGGGTTTGGGTCGTGACAGTATGTCTTCCAACCCCCATTTCTTTCTCCCTTTTATTTATCCGTTTATAATGGTAGCATCATGTTTTACACTTTCTATACCATTACCCTGCTTAACATATCCATTTTTGCATGCATAAAGGTTCGGCTAGTCATACTAATCAAATGTCAATTTCTTTCCTTACTCGAATATGTGATTTATCGCATACCTTGAATTGTCTCACATGATGTATTAAAACCGAACCTCGTGGTTGCATTTTGTATGTGTTGCACTAGTCATGTTGCATTAGTTACGATCATGCATTTTTTCTAACTATTTTCTCTCTCTTTTGGCTTGCCTCGGTTGAGTACTAGGTGAGCATTTATCGCTTTAGCATATTACATGCGTAATTGTTGCCATGTCAAGCATATTCTCCATGAGACTAAGTGCTTAAGTGATATACTTGTTTGAATGCCTGTGGATGGAGGCTTTTTGCTTAAGTTGGAATGTTTCGATGAAATGCGCATACGAGCTCACTTTTTCAAGTGACACGTGTTCAAAACCATCTTAAAAAACAAACATAAAATCAACGTGTTCCAACTTTTGCAAATTAGTCTATACTTGTTTCTTCTTACATAGTCAAAATAGCTAATAATCGGAACAAGAGCCTATTATGTAAATAAAAATCACATCATGATTAGTAGAGGCAGATCTTTGATCGGGTGAGAGGGGTGCTCAATTCATGACCTTCCCTTCTCATACCTAAGTTCCTGAGCCGAGATACTTTGGTGATGACAGACTAACGGCCTTTGGCACGAGTCATGGGTTTCCTAAATTTTTCAAAAATATTTAGGTGGTGACTCTGTAATATGACAAAGCAGTCTATTTTTGGCATTTGATTCAAATATAGATTTTCCAAATGATTTGTCGGATTTAGACTCATTTGTGTTTATCTATTTCACATTACACTTGTGAAATCAGATTTAGAACCACGGGAGTTCGAACTGTAGGGCTAATCGTATTTGAAAGGAGCATGAAAAGCAAGCTACAACCATATAACATTTCGGAACCTCCTCGGGAGGCACACTGGTTGGCTAACTCAAACAAATCTCCAGGCAATCCACACTGAGCCTGGTCCTGCGCCTGATCACCTACATACATAAATAATACAGTGAGCTGAAGCCCAATGAATAACAACACAATAAAGGGTTTATGAATGATGTCCATCACAGATTCATAAATCAGAGTTCATATCAGAAATAGATCCAGATTTACATACTTATACAAAATTCGTAAGCAATTATATGTGGTACATACATTAGCTACCACATCAGATTGGTCATAAGACCCACATGCATAGTCGGTACCAACGACCTTAAATGTCAGCATCTATGTGTACATATAGCCATGGTATTGTTACCCCCAAGCGAGGACCACGTGAACATATGCCTCGGTATTGTTACCCCCGGGCAAGGGCCATGTGAACATAGACCACGGTATTGTTACCCCCAGGTAAGGGCTACGTGCATATTGGCCACTGTAGACGTGCCCGAACGTCCCGGCTCCGCACGCGAAAGGCGCGAAATCCGTTCTGTTCATTGGACTACTATAGTTCGAACTCAATTGTCACGGTTCTGAATCTAATCTCGCAAAGTGCAATGTGAGACCGATAAATCACCAAAGAATCCAAATCCGGCAAATCGTTCTGGAAAACTGATTTTTATAAAGAAGTGCCAAACATGGACTGCTTTGCCAGATACAGAGTCGCCACCTAAATATTTTATTTTGGGGAAATTTAGGAAACCCTGACTCGTGCCTAAGGCCATGTGTCCGACATCACCAAAGTTGCCTCGGCTCGGGAACTTGGGTACAAGAGGGGAAGGTCATGCAATGAGCACCCCTGCTCGCCGGATCAAAGATCGACCTGTACTAAGTATGATATATTGTTTTTGAAAACACATGTGCTCTTATTCCGATTATTAAACCTAGAATTACTATATGATGTGCACAGCATACAAGTATAGATTAAATCGCCTAAATTGGAACAAAACATCTCGTGTTTGTTTGTTTGAAAATGGTTTGAAGGTGCTACTCGCAAGTAGGCTAAGACGTGGATTTTGCCACCCTGGAGTGGGCTTAGAAAACATGATTTTGCCACCCTCAAGTGGGCTAAAACTCGCATTTTGATGAATTGTTCCAATTCAAGCAATCCAACCTTCATCCACAGGCATTCATGCAGTTATAGCAATTAAGCAAATAGCCTCATGGTAAGCATGCTATCATGGCAACACTCACAGTGTATTCCGTGCCAAAACAAAGAACTAGTTAGAAATCATGCATGATCCTAGTTCATGTTAAAATGGCTAATGCAACACATGCAAAATGCAATTAGAAATAGGCTCGGCTATTCTAAGATGGCATATGAATGCTACATTTGATACATGTATTCAAATAGGAATTGAAATACAATGCAGTTTGCATGATGCGTCGAGCCCGGTGCATGCAAGACAGATGAATGGATGCACGCATGCAAGCATAAGTATGCTAATCGAAAATGACCCTAAACTAACCATCGAAAGCGGTTAAGTAAAAGGGAGAAAGAAATGGAGGTTGGAAGATATGCACACACGCACGCACACTTATTACAACAATTCACCCTCTCGACGGAGGGTCCGAATGAATATGCTAAGCTAGCTACGCTAAGCTATTCTAACTAATCTAATAATCTAATTAGATTAATTATTACACAACCAAATTGAATAACTAGCTACAACTAATTATTACATCACAAAACTAATTAAACAAATAGATTAAGTTACAAATTCAAGCTAATTAACAAATAAAGCTTTAAACTAAGCTGCTCCAGCTCTAGTTGAAGGAGAAGAGCATGCATGCCCAGTTGCCGTCCCGAAAAGCTCTCCAGTTGCTCTCTTGAGGCTCTGTCTGCAGGGTGTCCTTGAGAAGTAGCTGTTGGATCTTACCAAAATAGTGCTGAGGAGTGCACCAGTGGCCTGCTGGCCATGAGGAGCTTCTACCGACCCCCCTGCCAGCCAAGAGTAGGCACTACCGGCCAAGAATAAAGGTCTGCCGGCCAAAAATAAGAATCTGCCGGCCACTGGTGTGCTGTGACACCAAGTTGCAGCAGAGCACAAAATAGAGAAAATAGAGGGTGTCCCAAGGGTATGTACGCACTATGCCACTCCATATCACCTCGAAATATCAAGGGAGAGGCATAATCGGATCCAAGACCATTAATCACGCATCTCGATGCATAATGGCCAAAGATCCAACTTGTGCAATTCAATGTAAAATGAATGCACAAAAACACTTAAATGCCTTAACCTCTATCATGGATGATCAAGAGGGTCGGCGACCGAGAATTTAGGCATGTTTCATCACTTCAAGTATGAAACGTCCCTCGTTCCTCGTGTTTGGCTTAACACCCAAACCAAACACAATGCAATGCAAGGTGTGCCAAACACAATGCTAATGCAATATGAGCATGCAAGTATGCAATGCAACTCGAGCATGCGACAACAACAATGGAGCAAGCATGCAACAACATGCCACAACATACAATGTGCCAAGCAATGCAACAAGCATGCAAATGTCATGCAACTCAAGCATACGAGCATGATGCAATGTAACAACATTTGAACAACATGGTAAATGGACTTAAACTAAAAATGGACAGACCTCAGTCATGCCCATATCAGTGGCCAATATGATGAATTGATGACACAAAAAGTAAGAAAAATGCATACACATGCAATGGCCCAAGAACTAAGGCATAAGGGTACAACTCTCAAGCATGAGTAAGGAGTGACAATCATGATAATGTGGCAATGAGGTAAGCTCTAAAATCTCATGTAAATTGATGCAAAATCAACTAAACAATGCAAGCATAGCATGCTAGGATGTTCAAAGCTTAAGACTAGCCAAGGTGCTTGTACCAAGGCCACATGAATCAAACCCCAAAGGGCCAAGGACAACCAAAATAGTGTATGACTATGCATGGACCAAGGCCAAAATGAGTCAACATGAAAGCCATAAAGCATGGTGCAAGTAAAGCCAACAAAGGAGGATTACACTACACCTATTACAACCAAACATGGCATGACTTAACCTATAAAAAAACAAAGTTATGGCATGATAAAATAAGCCCAAAAACCCACTGAGATGGCATCCCAAGGACCTAAGCATAGAGGCATGCATAATGATCCATTCATGAGGCATAAAACACCAACTCTTCAAGGCATTGAAAGCATGACAAAGGCAAGTGTATGACTATGAAACATGCACTGAAATAACACTTCAAATGATGCCAAATCATGAAAATGGTCCAAGTAATGCATGCTAATGGACTTGGTGCACAAAGCTAACAAGCTAGATTGAACTATGGCTATACAAAGCAAGTCATGCATGGCCAAAACAACCAAAATCAGAGCTAATGCATGTTAAAACATGGACAAAAGCTTCATGAAGTTAAGCCAAAAGCATGCTACAATGACATGTTAAAGCATGATGCATGTTAGACTATTTCATGGAAATGCACCACAAGCGCATGGAGCATGCAAAGGCCAACCAAACCAAACCCTAACAAAGATATGACATGGTAAAACAAGCCCAAGAACATACTAAAATGGACTCAACATAAGCTAGAATGACATGCTACTTCATGAAGCATACAAAGCTAGTCTACAAGATTTACACTACAAGTGTATAAGCCATGCATGGAATGATCAAAGCAAGTAAAAACAGTGACATGACTCAGCAAAATAACCACAAATACATGCTAAGATACAAGCTAACACAAGCTTAACAAACATGCTCACATATGAGGCTTTCAAGGCAAGTATTGAAAATACAAGGAGAGGGGATGACCCTCTCCTATTTAGGACTCCAAAACTACCTTTCCACCACTGAAAATCCTCTGGATTTCAGTGGTAGAAAGGTCATGCAAAGGCTACAACAAGAGCCTAAACGAATGGCTCAAAACAAGGCCTAACAAGGCCTAAGAGGAGGTAGATTACCCCCAACGAAAAAGTGACCTTAAACAAACTTTTTAAGCATGCATAAACAAAACTTTTTTTAGTTAAGAGTTAAGCTTAAAACAGTATGCAAAAAGGGCTAAAAGCTTAAGCAAAAATGAGGGATTTAAGAGTTAGAAACTCACCCTTGAAGACCTCCTTTACAACTACAACTCCAACAAGTTTTTCAAGCTCAAACTAACCCAAGAACACCAAAACCAGCTCCTAAGCACCTCAGTAGCCAAATGATGGTGTTTGAGTGTGTGTTTGTCTGTAAAAGTGAGACAAAATGACACTTTTAAGGCACAAAACAAGAACAAAAGAGAGGTATAGATACAAAACTATATGTATCACTCAAACCTCAAATTTCTCAACCTCTGAAATGAAGGAGGAGCCTCTTTTTATATAAAAGAGAGGCAATTCAAGCTTGTTAAACAAGCTTGAAAAGAGCCTCATCCCTTCATACACGTTTATGGAGGAGAGATGAGTGAAAACCAGCTGGCTCAAAAGATCTGGAGTAAAATCTGCTGAGACAAGGTGTTCTGCCGGCCATCAGTTGTGGCCGGCAATGCCTCACTAATGGCTGGCAGGAATCATCAGTAGCAGGCAGGGGAAAATGCATGGCCAGCAGTGCCAAAAAGTGGCCGGCAGTGCACTATGAGAATCATGCTGAAAGGACCAACACATGGTACAAAAATGGGGCAGAAAGGATACAGGGTTTGGAAAGCTCAAACCTGTGACATTCCGCCGCGGAAATCGAGTACTCGACGAGCAATCGAACTTGTGGCTGGATGTATATGCAAGCACAACCAAGTCTTGAGGACGGTCAAAAATGGGATGTCTACAGTTGCCCCTCTTTGACAGAACTCGAAAGTCACAAAGTGACGGGAGTGAATGTCAAAGCCCAGAGACGACCCATTTTTGACAAGGCCGAAGACTCATGCAAACATTCAATATAACCATGCAGAGATGTGCCCACAGGCTGGGGCAAAATGCAAACGACATGCACGATGCAAGAACATAACTTATGATTATGCAAAGAAGGCTGTAATGAAGCATTTATGCAAAATAAATGCAACAGTTTTAAACAAGCGAATACAAACCAAACTACATTACATGCAGAAATGATGTAAGAGAATTATGCAATTCTCGCTACGTCTCATGCGGAGTAAATACAATACCGTCTGGTTCGTCTGGTCACGCCAGCTTCAAATGAACCGTACATACAATATCGTGCCTGCAAAAGAAAGAAACTTAACAGGTATAATATAGATAGAAACATACATAGCAATGCAAGTGAAAAGTGCGTGACAACGCAAGTGAAGGGGTGCATGACAGTGCAACCTAAGGGTGCAAGACAATGCGGGTGGAAGGGTGCAAGACAATGCAACCTAAGGGTGCGAGACAACGCGGATGGAAGGGTGCAAGACAATGCAACCTAAGTGTGACGCATAACAATGTGAGTGGAAGAGGTGCATGACAATACAACCTAAGTGTGACGCATAACAATGCGAGAGGGATGCAAGACAATGCAACCTAAGTGTGACGCATAACAATGCAGAAGGGATGGAAGACAATGCAACCTAAGTGTGACGCATAACAATGCGGAAGGGATGCAAGACAATGCAACCTAAGTGTGACGCATAACAATACGGTGAAAACAAGCATAACAATGCAAGTGAAGTGTACATAACAATGCAATGCACTAACACATGTAGGTAAGGTGCGCAAGATAGCATGAGCAATGCACTAACAGGTGCAGGTAAGGTGCGCAAGATAGCGCGATGCGCAAAATAGCGCGAACAATGCACTGACAGGTGCAGGAAAGGTGCGCAAAATAGCGCGAGCAATGCACTAATAGGTGCAGGAAAGGTGCGTAAAATAGGGCGAACAATGCACTAACAAGTGAAGGAAAGGTGCGCAAAATAGCGCAAGTAATACACTAACAGGTGCAGGAAAGGTGTGCAAAATAGCGTGAGCAATGCAATAACAGGTGCAGGAAAGGCGCGCAAAATAGCGTGAGCAATGCAAGTAGACAGATACAAAGAGGCGACATACTCCAACCACGCTGGAATCATGAAAAGAGGAAAAACAAATAATCAGGCGCGTACACAATGCAACCTGAGATAAATTCCAGACACGCCGAAATCGTGTGACGAAAAGGGACACTCAAACCATGTTGAAATCATGAGAGGAGGTCTAAAAACAAAAAATCAAGAGCGTGCACGACGCAACCTGAGATAAATTCCAAACACGCCGAAATCATGTGAGGAAAAGGGATACTCAAACCACACTAAAATCGTGAGAGGAGGTCCAAAAACAAACAATCAGGAGCGTACACGACGCAACCTGAGACGAATTCCAAACACGCTGAAAATCGTGTGAGGAAAAGGGACACTCAAACCATGCTGAAATCGTGAGAGGAGGTCCAAAAACAAACAATCAGGAGCGTGCACGACGCAACCTAAGACAAATTCCAAACACGCTGAAAATCGTGTGAGGAAAAGGGACACTCAAACCACGCTGAAATCGTGAGAGGAGGTCCAAAAACAAACAATCAGGAGCGTGCACGACGCAACCTGAGACAAATTCCAAACATGCTGAAAATCGTGTGGGGAAGGAACAAACTCTAACCACGTTGAAATCGTGAGGAGAGGTAAACAAATTCCAAACACGCTAAAAACATGTGAGGAATGGGACAAAGGGAGAAACCCAAGGACATATCCCTAAAGGAAATAGAAACATAGGGATATATCCCCGTGTTTCTCGAAGGAAAGAGAAACATAAGGACATATCCCCGTGTTTCCCGAAGGAAAGAGAAACATAGGGATATATCCCCGTGTTTCCCGAAGGAAAGAGAAACATAAGGACATATCCCCGTGTTTCCCGAAGGAAAGGGATACATAGTGACGTATCCCCGTGTTTCCCCAAATGAAAGGGAAACATAGGGATGTATCCCCGTGTTTCCCAAAGGAAAGGGAAACATAGGGACGTATCCTCGTGTTTCCCAAAGGAAAGAGAAACATAAGGACATATCCTCGTGTTTCCCAAAGGAAAGAGAATGCAAAACAATGCAACAAGAGGAAAGGCACACCTCTCAGCGTATCACTTGCGGGAGAGAAAAGGGAAAATCTCTCAGCGTATCACACGCAAGAGAGGGAAGATAAATTTCTCAACGTATCACACGCAAGAGAAGAAAGGTAAATCTCTCAGCGTATCACACGCGAGAGAGGAAAGGGAAAATCTCTCAGCATATCACACGCGAGAGAGGGAAGAGAAATTTCTCAGCGTATCACACTGTAGACGCGCCCGAACGTCCCAGGAAAATCCCATTTTGTTCATTGGGCTTACTACAGTTCGGACTCAATGTCACAGTTCTTAATCTGATCTCACAAAGTGCAATGCGAGATTGATAAATCACCAAAGAGCCCAAATCCGGCAAATCGTTTTGAAAACTGATTTTTGTAAAGAAGTGCCAAACATGGACTACTTTGCCAGATACAGAGAAGCCATCTAAAATTTTTATCTTGGGAAATTTAGGAAACCCTGACTCGTGCCTAAGGCCACGTGTCTGTCATCACCAAAGTTGCCTCGGCTCGGGAACTTGGGTACGAGAGGGGAAGGTCATGCAATGAGCACCCCTGCTCGCCCGATCAAAAATCAGCCTTTACTAACATGATATCTTGTTTTTAAAAACACATACGCTCTTATTCCGGTTATTAGCCTAGAATTACTATGTGATGCGCACAACACATACAAGTATAGACTAGATTGCCTAAATTGGAACAAAACATCTCATGTTTGTTTGAAAATGGTTTGAAGGTGCTACTCGTAAGTAGGCCAAGACGTGGATTTGCCACCCTCAGGTGGGCTTAGAAAAACATAGTGATTTACCACTCTCAAGTGGGCTTAAAACTTGCATTCCGATGAATTGTCCCAATTCAAGTAATCTAACTTTCACCCACGGGCATTCAAGCAGTTATATCACATAAGCAAATAGCCTCATGACAAGCATGCTATCATGGCAGTCACTCACACACATGCAAGGATGCTAAAGCATAAACACTCACCGAATACTCCAAGCCAAAACAGAAACTAGTTAGTAATCAATGCATGATCCTAGTTCATGTTAAGATGGCTAATGCAACACATGCAAAATGCAACTAGGAATAGGCTTGGCTATTCTAAAATGGCATATGAAATGCAGCAGTTGATATATGTATTCAAATAGGAATCGAAATACAATGCAATTAGTATGATGCACCGAGCCCGGTGCGTACAAGACAGATAAATGATGCAAACATGCAAACATAAGGATGCTAATTGAAACATGCCCTAAATCTAACCATTGTAAGCTGGTAAATAAAAAGGAGAAAGACGTGGGGTTGGAAGACATTCACACACTCACACACACTTATTACAACAGTTGGCCCTCTCGACGGAGGATCCGAATAAATAATACAGAACCGATTAATTAACTAAACTACTCTAGCTAATTAATTATTACACAACCCAAATTGAAACAAATATACATTCTAAACTAACAAAAGTACTAAAATGGCCTCATGACGAGGGATGCATGAATGCTCAAACCGCCTTGCTCAGAAATCCATCGCGATGCCCCAACTTGCCTCTGTTTGCAATTATTCTCAGAAGCTTGCTCCAAGCTCCAGAAGGCTTAAACTCTACCTTGGGAACCTGTGGGGAGGCTGCCGACCAGTTTTTGGCATTGGAGACCACCTGCCGACCACTTTTTGTGCTGAAAAACTAGAAAAAGTGGTCGGCCAGCCACTTTACCTGGTCGACCGACCAGTTTCTGCTGCCAGATTTCAGTTTGTTGCAACAGAGAGCAAGAAAGGGCATGGCAATGTATTTGCAAGATATGTGTGCACAACCACCCTCCATATCATTTCATAAGCTCAAGGGAGTGTGGTTCTCGGCCCTCGGGCCACCAATCACGCATTTCAATGCATGATGGCCGAGAAGCGAAGTTGCACGATTCAATATGGAAATGGATGCATAAGTAAACACATAAAGCCTAAAACTCTATCATGTATGATCAAGAGCGTCGACGACCAGGAATTAAGGCACGTTTCATCACTTTAAGTATGAAATGTCCCTCGTTTCCCGTGTTTGGACTAACACCTATTCCAAACACAAATGCAAAGCAAACATGGCATGCACGATGCGACTCAAGCATGCAACTCAATGCAATACAACTTAGACATGCAAACATGCAAGGGGTAAGCATGCAAACATGCAATTAACATACTAGCACACACAATGCTATGAATTATATGGCATACACAATGCTCGTGACAACTAGCATACACAATGCACATAATAACTAGCATACGCAATGCAATGAACATGGCATGCACAAATGCAATGATCAATCATGCAACAACATGGCATACTCAATGCTATGAACTACATGGCATACTCAATGCACAATGGACTTAAACCAAAATGGATAGGCCTCAGCCATGTCCAAATCAGTGGCCATTGGTGATGGAATTAAGGCACCAAAACACACACAAGCATGCAAATGCAATGGCCTAAGCTTAAGGCACAAAACACAACTCTCCAAAGCATTGAAAGGATGAAACATGGAGTACAATGGCATATGTTCCAGCACTGAAATGGCATGCAAGATGACTTAGAATCATGCAAACAACCCATGTAATGCATGTTGAAAGGCTCAAGCATCAAAGCTAGTGAAGTGTTTTACACTAGAGGCATGCAAGACAATGCTCAAATGGCCAAACCAACCTCAAATAGACCCTATGCAGGCCAAAACAGTAGCAAAAATGGGTTGAGATGATGGCTTGAAAGGTACGAAAATAAGGCTCATGCAATGGCTCACGAATAGGGCATAAAGGTACAACCCTCAAGAGCACTTGAAGAGTGGAAAATATGGAAGTGCAACAATCTCACATGCTCTGAAATATAATTCTAAATGATGCCAAAACATGCAAATACCTCAAATTAAGCATGCAAGAGACCTCAAGGCTCAAAGCTAGTCAAGGCTATTACACTACAAGCATGCATGACAAGCGTCATTTGACCAAGAAGCCTCAAAATAGAGCTAGAACAGCCCAAAATATAAACAAAATCATGCTGGAGCACAGCCAAAATATGCTAGAATAATGAGCCAAAATATCATGCATATAAGGCTAGTGAACAAGATTTACACTACAAGCATATGGAGCATGCAAGGGACTACCAAACTAGCCAAAAACAGAGTCATGACATGTTAAATGATGACCAAAAACCTACTGAAATGGAGGCAATACATGCTAGAAAGACATGCTACTTTGATGAGCCACAAATGGGATTACACTACACATACAAGAAGCAAACACAAGGTGACCAAACTAGCCATAGATAGAGCTAAGGCAGGCCCTAAAATTCACACAAAAGTGCCTGAACCAAGCCTCGAAAGTATGAAGACGCATGCTCATTTGATAGGCCAATAACTCAAGCAAACAAAACAAAAAGAGAGAGGGTCACCCCCTCCTTTGATTTAAGGCCTCAAAACCACATGCCTACCACTGAAAATCCATTGGATTTCAGTGGCTAGGAGGCCAAGCAAGGACTAGCTCAAAGGCCTTAAGGCATGGCACAAAACAAGGCCAAACAAGGACATGCAAGAGGGTAGAAGAGCCTCAATACCCAAGAGGCCTTAAACAAACATGTTAAGGACTAAAAAAAAGAGCTTTTTGTAGTTTAATGTTAAGCCAAGAGAAGCATGCAAATATGGCTAAGCGAGTGATCAAAATGGAGCTAAAAGGGAGGAAAAGAAGGTTACCCTTGAAGCACTGCAATGCCAGCAAATTTCTTGAGCCAAAACCACCTCTTGAGCTCCCTCAAGACCCTCCAACAACTCAGCAACAAGGTAAGAGTGTTTGGCTAGGAGGTTGTTTGCACAAATGTGAAGCAATGCACCAATATAGAGAGAGAAAGAGAGGAATATAGAGAGAGTGTAAGACTATGTTCTCAGCAAAATTCAGAACCTCTAAAATGGAGAGGGGGGCTCTCCCTTATAGAAAAACATAAGCTAAAGCTACTTGGAGAAACTTAGAGCTTGGATGCAATCCCTCCATACACGCGTATGGAGGATTCAGTCTGTGCCCTCCAGCTGGCACAGTTGGCATCCACAACACCTGTAGAATATGCAGGAAAGCTGCCGACCAGTTGAAGTGGTCGGCCAGCTACTTTTACTGGTCGGCCGACCACTTTTTAGGAGAAAGGGGTCGGCCAGCCACTTTTCTGATCGGCCAGTTCATTTTTCTAGTCGGCAGGAAAATTCTACTTCCCAGGCCCAACTTCAAATGGGCATAACTCCTTCATCTGGACTCCTTTTCAGGTCATTCTTGTGTCCAAATTGAAGCCCCGAAAGTAAGCTTTCCAATGGTGGCAGCCTTGCATCAAAATTACAACTCTAAAAAAAGTTATGCCTGTTTTGGTGAAACCGTGCAGTTTTGGTCCTACCCGGATTCATGCCGAACTTCTCCCAAACTAGTTTTCTTCTCTCCTTTCCTCTTTTCTTCAACTCCAAACCCCTAAACAAAGTGTTTTGAAAGATTTTTCGAAGATTTCATCTCTCTTTCATTCATTCCACTTTGTCCTTGCTCAGTTTACCGAAAAGCGCAACATTTAACGAAATGCGAGCGTCGGAACATCGTAGGAACTTTATTTTCAAAACATTTTGGAAGAGAGGGTTTCGAGATCTAAAATCTTTTGGTCAAGATTTTTTTGGTCCAAAAAGGGGTATGAAGTTGAGATTTAACTCTCTCCTTGCCAAAGAAATTGAACCTTTGCCCTGTGCACCTTTCACCACCAAGTAAAACATCAGTAGTGCCCAAGTCTTAAGAGCGGTCAAAAATGGGGTGTCTACACACACGCAAGAGAAGAAAGGTAAACCTCTCAGCGTATCACACACGAGAGAGGAAAGGTAAACTTCTCAGCGTATCACACGCAAGAGAAGAAAAGTAAACCTCTCAGCGTATCACACGCGAGAGAGGAAAAGGAAAATCTCTCAGCGTATCACACGCAAGAGACGGAAGAGAAATTTCTCAACGTATCACACGTGAGAGAGGAAAGGTAAACTTCTTAGCGTATCACACGCAAGAGAAGAAAGGTAACCCTCTCAGTGTATCACATGCGAGAGAGGAAAGGTATCAGTCAAACTAAACCGGAATTTGTCTGAATGAACAGTACATACAATACCGTGCGTAAATAAGAAAGAAACTTGATAGGTATAATGCAATACAATGCATGATACTAAAGGAAGGCAATAAACGGACAAAGTGGCGCTTTAGAAAGCACCTCATGGGGTGAGGGGCGGTGAACTGCTCTACTTTGATGGAGATCTCCCCTTGTGTTCTTCGAACTCTTTACCTTCAACTCACAGTACAAAGGTCCTGAAATGCTGATAAAAAGCATCGTCTGCTGGGGAAACCACGGATGTCGCTTTTCTTCCTGATCATACTCACAACTTTCCCTACTCTCCAACGGGGTGACAGACTAGGTTGATTCAGTATCCAGAACCGAGGCGCATATCTGCTACCTCAACCTATGGGGCTTTCATACAGATTTCAAGCCGGGGATACACCCCTGGGTATTTAAACCAGACTTTAGTCTCGGAAATTCCAAACCTTTTCGTTCTAGGCATCAGCCATTCGAACTCTTGTTTCCACCATCGCAGTTGATCTCCTAGGAACTCATTGCAAACACAGCCAAGATGCCTCTAGCAGGAATTGGTACTCTGAGAGAGCACTTCTAATCGCCATTCTGGCATTAAAACAGCTGGCACAATATTCTGTTCACTTCGATCACACAGCTTGTACAGCACACTGCTCATTCTGAACATGCAGCTCATAACACAGTACTCGGTTTATTCAGCACACGGCTCATTCTGAACACACTGCTTACTCTGAACACACAACTCATAACACAGTACTTAGTTTATTCTGCACATGGTGCATTCTGAACAAACAGTTCAATCTAAACAGACGGGATGTAAAAACGGAACATGCAGAAGTTGAAACAAACTCGAATGCTCCAAATTTTCCTCTTTTCTTTTGCTTCGCAGCCCGGAACCCATGTAGCTTCAAATAGGTCCTGGTTCTATTGTTCTCACATGAACTAGGTCAAACCCTGCAGTTTTATGAAAGAACAAATTCTGTTTTGTACAAATGTGGAGAATGGTATAACACTCTGAGCACAAAACGATTTATTTTTGGAATTGAGAGATGAGTTCTTGACCGGGTATTGAGTCTACGAATGAACATAGCGCACCATGACTCAACAAAGGAAAACAAGAGGTAAACGACCTAAACACATCGAGAAACACTCGAAACGACTCAAAACAAGAATCGAGACAAACAAAACAATAGAAACGACACTCAGACGTGCACAGGGAACCTATTTCTCTGGGTATGGTTTCCTAACCTTTCTTATTTGTGATTCTCACATCACTTGGCACTCAATCTCTCTTTTTTCTAAAAAAGCCCTTTTCTCACTTTTTCTCTCATCGCGCATCTCTCTATTCTTCAATCTCTCATTTTTTATCCCTCCCTTGGGTGCTTGATGGATAAACACGAAGTTGGGGGCTCTTACCCCTAGCATTCCGCTAGATTCTTTTCTTCTGCTCACAACAGTGAACTTCCCCCACAGAGGGGTTGCGCTACAACTGGGTGTGTAGCCAATCTGTAGCTGACATCGGTTGACGGTGCTTTGCTGGGAAGTTTGGACGTGATTAGATGTGTCCAGACGACGGAGTGGAATATCTAGATCCATTCCAGTTCGTGCTTCGCACTTGGATTGATACCTCGTTGCTCAAAGAATGAGATAACTTTCGGCATTTTGCTGTTAGCTTTAGTTGTGCCCTTTTCTGGCAAATAGAGTGCCCTTTCTGGCAGGTAGAGTGCCATTTCTGGCAAGTGTGGTGACAATGGGGAAAAGACAGAACACCTGACTTAACTGTGCCCCTAGTTCATTATTTTGACCATTTTTTGTTTTTGACTTTCTGCTAAAA
Source organism: Camellia lanceoleosa (assembly GCA_025200525.1). Lineage (NCBI taxonomy): Eukaryota > Viridiplantae > Streptophyta > Magnoliopsida > Ericales > Theaceae > Camellia > Camellia lanceoleosa. The sequence goes on along the minus strand of CM045762.1, from coordinate 102,805,985 downwards.
CAATTTTGACCAACATGAGAGTTAGATTAGCATGCTTGTTCGATTTTCTAATTTAAAATCATGCAAGTCAGGCTATGAGCACTGAAAATTTTCCTTTTTTAGGTCCAAGAAATGGTCCAGTTTTGGAAAATAATGAAATAATTTTTGAGAGAATTAGTCAACTTCAGTAAAAATTCTCAAAAACTATTTTTGCAAATGGCCACTGCTCAACGAGCACGGAACCTACCCTCGAGATGCACAACCTCAGATCCAAAACAAAGGAAAATTGCCCCTTGTCAAAATGACACTATATGGCAATGGAAAATTGCCCCTTGTTTGAATAGCACCGTAGCACACTGAACGGCAACGGAAAGTTGCCCCTTGTTTGAATAGCACCACAGCACATTGTAACCAATTCTCATAGTAACCGAACTCTCGGATACAGAGAAGACAAAGATGATTAGAACCATTACATGGACATAGTCGATTTGGAAGTGTTTATGGCTGGACTTCATAATGAAGTTGCCTACATATCCCAAACATAGGAATCAAGCCTTACGTAGTTCTGGGGTTAAGATACACTCGGGTATTAACCTCTCCTTTTACGCTCTAACTTTTGCCAAGGCCACCCTTCCAGGTTTTCAACCTTGCGAGCTCTTTTTTTTCTTTTCATTTTAATTCTTTTCATTTCTTCTTTTCTTTGCATCTTTTCTTTTCAAAAATTTTCATTTTCTTTTTCTTCATTTTTTTTCTTTTTTTCTTCTTTTTCATTTGCTCTAACTTTTGCCTGGGTCGCCCTTCCGGGTTTTTGGCCCAGCAAGCCTCTCAAGGGTAAAAGTATAGCTTGTCCATGTCAAATGGTTTTGAGATCTCGAAGCCATCTAAATCCAGGAGAATGGCTACTGTTTGCTGATGATGTAGAAGTCCATCCAGTTGGGGTCTAAATTGCCCCCAGTGTTGTGGATAGGAACTCGGTTGTCTTTCAACAATACTTTCTTCTTTCCTCCCTTCTGGGGTTTAGCATTCTTGCCGATCTTCGTCAGTTTGAAGAATGATCCATCTTTTGACTCTTCGAGCACATCTGACATTTTTTCCCCCAGCTCGAGGGGTGCTTCTGATCTAGCTTTGCAAGCTTCTTTTGACGACGTCTGACCGTCTTAATCTTTTCTTGCCCCTAGTTCGTGGGCTGCTTCAAATCTGGCCACACAGGCCTCACATCGTGATTGACCTTTGAAGATTCTGAATTAAGGTTCAAGATTTGGAAGTAAAGGGGTTGAATCTCGAGGCTGAGAGCGATCCTAGGCTGTACAATCTCAAAAGCGATTCCACACAGGTCTTCGTAGAACCACGCAAAACATTTTTTGAAATCTTTTAAGAAAGCGACTAGTTGCTTACGCTGAAGACAATGTAGAACCAATCTGGATCAAGCCAGGATCCTTCTCAGTACTCACATTAACAAACATGATCTCAATCATTAAGGGCTTGGCATGCCTCTCTTTCTCTCAGTTGATCAAATTTTTGGCAAATCCCGAGGAATTTCTTCCTCTTTGTTTTCACCACAGTGTTCAAAAAGTTTTTGAAAAACTTAGGTCAATGCAATGATTTCAAGGCATAGAAAAAGACACAATTTTTAGTCAAATACCGCCACCTTATTCAGAACTTCTGGCACAACTGGCGCAAGGCAGAAGCAAACACAACAGTGTGAAAATCACTGCTATTTCATTCAAATCTGTTGGCACAACAGGCTCCAAGGCAGAAACAGACACAGAAAAAAGAAAAAGACAAACACAAAACAAGCAAGTGATGTCCGAGGTAACACCCCCGGAATCACCCGACTCCTATACAACAGGACTGACTCGATATAATAAGACAGACCCCAAACAAAAAGACTGACTCAAAACAAAGAGACAGACTCAAAACAACACAACAAAACTGACTCAATACCTAAGCCAGAACGTAAAATAAACAGCATTTGCAAATGCTTAAAATAGTGCATGCCATACGCTACATCTGGAGTAAACTGAGCGCCGCCCACAAGTGGTTCATTCCCCGATCACATAATCACATTATCCCCCAAATTCACTGATCCAGTGACGATAAACTTTGCTAAGCTTGGTGGGAGGACGACCCCGTTGTCAAACAAATCCTGTACTTCGTGGCGAAGATGGAAGCAATTATCGAAGCTATGGCCTGTCTGTTGATGGTACGCACAGTACTAGGTAGCATCATGACTAGGTGGAAGACGACCAGGGAGAAGTCGAGGCTCAGGCTCGAGGGGTTTGAGATGCCCCTTTTCAGCGAGGATTTGAAGAGCCTTAGACAAAGGCATACAGAGGGCATGGAAAACCCTACGACCTCAGGGTAGATACTTCGAGGTTTGTGGATTTTTGCTGGGTGCACTAGAAAAAGGGTCGGCAGGTATTGGCTTGGTCTGCTGATCTTTCCCGGGTGTAGAATTAGGGTTGGAAGGAACAGTTCTGGTATGACAGCCCTTCTCCCGATTTTTCCCTTGGCTCGAACTACCCTCGTTCTGAGTGACAAAAGTGTCATCCACAGTTTTTGCAGCAACTGCGAGCACCTGCTGTTTGTTCAATCCCCCGGCTTTCAAAGCCTCAATAGCCTGCAGAAGTTGTTCATAGGGATCAGTGCCTGCCCCTACCTTGTTCTTACCACTCGCCTCAGCTTGGTCGAAGGTTTGGGTTGCTACATCAGTGCGAAGCCTTGTTGTTGCCGACATGTCATTGCCCAAATTTGGAATGGCTTCAGGTTGGCTGAGTTCAATTACAATTTGCCCCAATAGTAGGGGCTCTTCTGGCATGAAATTTCTGGCATATGATGTGGTCGATGGCGAGGCCGACATTTCGAAGGCTAGATCAGCCACAGATCTCTGAAGATCACCGATCATTCCCATCAGCTCGAAAGTAGTGGGCTCACGAGTTTGAAATGATTGGGGTTCCAAGACTGGATATGTGACAGGTACCCTAGATAGGCGTTGCATTTCAACGTAGGTCTCACCTTGCATGGTGATTCCCTGGTTTAAGGCCGCTGTCATGACCACAATTTCTTCTGAACTCTGCGTCATCATGAGTCTGCTAAACTGAACAGAGGTGATGTGACTGATGACTAACGGATCAGATGAACCGGTGAGCCTTGACTAGCCTCTCTCTGCCTTGCCTCAGCGAAGGAAAATACTGGCTGCTCTGAACTAAATTTCTAACCTAACAAAGTCTATCAGCACAAGTCCGATGTGCCCGGGGGATGTTGGAGCCTTCTGAAGCGATGGTTCCAGGACTACCCTAGCAAAAGGGAAAATAGGCAGCATCTCAGCCCAATTTCAACAAAACAGATTTGAGCATAGCTGAATGACTGTACTCTCTACTGAATTCATGTCCCAAATTCTGCCTGTAAACTGATACCCTCAAGTAAAACTGATTCCCCCAAAATATATTGATGCCCTCAGGCCTGATACCCAGACTTGCAAACTAATACACGCAACCTGTAGAGACACACTCTGATAGTAAATATCATGCAAGTAAGAGCCAAAACACCCCTATGTTGGGGTAGGGTTTCCTTGTCCTATCTTGTCAAAAGCTAGGGTTTCACTACGCACGCAGCGGTTTCAACACAACCTACAATCGGGTAAACAACCTATCCTAGTTTGGAATAGTCACTATGGATTCCGATATGCACTAGGTCGAATGGTCAAAAAGGGTGCCTCGGTAAAAATCGAGGTTTATGTTCCCGTCGTGGCAGAGCCCGCAACTGGTCAGCCTTATGGCACGCTTCTCAAGGCGGGCCTCCGACAAACCGTTCAGGAATAACATATGGCAAACACGGTGTCCTAGGCGCACCAATGCAAATGAAATGCAAAGAGACACATAAGTGTAATCAAAACAAGATATCATGAGTTTGAGTCAAGTTCTCTAACTCCCCAGCAGAGTCGCCAGAAACTGTAGACACGCCCGAACGTCCCGGGCTCCGCGCACGAAATCGGCGCGAAATCCCGTTTTGTTCATTGGGCTTACTACAGTTCGGACTCAATGTCAAGGTTCTGAATCTAATCTCACAAAGTGCAATGTGAGACCGATAAATCACCAAAGAGTCTAATCCGGCAAATCGTCTTGAAAAACTGATTTTTATAAAGAAGTGCCAAACATGGACTGCTTTGCCAGATACATAGTCGCCACCTAAATATTTTATATTGAGGGAATTTAGGAAACCCTGACTCGTGCCTAAGGCCATGTATCCGTCATCATCAAAGTTGCCTCAGCTCGGGAACTTGGGTACGAAAGGGGAAGGTCATGCAATGAGCACCTTCGCTCGCCCGATCAAAGATCGGCCTGTACTAAGTATCGCTCTTATTCCGGTTATTAAACCTATAATTACTATATGATGCGCACAGCATACAAGTATAGACTAAATTGCCTAAATTGGAACAAAACATCTCATGTTTGTTTGTTTGAAAATGGTCTGAAGGTACTACTTGCAAGTAGGCTAAGACGTAGATTTTGCCACCCTCGAGTGGGCTTAGAAAACATGATTTTGCCACCCTCAAGTGGGCTAAAACTCGCATTTTGATGAATTGTTCCAATTCAAGCAATCCAACCTTCATCCACAGGCATTCATGCAGTTATAGCAATTAAGCAAATAGCCCCATGGCAAGCATGCTATCATGGCAACACTCATAGTGTACTCCGAGCCAAAACAAAGAACTAGTTAGAAATCATGCATGATCTTAGTTCATGTTAAGATGGCTAATGCAACACATGCAAAATGCAATTAGAAATAGGCTCGGCTATTCTAAGATGGCATATGAATGCTACATTTGATACATGTATTCAAATAGGAATTGAAATACAATGCAGTTTGTATGATGCGCCGAGCCCGGTGCATGCAAGGCAGATGAATGGATGCACGCATGCAAGCATAAGTATGCTAATTGAAAATGACCTTAAACTAACCATCGAAAGCAGTTAAGTAAAAGGGAGAAAGAAATAGAGGTTGGAAGACATGCACACACGCACGCACACTTATTACAACAATTCGCCCTCTCGACAGAGGGTCCGAATGAATATGCTAAGCTAGCTACGCTGAGCTATTCTAACTGATCTAATAATCTGATTAGATTAATTATTACACAACCAAATTGAATAACTAGCTACAACTAATTATTACATCACAAAACTAATTAAACAAATTGATTAAGTTACAAATTCAAGCTAATTAACAAATAAAGCTTTAAACTAAGCTGCTCCAGCTCTGGTTAAAGGAGAATAGCATGCATGCCCGGTTGCCGTCCCGAAAAGCTCTCCAGTTGCTCTCTTGAGGCTCTGTCTGTAGGGTGTCCTTGAGAAGTAGCTGCTAGATCTTACCAAAATAGTGCTGAGGAGTGCACCAGTGGCCTGCCGGCCATGAGGAGCTTCTGCCGACCCCCCTATCGGCCAAGAGTAGGCACTGCCGGCCAAGAATGAAGGTCTGCCGGCCAACAATAAGAACCTGCTGGCCACTGGTGTGCTGTGACACCAAGCTGCAGCAAAGCACAAAATAGAGAAAATTGAGGGTCTCCTAAGGGTATGTACGCACTATGCCACTCCATATCACCTCGAAACATCAAGGGAGAGGCGTAATCGGATCCAAGATCATCAATCACGCATCTCGATGCATGATGGCCAAAGATCCAACTTGTGCAATTTAATGTAAAATGAATGCACAAAAACACTTAAATGCCTTAACCTCTATCATGGATGATCAAGAGGGTCGGCGACTGAGAATTGAGGCACGTTTCATCACTTCAAGTATGAAACATCCCTCGTTCCTCATGTTTGGCTTAACACCCAAACCAAACACAATGCAATGCAAGGTGTGCCAAACACAATGCTAATGCAATATGAGCATGCAAGTATGCAATGTAACTCAAGCATGTGACAACAACAATGGAGCAAGCATGCAACAACATGCCACAACATACAATGTGCCAAGCAATTTTACAAGCATGCAAATGTCATGCAACTCAAGCATGCGAGCATGATACAATGTAACAACATTTGAACAACATGGTAAATGGACTTAAACTAAAAATGGACAGACCTCAGTCATGCCCATATCAGTGGCCAATATGATGAATTGATGACACGAAAAGTAAGAAAAATGCATACACATGCAATGGCCCAAGAGCTAAGGCATAAGGGTACAACTCTCAAACATGAGTAAGGAGTGACAATCATGATAATGTGGCAATGAGGTAAGCTCTAAAATCTCATGTAAATTGATGCAAAATCAACTAAACAATGCAAGCATAGCATGCTAGGATGTTCAAAGCTTAAGACTAGCCAAGGAGCTTGTACCAAGGCCACATGAATCAAACCCCAAAGGGCCAAGGACAACCAAAACAGTCCTAGATTGCACCAAAATGAATCTAAAACATGCATGGACCAAGGCCAAAATAAGTCAACATGAAAGCCATAAAGCATGGTGTAAGTAAAGCCAACAAAGGGGGATTGCACTACACCTATTACAACCAAACATTGCATGACTTAACCTATAAAAACGGAGTTATGGCACGATAAAATAAGCCCAAAAACCCACTGAGATGGCATCCCAAGGACCTAAGCATAGAGGCATGCACAATGATCCATTCATGAGGCATAAAACACCAACTCTTCAAGGCATTGAAAGCATGACAAAGGCAAGTGTATGACCATGAAACATGCAGTAAAATAACACTTCAAATGATTCCAAATCATGAAAATGGTCCAAGTAATGCATGCTAATGGACTTGGTGCACAAAGCTAACAAGCTAGATTGAACTATGGCTATACAAAGCAAGTCATGCATGGCCAAAACAATCAAAATCAGAGCTAAAGCATGTTAAAACATGGACAAAAGCTTCATGAAGTTAAGCCAAAAGCATGCTACAATGACATGTTAAAGCATGATGCATGCTAGACTATTTCATGGAAATGCACCACAAGCGCATGGAGCATGCAAAGGCCAACCAAACCAAACCTTAACAAAGGTATGACATGGTAAAACAAGCCCAAGAACATACTGAAATGGACTCAACATAAGCTAGAATGACATGCTACTTCATGAAGCATACAAAGTTAGTCTACAAGATTTACACTACAAGTGTATAAGCCATGCATGGAATGATCAAAGCAAGTAAAAATAGTGACATGACTCAGCAAAATAACCACAAATACATGCTAAGATACAAGCTAACATAAGCTTAACAAACATGCTCACATATGAGGCTTTCAAGGCAAGTATTGAAAATACAAGGAAAGGGGATGACCCTCTCTTATTTAGGACTCCAAAACCACCTTTCCACCACTGAAAATCCTCTGGATTTCAGTGGTAGAAAGGTCATGCAAAGGCTACAACAAGAGCCTAAAGGGATGGCTCAAAACAAAGCTTAACAAGGCCTAAGAGGAGGTAGATCACCCCCAACGAAAAAGTGACCTTAAACAAACTTTTTAAGCATGCAAACAAATTTTTTTTTTTTTAGTTAAGAGTTAAGCTTAAAATAGTATGCAAGAAGGGCTAAAAGCTTAAGCAAAAATGAGGGATTTAAGGGTTAGAAACTCACCCTTGAAGACCTCCTTTACAACTACAACTCCGGCAAGTTTTTCAAGCTCAAACTAACCCAAGAACACCAAAACCAGCTCCTAAGCACCTCAGTAGCCAAAGGATGGTGTTTGAGTGTATGTTTGTGTGTAAAAGTGAGACAAAATGACATTTTTAAGGCACAAAACAAGAACAAAAGAGAGATATAGATACAAAACTATATGTATCACTCAAACCTCAAATTTCTCAACCTCTGAAATGAAGGAGGAGCCTCTCCTTATATAGAAGAGAGTCAATTCAAGCTTGTTAAACAAGCTTGAAAAGAGCCTCATCCCTCCATACATGTATGGAGGAGAGATAAGTGAAAACCAGCTGGCTCAAAAGATCTGGAGTAAAATCTGCTGAGACAAGGTGTTCACGCCATCGGGTTGTGGCGGCATTGCCTCACCGATGGCGGCAGAATCATCGATGTGAGCGAGGAAAAAAATGCATGGCCGGCAGTGCCAAAAAGTGGCCGACAGTGCACTATGAGAATCATGTTGAACGGACCAACACATGGTACAAAAATGGGGCAGAAAGGATACAGGGTTTGGAAAGCTCAAACCTGTGACATTCCGCCGTAGAAGTCGAGTACTCGACGAGCAATCTAACTTGTGGCTGGATGTACATGCAAGCACAACTAAGTCTTGAGGACGGTCAAAAATGGGGTGTCTGCAGTTGCCCCTCTTTGACAGAACTCGAAAGTCACAAAGTGACGGGAGTGAATGTCAAAGCCCAGAGACGACCCATTTTTGACAAGGCCGAAGACTCAGGCAAACATTCAATATAACCATGCAGAGATGTGCCCGCAGGCTGGGGCAAAATGCAAATGACATGCACGATGGAAGAGCATAACTTATGATTATGCAAAGAAGGCTGTAATGAAGCATTTATGCAAAATAAATGCAACAGTTTTAAACAAGCGAATACAAACCAAACTACATTACATGCAGAAAGGATGTAAGAGAATTATGCAATTCTCGCTACGTCTCACACGGAGTAAATACAATACCATCTGGTTCATCTGGTCGCGCCAACTTCAAATGAACCGTACATACAATATCGTGCCTGCAAAAGAAAGAAAATTAACAGGTACAATATAGTTAGAAACATGCATAGCAATGTAAGTGAAAAGTGCGTAACAGTGCAAGTGAAGGGGTGCATGATAATGCAACCTAAGGGTGCGAGACAACACGGGTGGAAGGGTGCAAGACAATGCAACCTAAGGGTGCGAGACAACGCGGGTGGAAGGGTGCAAGACAATGCAACCTAAGTGTGACGCATAACAATGCGAGTGGAGGGGTGCATGACAATGCAACCTAAGTGTGACGCATAACAATGCGAGAGGGATGCAAGACAATGCAACCTAAGTGTGACGTATAATAATGCGGAAGGGATGCAAGACAATGCAACCTAAGTGTGATGCATAACAATGCGGTAAAAACAAGCATAACAATACAAGTGAAGTGTACATAACAATGCAATGCACTAATAAGTGCAGGTAAGGTGCGCAAGATAGCGCGAGCAATACACTAACAGGTGTAGGTAAGGTGCGCAAGATAGTGCGATGCACAAAATAGCGCGAACAATGCATTAACAGGTGCAAGAAAGGTTCGCAAAATAGCGTGAGCAATGCACTAACAGGTGCGGGAAAGGTGCGCAAAATAGCGCGACCAATGCACTAACAGGTGCAGGAAAGGTGCGCAAAATAGCGCGAGCAATGCACTAACAGGTGCAAGAAAGGTGCGCAAAATAGCGCGAGCAATGCACTAACAGGTGCAAAAAAGGTGCGCAAAATAGCACAAGCAATGCACTAACAGGTGCAGGAAAGGCACACCAAATAGCGCGAGCAATGCAAGTAGACAGATACAAAGGGGCGACATACTCCAACCATGCTGGAATCATGAGAAGGGGAAAAGCAAACAATCAGGCGCGTACACAACGCAACCTGAGATAAATTCTAGACACGCCGAAATCGTGTGAGGAAAAGGGACACTCAAACCACGTTAAAATCGTGAGAGGAGCTCCAAAAACAAACAATCAAGAGCATGCACGACGCAACCTGAGATAAATTCCAAACACGCCGAAATCGTGTGAGGAAAAGGGACACTCAAACTACGCTGAAATCATGAGAGGAGGTCCAAAAACAAACAATCAGGAGCGTACACGACACAACCTGGGACAAATTTCAAACACGCTGAAAATCGTGTAAGGAAAAGGGACACTCAAACCATGCTGAAATCGTGAGAGGAGGTCCAAAAAAAAAATAATCAGGAGCATACATGACGCAACCTGAGACAAATTCCAAACATGCTGAAAATCGTGTGAGGAAAAGGAACACTCAAACCACGCTGAAATCGTGAGAGGAGGTCCAAAAACAAACAATCAGGAGCGTACACAACGCAACCTGAGACAAATTCCAAACACGCTAGAAATCGTGTGAGGAAAAGGGACACTCAAACCACGCTGAAATCGTGAGAGGAGGTCCAAAAACAAACAATCAGGAGCGTGCACAGCGCAACCTGAGACAAATTCCAAAGATGCTAAAAATCGTGTGGGGAAGGAACAAACTCTAACAACGCTGAAATCGTGAGAAGAGGTAAACAAATTCTAAACACACTGAAAACATGTGAGGAAGGGGACAGAGGGAGAAACACAGGGACATAAATTTCATAAAACTAGACATTCATTCATGATTTACAAAATAGCATTTCAAAAATAGATCATATCATATCGGTCAGAAAATACTTATTGTTAACATAGCTTTACAGAGTTGTTACTCACAAATAGCTCCAGTAGCTGAACAGGTCACATGAACAGAACAGATTGATCAAGAGGGCAACAACACGTGACCTATACAAACACATAACAGATACAGTCCTTATCCTCATTATTATATTTTAATTAAGGCTTAGGAATACCTAAGATGCAATGAGGATGCCAAAATGTAATTTGAAACACTTAGTCAAATTTGCTGAAAATAGGGTCCCCGCTCGAGCATAACTTTGGTTGCTTGAGCGGTATGCAAAACTCTGCAAAAGTACTGGTTGCTTGATTTTTACGCTCGACAGTCGCTCAAGCCAAAGATTGAGTAAACATAGGTTCGCTCCAGCATACACTTTGTCATTTAAGCCACCATGTAATTGTCTGCAAAACTTCTAGGAGCTCGAATTTGACGCTCGAGCTCAACTTCCTATGCTCGAGCTAAGATTCAAAAAATATGGGTGGTCGCTCAAGCACAACTTATTCTGCTCAAGCCAACCCTCAAACTCTACAAAACTAATGGGAGCTCGTATTCTTCACTCGAGTGTGAACTCTACCGCTCGAGGGAAGCCTGCGGATTCTAGATTTTCCAAATTGCACTCCCAGTTTCAAAACTTGATTTCAAAGCACCAAAACATATCCTTTTGGGCCAAAACTTGAGAAAACATTTGTAAACTCATAGGACTTCATGAATTGAAAGCCATTTTGCCAAAATCAAGCCCAAAAGCAAGTGAATTATTCAAAAGCAAACTTGACATTTTGAAAACATAACATGCAAGCAATGGCTTGAAATCTTAGCTTCCAAAACATGCACAAATGGAATGTTCAAGTACAAAACCATAATGAGCGCTCATAATATAACAAAAATAAGCTCTTGCATGTTAGAATTTGTTGAAATCAAAACTCAAAATCCATGAATTATGCATGCATGTATGTTATGATCTTTTTTCCTACTTCATTAGCTTAATTCTTGAATTTCTTAGCTTAACTCTCTTGAATTCATGCATTAACCAACTTGATTACAAAAATAAAGGCTTGAATTCTTACCTTATGTGCTCAATTGTATTCTAGATGTTTAATTATTGAGGTCAAAACTTGGCTTGAGCGATGAAAGAAAACTCCCAGAATCTCTGTAACTCGCATAGACCGCTCGAGTGGTCAAAAGTTAGCTGGAGGATACTCGAAATGTAAACAAGCATAACTCCCTTGTCCGGACTTCATTTTGGGTCATTCTTGTGTTTCAATCGAAGCTTCGGAAACAAGCTTTCCAATGGTTCTAGCCTTACATCAAAATTCAAAGTGTGGGAAGAGAAAAATGTAAAAGAGTGAAGACTGCTCATAGAATAATTATCCGAATCAATGTTTTTGGTTCAATCCTACTTTACCATTATGATACCACCTCAATCAATATTCTAAAATGAATCAAAGAGGCTCAAAGTGCAATAATAAGAGTATCAAGAGCAATCTCGCTGGTCCAAGGAATACAAAGTGTTACAATTTTGTTTGGATAATTCGAATCGTTCATTTTGTAGAACTCTCTGTATATATGATTCATAGAAAAATTATATTGATCTGATAAGCATAAAATTTTTATTTTATCGCATGTCTCTGAAAAAATAAGCAACAAATATATTTTTAAAAATAAACTTTTTTTTAGACAAACACAATAATATTACAAGAAGGGTCATGCAAAATGAATAATTTGAATCATTAAAACAAATTGTGGTGAGCCTCGTGAACTCGTGAGATTCTATCAAGTTTATATTTGAATTTAGATTTGAATTTTCAAAAAACTCAACCATAAAATTATGTATTATTATATGAAAATGCTGGAGATCCATAATTTTATATCTATAAATTCAATTACATTAATGTGGCAAGACAATTGGACACTATATATAATTAAGTGTGTGGCAAATTAAAAATTAATATATATTAGCATCAATTATGCCATATTATTGTAAATTAAATAAGGAGAAATTATTTAGTAATTCCAGAACAACACGTGGCCATACTCCAAGCCAATCACCAATTACTTAGTCCTCATTTTGTTCTCCCATCCCCAACATAAATAGTGGGCCCCTACCCTTCTTTATCAATCAAAACCTTATAGAGCACCACGTGTCCATACTCTGGGAATACTAAATAATCACCCCTAAATTAGATTTTTTTTAAGAGTTTCAAATAATAATAATAATAATAATAATAATAATAATAATTATTATTATTATTATTATTATTATTATTATTATAATAATATATGAAGTTCTCTGCCAGATGAAAACCATAAAGACCATTCATAAAAATTTAGAAGTCTTAGTGCCTGTTGTTACATGGTGCTTGTGACTGTTGCTATGTGGTGCATTTTCAGGGGCAAAGTGTTGAGAAGGGTATTTTGGAAATATGAAAAAATAGAAAACAAGTGAGAGTTAGCGGAAATTCTATTTCCACACACCTGATTACCTTAAGGCACACACTTGATGAAAAATTAATTTAATGACAATTATATCCTAAATAGAAATTACTATAATAGACATCCATCAACACCCATAATATGATATAGAAAAATTCTCTATGCACATCTTTTAGGAACAAAAATATCTCAATATACACTTTTTGAATGAAAACAATTAAACTCTAATTTTTCTATTGTGGTCACTTTACTTGTCACACACTCTACTCTTGTATTGCTTGCAAAGAGCAATACTCTGAAAACATCTCTCATATTGCTTTAATCTTTAGGTTTATACTCAATTGTTTACATCGTTTAATTATTAGTTCCACAATTTTTACTTGATTTTGATATGGAAGAGTTGCAAACCTATGAAAGTCCAAACTCAAGAAATGGTGACAGCAAAATTAGTGATGAAAACGTAAAATCGTGTAGTAATTTTTTTTTTTTTTTTGGAGATTCAGTGCTAAATTTTATTAATGTATTCGGAAATCAACTTTCGAAATAACATTTATATTTCGATACAAAAGTTTTGAATTTTTTTTATATATTTTGACACTTAAATGGTCAATTTTATATTTATTTCAGTACTCAAGTACCGAATATTATTAATTTTTTCAGCAATATAGTGCCAAATTTGTTTATTATTTTCGTTTTTTTAGTGCCAAATTGTTTTTTTTATTTTCGGCTTTATAGTTCCGAATTTTTTTAAATTTTTTTTAGCTTTGTAAAACCGAATGAAATTTCCCCCCCTTTTCAGATGGCATGCACTGAAGAAACTGAGGTTTGATCGGATATTATGGTGGATTGTACTAGTCATTTTATAGCTAAACAAGTAACTTTTAACATGAAATTTGTAAGTTCATAATTTTTATTAGTTAGTTTGTTTCGTTTGTTCTTATGGAAGATGCGTGACATTATGTTTAGGTTTTCGACAACAAAGATGAATTGCTCACTTGGGTATATGACCTTGGAAGGATAAATGGCTTTGTTATTATTATAAGGACGTCAGACTATGGTGGCGGTCGTAAAAGACCAAGAATTTATCTTGTTTGTGAGCGGAGTGGGAAGTATAGAGCGCGTAAAAAGTAAAAAGATGACTCAAAAGACTTATTGAGACAAACTGGTACGAAGAAGTGTAAATGTCCATTTGACTTGAGGGCATACAAGTCGAAAACAAACGATGACTGGACATTGAATGTAGTTTGCAGGCTGCATAATCATCCAGCTATGGAGCATCTCCAAAGACATTCATATGTAGGGAGATTGTTAGCTAATAAAAAGTCACTGTTAGTAGATATGTCAAAGAGAAGACAGTTTACAATGTACGACATCGATGTAGGGTTCTACAGAAAGCTAGTAGATCCCAAATGCAACAATTGCTGGGTGAATTAGTAAAACATAATTACATTGAGCTTCATCTATGTGAGGAAGGCTCTATGACTGTTACAGACTTGCTTTGGGCACATCCAGTGAGTTTGGATTTGCTTTCGTACATTCCATCGTGTGTTGATTATAGATTGCACATATAAGACGAATAGATATCGGCTTCCTCTTCTTGAAATTGTGGGAGTAACATCAACTCATATGACATTCTCTATGACTGTCGCATACTTGCAAACTGAGCGGGTTGATAATTATGCATGGGCGTTACAAACATTGCGTGATCTTATAGATGATAGTGTTTTACCTGAAGTCATTGTCACAGACAGAGAGCTTGCTTTGATGAATGTCATTGCCAGCACGTTGCCGAATGCTCGACATTTGTTATATCGTTGGCATATTAATAAGAATATATTGACGAAATGCAAGAAAATGTTTGTAACAAAAGAAAAATGGGACAAGTTTAACACCACATGGAACTATTTGGTATTGTCATCAATTGAAGAGAAATACAATGATCACCTTGCAATACTGTACAAGGATTTCAATAACTATTTAGAGGAAATCAAGTATGTTACTGTGAGTTGGTTGAATCCGTATAAATAAAAATTCATTGTATATACAAACATGTGTATGCATTTTGGCAATGTTACAACCAATCGGTAAGATTTGTTTTCTTTTTTTCTTAATTTATTATAAATCATATTGTTATTTTTAATTATTATGCTTGACTATTTTTGTTTACATCCATATGAATAGGGTTGAGAGTGCTCATGCTAGATTGAAGAGGCAATTAGGTTCAAGTCAAACGACATTTAAGATTTCATTTGAAAAAATACATTGTCTACTTGAGTTGCAACACGTTCAAGTTAAAGCATCATTCGAGAAGAGTTTGACAACTGTGCAACATCAATTCAAACCTTCTCAATTCAGAGAGCTCCAGGGTTATGTGTCTATTTGTGCATTGAAGTACGTCTTGGTAGAGAGTAAGAGAGCAAATTCAATCAGAATTGATGTTACAGCATGTGGTGTGTTCTTAGGCTCACGCATGGTTTACCTTGTGCTCATGAGATTGCAAATTACATGAGACAATGCCATCATATTCCACTTAGTAGCATATATATACATTGGATGCAACTTACTATATGTGTGCATAATCCGAAGGTTAAGAAATTGGAATTGACTTGTATCCCAAAACTTGGGATGATTTTGAAATGGTTCAATGAGTCTGATATTGCCACGCAATTGGATATGTTGAAGAAGTTGAGGGAAATTGCAAATCCAGCGAGCACTTTTCTTATTGAGCCTGATGTGAAACCTAATCCGCATCGAGGACATAAGAAAATTGATATATCTTGTCGTCATGACCCGTGTGCATTTGAGCTAGTTGACAATGGCCATGATAGCCAGAACACATTAGCTTCCAGTCAGTTAAAGAAAAAGAGAGCTTTGAAAGTGCATGAGAAGAAGCGGAATGTGAAGACAAAGACATATTGTACAAGAACAAGTTTACCGAATGCATATGCTGGTAACTTCCCGCCTATGTTAATACCACTTATAAAGTTGATGAAGGATGTATATGGTAATAGGAATTGTGGTTTTAGAGCTATTGCGGGTTTACTTGGTCTTGGAGAGAATGACTGGGTGCAAGTTATGCGTGATCTGCTACTTGAATTAAATAATCACAGAGATGAATACGTCACACTATACGGGTCGCATGAGAGGGTTGAGGAGCTGACACACATTCTTTCATATTTTGAAAATAGCCCAAGCTTTGATTGTTGGATGACTATGCCTAACATGGGACATCTTATTGCATCATTTTATAATGTAGTCTTATACCACTTGTCATTGCAACAGTGTCTTTCATTCTTACCTTTGAGATCACCGCCAGTAACTCTAGCTGATCATCGCGAGATTGCCATTGGATTTGTCAATGGAAATCATTTTGTGCAGCTGTATAAATTATGAAATAACCGAACATTGTTGTTTAATATTTGTGTAATTGCAAATTTGATGGATTTGATAAAGATATGTAATGTTTTGGATGTCTGTGCAGGTATTTTTGGAGGCCGGTCATCTAGTTCTTCCCATTGCTGTGCTTTGGCGAGTTCACTATCACCCTTGTGCATCAGAATGGGAGAATGCATATGTTAGCCGCATTCAAAAATTCAAAGAGAACATAGGACCTAATGTAGTTACTTGAGAGACATTTGATGTAGTTGAC
Source organism: Camellia lanceoleosa (assembly GCA_025200525.1). Classification (NCBI taxonomy): domain Eukaryota; kingdom Viridiplantae; phylum Streptophyta; class Magnoliopsida; order Ericales; family Theaceae; genus Camellia; species Camellia lanceoleosa. The sequence goes on along the minus strand of CM045762.1, from coordinate 102,789,576 downwards.
ATAGATTGATGTATTAGACAGCAGTCATGAGAGGTTTAAGACATTAGTTTTATGATTTAATAGCATAAGGTAACAAGATGGATTTCATTTTGCCATTGGATTTTGTAATGGTCATTCTTTTAAATAGAATATCATATGATTTATAGTTCTCTTATTTATGGAATGGATGCAATTGGATATTTTTACATTGTCTAAACACAAAATGTAATGAAAATAATATTAACCAAGTGCAACTACTGTTAAAGAGTAATAATATTAAACAAGTATCTAAAAAGAAATAATAATATTAACTAGTATTTCAATCCATCCACATAATCACAACATACCTGTCTTCTTGCACATAATCCAAAAATAATAATAATATTTGTCTCCATATACATCCACCAACACCATCAAATACTACTTGTGCTAGCATTATGAACTACTACCAACTACGTGACCGGCGAGTGTAATGTGCTCCAAAACGATGTGCAGTGGAAGAGCTGGGTGCAGACCAACCCTGTGCAGATGTGCTGGGTGCAGCTTCAGTAATGTGCTGATCTTGAAAAAGTTGTTCAATTGCATCAATTGCGTAGTAAAGCCTATCAGGATGTTGAAAACTGTCCTCATAGCCAGCCTCAACGAAAGGATGAGTAATTTGATATATCTGTGACACACGCTACATTACGAGAACAAATACAACATTATGTACAAACCTATAATAGTTTACATAAATAATTTGTAATGTTAATGAAAAAAAAGTACTTGCACGTCTTGGCTAGGATACTGATAATGATGAATATTTGGGTCCACTTGAGAACGACGCACTAGGTTTTGAACATACATATAGGTAATGGTTTGGTACCAATCCATGTAACCAGGAACACAATCCCAAGGTTGTTGTACCGGTGTACTCCTCCTCAAATCAGATAACACATGGTTGTCCCATGCCTCCCAAATGATATCCAAGTATGCATACATAACATTGTAGCATGGAGCTGTGGCTCCTCGAGAGGCACGCATAGGGCCAAGTAGTGGATTAGGGATTGTCTGCACTCTACCAAACTGTCTCAAAACTCTATCAGGGTGATATGGTTCAACTACTTCCAAACACTTTAGGCAACCGTGGTAAAATGTAACTAGGTGACACGGATGGAAATCTTTGCAACTCTGGTATGGGTCCCAAATAACCTACAAACAATAACAACTGTAAGAAATGGCAACTGTAATTTTTGCATGATATAGAGTTTCAAATTTTGATGGACTTTCTAACTTACATCATGTACACCCAACCTATCAAGCTCCTCTCGAAAAACCTACAACTGTGTCTCTTCGCCAGACTCTCTCCGAGAAGTCCAATAGTAAACATGTGGCATGTCTCGAGTGTAATTCATATTTAAGTGTGGTCGGAATCCACGAAAGTGCTCATAAATCCATCCCTTAAGAAGTGTCATGTAACCGGCTATTTGTTTCACGCTGGACCTGTTCGCGTACCTCATCTATCTATATAAGTATGCCAATGCAACAGCACTCCAAGCATATGAAGATATAGTCGTCAAATCGAATAACAAACTCAAATAAACAACGGAGACCCTAGTACCAGTCTTGTCACTGAAAAGTGTACAACCCAACAAAAATAGCAAGTATGCTCTACCTGCACATGCAATTCTTTCCATTGAATCATTGTCTGTGACATTATGAAAGTGTGCCCTCAACCACTTAAGCCTCATTGAATTGCCTCCAACACTACACATCTCATATCTGACCTCTTGCTCATCAATTTCCAAGGTATTAACTACTAATGCAATGGCCCGCATTTCTGACAACTTACGCACACTAATAGATTTGCCTACAATAGGAAGCCCTAGGATAATGGCGACATCGTCCAATGTGATAGTCATCTCTCCAACAGTCAAATGGAAGGTGTTTGTCTCCGGTTGCCATCTCTCAACAAAACTAGACACTACAATTTTGTTGACAAAGCGGTACGTACAACGAACTAATTATGCAAGTCATGACATCTCCACAATGTTTACAAATGTAGCGTTGTTTCCTTGTTCCCACCACGGCCACGAACGAATCTTAGATGAGTGATTATGACACTTCAAGGGCCCTCTTTCATTAGCACCATTCCAAATAGCTGCGGCAATATGACTTTTAAAACTTTTAAGGATTGATGGATCAGTTGGCCTTCCTGGAAATGGCTGAGTAAGGATATCTTCATCAACAATGTCAACATCATCACCAGTAGGGTCATCATCCATAGCAATATCATCCATAACTAGTGCACCATGTATATGATCATCATCTGTGGCAATGTGTGTTATTATCACACACTCGAGTACGTCCACGTCCACGTCTCTCTAATTCACAGAGTCTTCTGTTCGAAGCTGTTACTGACCGACATTCACTGGGATCGACATCCATCTGCATAAGGAAAGTTGTTCTCATTAACCCAATATAATGAAACATAATAAGCACTCCCAGAGAAGGATCACATCAATGCGGGTAATAAGTAGCCTAACCATGCCACCTTAATGAAATCTAATATGTAGTTATAGACCATTAAATTGACAATTTGGATGATGTGAAATTAACAAAATAAGTTAAAGACATAACCCTACTACTGATGAAAGAGTGAGACTAGGATTTGTTGAAAAATTACAATGTAGACATGGATATAGCAAAACTATTTGTATTCTATACAGACCATTCACCAATTGGTTTGGTTGATGTTCACAATATGCGAAAAACAGCTTAACTTCACTTCGGCCAATTTACCAAGGCAACATGGTCATTAATCAATACCAACATCATTTTTCAAACAATTAAAGGACTGCCCATCACTTGTCTTTGTACATGCTATTGATTGTAAATTTGTTGTAGCTGTAAGTATACAACCGAAGACCAAATTTGGCCCTAATTTCAATGCTTTGAAAGCACAAACCCTAAAAGCAAAATAACTCATGCTTTAATATTCTATATAATGCAATTGTTTTGTTCGGTTATTTAGCTAACAACATTTATGAAGACCCAACTACTTAAGCTAACAATATAATGTGGAAATACCAATACTGCATAGATTTTTGTTTCTATTGTTATGCATTGAATTTCTAAAATAAAAAATAAAAAAAAAATACATAAACATACCCATAAAATAAAATTGTTGGAAAAGAACCTAAAGTAAAACCAATCTTGGTGGCCTATGTAACTTGGTGTAAATTTCTATATCATATATATATATACCATTTGGAACTTCAATGTTGAACACACACAAATATTTCAGAAATCAATTACCAACATTATTGCATTTATTCAGAACTACAAAACTGAAAAAATAGAACATATTCGGCAAACAAACTACAAAATTGTGTATTTTGTTCAGACCTAATTGGTCGAAATTATACATATTATTCGGTGACTAAGTTCTGAATTAAACAAACGAATTCGGACACCCAGTGCCGAGAGATCCACACACATGCCCATCAAGAGAAAAATAGATGCTTTTATGCCAATGGAGTGAAGAGATATTCGAAAATGGTAAATGTAATAACAAAATGATAAATGTAATAATAAAATGGAAAGATTTCTTACCTTAAACAAGGGTTTTCAATAGTTTTTAGTAGAGATTCAATGGAGCTCTTCAAAGTCTTCAATTGAGGTGAGGAAAGTTCAAAGATTTTTTTTTTTTTTTCCTGTTTGAACGAAGTCTTTTTTTTTTTTTTTTTTTTGAACGAAGTGAGTTTGGTTTTCACCAAAGTGGGTGGAACTAGAAATGTGAATTAGGATCAATTAAATTGTGTGTATTTGAGTGTAAAGTGTGTGTACCATGGTTATGAGTGAACGATGTAATTGTAATTTTAAGGATGTGAATTGAGAAAATTAGTTAATAATCAAATTAATAGGAGTGTGTATTGAGAAAAGGTTTGCCTTGAGTTAATTAGGTGTGTGGAAATAGAATTTCTTAAGAGTTAGGGGTCATCAAATGGCCCATGGACAAAAAAGCTCATATTACCCAACCCGTCCCATGACACGTCCCAGCTCGCTTGAGTACCTAGCCTATTCCAATCCATAAAAGATGATAACAAAGGCTTGTAACCCAAGCTCGCCCATGAACCTGGCCTGTAAGAGTCTGCATGGGTAAGCCCAACCTGACCATCCCATGAACTCGACTCAAACTATCCCGTCTAAATATATTTTTTGATATGTATCAAAAAAAAAAAAAAAAAAGAAAATCAACACTGTTTAATTCAAATTTAATTTATTAAAATACATTAATATATATATATATATGTGTGTGTGTGTGTACAGCAACTAATCATATCCCTTTTTCTCTCTTTGCAAAGCATGAAGTTTTGGTTGACTTAAAGGGTTCGTTTTCAAGAGTCTGAGGGAGGTAACACATGATCGAATTTGGTAGGAAAGGCCAACCTAGTTGAGTTTTCTAGCCTTGTATGATATGAGTCCTTTTGGTTTTTTCCCCACTTGTAAGTATTATAAATAAAATCACATTATGTTATTTAATTATTTTTTTTTATATGAGATGTAAAAAGGTAAAAAATAAATGAAAATGTTTGAATTATGTTGGAAAGTGAAAGAGAAAAATAAGTAATAAAAATATTAAAAATATGTGAATGAAAAATGTATAGAGCTTAACAATATAATTATAATATGTAGTCCGGTTCAGTTATGTGATTTTAGTTTTATAAATAGTCCCGGTCCGTACTAGCCCGTTAACTAGTCAAAGTTTGAAAAACCTAATTAATATATGAAATTTGGATATAATAAGTATGGATTGGGTAAGCCCGTCCCATCCTTAGTGAGGATGTTCACACTTTTAAAAATAGTAGTCGATAGTAGATTTTTAGAGTACAATGTTCATAAAGATATTTTGGAAATATGAAAAAATAAAAAATAAATTGTTTGGTTTTGGTTTTCAGAAAATAATTTTTAGAAAATTTTACCTTTTTATTTTCTATATTTTAATGTTTTCAATGAATTTTTTGAATATTTTAAGCAATTTTTTTTGAATTTTTAGACACCTAACATAAATACACTTAAAAATTATAATATTTATGAAAAAATCTTTCAAAAATACACTATATATTAAAAAATATGAAAATTTAATACATTTTTCGTATTTTTATGTATTTATTAATTTCTTAAAATATTTTTTCACAAATATTTTACTATTTAAATACATCTAAATAAGGTGTATCTAAAAAAATAAAAAAAAAATTAATTAAAATTTTAAAAATACCCACTAAAAATAAAATAATACAAAAAATAAAAAAATTAATTAAAAAAAAATTCAATTCAGAGAATTGAAATCAAGTGCCCACCATTCCATTATAGACAGTAGAAGGATAGGTAGATAGATTAGACATATCAATTTTTCAGGAGAAAATAGGAAAAAAAAAAAAAAAAAAAAAACCAGAAAAACAAAATTCAGGAGAAACGAAAGAGATAGAAGAAACGGTCTCTGTCCCTGTCAATGGCGACGGAGCTCTTCATTCGATCTCTGAATTTCAGAGATCTCCGAGTTATGACATGCCCTGGTCCAATCATTAGGTCTCTCTCTCTCTCTCTCTCTCTATCAAGTTATATATATATATATATGTATATCATGTGTAAATATTATATGTTGTATGGCAGTAATGTAGTATATTATATAATAATTATATAATTTATATAAGCTGTTTTGTGTTGAGATCTTCACAACCCACGCAAGCGATTTACGACTTCGATTCTGTAGGCTCAGAGTAGAATTTGGGTTCGATTGGGAAATTAGATCTGCTTGATCATTCAGAAACTGTACAACATAATCAAGGCCTTGTCTTTGGGGATTTCCGAGAGATAAACAAAGAATTTCTTGGATAGTTAGAAATAGGAAAACTAATTTTGGTATTTTTATTTTATGTAACTATATATATCTATATGGTCCAAAGTGTTTTGTTTTTGCAATTTAAATTTCTAGGTTTAATTTCATGCAGTTATTGATTTTTTTTTTTTTAATTTTTTTGGGGAAGTTCTGAGTGGTTGATTGTAATGTGATGCAGAAGGTGAAAAAGTTCGCGAGTGAAGAGTTAAGAGAGAGGGAACAGAGAAGGGGGGGGTGGGGGGTGGGGAGGCTGCTGATGTCTTTTGACGAAGATAACAAGCAATGGATTTGTGGAAAGGCCGGGACAGTGAGTCTACATCGAGTCAGTTGTATTGTTCGCGACATTGGGGAGCCTTGTCTTCATCAATCACCTATAAAGGTTGTTATAGCTGTAAGAATACTGAAAACAATAGATACATTTTTTTCTGTAATTATTATCCTGGTTTTTTATGCTTTGTGTTAAATCAAAAGTTCTATACTTGCTAGCTTTGCTCTAAATATTCTGTATGACCTTGGCAATGGGTCGGTGAGAAGGAGCACCTCAAGTCCAGGGTTCAAGTATAGTTGCCATTACTTACCAAGTCATTTGAAACGAGGACATTTATCTTTTAGCTTTTTTTCTGTGGCCATCTTATTCTTATATGCATTATCTTCACATTGTCATGCACATCCATGAATGTTATTTAATTACCTTTATCTTTTATTGAGTCATGGGACCAAAGTCAAGCACCTTGTGTCTTTTTCTAATATTGAATGCTCTGTGAAAATTTATTGATGCAATGTTCTTACTCTCTAGCAAATTCAATTGATACCAAATGGTAGAAGAACTAGATGTCTAGATGAAACGTGTAGTTGGTTTAGGAAGTAATAATTATATCCAATGCATTATCTTCATTCACTTATGCAGTTAGTTTCCTAGTTTAATGCAGCCTATTGCAAATGATGAACTGGTGAATTTAAGTTTGCCTAGTTCAAAACCGATGGAGGATTTCATGTTAAGCATAGAAGTTTCCTGTATCTTGGAATGGAAAAATAATATATAGCTTAAGTAGTTCTGTGCTTCCATCTCATTTGGAAGGAAGGTTATTTATGTTGAGTTTTTTGAATGGAGATTGTAGTATGGGGTTTTACCACATTTCATGGATTGCTTATCTTGTGGATGTACAACTTAAAAATTGATATTTTTCAGAAATTTTAACAGTGAAAAAACTTAAAACCTTTGAGATTGTGATTTGCAATTAGGATTCAATTACAACAATGAAAATAACAATTCCCAATTAGATAGATGAAAACCAAATTAGACAATAACCTAAATCATCAATCCAATACGAAAGTGATTTAGATTATCTCTAATCTAACAAACAAAAGCGACACAACGAGCACCTCCAATTGTGACATCATGGGCCGAAGCCACAAAACAATTCATTTAGAAGATGAAAGAATTACACAAGAGAACTCTCAATTACCTAGTGAATTCACACCCAAATTGAACTGAACTCACTATGCCTCTTCCAACACTATCTTCACCTCGGAATTGCTTTGTCTGGTGTTGAATCCACAATACCGATGTCGAATTCACGCCGATGAGCCACTCTGCAATCCACCGAAGCTCCAGGCTTGAGTGCCCCAGAATTCACCGATGTACAAAACTCTCTTTGAATTTGAATTAAACAAATGAAATCCCTTGATAATCTTTAATAACACAATTGTTGATCCAATGATCAATCTCAATCCATCAAGGTAAACATACTATGAAACACCCTCCAATATAGAACAATCAGGTTAATCTCCTCAGAGAGAATTCTAGTCTGGTTAGGCATTGTAAAACAAACAGGGATGCAAAGACTGCTTGAGTGCAAGAATGGCCGCTCGAGCAGTGTGTTTAAAGGTGGTTCTAACAAACTTCAGCGCAAGAGTGTACTGTTACGTACCGACTCATTAGAGATACAAGTTCTATACCCAATACGTTGCAAGAGCATTAATTTGTGAGCGACAAGGCAAGCATGATATATCCCTATTGCATCACTTGGTTGGATCCTTAGGCATAAATGCACGGGAGTACGTAGTACCACTTGTGGAGCTGGCTTCTCGAGAGGATGACAAGCGCGTAGTTCGTGACAAATAGTATCAAGCCAAGTTAAGGGTACTATGATGGAGACGGTACATGGGACCTACACCAAGCACCTTCATTGTGGGGTCCATACCAATGGTGGTGTTCGTGCGGAGCAAGTTTCCCATGGGTAGGAGAACGGACAAGTATGGAGGCAGGTAGGGTAATGTCCTCCTGATGAGGGCTTTAGGGATTGGCGATGGTAGCATGTCACGTACCGGCTCATTGGAGATGCGAGTTCTACACTAAGCATCTTGCAAACGCATTAGTTTGTGAGCGGCAAGGCAGATAGGGTAAATCTCTATCGCATCACTAGGGTTGGATCCTTAGACTTAATGCACGGGAGTACGCAGTACCACTTGTGGAGCCGGCTTCTTGGGAGGATGACAAGCGCCCAGTCCATGACAGTACACTCGAGTGGTAAAAGATACCTCCCAGTATCTCAGACCAAGGCTTGAACTACTGGATGATCCAACTCTATGCTCGAGATTTCTTTTCTTGAGCGGTCCATCAAGCTTGATAGTGTAAAAGGAGATTTCTAAATCTAAAAACAAACCATCGAAAAACGGCGCAACACTCAGAAACTCACAACATTACAACTCAAATGTGTTTGTTCGGGTAATTGACAAAATAAGGGACCTAACAATCTACCCCTTTGGCAATTTCTAGACAAAACAGTTCTAACAATGAAACCTAACGACACACTCTAGACACAAACCAACCTAACCATTCTAAACAATTTGTGAAGTGTACCACTTGCAATGAACACCATAAGAACAACACAAACACGAGAGATAGATGGATAGCAATAGATATGCATGGTTAGATGATAAGCAATGGAGCAATATGGATATCCAAGCAATAACAACAAAGGTAACACTAACCACTCTCCCCTTTTTTGATTGGGAGAGACTAAGGAATAATGACAACCAACAAGATATGGATTGTGCCAAAATAAACAATAGAACAATTATCCACAACACAGGGCAACAATAGTCCAAAAACATTCAAATACAATTCCCAAAATAACCAAAATATACCAAATATCCACAAAATATGAACAAATATACCATATTTGAATGTCAACTACCCCATAAGCCAAACACATCCAACATGCTACCAAAAGATGAGACATGACCAAAAATGAATATCAGAAGACTAATAACCAATGCCCAACTAAGGCCAACCAAAACCAAGAGCCTAGCATGAGATGAGACAAGTCCAAAAGAGCAAATATCCACAAGACCAACAAGTATTAAACAAGTCCAAAAGTAGCGTAACCCAAGAGATAGAGAAATATCACTGATAAGGTGGAGGATGCAGTGGTTGCATCTGATAATATGAAAGAAGTTGGGTGAGTTGGAAGGTCGCCTAATCCACAGATGTAGCAATGTGGCTAGTGGTAGTCTCCAAGGCAGTGAGGCGCCCATCAAACTGATCCACGCGAGCATCTAGCTAGTCGAAACTCTGTGTCATGGCATGCTTGAACTGAAGAAGTTGACCTCGAATGGTACGAGCACAGGCTGGTTGCTCCCCCTCATTGGCAGCCACAACATCTAACTTAGCTTCCTTGGCCATCCGCTCCTCACCTGCATTAGATGGACCCACCCTGGATGGCTCCCCCTTAACATGTGCCCGACTCTGGGAGACAATCTTTTCAGTAAAAGGTTTGACGGGGCAAGCATGCTCATCATTGTCAGAAGAGGCAACCTCAAGAGAAGAGAGAATCCTATTGATGAGGCAACCATAAGGAAGACCTAAATTTTTCTTCTCCTCGAAGACGGCTATCATTTTGTCAATAATCATGTCTGGAAGATCAATGGGAAGACGATGATCAATACAATAAAGAACAAACCCCTAATCTCGGTTGATGTATGAGCTGTGAGTGGTGACATGAATTTAGCACAAACAATGAGATTTAGAAGGTGAAACTTGGGGAGAGACTCATTTTGTTTAAGTAGAACTTCAGACACCCAAGCTCTAGGGGTGCCATAGAGGTAGGACGCAACCATGTTGAAGTCAATGGTAGGAGAACCAAGAAAGGGATACTGACACCCAACAACGGGGGAAATACTGAGAATGAAACCAGTGGACTCAGTGGTGACAAGAAATTCCTTAGACCGAACCCAAGTTTTGAAGCTAGGATCAATGGGGTCAATGGAATGCATATTACAATAAAATTCACGGACCTAATCTAGGTTTTGTGCGCTAGAAAAGGCGAGAACCTTGTCACCACCCAAGGGTTCAAAGAGATGGTGGGTACGGATAGACTCAAAAGTAAAGGGTTGAACATTGCATTCAAGATGGACAAGCCGTGAGCTAAAGAAATCTCTAAACAACTTGGCTTTCTCCTTAGATTGGAACTTCTCAAGGTTAAAAGATGGACGATTAGCGGTGGATTTGGTGTGCTTTTTAGATTGAGACATGATGAATACTAGAGACAAGAAAGACCAACAACCCAAGAACAGAAAAAGTAGACACAAATCATCACCAGACAAATAGAGAAACACCCAGTAATCAACAAAAGACCGACAGAAAACCCTCCCAAAACAGTCAACCAACAACAAACCATCAATAACAACAAACCAACACACATACCCCACTAGAGAAACACAAAAAGACAACCCTCAAACCTAACTAGCAAAAGATCAATAGAGAAACCCCACACAATGACCCACCAACCAACAATTAACCAACAAAAAACATTAGCAACAGAACAACATATACGATGAGCAACAATTAAGTAATAACAAACATAATAAAGCCCTAGAGTTAGAACCAAACTAAAACAATACTATAAACAGTTCTAAGTACGAGATAGAAAAGAAGAAAATAAATACACAGAAATAGAAGCGTAAACAAAAAGAAAAATAGAGAAACCCTATAATAAAACCCTAGAATTGAAACAAAAAAACAAAAGAAATAAACAACAAAGAAAAGAGCGAAATGAAGAAAACTTACCAAAATGTGATGAAAATCACTAGAGGCGGCACAAACCGAAGAGGGTTGGACTTGAAATTACAATGGTGGAATGAAATCGCATGGGAGAGAGAAGGCCACAAAGAGATTTGGGGGAAAATGAAGTGAAGAGACAGATTTGAGTATAAAAACCCGCACAGATTGCTCGAGCGAACTCACTAAAAATGCGTGGGACCGCTTGTGCTAATATTTCGTCGCTCGAGCGTGAAAACCATGCTCCTAGTATCTCAGTCTGAAGACAAAACTACTGGAAGGTGTGAATTATTGCTCGAGCGCACAGTCAACCGCTTGAGTGGTCTCAAAAAACAAGTAGGGCTAAAATCCTCAAAGCACACCTAGAGCATCCAAATCACTCTAAAAAACAAAGTATCGCCTAAAATAGAGTCATATGGGCAATATAGCACAGAGTGATACAAAGATGAGACAATCTACACATCATGAGTCATTCAATCTTGCAAGATGGACAAAATGAACATGGAAACAATTGCAAACATGGTAAGAACATAGAGATTGGCATAGACAACACATGAATGCAATGCTCAGGGGAGAGCATAATATCACAAAAAGAAGTGTTTATGCAATCCTTGAATGTCCACAACTGTTAGAGTTAATCCTAGTAGTGATTGGATGACTGGACCTTCAACAAGAGAATTTGTGAGTGACTGAGGAAGGTCAAACCAGTAGGTGATCAAGAGGCATAATACCATTTTCTTGTGCACTCTCCGGCGGCTTTCATGCTCAAAGAGTATGGAAACTGAACCAGAGAAGAATGGAAAGAATTGGTGACTTTGAGGTAGCCTTTTCCTCATGCCTTGAGAGACATGAACAAGGGGTAAGCAGTGGCGATGCAAAAAGATGGTAGGGGATTAAGAAACTCAACATCACCTAAGATATGGTAGCATAGGTCAATTCCTCAAAAAATGCACAAGATACAATGCTAGAAGTCCTTAGAGAAATTTGATCACTTATGCCAATACCCCTACAATTGCTTAACCCAAGGATGTGTACAGAATGAGATTATGTAAACAAAGAGCATACACATTCATCATGAGTTATGTATAAGCACACATGAAACCTTGTTAGCAAAAAGAGAGATATTCGAGCTCGGCTCGATTTATTTGCAAGATGTTTGAGCTTGGTTTGAGCTCAAAACGAGCTACAATATCTAAGCTCGAGCTCAGCTCATGATGGCTCATTGGCCAAGAGAGAACCATGGAAAATAGGAACCCTTTATACTTGAATAGAAATTTGTCTACCTTAAAATGTATTTTGCAATCGATGTGGGACTTTCAACAAACGCACCAAACGATGTCGTTTGGCACAACATGTTATTGCAGTCTTTCAGTCCCACATTGTTGAAGAGAGAAAACCCGTAAAGTCCTGATGCTTATAAAATGGTGAGTTGTTGACAGCTATAACGCTAGTCAAAGAAAAGAAAGCAAAGGCAAAGCTTTCATACATAGAAGGATTATTTTTTTTATTAAAGTAATCATGATCATTATTAATGGTCAAGTTAAAATATTTTAACAAATACAAATATAATATATACATATATAAAAATTAAAAATTAATATATATATATATATATTTTTGAGTTCGCGAGCTTATTCGAGCTAAGTAATATTAAGCTCGAGCTTAGCTCGTTTATTCATCAAGCTTGAAATTTAAGCTCGAACTCATTTATTTAGTTAGTGAACCGAGTTCAAACAAGCCTTAACGAGCTGAACTCGAGTTTGTTCATGAACAACTCAGTTCGTTTGCAGCCCTAATCATAGACAATGAGAGTATATCATCCAAGCACACAAAATACAATATAGCACACATCTACTCATGCAACAAGTTACACTCAATTAATTTCAAGCTCCAAAAAAAAAAAAGAAAATCTTTTTTGTTTTTAGAAAGAACAAAGCAAGAAAACAAAGAAAAACTCGGAACAAAAGACCTAAAAACAACAAAGGAAACAAAGACAGAAAAAAAAAAAAGAACAAAAAAAAAACCAAAAAGAAATAAGATAAAGACAATTAACAACCCAAGTCAAGCTTCCTCACCCAAATTGCTTTAGAACGGACAATGCTATGTGAATTGCGGTTCTTGAGTAGTGTCTTGACATTGGTTCCCTTCTCCTTCAATGGGAACCTATCTTGACTTGGTTACAACCCTCCTGTTCCAAGGTCTAGCCAAACTCAACCTCACATCGTTGTTGGTCTCAAGCAAATCATAACAATGAGGTTTAATGTGACCCTTAAGCCCACAATGATAACAAATAGGAATGAATTTACTCTTGGCTACATAGTTATGACAAAGAGAGAGATGAATTGATATTACCCCTAGCCAAAAAGCCTTGTGTGCTCTCATCTCTGGAAGTTGAGGCTTTGGACGTCGAAACAAGCCTTTTGATGATGCCAACTCTTCTTTAATCATTAGTCAATTGTTGAGCACTAAGACCCACTTCCAAAATATGTGAACATGCATTCAAAGATTTCAATGTGTCTTTGGCACTTTCGAGCTCCAACTCTAACAAGGTAATCTTCGCCTCAGATTCTTTCCCAGACTTTGAGCAAGTCTCCAACTCTGTTTCAAGAGCACAATTCTTCTCTTTCAACTCACCATGAGCATGAAGTAAATGGTTTCTCTCCATTTCGCATGTGGAAAATTTGGCACTCAAAGATTCCATCTCATTAGTAAGAACACTAACTTCTGATTGAGCTTCCATGAGGTCTTGCTCTGCTTTTGCTTTCCCTTCTCTACTCAACCTGAGTTTGGTGGACAACTTGATATTCATCTTTGTTAGAGTGCGACGCCGCTTATAACATCTCATATGCTTCATGAGGAGTGACCCCATCTATTTCTTCTTCCACACTAGATGACCCTCTTCTACACTTTGGAGGACTAGATGTGGAGCTTTCATCCTCACTCTTGTCCGAAAACAAATTTCCATCTGAAGAGTCAACACTCGATGCATAAGGAACGGAGGTACCTTGAGACTCATCTATAGAATTTGCATCATCGAGGATAGACTTCAACAAATCCCATGCTTCTTTGATCGTCTCACAATGAGAAATATGGGTTCTCACACCTTCTGAGAAACCACCTCATATTTCCTCTAAAGCTCAAGTTATATCAAAAATGTTGCACCTCAAGGTCACTCTATTGCTCTCGAGGCTTCAAATTTCTCAAGTTTGTTATAATGTCAAGTTCATAAGGCACCTCAAATCCTTCCTCTATGATCCTCCATAAGCTTGTATTAGATGCCAACAAGTAAACCCTCATTTGAGCACTCCAATAAACCCTCATTCGAGCACTCTAGTACAAATATTCATTATCATCAAAGAAAGTTGTAGACACATTATGGCCATAAGCATAGTCAATATGTCCCTCGACATAATCAATTTGTCCCTTGGCTATAGAAGCCGCCATGAAAGTTAAAAATTGCCCATTTCCTTCTTTGCATAGAACCTTCTTGTCACTTTAACTCATTATCCCAAGTGACAAAGAAGACTTCCTTCTTCCTCAAATGATTAGGGCATTCTTGAGCAAAGTGGCCAAAGGCTTGGCACTCAAAGCATTTGATTCTTTGATGATTTCCTTGCATTTTTCCTTTCTTCTTCGCGATTGTAGAATCAATTTTGAAACTATCTTTGTTGTTGGATTTGTGAGTTGATTCCACAAGAAACATTTTTTAAAAGTATCTGTAATCTCAAAATCAAACTCATAATCCTCATCGGACTCATTATATGAGCACCACGAAAAGCAACATCTTTTTGATTCTTTTGAAATTCAAATGCGCCTCATAGGTTTTGGAGATTTCCAACCAAATAATCCAGCTTGAGGTTGTCAACATCTTGAGCCTCCTCAATAGCCATAACTTTTGATTAGAATCAATCGGGTAAGGATCTCAAATTTTTTCCAACAATCTTGGATTCTGGTATTTTTTTCACCTAAATTGAAGTTGGAATTCACAATGTCACTCTACTTCACATAAAATTCATCAAAGGCCTCACTATTTTTCATGAAAATGGTTTCAAAACTAGAAATGAGCCTTTAAAGTTTTGAACGTTTAACCGAAGGAGTGCCTTCATGAATAGTCTCTAAGATATCCCACGCCTCTTTTGCGACTTCATAATTACAAATACAACTAAACTCTTCAGGTGTGATAGCGCAAAACAAGGAATTGATAGCTTTACTATTCCAGCTACTATTTTGATAATCAGTTGTGTCCCATTTGTTAATCGGTTTGGGAAAAGTTATTCCATCAACGGTAATCATAGGTTTAGTTCACCCACACGACGGATTGCAAAACTTTTCAATCAATCGATTTTAAAAATGCTCTCATCCGAGCTTGCAAAAAAGAGTAATTCGAACCGTCAAGCAAGGGTGGTTGAAACGTAGAATTCCTTTCACGAATTGAATCCATGATCACAAATCACAACAAGATCTCACCACTATAGCTTTTGAAAACAAAGAATGAGTGACCAACTCTGATATCAAGTGAAAAAACTTAAAACCTTCGAGATTGTGATTTGCAATTAGGATTCAATTACAACAATGAAAATAACAATTCCCTATTAGATAGACAAAAAACCAAATTAGACAATAACCTAAATCATCAAGCCAATATGAAAGTGATTTAGATTATCTCTAATCTAACAAACAAAAGCAACAGAACGATGTAATGTGGAAAAAATCACAATTGGAACACCTCTAATTGTGATTAAAAAACCACGGGCTAAAGTCACAAAGCAATTCATTCAGAAGATAAAGGAATTACACAAGAGAACCCTCAATTACCTAGCGAATCAGTGTCTAAACTGAACCAAACTCATTGTGCTTCCTCCAGCACTGTCTTCACCTCGAAATTGCCTTGTCCGGTGTTGAATCCACAACGCCGATGCCAAATCTACGACGATGAGCCACTTTGCAATCCACAAAAGCTCCAGGCTCGAGTCCCCTGGAATCCACTAATGTACAACTCTCTAAATTTGAATTAAACGAATGAAATCCCTCGATGATCTTCAATACCGCACTTGTTGATCCAATGATCAATCTCAATCCATCAAGGTAAGCATACTATAAAACACCCTCCACTATAGAATAATTAGGTTAATCTCCCTAGAGAGAATTCTGGACGGGAACCCTAAAAAGAGCAATTGAGGCACTTTAAAACAAGTAGGGATGCGAAGACTTCTTGAGCGTAAGAATGACCACTGTAGCAATGTGTCTAAAGGCATTTGTAACAACTTGAACACCTGTCACTTCGTTTGAGCGCAAGAGTATATGCTCAAGTGGTAAAAGATACCTCCTAATATCTCAGACCAAGGCCTGAACTACTGGATAATCCAAATCTATGCTCAAGCACAAACTCCTTCGCTCGAGCGGTCCATCAAAGCTTGACAATGTAAAAGGAGATTTTTGAATCTAAAAACAAACTATCCAAACACAGCGCAACACTCAAAAACTCACAACATTACAACTCAATGTTTGTTCACGGAATTGACAAAACAAGGGACCTAAAAACAGTACTTGTTTTTAAATTTTGCAAAGCTTATTTTTCTACCGTGCTTGCTAAAATGCATATACAATTAAAAAAGGGTTAAGTACACCAAGACGCTCTCAACTATTAGCAAATATAAACTTACCTCATTTATGACCCCATACATTTTTATACCTTCCGCTATAAAATAACCCATACATTTTTATTGTTGAACCTATGAACAGGTTCATAGATGGGGGGGAAGGTGAAATTCACTAATAATTGAGGGGGTCTTGGTGTAATTAATCTTGAAACAAATAATAAAACTAACTGTTATCCCAATAATGACAACTTAAGGGGGGGTGAATTGGGTTTTTCAAAATATTTAAGCAATTATGAAAACTAATGCAGTTTGAGCTTACTTAGCATTAAAATAGAGATATAAAACTTAAGCAATCAAACGAAAACTAATAAATAAGCAATGTAAACAATCACACAGGAAAATATGAGCAAAGATAAGAGAAAGGAGAAGAGATATCAACACCACAAGTTATAGCGGTTCAAAAGAATGAAAAGAATTATTTGGCTTACCCGTGAATGAGGTAGAGGCCATGTATATATATAATAAATTCATGATACAATTTAGGAAACGATATAAATAAAGAAACAATACTAAATCAGTGATTGACACAATTACAGATTATATACATAATACTAAAAATAAAAAGATTCTATGTATTCTAATTTTTATTCAACACTTAACCTCAAGCTAGTGTGAAGATATTCAACAATCGTAGCTTGCCAATGGATGACTGGAAGAAGTTGGAAAAAACTCAATGGTTAGTCCAAATAAATGCTACCGAACAAATCTGGTAGTCCACTAAATAAAAAAGGCCAAAAAAGTGCTTAATATATCAACACCACACCCTAAAAAGGGAAAAAAAAACAGGGATTGAACTGCCCTAAAAAAAACTGACCGGAATCAATGTCGGAATAGTTTAAAGGAGTTATGTCGGACCGTTGTAGGAACTGACTGGAATCAATGTCGGGACAGTTTACAAATAGGGACTGAACTGCTTTAGAAGAAACTGACTTGAATCAATATCGGGACAGTTTAAAAGGGTTATTTCTGTCTGTTGTAGGAAGTGACCGGAATCAATATCAAGACAGTTTACGGGGTCATGCCGGAACGTTGTAAGAACTAACCGGAATCAATGTCAGGACAGTTTAAGGGGTCATGTCGGACCTTCGTAGAGACTAACTGGATGTTGAACCAGCAAATGTGGTACACACATAACTTGTGGCGTGGTGTTAAACGATGATGACAATAGATGACTGAGTGTGCCAAGGGGTGGCTTATTAGAAAGTGCACCAGGGGAGGCGGCTTAGGTGGTTTACATGATATTACACCATGCTCACCAGGTATAATACTCCCCTCAAACTCAAATAGATTTGAAGAGGGAAAGACAAAGTGGAATAGAAAGACACAAAAAAATAGATTGCGAGTAAAAAAAAATATGATAGAGATATTTGGGATAGGAATAAACTAGTGGATAGAGGAAGAGATCACCACAAAGTGATACTGAAAGAAAATGTGGCAGTGGAATGGATTGAGGTCCGGCGGTGGCCAAGGCAAGGCTGCCACCCGTCGGTGAAGCAAAATTACTAGGTACTTAATATAGCTCTGATACCAAAAAGAATGAAAATAATTATTTGACTTACCCATAAATGAGGTTGATGCCATGTATATATAATAAATTCATTAAACAATTTAGGAAACGATATAAATAAAGAAACAATACTAAGTTAATGATTGACACAATCACAGATTATATAAATAATACTAAAAATAAAAAGATTTTATATACTTTAATTTCTATATTTAACAGATTCGGCTTAACCCAAGCTACATCCACTCCCTAAGTATCTTCCTTGAGAATTTCTCCACTATCTTCAAATAGTGATACAACCCCTAGCTTTGCAGGCACTAGACCTCTTAACAAGAATCCTTCTTATGAACAATTTATTTCTACAATCAAGTATAATTTTAGAAATCAAAAGGTATTAAGCACACTTTTCAAAATGTCTCTGTCTAAAATAGATTGTGCATGCTTGTGTGAATGTTTCCTATGTCATAAAATCATTCTCATACCCTTTTAATAAAACAAAACACTATTCTGTCAAAGTGCCAAAGGGCCAATGATTGTGAACATTTTAAATAGGCCACTTATGTTGACTTATTTCTCTGTATTTGAAGATTCTCTCATCATTTGGCTAATAGTTCACTAAGTCACACTTTACTTGCAAAGCAGTGCGGAATCTTGGAGTTATCGGCCATAGGAGCTACAAGCATGCAATGTAACCGCTTGTTTGGTAGATGCTCAAGGGGTGCAATGGTAGGTTGGTCATAGACACACATTACGTGGTCCGTAGAATCAATGAATATGGTGCGGACAGTTGTCTTCCCATGAATGTTTCATAGGAAAGCTACTATCTACCTTAAAGTCTGCAATTGACTTGAAAGAAAAGATGAGTATTTCAAGCAGCTGAAGCAAACAACTAATGAGTTAAACCCCTCGAGAGCCCTCCCCTCTCGCTTTCTTTCTAACTTTCTCTCTATGTCTATATGTATTTCTATACATGATTCACTTTGTTGTTGAATCCCTAATCTGTTGAGGAGACGACATTTCTTTTCAAACATCAATTTTCTATCATTTTCCATGAAAGTTTGTACTTCACCTCACAAAACCCTAGTTTTTCTTTCTGCTAGAAAAGTTTCGTTTTGAGCCGTTTCAAGTCTCGTAAACTCTTTCCAACTTCAGCGGATTCAATCTCATTTCGGTTCTTGATTTTTGAGGTCAGGCCATAGGGAAACTATATGAGAGGTCTAGGGTTGTGGCATGCTTGGTTATGATTGGCAGAAGAACTATCAGTGTAGACAAATGAATTCTACCATTGCATTTGACTTGCATAGCATCTTATAGTCAATGTTGGGAGGCAGTATACTGGAATTAGTTGGGAGAAATGCAAAGGTATCATGCTGCCAGCTCCACTAGTGCGGTTAATAACAGTACAATTAGTGGGGCATTAGTCAGGTATACATCCCAAGTGAATTCGTCTTCACTACCTGATAACTTCCCCTAGAATCAAAGATTCCTAGTTTGTACAATCAAAATGGACCTTATTCGGAGAAGTAGAGCTTACAAGGAGCACATGGTTGTGATGAAAGTAGAAGATAAGATTTTCGTCATTCAAATTGACAAAGAGTCATGAGGAAAGCTAGTGGAGATTATTGAGCTAAGAAGAATGGACATAGATATGGATATGGATGCGGACACGGGACACGGCGATTTCAAAAAAATGGGAACACGGACATGGCGGGGACACAGTAATAAAATATGTTCTCATATATTTGCTATCTAGGTTAATATTACATCCACAAACAATCAATATTAATAAAAACTAACTCTAATTCTATATTTAAAAAAAAAAAACACACTTTTAAATTAACATTTACAGTTTATAGTTTTTTTTTTATGGATGATCTATTAAGTATTTAAATTTAAGAAAAAAATAATAAACACTCAACATTCATCAAAAGCCGTAAAGAAAATGGGGAGAAGAGACAAGTTGGCATATCCTTTGTGTGTCTCTGAAGTGTTACCAACGTGTCCCCTGAAAAAAAATTAATCAAATAAGGGAGCACGCCATGTGGCGTATCCCATAGGTGTCCCCGCCAGGTCCGCGTGACCGATACGGATATGGCACTAGTTTTGAAGTGTCGGTGCTTCATAGTTATTGAGAGAAATAGATGTCATTGTTATTCAATGTTGATTGATTTGGGGGGAGTATATTGGATGATACAAGCTTTGAGAGAGGTTGGGAAGAGCTTCAAAGATGACCCTTTCTTCAGGAAGTACAGAAATAACTCAACAATTTTCTATGCTCAGAGACTTTCAAACAGAAATGGGGATTTTGTGGAGATCTTTAAATGGGTAGCTAAGTCTAAGAAAAACAATATTGTTTTTTCGACTAGGATTAAAGGGCATGGATGGTTGAAAATGGAAAAACTGCTGGGACAGGTATTGTACAGGGATTCTCATGGAAAGGTCATGAAAGAGATTCCTGTTAAAAGTAGCAGTACAGAGAGACAGGACACCACAATTAACAGAGGTAAACCAAGTAATGTTGTTTGCTAATTTATTTAAAGCTACATCATCAATAATGGAATGTCATAAGCTGGAAATGGAGTATCTGTCAGGATTGATTTCTTCATTAGCTGGGCACAAATTGGATAGGCATTAAATAATGAATTTCGTGGATTTTCATTCTTCAGTCATTTCATATCAATAGAGCCTTGTTTTTCTATGAGAGTAAGGAAAATGTAAAGTTCTTCGGAAGCTAGGGGATGAACTTTCTTGAAGGAGTTGCTGTGAGATTAGAGAGTTGGTTGAAAAAGTTGCAGAGACATCCAAATGTTGTTCCTTCATACACGGAGGTTGGATAGCAGTGTGTGATTTAACTTCTTTTTTTTTTTATTGGAACGAGAGTTTTCCGAAAAAAAATTGGTTCAAAATTAATTGAAGCTGATGAAAAGACAAAATTTTGAGGACCTATTCGAAGCAAGACTGAAAGTGAAGGGCTTTGATTATGGTTTCCTTCCGGGGGTAATGAAGGGATCAACGGAGATTATGTTGTTGTGCAGGTATGCTTAAAGGCTGCCTCAAGACCAATCCAAAATCTTTTGAAGGTGGTCGAAAATGGAGTTTCTAGCATCCGAGCACAGGAAGTTTAATCGTCGGGACCTTGATCGATGAGGATGGAAGGGGGACAAAAACACATGGAGGGAGTGGAGACAGGTGGCAAATGAATTTCCATTGTTCCAAGGAACATTTGGAATAGGAAGGGACGCATAAATTGGCTCAAGGTATGTTAACCATAGTAAGTTTAACAGGGCAAGTGGCATTTAAGGAAAAGAGAGATATAGCCTAAGTCCATGTAGAGGACCCATCTTACGAACTAAGGTAAATTCATTACAATTTGGACCCAAACTTTGGGCAAATGGAATTTAATGAGAAAAGGGGCCTATGGATTACCTAGGCCTAGAATCATCCTAAGGCCCATTCTCAGGGTCTATAAAGAGCACAAAGTGAACTGGGTCTAAGCATAGGGGCAAGTTCAGGTAGGTTGGAGCGATTTGGACAAGGTACAAGTCACAAGGAAGAGGCAGGTCAAAGGAAGGATTGGGTTTTAAGTATCCTCAGGCTAGGGCTTCTCAGTCGATGATCTAGAGGTCATGTCAGGAGCTTCGCCCTTCAGAAAATCAGGAGGTAGATGATGCTAGGTTTACGAAGGGAGATTCACAATGGCACTAGAGTGACCGATGGTAATAACCCTCATAGCGAAACACAAGTTGTGCTCGTTGAAGATAAGGCCTAGTATGTAGGTCTGGTGAGACCCAAATTTGGGAGAGAGTCTAAATATGGTGGAAATTCATCTTGGATTGACAGATGTTGTCGATAGAGCCAAATGGAGCTTCTTCAAAACGAGTGTTAAAAGGAAAGAAAGGTATATGCAAGTAAAAATGTGAAGGGGGGGCCAAAAATCTAGGTGATAATGGAGGTGTTGGAAGATTGATTTTTAGAAATGGAGAGTGGGCATTTCGATCCTGAGGAGGTTTTGCATGCTATGGAAGAGTTCATATGAGAGTTCATAATCGGAATCTGATCTAGATTGTCAGGAAAAGGAATAGGAAGAGGATGATGAAGACCCAGATTAGGATTTGAATGTTTTGTTTCATGAAGAGGACTCCACCCCAATGATCTACAAGGGATGCACTGAGTTAGCAAGGTGTTTGATGTAGTCTCTCTAGAAGAGTTTGGTGTTTCCAATGACTCCACTGAGCAACATACCATGATTGTTTCTTTGCTTTTGAGGCATCAAACTTGCATTTTAAATTCTTCTAATAGAGGAGATGGGGTTTAGGCTTCTTCTTCTCTTGGTTTCAGTTATGATATTTCTTGTTCTTATTCGCAGTCAGAGAGAGGGACTAGAGGGTACCCAGTGAGAGTGAATCCTTTAGTGAGCCTCAACCTGGTGCTTTTTTTTTTTTTTTTGAAAGAGCAACAACAAAATTTTATTAAAAAAGAAAAGAGAAAGAGGACAAGAAGTCCTCATACAAGGAAAGAAAGAAACAAAAGTGAAACAAAAACAAAAAAGTCAAAGCCCTAGGGACGGCAAACACCGGCCCAATCCCTAGAAATCAAAAACAAGGGAACTCCTTTAAAAGGAGGAGATACAAATGCCCAAAAAGACGCCAAAAAATTCACCCTCTCCCACAAAGCCTCTACGCTTGCTTCCTTCTCATCAAAGATTCTAGCATTTCTCTCCAACCATAGAGCCCAAAAAATAGCAAAAATAATACATGCCCACATTGTTTTGGCTCTCTTAGATCTCCCGAACCCTATAAACCGAGTAAGAAGCATGAGCAACCTCGCTTCATCACATAAGCTGAATAACCGCTGCCATAATACCCTAGCCACCGGGCAATGAAGAAATAGATGATCCGCTTCCTCCAAATTCCTCTTGCACATCACACACCATTGAGGACAAAGAGAGTAATAAGGCCTTCTCCTCTGAATAATGTCATTAGTTGATACACCCTTTTGAGTCAAAGACCACATGAAGAACTTCACTTTATGAGGGACAGCCACCTTCCAAATTTTCTTATGGTAAGGAAACAAGGAAATAGAAGGATTATCAATGAGCTTATCGAAGAAAGATTTACATGAAAAGACACCTGAAGAACCCAGATTCCACACCCTAAAATCACAAGATGAAGAAAGAGAAACCCCCTCAAGCACTACCAACAAGGATGCCAACTCCCCCGCCTCCCTATCATTCAAATTTCTAACAAAATCAAAATTCCAAGAGATGGGTGCCAAAGGAGAGCACGCCACCGACGCTATCGAAACATTTGAAGACCGGACCAACCGATATAGAAGAGGAAAAGCTGTATGAAACGAGATATCCCCTAGCCAAACATCCTCCCAAAAGCGAATGTTCACCCCATTCCCCACTCTCAACGAAAAGTAGTTAGACACAAGAGGATACAAACGAGAAATGGATTTCCACGGTGAACGACAATTGCCTCTATTAACCACATTAGAATCTCTACCATTGGATTGAACTCCATACTTGCTTTTAATAACTGAACACCATAGCGAATCACTTTCAATCGGAAATCTCCACAACCACTTACCCAAAAGAGCAATATTCCTAGCAACGATGTTTCCAATAGCTAATCCACCCTTTTCCTTGGGAAGTGAAACCGTATCCCATCTAACCAAATGAACCCCTCTACCCTCCTCACACCCTTCCCAAAGAAAGTCTCGCATCAATTTCTCAATTTTCCTCGCAATGCTAATCGGGATTTTGAAAATGGATAAGAAATAGATAGGAACAGATCATTGTACCAAAATATATCTCCCCTTAGACATCAAAACTCGCTTCCAACCCTCCAATCTTTCCCCAATTTTGACAAGAACAGGTTCCCAAAAGGATGCCAATCTAGGATCCCCACCTAATGGAAGCCCTAAGTATTTGATAGGAAAGGACTCAATAGAACAACCCAATAAATCCGCTACCCTACGCACATAACTATCATCCAAATTAATACCATTGCTCACAACGCTTCTTGCTAAGATTGACCTTAAGGCGATTTCAAAATTTGCGAGAATTAAGCACCCCACATTATTTTCCTCCTTTGATGAAAAGAATATCGTGTCGTCCGCAAATTGTAAATGAGTAACTTAAATCCTATCCCTTCCCACCACAAACCCCTCAATGACACCCTTATCCTTAGCTAAATCAATAATCCTACCCAACACATCAGCAACCAAAATAAACAAAAATGGTGATAAAGGATCGCCTTGTCTTAGAACCCTAGATGCTAGAAAAGAATCCCCAGCTTTACCGTTCACAATGACCGACAAATTGCATGACGACAAACACCCCCAAATCCACTTTCTCCACCTAACTCCAAACCCCTTTTTTTCCAAAACAAAATCCACAAAGCCCCAATCAACATGATCATATGCCTTCTCGAAGTCTACCTTGAATACAACACCCTCCTTACGAAGCCCCCTATACTCCTCCACAACCTCATTAGCCACTAAGACTACATCCAATATCCGATTTCAAGACAAACGCACCTTGTGCCAAAGAAATAGTTTCCCAAGAACAACTCTAAGTCTCCTAGAAAGCACCTTTGCTAAAATCTTATAGAGAGAAGTAACTGACTAATGGGTCTAAAATCCCCAATCTTGACCGACCCTCCTTCTTGGCAATTAGGCATAAAGGATGCATTAGTACACAAATTAACCTCCCACTCTCAAAGAACTCACCAAACACTCAAGAAATCATTTTTACGATATCCCAACAATCTTGAAATACCATTGAAAACCATCCGACTGGGCCTTATCTCTCACACTCAAATACACTTGTCTTATTTCATCCTCCTCAAAAGGCCTTTCAAGCCAATCACCACTACCTCCAATTCCAACAATCCCGGACGATCCACAAATATAAAGTTGAATAAAATGAAAAATCTCCTTGACAATAAGCTCCTCCTTAGACACAACCTCATTCTCGATCCACTACCAAGTTTTTATAAAATTCTTCTTTCTCTTTCCGATGCAACTCTATGAAAAATCTAGAATTGGTATCCCCACTCTAGCCCATTTTAACTTAGCTCTTTAAAACAAGCTCTTCTTCACTTTGAGCATTGACCGCCTATCCCTTAACTCTCCAGATAAACCCTCCTTCACATCTAATTCCTCAATATCCTGAATTAAACCCGCTTTCACCGCACCTATATCCCCAAAAACTTCTCGTTTCCAAACTTTTAAATTATCCTTGACCCCTCTCAGCTTTCGCATAAACTTAAAGCCCTCCCACCCATGGACTCTACAATTTTCCCACCAATCCTTAAAGGACTCTTTAAACGATCGATGTTCCAACCACATTCTCAAACCTAAATGGGGTGGGGCCCCATTTAAAAGGACAACTCTCAAAAATCACAGGACAATGATCTGATACAACTCTTGGCCCGACCTCTTGCCTAATGTCCGGAAATAACTCCTCCCATCCTAAAGTATGAAGAAACCTGTCCAATCTGCAACACACCCGAATGGTAAGTCTCAGAAACCTGTCCAATCTGAAACCTGGTGCTTTGATTAATACGCTAGGCCAGAATGGTAAGTCTCAAGGTGTCTTGTAAAAATGCAATGAACTTTACTTATATATAATGAATTGCTTATCAATTAACAAGAACAAGAATTAAATTTAACTTAGGGTGTGTTTGATTGCTTTAATAAATGGGGGATAAGGGGTGAGGGGATAGTTGGGCCCTGCCGAAAAAATAGTCCACCATTTGATTGTGGGATTGTGAGAGGAATAAGAGGGGGAGAACATTCGGTATCACATGTTTTTAATTTAATGTTTGTTTAGCACGGTATTAAAACTTCGGATAACTTTAATATTTGTAGTGGGGATTAAATGGTGAAAATGGGTGATTAAGTAAATAGCATAGGACTTGTGGCATTAGGGGGATTAGGCCTCTCTGGATTATTTCCCTCCATCTAATAGTAAAAAATAATTTTATCTCTTCATCTCATCCTTTCCAAACATAATACCCCTTTCCCTCTTCCAATCCTTTATCCCATCTACGTATCCCATGGTGTAGCTTATCTCCATAATCCTAGCATATATCCAATCCTTCATCCCATCTAATCCTTTGTTATAACTTATTCCCATAATCCTATCAATAATCCCATTTATCCCATTCACATCCTATCCTATAAAAAATAATATGTCAGTCAAATGTGCCCTTAAGGTAGAAATTTTCGCACAAGTTGATTGAAAATGAGATCTAATTCAAAACTAGCATGATTCTAAGATTTGAGCTAGATAATTGAGCTAGGTAATCAAGAACTAATCTTTGTGTATGGGTTAATAGCCTGATAGGTAACTAATTAACAAAAAAAAGCTCTAGATTGCATTTAGAACAAAATACATTTGTTAATATCAAGATAGAGATAAATTTAAGAATTAACTATAAGTATTCATGATTCTAAGACTTAATTAAAAGAGTATGTCAAGTTACTTGGTCTAAACTAAGAAAACAAGGTAAATTACTTTCAAAAAACAAGTTGCTCTTCTTGAAGCAAGACTTTCTTCCCTTCTTTCCTGTTTTTACACAAGTTCTTCGTCTATTTTATACTGAAGTCCTTACTGACTGAGCAATTTGCATGCTGGCTACAATATTGTACTTATTTATATTCTACAGTGTTTAACTAAATGTTTACATTATATATTATAATTAAATGAAGAAATATCCTCATTTTGAATTCGATGGAAACATAAAGATATTGAAATTCCAACGGAATAAAAAGTCAACTTACCACTCCAAGAACAACATTCTGGTTTTTGGGGTTGGACGAAAAATAGCGGCTTCTCAATGAAAAGGTATTTATCCAATCTTAAGATTTCACAAGTTTCCCTTCAGACTCAAAATTATTAGAATGCCAAATGGCAAAGATAAAAGTCTTAAAATTTAGGTCACTCGCAACTCTTTTGGTAAACTATCAAAATGTTGAATTTAGCTTTACTTCCATAAAAACCTTTCAATCACTCAATAAATTTTCTCATACCTCATGATTTTACTTGCACAGAAACTTTCTGGAGTCATGATAGGTTATCGAGGAGGGGGTGCATGGCCCCTCCAAGGTAGGTGTACATATCTCTGCCCCTTCCTCTATAAATTTAAAGATTCTTCTTTTAGTAATTTGCAAAATGAGTACGAAATATGTTTGAGTTGTTTTGGGCAATTTGATTTGCATGAAGGGTGTTTAGTTCTTTTCCATTTCATTTTTTCGTCTTTTTCTTGAATTACTATACTGATTTTTTCAGCTTATGCAGAAAAATTTAGTTTTTCATATCCTTTTTATAACGGTGCAGATAAGTAAAATGCTTAAGCCAGACAAGTGGCAGGCCACCTTTGACAGTGATGGGAAGGTTTTTGGTTTTCAGAAAGCACTGAAGTCGATTATTCTGGGGGTGAGTTGGTTTTTTGTTGTCATATATGAATCTTCACAAGCTAGTGCTCACTTGACTAGTATAACAGTTGCATCATATTTTTGTCAATCTCTCTCAGCATCTGATTAACTCATTCATTTTCTATGTGCCGGCGTATAAAATATATTTACTGTGAACTTTAACTTTTGTCCCACTTTGAGTTTTTGATGTTGTTGATTACTTAATTTTAGAAATGTGCTTCAACTGCAAACAAACTATAAAGTCTTAAGGATGACATGATTCAATATGAATATGGAAAAAGGATATTACTGACTCTTTCTAAGGTGTGTGATGGCGCAACCCTTAACTAGATGGAAGCCCATTATTGGATTTGGAAGCCTAGGGTGTGCCCATAGGTTCATTGCATTGTCTGAAGACATTTTGGACCCACAAATGTAATTTGTTGATTTATTTAGTATTTTAGTAAGATTTAATTATTTTTTAGTTAGGATATTTTTAATTATGTTTCCAAATAATATTAGGCTTTTGATTTTCTAATTTAATTAAGGTTGTTAAGCTATGAACCATTGGTTTCTCTTGTTGTATTAGGCAGTTCTGTACTAATAATATTGTTAATGTTTTAAGATTTGGCCTCTAGAGTGTCTGTCTTTTCTACACTATACTACAGCATTTTGAAATTAGAGCATACCTCGATCCCCCATCTGTTCCATTGCTGATGTTTTCGAGCACTATCTGGTCCATCACAACCCTTCTCATTGTGAACCAGTCTCACAAAGCCTAAAACCAGTTGCATGAAGCCTCAACCCCATCTTCTTATCATCGTGATTCCGTCGGCACTGCTATAGCCTATTGTTGGAGAATCCAAGCTCTGAAATCGGCAAACACCTCTCTGACCTCTCGTTGAAAGTGTGCCCTCGATGACTCTCTGCGATCATTGCCGCAAAGGCCTCAATGAAGTCATTGCTGGTGGAAGAGTTGGAGACGTCACGGAGAAGACTACGTGATTGTGTGTCTACCCTAGATCAACCTGACCCAATCAGCTTTATATCCGTTTGACCTGACCCAAATCATTAAACCCACAACCCAAGTCTAGCCAAACCAAACCAAAGCCTTACCCAATCCAATACAAGCCTGGCTCACCTCACCCTCACCCTAACCCTAACCCCAACCTAAACCTAGATCCGACCTTAACTGTGGTGACTGTTAAACTCAAAATTTGATACCTTATGTCTAGAATACCAGGAGTTGAAGAAAACATATGAACGAAATATTGACCTAGGTACAAGTTGCTTTAAAAGAATTATTAACTTTTTTGGTAGGCAAATGCAAAGATGAAGCCACAACTAGTGGACTGTCGGGTGCTCTTCCACCTCATACTGTTGGATATGGATACCGACGAATACCAAAGAATCATTGCTTGACTGATCTAGACAAAGGTGCCAACCTTCAAGTTTCTGATTTTAGTGGAGATCATGACTGTGAGGTATGGATACACAACTTAAGAGTGTTTCTTTTGTTGGTTCCAATTGACTAATGAAAGGGGTTAGTTTTTGCCGAAGCAAAACTGAAGGGTACAACTAGAATATGGTGGACCAAATGCTTGAGCATCATGCTACCATTTGAATATGGGATGATATGAAGTTACAAATTGATTTTCAAGAATGCAAAAGAGGTACTTAATCTACTACAGAATATTGGGAAAACTCAACTCTATATGCAATCATTTGACAATGATTTTCCATCTGGTTGACATACAATTTCCCTTGTAGGCCTTGGTGATTTTATGAATTGTTAGTCGCTTGGTCATGTGGTTCTCCCATCATTTGATATAGGAGCAACATAAACTATCTTTTGGAACATTGTAATCTTCTCATAAAGTGCATTAGACCTCAATTGTACTTCATGAGGTCTAATGATCCACTGCTATCATGATCTTGATGCTTTAACTAAAATGTTGGATACAATAAATAAAGTGGTGGTGTTCCCAAGCGAAGCCATATACACCTTTGGGAAGTTGTGGTATAATCTTGTTACCTTGGCAATACTTCTCATGGTCACCTAGACGTACTTATCCTTGTCAAATTTGTGGTCACTTGGATGGTACTTCTTGCAAGAGGCAATACCTATCTAAAGGCGATAAACTTTGTTCTATCGAGAGTACTAGTGTATATATTTTCTCTCTATTTCATGATTTGTGCTACTATGACTGGGAGATTAGAATTGCTGCAAAAGAATTTCCTTTGGGGTGGTCTAGAGGACATTTAAATATCACCTTATTGCATGGGATACTAGTTGTTCTCCTATGAAGGATGATTGGGAATTTAACAGATTATGATACTTGATCAAACCGTTTTGCGCAAGTGGTCAAAGAGAAA
Source organism: Camellia lanceoleosa (assembly GCA_025200525.1). NCBI lineage: Eukaryota > Viridiplantae > Streptophyta > Magnoliopsida > Ericales > Theaceae > Camellia > Camellia lanceoleosa. The sequence continues at coordinate 102,759,685 of CM045762.1, read as the reverse complement.
TGGTGTTTAGGAACTGAATGGTGGAATGCAAATACAGATGTGGTGTTGGAGAATTTACATTCAGGTTACTGAAGAATACCAATGGGATTGGTTTGTGGAAGGGCATTAGGAAGGGATTGCAAGATTTTTTTATTAATGTCAAATTCCTAATTCGAGATGGGAGGTGAGTAAGATTTTGGCATGATGTGTGATGTAAGGACATTTCATTATTGGTGCCACTTCTAGATTTATATTCTATTGTCACTAATGAGAATGTTTTAGTGGCTCACTCTTTGAGGATTATTGACACAAGGATGTTTTGGAACCTTTCTTTGTTCAGGTACCGGAAGATTGGGACTTGGGAGATTTGAATGAGTTTTTTGATGCTTTGTGCAAGGTGGAGGTAACTCCTAGAAAATGGGGATAGAATGATATGGAAAGGCAATAACGACAGACTTCCCATGATATTCTTGGAAGCTACATGGGGAAATTTTGTTCTTGAAGGAATATTTGGAAAGTGGGTGCTTACTCTGAGGCGACGTTCTTGTCTTGATGAAGCATTGGATTATATCTTCACTATAGATAATTTCAAAAGAAGGGAAAAGATGCTTACTAAATTGGTGTTGCATGTGCCATAGATGGAAGGAGAAAGAAGATCACCATCTTTTTTCATTGTGATGCAGCAAGGGAGCTTTGGAGTTTGTTACTTTGTATTTTTGTGTTCATTTGGTTATGTCCTCATTAATGCTTTTGCTATATGAATCTTGCACATACACCAAATCAAAGTAAGCCTTGTATCCCAATCAAGTGGAGCCAGCTACATAAATTATTTTTCACCATTCTGCTCTATTCCCAGATGAGTTAAATAAATTTATATATTTTTTTACTATTACATCCTATGTCTATTTAGGTGTGAAAAACAAGCGAAGATCGCTCAAACGGTTATTTGGTCCCTCAAGCCATGTGTAATTGATATGGTTGTTTGCACACCAAAATATTTTATTTAAAACCAAGTATAAACAACTACTCCGTAGAATAGCGGTTAAGAACAGATGTCGATCCACAGGAACTAATTATAAATAATTTAATTTAGAAATTTATTTGTTTGTGAATTGTGAGGTGAAAATTAAACAAATTAACTAAGCAATTAAATAAACAAAATAAAATAAATATCTTAGAATTTTGAATCCACCACTAACCTCATAATTGGGAGTAATTATACTTGGTCTTTAGAAAATCATTGATTTGGATACCGTAATGTAAGTTGATCAGAAATACATTGTCAAGAGAATTTGTATATCAAAACCAGAAAGGCACGAGTCATCTTCGCTTAGCATGGTCCATCACCACTAAACTACGGTTTGATGCATGACCCGTCTTACTAGGTATGACTCATCTAACAATTCTAATATATAGTAGTGAAAACCATTGTATAACATGATTTAAATAAAATATTTATTGCACATAAGATCTAGAGTTATCTTTTTTTTTTTTTTTTAGCAATTTTTTTAAAAAAAAAAAAAAATCATATGCACAAAACAAACAAAAAAAGCCAGCAAAAAAAAAAGAAAAAAAAAAAGAAAAAAACCCCCATCTAGAAAAAAAAAAAAAAAAAAAAAAAAAAATCGGATCCCATCATCCCCCCAACCAACTAAAAAAAAGAAAATAAAAAACGACAACCAAAAAAATGTGTGAGAAAACATAAAAAAAAAATCTGGCGATTCCTTTCCAACCAAATCATCTAGAGTTATACAACTATATCCAAATCAAATTAAAACTAAAAATACTAAATACAACTTACCCTAATTATTTGGTCAGGGTTTCATCTCTACCCTAAGAAAAAAATTATTTCACACTCTAATATTTACAAAATAAACTCTCCCACGTGCCCTTTCTTTCTATTTTTCTCTCTCTCTCTTCCTCTCTTCCTCTCATGGGCCGAAGCCCTCTGCTCCGTTGAGCTCCACTCTTTCCCCTCACCTTCTCGCCTTCTCTTCTTCTTCTTTTATGGAAGAAATATCCTGCAAATAAAACAAACATAGTAATATAAATAATATAATAAAATATATATATATATAATTGAGGGGTGGAGTGATTAGCCACCACCACCTCGGTTGTTTGTTTGTTTTTGTTTTTGTTTTTGCCTTTTTTTTTTTCTTTTTCTTTCTTTCTTTCCACTTTTGGCTCCAATTTTTGTTAAGTGCACAGTTTTTTACTGTGCACTTTGTAATATATTAATATATAAAATATCTAAAATATATGGGTAAATTACACTGACACCCCCTCAGGTTTATGTTTAATATAGATACTCCCCCCACATTCGGGAAATTTCATTTCCACCCTTGAGGTTAACAATTGTTAGGGCCGTTAGGGCCGTCAAAAGAATCTTGATGACATCAGCCAAAAAAAGTTTAATTGACTAAATTACCCTCTGTGAGACCTATACATCTTGTTTATAATTACCAATGTATCTTAAAAAACTCTGATGCATTCAATAGTCAAGTTCAGAATGTATGTGATACTTACATGTTGTCCCCCTACCACTGTTGAAGTAGAACCTCAACCACTTGCACCTCTTCCAGTTGGAATTCCACCACTTGCACCTCTACTACTACCTGTGCAACTGCCACCAGCATCACTCCCTCTAATAGAAACTCCCCTTCCTAGGCTTGAACCTCTTCCACTTTCTTGGCTTATTGCAACCCCACTTGTTTGCCCTGTTGTAGAAACACTTGAACCACTAATTGAGCTAGATTTGCCCTTTCTCTTCACAGGAGCCCTTTGACAAGTCCTTTTGTTGTGCCCAATTTCTTTGCAAATGGCACATTTAACGGTGCATGACCTTCTAGAATCACTAGCTCCAGGGCCAGCTTCACCAGCGTCCCTTCTACTATTTGGAGGCCTACCAGGCAGTCTCTTAAGAACTGGAGGCTTCAAAGCTTCTTCTGAAAATTCATCCCACATACTCTCATCATGTATGGGATGAATAATATCCCCATATGCACCCAAGAACTTATGCCTCTGATAAGCTTGATCACAAAATGTTTCAATGTTCATTCTCCTTTGAGAAATACAAGCAGCTGCATGCTTGCAAGGGACTCCAGTTATATCCCAAACTCTACAACAACAGGACCTACTTAGAAGGTTTACAATGTGTACAGTAACACCTTCCATTACTTGATATTCATCTCCACTAGCAAATGTGATCTTACACGTCCTTGATTTGAAGACAACCTCATCTAACTTCTTCCAAATGGTAGGGGGTCACCAAATTTTCCCATGTAGCAGCTTTCTCAAATCTTTTATGCAACTTTCCCATTAATTTGGTCCTAATACTTTCCAATATTTTGACGACAGGTTTCCCTTACATTCCCAATCCAATTGTTAAATGATTCAACCATGTTGCTGGTGATATGGTCACTTTTCACTCTAGGATCAAAGGTGTGTCTAGCCCAAACTTCTAGTTTCGAGTCATTTAACCATTTATTGGCTGGTTTTGACACCTCTTCAATTTGCCTCATAGCTATGTTGTAATCCTTCTGAGTATATGCTCTAGCTGCAGCCCAAAATGATCCCCTAAGCTTCAAACTAAGAAATTATGATTTAAAATTGTTGAACAGGTGTCTACAACACATCTTGTGAGTTGCTTCAGGCATGACTTGCTTCAAGGTAGGTTCTATGCCCTAATACAAAATAAAAGTGAACAAAGGGTTATATTATAAATGCATAAATTCATTAGACAAATTACGAACTAAATTATTTCTTTTCAAAGTGCATAAATTTTCCTTTTGGCCATCTGACATTATACTCCATATCATCAATAATGGTGCGCAGATGGTACAAGAAGAATCTCCAACTTTCCTTGCATTCACACTCTACCATAGCATATGCTAAAAGAAATAGACCATTATCCCCATCCAAGGCCACGGCAGCCAGCAAGACTCCACCATAAGGACCCTTCAAATGACACCCATCCACGCCGATAAAAGGTCTACAACCATCTTTTAACCCTTTCTAAATTGCTGCAAGTGAGATGAATATCCTCTTGAGCATAACTGCATCTAATTTAGGACCAACTCTGTCCCTTTCAATTTTCACCAAACTCCCTGGGTTAGTATTCATTATTTCATTTGCATACTTCGGCTACTTACTATATGATGCAGCATGATTACCCTCAATTGCTTCCAATGCCTTCCTCTTCCCCCTATAAAGTTGCATTCTTGAGGCCTCCACACCATAATTTTCAGTCAACTCATTGTGCATAGCTTCAAGAGTCATCCCTAGATTAACCTCAAGGGTTCTTATGAATTTTTCTGCTATCCATGTTGATGTTGCTTCAAGATTCCTCTCTGCTCTCACACAAGTGTGGTCAGGCCCTAATGACTTAATTTTAAAAGTTAATCCATCAGGAAGGAGTGAGGTATATGGATTCTCCAATTGCATAGCCTAGAACCACAATGAGCTGTTACTCTAACTCTCTCATTCTTCAATCTCACCAATGTGAACCCCCTCTCAATGGCACATTCCCTCAAAACAGTCCTAAAGTGGGAGACATCTTCAAACATCATTCCTTTCTCCAATGTAATTGTTTCCCCTTCTTTAATCTCAAATGTGTTTCCATTCGTAAACCTATCAGCATTTATAGCTTGTACATCCTGGTTATCACTAGAATAGTTCCCTTCATCATCATTTGATTCATAATCTGACAATCCAGCAAGATCAGAACGGTTCCCATCATCCTCATGTAATTCTTCTTCAACTTCTTCACCATTCCATTCTTCATCTTCTTCATTTGAATCAAAAACCATATAAACTTCTTCACCATCTTCACAGTCAATATTGTTATCATTACCCAGTTCATTCCAATCCACATCACTATAATCATCCAAATCCCTGAACAAATCATCAACCATACTAGGCCTAGATTGAAAACCCATAGCTGACCTACTATTGCTCCCATGCTGCAAAGGCATATTAGTCTCATGGGTCTCCTCGAAGCCCATAGGTGCAGAACTGTGTGCAACATCAAAATAAATAGGAATTTCTTTAATTCCTACACATAATCCAAACATTCCAAGGAGATGCTGGTCACATTTGATTTCAATCCTAACTTCTGACCTTGGTACCACATCATATAAATCCAATGCAATCGCATAACTTGCAGGGACATTACTTAATGCAATTTTACAACTATCAGCAATTAAATCCATATGGTTGTACTTGTCTGGGTCTACATTTAGAATATGACTAACAGATCCTTTATAATGAACCACTATATCATGCCTCATTTTAGTAGCCATTTCCTGATACAAGTAGTAAATAATAGACATATCATGTGCACAAAAATGAGAATTCAGTTTATCCCCATATCCGTTCAAAAAAAAAAAAAAAAGTTTATCCCCAACATTGTACAAAATTAGTTTCCTCAACATTAATGTGTTTGGTTTGATTTTCATAATCTGTTTTTGAATTTTTTTAAAAAAAACTAAAAACTAATTTATTGAAAGAAAATAATAAATAAAAATCACTCATCTATTTCATATAGTTTTATATTTTTGAAAGAAAAAAATTCTCAAATTTTAAAAATATATATCTTTTTGGTATTTATTTTTGTCAAATTAATTTTTATTTAAAAAAAAATTAGAAAACTAATTTTGAAACAAAACCAAACAGACTATGAAATCAAGTATTTTTGTCACAACATTAATGAAATTACAAACTTTATACATAAAGCACACTAAAAAATTTGGTGATTTAACCAAAAAAAAAAAAGAAAGAAAAAGAACAATCATTATAAAATCTGTTCAGAACTCAAATGACCATCCTATGAAGAACACATAAACACCATTATAGGTATATGGATAAGGTTTGTGCAAACCATAGTCAACAAATTTTGGGGAAAACGAAGTTTCCAGGCAAAAAAAAAAAAAAAAAGTAAAATTATAAATAGACCCATTTGCTTGTCTTCAACTTCTTAGTTCAAATCACAAAAACACCATATAAAAAGACAAAAACCCAAAATGTTTTGAACATGGGTAGCAGTGTGCAAAACTTAACCAAAAATTTATGGAGAAAAACGAAATCATACAAACTAAATTTCAATCTGTACAAGAAAACAGAGTACAAAACCCATTTTTGACTTCCCCCAAACCTCAAACTCATTTACAAAAACATAAGAAATTACTTACACCGATCGTTCATGGAGAAACCCCTTCGCAGCGAATACCTTGATCTTTGTCTTCAATGAGTCTTTGCCATCTGCTCTCTACACTCTTCTCTCTTTTTTCTAGAGGCTTCTGAGTCTCTTCCGCCAAATAGGGCTTGTGGTAGGTAAAAAAGATGTACTGAGATGATAAATAAAATCTCCATTATTTTAATATTTTATATGTATAAAGGTTAAAGGTAAACATGTCATTTTAACTTAAAAGTTAACATCTTCAAATAATTACACTGACAAGGGAGGTCAGTGTAATTTCCTAAATGTAAAAGGGGGAACTGTAATAAACATAAATCTCAGGAGTTGTCAATGTAATTTATCCAAAATATATTATTTACACTAATTTATGTATAAACACTAAAATATATACAGACACACAAAATCACACAAAATTATAAAATAATACAAATAAATAGACTAATAAACTGTATGTTAGTGGGTCAAATGTGTAACATATAGGCTCCGATCAGTAATGTTTCTGCAAAAAATGCTAGATGTATGAGATGTGTGCTCGAGCGACAACTTATTAGCTCGAGTGATGCAGTCGAATTCTGGGTTTTCCTGAACAAAATTTGAACTCCAAAACACAAGTTTAATGCCAAAAACCTTTGCATGACATGTTCTAGACCGCATAAACACCTTCAAAAACATGAATACAAAACCCACTTCAAACCCCATGTTCAAAACTTCATGAATTCTTCACAATTGGAACTCTAACCTTTATGCATGTATGAATTATTTCCAAATTCTTCTTCATAATTCTCAAAACATGAAATTAAGCTTCAAATCAACATGATTCATGAGTGCATGTAGAATTCAACTTCTAAACTTAACATAGGTAACAAAACTCATGATCAAAATGATGATTCTACACTCTTTTCTGCAAGTATGTATGAATTGACTTCAATTTCACCACCCTTAGCTCAATTCTTATATTTAATCACATTATCTTCTTGAATTCATATGTTAGGTGAGTTATCATCAAGAATTGAGGTTGAATTTCATACCTGGAGCCTTGAATTGCACTTGTTCTAGCAATTTCTTGATCTTTTCTATTCAATCCTTCAATCTCTAAGCCAAATTCTTCAAGTTCTTCTCTTTCTCTCTACATTGGTCTCACTATCTCTCTAGGGCTCTCTTCCAGCAGAATTTTGAGTTCAAATTATGGATTAAGCTCTTAATTTAACATATATATAGGCTTGATTAACTTAGACTAATTAAACAAGCTTAAGGTTAACTAATTTCACTTAATTCTAATTGATTTAATCTAAATCAAATTTTAATCAAACTTCTCATTAGGCTCTTAAAATTATACCATTCTCATTAAACTAATCAATTTCGGTTTCTGAAGTTATTAAGGCCTTCAATTTCAGACTTCAAACAGAAATCATAACAAATATTCCAACAACGAACAGATAGGCATTCAAATACGCATTACACACATAGATCACATTCAAGATTAAACAGATATAAGTATAATACGTGATGGGGTTGTCACACGAACACTCATAAAAAAAGCGTGTCTGACATTTCTTCAATGTGTCTTAATTAAAATTTTGGTGACACTTCTTAAACTCTCCAAGCACAATCTATATGATGAACCCCTTCATGGTAACAATTTTCAACATTCTTCGAGATGCAATTTTGCACTCTAAATATGTTTTGAAACATTGATAAGATGAATACATCATGTGTATTTCATTGTTCTAGATTGTTTTGCATTTAATTTTAGTTAGTGTTATGTTACTTTTGCTTATTACATTTGAATAAAAAATTCATATATTTGACATATAATAAATATAAAAATATAAATTTTTAATGTATACTAGGCATGTTATGTTCTGCATTTTTTTCAAATCGACCTGTAGAGTGTCCATGTTTTTGCTACTCAGTCAGCCCCGAATTAGCTGTGATTCATTCATCGAGCTATCACTTGACTTGGTCAAGGCTCAGCTCTCTGAGTGCAACCTACCTCAAGAGTTTGACGGTGGGGTTTGCTGAGGCGCCTATACAAGCCCTAGAACTCTAACTTCCAATTCACAAGTTCCCTAGTGGTGCTGAGTGGGATACCTAGGCTCCATACCAAGCCTAGGTAGCACATTCAATGTGCTTCATTCTGGATGGAGGTCGAGAAACGCTTAAGTGGACTGTGCGAGTGCAAGGTGTTGGGTGGAGTTTGAGGTTCCCAGGTGCAGAAGTTGGCCTGTGTATAACCTTGGGGTGATGGCACATGGAACATGAGTCTTGTAGGAGATGCCATCCAAGGGGTGATGTGACGGTGCCATGTGGCAAAGTTGGACCCATGTACCTACAATTGATAGAATTGATTTAGCTGCTTCCACTTATCATTAGTTTGGCTTGAGTAGTTTTGCTTTACATTTCTTTGTTTCACCTTATATAATACTATTTATTTTCAGTTGAAGTTCTTAGCTGTTATATCCATAGGAAATGAAGTTGCTCATTTAAGTGGCACACATGAGTTTGGTTCTTCAAAGAAGTCTGAGCAAGAATCTGTTTTCTTTGTAATTAAATGCACTTATTGGTACTTAAAGAAGTCTGAGCAAGAATCTGTTTTCTTTGTAGGGTGTGGATCCATCTATAAGGCCAGAAGTTTGGGAGTTTCTTCTGGGATGTTACACTTTGAGCAGCACTGCAGAGCATAGAAGGCAGTTGAGAACTGCCCGGAGGTGTAGGCCCTTTCATATTCTACCGCATTATATTGCAGATAAATTTTCTATTGACTTCATGCTTAAACCTAAACCTGCCCACTTGGTAAATGATTCTTAAGAAAAGATGAAATGATGCCATAAGAAGCCCATTTTAGGAGTTCCATGCATCCTTAGGGGAGGATTTGTTTGATGATGTTCATTTAATAAATCTTATCTTGTGTTGCTTTGATATCATTCTGCAGTAAGAAAAATGTCCTATTCCTTTATTTCTAATCTTTTTTACTATGCCAGGTATTTATTGGACAGTATATAGACCACTGCACATATATTTGTATCTCAACCCTGAATCTATGGGAATCGGTTTCCTTAACATGAAATGAGGGATTCCAGAAATTTTATGAAACCAATGAATGTATGTTAATGTTATGCTGTTTGTGGACTACATATTGGTCCGGAAATGATGAAAATACTTTGCTCAAAGCTTTTTGTCAGTTACAACATCTTATTTGGTCATGATTTTTAAGGAAGCAACTGAAGGAATTGAAGCAAAAAAGGAAAAAATTAACTTGAAGAACTTGCAGCTATAATAATAAGCTATATACATATATATAAGGTAAATTTCACTGACCTCCCTTGAGGTTTGAAAAAAATATAGTAAGCCTTAAAAGTTTGACTCAAATACACTTGCTTCCTTTTTGTAAGGGTAAAACAAGCATCAGTAATGCACGTGGTGTATGAACACATGCATAATCAAATGTAAAATATATATTTTAGTGAAAAAAGAGATGACAACATCATTTTTCATCCATATTATTAACAACATGATTGATGGTAAGGGGGCAACATGTTATAAGAGTGAGCGCAGTGTAAATGTGTCAAACTTGTGGGGCTTCTTGTATTTTTTCTAAACCTCAAGGGAGGTTAGTGTAATTTACCCCCAAAAAAAATATTGTGGAAAAGCTGGTAACCCCTTGGAATTCTGTACTATCTTGTAATTTTATTTAACAGCTTTTTCAAAACTTTAATGCAGGGAGCGTTACGGAGATCTTATCAATCAATGTCAGATGATGCATTCAAGCATAGGTACAGGTTCACTTGCTTATGCTGTGGGGTCTAAAGTCATGGATATGAGGACAATGTCCAAAGATGGTGGTAGAAGTGAACCTCAGGTCAAAAGTAGACATGCTTCAGATAATGCAAAGAGATTGGAGAATTACTGTGATTGGGATAATAATTGTACAGACACACCATATGCATGTGAAGGGGAAAGCTCTAGTGATTCAGCTGACCTTGTCAGTGTTAGAGGGAGCACGGATAGTGCAGCATATGACTCCTCTTGTTTTATACCTACTTCTGGTCCATACAACTGCCATTCCCCCAAACTTGGGAGTGAAGCACATGGATCACAATATGTAACTGAAAGTTATTTTGATTTTCCACCCTTACCTGTTACAGATTTGTTTGAGAAGAATGGCAAAGATGGGAAAGGACGTGAATTCCATGACAATAGACTTTCTACACGGCGTAAATTGCAATTTGAAGATGATCATATGCATAGTTTTCAAATTAATAACAATGTAGATCTAATTATGGAATCAAATGGTTCCTCATATAATGAAGTCTCACGTCCTATTAACTGTGAAATTGAGATGGTTCATTCTGATGCCCATGATCCTGCATCATCATGGTCCAGTAATCTGGAACATAAAACAGAGATAATTAACGAACTAAGAATATCGGATGTGCCAGATACACCATCTATAAATGCAACCACATCTCAAGGGGGGCCTGTTAGTGAGGACAGAGTGTCCGAATGGCTTTGGACACTGCATCGAATAGGTAAGTTAGCTCTGAATTGTTCTCTTTCCGCTGATAAGAATTAGTGATTTTCACTTTTTCCTGGGGTTCGATTTTCTTGTGTTCTAGTCTGACAAGTTTACTGTCTTTTTAATTTTTTTCCCCCAGTTGTTGATGTGGTCAGAACAGATAGTCATCTTGAGTTCTATGAGGATTCAAAAAATTTAGCTCGAATGTCAGATATTCTTGCTGTTTATGCATGGGTTGATCCTGCAACAGGGTACTGCCAAGGTTGTGGCCTTGTCTTTTGAATGAACCTTTTTCTATTACCACCTTTTTCATGCAAAGCTCTAGATGAGTCTATAATGTCAGCTTAAACCATCAATTGTAGCCTGTTCTAATTGAGAACTTGATTTTAGGTATGAGCGATTTGCTTTCGCCCTTTGTTGTTCTTTTTGAGGACAATGCTGATGCTTTTTGGTGCTTTGAGATGCTTTTAAGGAGAATGGTACATTTGAACTTGGGAGATTTCTTTTGCATAAGATATATCTTAACTTGGAGACTTATTTTACTTGAACAAGTTTGATATTCTTTCACTTATATATGCTTTTCACACCTCTCCAGCGTGAAAGCTTTCAGATGGAAGGACCAACTGGTGTGATGAAGCAGTTGCAATCACTGTGGCGTATCTTGGAGCTCACAGACAGAGAAATGTTTGCTCACCTTTCACATATAGGTGCTGAAAGCCTTCATTTTGCCTTTAGGATGCTGCTGGTACTCTTCCGCCGGGAGTTAACTTTCAATGAGGCTCTTTGTATGTGGGAGGTTTGTGCTTGTAGTTGGGCTTTCTCACTGGTTAATTGGTGTGGCTACAGTGAAAATTTGTTATGGTAATAGCATAATAGATCTGAAGATATTGAACAAAATAGCATTCTGAATTTCTGGAAGGGGCCACAATGTTTACTAGGCTGTAGTAGGAAGAAACAGCGGCATTGATTGGAAACAACAATGCAGTTCATGTTATGGTTGCCAGCTGCATGTACTATTACGACAAGATTCTTGCGGGTTTTTTTTTTTTTAAGTTTTTATTTTAATGTGGGAGAGCACTCTTCTATAAAGCATGTTGCATATATTATTCTGCAACCATGAAAGACCAACTCTTACTTGGGTGGCCTATCGCCCGGGCCAAATTATTGTGAATAGACAAAAATTTACCCAAGTTAAAATGCAGAGTGAATTTAGAAGTGTAATTTCGTCTTTTCAAATATTATACCCTGGCCACGGCCAAGGCTGCGCTGGCAATAGGGCCATTCCTCTTATTTGTAGTCCAAAAGTTGGTAAACTTAGGATCAGTTTCAAAGATTATTTATCCATCATTGTTTGGAAGAAAAGAAATGTCAAGATAAAGTTGGTCAATGGCTTCCATTTCATTTTGTTATCAACTGTATTTAATGTAATATTAGGTTGTTGACTTACTAAACATATATTAGCACAGCCTTTAGATGGATAATTTATCTCCTGACTACCCATGCTCCCTATGCTTTTTATGTCCTCTAAATGAACTGCATTGCATCACATTCCTTTAGGACTGTGTACAAAGAAATAAATAGGAAAAAGCTAAAAGAAATATTAAAAAAATAAAAAAGGTGAAAACTTTAACAGAGGATTTTAAGTGAACTAATTAAAATCAATAACAATAGCTAGGCCTTTGTACTTCTGATGGCTATGATAAGCAGCAAATGATACATGCATCTGATGTCCTATATTTGGTTCTATTATTTTCTGGATTTAAATCATGAGTTTGCTGTGTGGAACATGAACATGTTCCAATACTGGTACTGGCATTATTTTTTGACTAAAGAATGATATAGATACAAAGTGAATGATTGTTGTGAGACATACATTGTCATTAGCAATAAATGTCAGGACACCAGGAAAAACCAAAGAGTCTCAGGAAATGGATTAGATCTACTCACTTTCATCTTTTTCATGTTATGTAGACCAGATCTTATGAGCTGCTGTGACCCATGTCCCTAATGTATTTCATTTGGATGTTACTTTTTAAATGCAATTTAATAGTCAACCTTGATTGATGTTCATATATTTATGTTTTATTTGTAAGTACATCTTCTTCTTCTATTTATTTTTTTTATTTTTTTTTTCCTTTTAAATTTTTGTTCTCACTGCAGATGATGTGGGCTGCTGATTTTGATGAATCTGTGTCTTGCAATTTAGAGGAGAACTGCCTGGAGCCATTAGTAATAGAGATTCCCAGGGAATCAGGTGCAGAAATGGGAGAAGAAAGCGTTGAGAATGTAAAGGGTAGTGTAAAAGGTGTCTTACAATCAAATCATGGAAATGGAGATCCCTCCATATCTGACAGCAGTGGAATAAAATCAGCATCAACCCATTCCTTTTGTGGATTGACAAGAAATTTCTGGTCAAAAAATGATCGCTTGCATATGTGCACAGTAGTATCATCTAGAAGGAATGGTGATGATGAATTACCTGTCTTTTGTGTAGCGGCAATTCTTTTCACAAATCGTCAGAAAATAATCCGAGAAACCAGTTCAATTGATGATCTGATAAAGGTAGGTCCACTGTACTAAATTTTCCGCTTTATACACTTGTGTTGAACTGAACACCCAGTTGACACATGTACTGTTATTCATTTTTTTCTTTTTCTTTTGTAATTCTTGGCTGTCAATTATTGAATGCCCATGATTTGCTAGCTTGAAGAAATCTGCCCCTGCCTTGTATCATATCCCGGGCCGGCCCAACCTTTGATGAGGCCTAAAGCGAAATCTCAATTAGAGGGTTTTTTATATTTAAATGTTTTACAATACAAATTTTGGGAGTTATTTAAAGCCTTTATGAGCATTATGAAATGAAAAGAACATACTATCAGATAAATATAATTTATAAATTCAAAGTAAAGATCGTGTCAAGAAAAAAAATGTGAAAATTCAAAATAAACTTGTAAAACATATTCTAAATTGATGTTTGCCTTTTTCAAAGTAACTCTTTTTAAATTAATAGATTGGATAATTTCAAAATTTGTGTAACAAATGGTAGAGGCCTTTTTTTTTTGGCAATATGTATAACATGTATTATATTCATGGGTTGAGGTCTTTTTGTTATAATGTTTCAAAATAAACCTTTTAAAAAATATACATATATAATTGTAATTTCTTTAAATTTAGGGGCCTTCTTCACAAATTGGGCCTAAAGCCTTTGTTTTAGTGGCTTGGCTATTAAGCCAAGTCCGATCATATCGGGGGTGGGGCAAATTAGTGGGTGATGAAAGCGGGGCGGGAGGCAGGTTAATTTTGTAAGTTGGAAAATGAAAATATTAGTTTATTATAATGAAAAATAAATAAATTATACATATTATATACATATAAATATAATCGGGGTGGGGTTCGGGCGGAACGGGGCGGGGAAAGCGAAACCCGTCACCACCCCACTTCTTAATCAGGGCAGGGGAAAATGACTATCCCTAATGTCAGGTGATCCTAACTAGTATATGTATCAAAATTGCTTTCTGGTTTTATTTATCCAAAAAAAAAAATTGCTTTCTGGCTTTAATTTTTGTGCAGGACTGAAAACTAGTACTCAATTGGTTTTCTTGTGTATTTGATAAGTATGCAGCAGTGAGTGAAGTGCCACTATATGTCAAACTAAAACAAGAAAGTGGTAGAGGGCTAGGATAGGCTGCAGTTGTAGTTTGTCCATTACCTCTGACAAAGTCGGCAAAGTTATACAAATGCTTGTGAAATCTTGGGGTTGGTGCATATTCTAATGATGTGGGATATAGCCCTTTAAGTCTATGGCGTTTACATGCATGTGGATACGACTAACCCATGAGCCTTGCTTTTTCATGGTCACCATCCTTGTTTGCTTTTCCAAGTTCCGTTCATTTGCAATGTTCTTTTCCTTTTTTTTTTAGTCTATACCATCATGATACAACCCTTTCCTTTTTGGATTCTTGAGAAAGTTTATTGTTTTAGAGCTTCATGTTTTTTCTATTATCTCAGTTGGTATCGCATTTATGATTTTATGATCTTCTCTCTCTCTCTCTCTCTCTCTCTCATGCACACACAAACAATAGATATATGTATATTGATTATAATTACTTTTTTACTTAATTTTTTTGAGTGTCAGTGGTTTCTTACAAGATACCTCTTGCAGATATTCAATGATAGAATGCTTAAGATCAGGGTCAAGAGATGTGTTAGTACAGCCATCAAACTCCGGAAAAAGTATTTCTACAAGGTTTGGAGCAGTTTATTTCTTCCATCTCTTTCATTGTATAGCCATTGTGATGTAGAGCACAAGGGCCACAACCTTAATTATATGGCCACAACCTTAACACAATTTTTATTAATCAAAGTCTGAATAATAATACAATGAGAAACCTATTATTTATATGGTAATAACCTTAATTAAATTAGAAAACTAAATCCTAATAACTTTATTTGGAAATTTGATCTCTAATAAAACAAAAAAACTAAATATTATCAGAACTCCTGATTAGACTATAATTAAATAGTGCATGCCCATTCCGCCTCACATTGCCTTCAAGCATCCTTTCTAGGGGAATTATCATGTTGGTTTTTTTTTCCTTTCCTTTTAATTAAGCCTTGATTAATTGATTCAAGCACCTTTTTTTCTTTTTGACTGGCAATTGATTCTAGCACTTCCTAGTGTTTAATGATGCCTTCACCCGTACTGTATGGATGGTGCCTGACTCAACAACAGTAGTGCCCTGCATCATTCTGTTTTATTTTCCATACATGATCCTTGTTTCGTTTGGACTTTTTGTACCAAAAATAGTGCACTGGCCTTCTATTGAACATGTCTTTTTCTCATTTTCTTTTTTTTTAAAATTTTTTTTTTTATACGATTATGCATAACTAATGCATGCATCATTCGTCCTTTTTCTTGTGTCACCTGCACAACATGCCATTGTCGGGTTTGTGGAAAGCTGGATTAGCATTAAAGACAAACTGATTGTTCCCTTCATCTTCATTATTATAAAATGCAATTTGCATATAGTATTTATTTTTCTCCTCTATCTTAGGTGCCTTTTTGAAATTTATTTTGTTTGAACCAGCTGATCAAGAGCAGGAGCCCTGCATCTCAGCACAATGACTAGGGTAGCTTGGTTTCCCATATATTTGTACGAAAGATGCTCAACTTGGCACTTGAGTTGGTAGAGCTGTAAATTCCAGTTTCAAGTTTGAGTGACATGACCGAATTTTGTTATTTTAACTTTTAATGAGGAGCATATAGTGAAGTGCATGTGCTGTTTGAAGATTCATCATTCATCTGTACCTACAAATTCTCTTCCACTGCAGTGCAAGGTAATTACCGTATCATTCTGCTTTGCTTGCATTGTAAGTACACTCCATGCTGTTAAAAACTTCTGTACACAAGCTTTGTAATGGGCTAGATAAGCAAGAACCTTAAGGCCATATTTGTTTTGGCAGGCATGGCCTTGGGATTAGACTAATAATTTAACAAAATACATATTCTGATGTTTGACTACGAAGATTATGGTTTAGACTAATAGTCCATTTGGACATGGTATGACCCATATGGGGAACTATTGAATCCCAAGAGGGAGGTGGGAAACAAAATGGAGGACTAAGGAGAGGTTTAGACTAGTTAGTTAAATTGCAAAATTGATGTGATTTTATTAATCCCTCATATTCCTGAGCCAATCGAATATGGGATCCGATACACAATCCAAAAAAAAAAATAATCCCAGGACTAAGAGCCCAGGAATGCTAATCCCATCTCTTTTTTTTTCTTTTTTTGAACTGAGTCCAAACAAACATGACCTTGGGTCAGCAGGTTCTCAGCCTACCAATTTGGCCATTGGGTTTAACTATTAATTTTCTAACCTACGAATTATATTATCTTAAAGATGATAAGTATGGTTTTGAGAATAATATTTTGGGGTAATTGGATGGAAGAAATGATTGGGGAAAGATTCTATCCTGTCTGTGTTCATTTTATATATCAATGATTTGTGGTGTAGTATCTACAATTGTTGACGTGACAAGATTGCTAGCCTGCAGCTGACACTTGTTTGGACGCTTGCAAATGAGTTTATCTAATGACTACTTAGAAATAAAATGGATGTATGTAAGACAAAGAACGATAGAATTATAGATGAATGCATTCATAAGATGGTATGAGTAGGACCAATTGAAGATAAGTTCAGAGAGAACAAACTAAATGGTTTGGTTATGTACAACAAAAATGGGTAGAGACAATGGTGAAGAAGTGCAATAGGATAACGGTTAATGGAAATGCTATGGGGAGAGCAAGATCTAGATTGACATGGGATACTATAGTAAGAAGAATATGAATATAATTAATTTAATTAAGCATATGACTCTTGATAGAGCAGAATGGAGAAAAAAGATCATGTAGCCAACCACAAGTAACTGTTTATGGTAACAGTTGAGTTTTGTAATAAGGCAATAAGGTTGAATATGAAGATAATAGAAACAGAAAAGAGAGAAGAAAGAGCACAAAGTTTAACGGGATTCGGCCAATATTGGTCTACATCCACATACACAAAGTCGGGGGGGGGGGGGGGGGGGGGGGGCAAAATCTTTCATTCACTTAACTTGATACTCTTGTTCACATGATACACTATATATATAGTGGAAGATACAATCAAATCCTTTCTGTTAAGGAATTGAAACAAATCAAAAATACAAAAAATCATGAAAAACACAAATCATGAGATCTCCATATATTATGATATCTTCTATATCTTCTGATATTTTTGACAATATAATCTTATCTCCAACACTCTGCCCCAAGTTGGAATATGGAACGGTTGTAGGGAAATGTCCTACTTGAACTCGAAAATAGGATGATCATTACAAACAACTACAATGAAGTTGTTGAAAGACGACAATAATTGTAACAACTCCCTTCATCGACAACTTCAATGAACATAGGTAAGGAATCAACATCTTGCAACATAGAAAAATGCATTGAATCAATTATGATGCAGTAAGAGAAACCAACCGAGAGAGAGAAAGCAACAAGGTCGAAGTAATTGCAAATCACCACAAACAAAAAGGCCGAAAAAGAGCGTCTCACAAAGAATACTACTGAACACATTGGTAGCCCAAAAACAAAAAAGAATCAAATACGTACTTATCACATCAGCACAAAGACCCTAAAAGGGTAGAGAAGTAACAGAAAAACTCAACATATCACAGAATAATGCTACTGAATACACCGGCAGCCCCCCGAAACAAGTAAAAATCACAAAGTTTGCTTACCACATCAACAAACTAGTGGTCAACTTAAGGAAGAGGAAAAAATACCTTGATAACAAAAAATGTGGAGAAAGTACTCTATCGAGAAACATGCCTAGGGTACAGTAGGCTCTGATACCAAGTTGAATTTTGTAATAAGGCAATAAGGTTACATATGGAGAGATAATAGAAACAGAAAAGAGAGAAGAAAGAACACAAAAGTTTAATGTAGTTCGGCCAATATTTACCTACATCCACACACACAAAGCCTTAGAGGGCTATATCTTTCATTCACTCAACTTGATACAATCAAATTCCTTCAATTAAGGAATTGAAACAAATCAAAAATGCAAAAAATCATAAAAAACACAAATCATGGGATCTCCATATATTATGAAGATATCTTTCATATCTTTTGATATTTTTTACAATATAATCTTATCTCCGATAGTAACTTCCGAAACAAACTCATACATAGCCATGTTCCAGTCTTTGGAAATTTGGGGGCTGTCTCATGACCATTGTGAGAGAGCATTATACTTGGTTTTTGTTCCTAGGTTAATAAGACGAAGTATATCATGGGACAAAAATCCCAATTTTATAACCAGCCACACATGAAAGCTGGCTCCTATGTGAAGCCTGTAAATTGATCAGCAATATAATGCTGGCCCCAGTCTGAATACTGTTTGCCCTCATGAACGGTTCCTACTCTTCCCCCCTAAAGATCAAATATTACAACAGATAACTCTATTTTTAGCATACATATAGTTTATGCAAAAGGCTCATGATTGCGCATCCATACCTCTTTGTTTGACCTTGGGGCTTGAAATCAATTTTGACCTGCTCTTCTTTTGATGTATTGCAGCTGGGCATTATCATCTAAATATTATTCTAGCTTCACATCATAGAGTGGTAGCCTGATTTTTAAGCTATGTTACATGGACTTTTCAAGATAAATCAAATACCTATCGAACATTCGATAGTTAGACAAGGGTGTGGGATATGCGTCCAATATTTTCCATTGGACACATTTATACTAGATACTATCATTATATGTGTACATTTTTGTATAATGGCTATAAAATGAGTAAATATCTTTTTGACAAAGTATGTTACATATATCTGTGAGTGAAATCCCACATCTCCTAGGTATTAAAGTAATGTGAAGTATGTAAGTGTGAGGGCACCCTCACCTCAGCAGCTAACTTTTGGAGTTGAATGGGTAAGGTGCGTGTCCCTGGTTTGCACGTGGCAAGTGCTACTGAGTGAGCGCACTACATGTGAGGGAGGGTATGAAACAAAATCCCACATCACGTATGTACCAAAATAATGTGAAGTATATAAGCTAGCTTTTGGAGTTGAATTCTACCCAAGACCCCTTAAATTTGAGATTTGATGGGCCTGACCTCTAGATATGCATCCACACCCGAGGCCATGTAACATAGAATTTGAGCTAGCTTCTTTGAAACCAAAAAAAAAAAAAAGACTTGGCCTAAAACTTTGGCACACGCCCTTAATCTTTTGACTTTTCAAATGGCTTTTTCAGATAATCATGTTTGGCAACCTTGTTAGCTTTTAGGCTTTTAATGCAAAATGACCAATGTGCCCTCTATAAAAATGCATTGTCATGAAAACTTTCTAATGGCATTCTCTCAATTGTTAAGGGAAAAATGTGGAAAATGCTAAACCACAACAGGTTTGGCAACCATGGAAAATAATAATAATAATAATAATAAAACCTAAAAGGTGAGCTTCTTTGCTTTTTCATGGGCCATTGGGTGTGCCAAATGAGGCTAGGGCTTTTTGGCTGTTTGGGCTAAAATGCCAAAAAGCCCAGATTAAAGTTGGCAGCCAATTGGGGTTAGCTGTGCAAAAAGTTATAAGTTTGTAAGTACTACCTCTTTCATCAAACACAATTCATTTTCCATAACCATTGAACCTAGGGATTGCCATTAGATGAATTCATGTAGCTGTGTTTTGGATAAAGTTTATCCAAGAATGCAGTGCTTTCTGTCAGAATCCAAACCTTGATTAGTACTGAAGATTTTGTGACATGATACAATTTATAATATTCTTCATTTAATGGCTTTAGTCTTGAGTTGTAATGACTTCCTTTGAAAGAACATCATGAATTGTGGAATGACTCTTTTTCTTTTTTCTTTTCACTGATGCCAGCAAAAGGACTGCAAACTGGAAAGTTTGCTTTGTGTCCCGCAAACCGGATCACGTGTACTTCTCTTGCAGTTGCAGGTGAGTGGAATATGATTTCTTCTTTGTTATATCTTATATTTGGAGAGCAAATTATGAATCAACAATTGATTGGTTTTGTGTAAGTGTTTTTCAGAAACAGTTGTAGTGAAACTCACTTAAAATTTATAGATTTTTTTTTTTTGTTTTTTGGTATTAGCATAATGATAATGGAGGTTCTAAGAATAGAACTATGTGGTGTAGTATTATCTACTGGAGAACATATATTTTTCATGGCCATATTTATAGATAACATTCTTTTTTCAATGGACGTTTAGTTCTTCTATCGGAATGACAGTATTGCTTGCTATTAGCAAAAATAAACAAATAAAATAATTGTAAGGATCTTTCCCCTGCATAACATCAACTATAGTTGTTAAATCACTCCTAGTTGCTGTTAAGGTGCTTGTATTTTCTGGTTTGTACAACAGCAATTCAGGCAGTCTCTCTCCCTAAAGCTTTGAGACCGCCCATTGGCTAAAATTGACAAGGCAAACAACTTATTTGATTAGGGTAGTTGGTGAAACTGTAGCTATAGCTGTAGCTCCTGATCAACGCTGAGAACTGATTTAATGTTTAGCAACCTAAGAGAAGGTGGTGTTGGTGAACTTGTAAGAGAAGGTAGTGTTGGTGAATTTGTAATGGGGTGAACTTGTAATGGGTTAGGGCATGGGCGTTCAGATCCTCTAGAGTGAACATTTGTAGAGCGTTTTGTGGAGTGAATCAAAGCAACATCGTTTTGATTAATGTTAAAATAATAATAATAATAATAATAAATTATTAAAAAAAGGAAAGACAGAAAATAGCATCTCTGGTGTGCCCTCCTCGTTGGCGCCATCTTCTTCTTCTTCTTCTTCTTCTTCTTCTTCTTCTTCCTCTTTTGAAACCCTAACCCTAGTTTTGAAAACCCATATTACAACTTCTTCTCCCTCTGAAACCCCTAGTGGCGGTTGCAATCTGGGTTGGCGGTAGTGGGTGGTGATGGCAGCGACGATGGGTGGGCAATGATGATGGCAGTGGCGGTGGATCACAATCTATTTTGGATTTTGGGGAAGGAAGGAGGAGAGAAGGGAGCGGCGGTTGCGATCTAGGTTTGCACTGGTGGGCGGTGATGGCAGCAGTGGTGGGCGGTGAGCGGTGGTGGCAACGACGGTGGATCACAAGATGAGCTTGCGGTGGTGGTGGATCTAGATCTAGGGTTAGGGTTTCGGAGAAAAGGATGGCTCCAACAAGAATGTAGGATAGCGCTGGCGGCTCTTCAGTGAACCGTCTGTCTGCTGCTGTTGTTGTTTGTTTGTTTGTTTGTTTTTTTTTTTGTTTAAACATTAACCAAAATGATGTTGTTTTGATTCACTCCACAAGCCACTCTAGACGGATTCACCCCAGAGGATCTGGATGCAGGGGCTGGATTCTGGGTTTAGATGCACTTTGGCCATACCTTCAATTGGGGTCCCACTCCCATATGTACGTAATTACAAGGGGGTTTCTTCATACTGTGGTGTCTGGCTTTCCAGTATTTTATTGAAATTGTATAGTTGGTCGTAGATGTGTCTTCCCACTGAATATGCTCCTCCTTGATAATCATTTTCTGTAACTAAAACAGCAGTTGCAGCGCAACATGTCTCTGGATAATGTTTTTTTTTACGTTTCATTTGTTTGTTTTGTTTTTTTACTTCAACTAAATAATAAAATATCAAACTGCTGATGAGGATTTGAGGGAGGGTAATTCTATTTCCATACATAAAATTCTCTCAGTGCACATCTTTTTTTCCAGACACACACACAATGAATTTGAAATTTTATATTTTTGTTAGTGCATGTCATAATCTTACCAAAAATGCCCTCTTCTTTTTCATGATTCAAACCCTAAACCTAACGCCCTAATTCTCATTTTCTTCATTCATTGCTGACTAGCCACAACTCCCTCTCCCGAAAACTTGTACCACCGCTGCCACTCTCATCGTTCTTCTATCATCAGCCGCCATATTACCAATCTATCTGCATTTTTGTGTTTACTGGCCTTCGAAGGTTTTTGTTGGTAGATTATCATCTTATATCCATTTCAAACTAATGTATATTCTGCAATGTAAGTGTTTAGATGGTCAGTGATTCTCAATTCATTCAGCTTTGTATCCCTGGGATTGCTTTTATCCTCAACATCCACGTCACTCTGGGATTCCATTTTACTCAATATATTCATGACATTCTCTTTTGTTGATTGACATTCTCCTTTGTCAGGAATTAGGGTTTTGGATGAGGAAAATAAGATTATTTTGATTATTTTATTTCAGGACAAAATTATAATAAAAAAAAGATTCATTAAGTGTGTGCACTAAGAGTATTTGGTGTGTGGAAATAGAATTATCATTTGAGGGAGCTTCTATTTGCACGCCACATATTATTTCGGTTCTCATTATTTTTTAACGGGTGATTCTATTTACACACTACTAATACTCTCAATACACATCATTACTTACTCGACACCATAATTTTTAGGGTTTAAAAATATTTTAATTCACACCTTAACTTTTCATTACTAACCCTACATTAACACACCACTAACTATTTGAATACATACTTTTTCACCAAAAACTCTTCATTTTCAGCACTAGACACAACAAAAACCCTACAATCTTCAGAACAGAGACCATCTTCATCGATTTTGATCTCCATCGCCAGCGGTGGTTTCATTCGGCTTCCATCTTTGCAGGTGTTGATATCCATAGTTGGTGTTGAACTTTTTTCGTGTCTCATCTCGTCATCTTGTCGTTTCAGAACACCAGCGGCATGTTTCATTCAACCTCCATCTTCGTCGGTGTTGATCTTCATTGTCAGTTTTGAACTCGTCTTTCGTCATCATTTCAAATTCATCAAATTAGTCATGTTCATAAATATAGAGTTGAACAAACTTAATGTGTTTAAAAATTTATATTTGAACAATGAATAAAAATTTAATTTATTTTAGCCGAATTAACTTAAAATATTCAATTTTTTATATATGAACATTTAATATTTGGTCACTTAATAATATGAACAAAATTGTTCTGTTCAAATATAAATAATCAAATGTTGTGTAAAAGTTTAACTCTGATTATCCGAACACGATGAACAAACTTTTCAACATACGAACGAGATAAATAAAAAACTAAAAAACGATGTCATAAACTAACATGTTCAATATTCAAATCAACGGTTTCAATGTTTATATCATAATCAATCATTTCAATGTCATCCATTGTATGCAAATCTTCAAAACTAATTGATTTCAATATTCTCAAACCCTAAATCTTCAAAGGCTATAATGTTTTGAGTTTAAAAAATAAGTATAATGGAGAAGAGAATCAAGTGAGTTAATTGATAATAAATGATGTCATAGTTGTATGTTAATGGTGAAGATGATGAAGAAATATAATGTTTATATGTTAAAACCCCAAACCCTATAGGAATAATGGTTTGTGAAGAATATTTTGTGTTTTTAAATATGAAAATTTTGAATGGATAGAATACACCTCATGTTGTCTTTCATGGTCATTTTATTAGATGTTATTGAAATATAAATTTAATATATTAATGGTATGTATTGAGAATGTTAGTGGTGTGTAAATAGAATCACATTTTTCTAATTTTTTTAATTACGATCTTGTCCTTAAAGCAAATTACCGTTAAAGACAAATGGTATACCTCTCTAATCCCATCACACCGACCGCTACCTTTTGTCGCTATAAACCCTAACTGTGGTAACCAACATCGTTCTCCCAGTTACAGATAGCAAAATTTTCCAATCCGATTGCATTTCTTTCCACTCGATTTTATTAATGAAAAAAAGAGCTAAGTATTATGCAAATTTAACATTATAAAATTTAATATAATTATGTCAAAATTGTAACTTTTTTTTTAAAGCCCAAGTATAATTTACCCATTACATTATTATGGTAGTAGTATTAGACTAATAGTATAACCCTATATGTGGTAATCAAACTTTTTATTGGAAAAATTGTTGATAAATTCACGTTGATGGCTGCATGAGGTATTAGGTATAATAATTGATTTTTATTGGTTATAAAGTTTTTTTTTTTTTTAAACTATAAAAAAGAGAATGTTCTGAGGTGTCAATATTGCATCCGTGGGCCAAGGCCCCAGGGTAGCCAGTTGTCTGCCTGATTTAATCTAGTCTAAAGGAAGGGACCTACCACCGAAGCTCCAATAGAGCCCAACCACACGCCACAGACAAGTTTAGGTTTCGAGAGGAGTACAAGTGAGGTCTCCAAAGAAAGTCAGCTACAAAACAGCGAAATTCGCTCCTCCCAAGAATTGAACCTGGGTCACGCCTGTAGAGAAAGATGCCTTCTCCACTAGGCCACCATCTCCTGTGATTTTAGTTATAAAAAGATAAATGCATGACATTTCATGGTTGGTAAATACATACATATGGTTTTTTGAACAGATTACATACATACAAATGATGGAAAGCACAATTCTTGATATTTTTGCATTTTGGGAACATTTTGCATTAAATTTTTTGAAAAGCTTATAACTTGAGTTTTATAAATTTGTTTTTAAAAATTTTGATATATGTGGATTTGTCTTTTCACAAACTTTCAAAGAAGATAAATGTGAAATATGAAATTTCAAAAATAATATAAAATAAGTGAATAGATTGATTTTTCGATCAATCAAAACAAGGAAACAAATTTTATTTTATTTTTTTTAAATTTTAACAAGTGCTTGAAATCGTCTTTGGCAATTTCAGAGGATAGATATTAAAAAAAAATACATCTAATAAAGAAAATCTAAAATGGATTAGCAAGTGCAAAGTTAGAACTCTTGAACTTTTAATACCATAATGAATTTTTTTTATACTGCTTTAGGTGGGGGTGACAAACCTCAGGTCGGGCTTGTACTATATCTCAAGCCTGGTCTTGAAAAAAAAAAAAAAATCAATTTCCAATTTTCCCACTAAACCCAATAAATATGAGTTATTATTTTTTTTAATTTTTGTCTTGAATGGATATTAAATTATTTAGATCCTTTTATTTATTATTTAAATTTAGAATGTTAAAAAAATTTAATGATAAATAAATATGATTTTCAACAAATGTTTTAATTTAGGATAAATTACTATTAGGTCCTAATTTTTAGATTTAATTCCTATCAACTCCTATTAAAAATAATTCATAGTAAAATCATCGTTAAAAATAATTTTTTATGACGATTTTTTGCATGTCTTTAAAAATTGATAATTAGTGACTTTTTTTTATCACAATTTTTATAAATTGTTGCTAAATCTAATAATTAGTGACATTCTTATGTGATGAATTTTTTAAACTATTGCTATAAAGTAGAAAATTGATAACTTTTATTGTGAGAATTTTTTTAAGTTGTCACTAAAACTTATAATTAGTGATATTTTTGTGATAATTTTTAAACTGTTATTCAAAATTAACAATTAATGACGCTTTTTAATAATATTTGATAAAAAAATGCTATTAATTCTCATAGGATTTATTGGATAATAAATCTATACCTACACGTAAGTCTCCCTTTAATTTAAACCCTAAAAAAATATATGTTAGTCTTTTTGTTTTTTTTCTACTTTATTTTATAATGAAAATAATATAAAACAATAATTAATATTTTATAAATGGACAAGTGGGCTGAACTCTTTAACCAAAATCCAACCCCAATATTAAAAGATTACTCAATCCAAAAATTCAAATTTAAGTTTTGTTTGATTAAAGATAAAAAAACTGAATAAGTTTGTCGGACAAGTTTAAATAAAATGACCAAAATACCCATTCATATACGTTAAACAAATCAAACCTTTCGTTGTCGGTCTCTTTCGCTCCGTTGCTGACTGTCGATCTCTTCCATTCCGTCATCGCTCGTCGATCTTTCTTCCTCTGTCGCCACGCTATTGCGCCTCTTAGATCCGATCAATCTCTGTAATCGTGTCGTCTCGATCTCCGTTGTCGCGTACTTTCAATCTTCGCTTCTCAGATCAAGATTGTTAATATAGTATATTAAGATATATTAGGATATTCTTTGTATATATCTGTTATAATATATTCTCTGTATATACTTATCTTCTCTCCTATATAAATAAGTGTGTACCTATTCATTTATACATTGAATACAAAAGTTCTCTTTTCTCTTCTCTTTCTACTCTTATAACATGGTATCAGAGCAAAAGGTTTTAATACTTTGAGAAAACTGAGTATGGACCACGGCAGAGAAATCAAAATAAACCTGTTTATGTTCAAACCAATCTTTGAGAAGAAATATCCAAGTATAACGAGAAAAATCATCAACAAAAATCACAAAATATCTAGAACCCCCCATGGTCGGGGTAGGGAAGGGTCCCCATATATCAAAATGCACAGGAGCAAACAGGGCAATAGAAATAGAATTACCTTTATTAAAAGGTAATGCAGGCTGTTTAGCAAGTTAACAAGGTAAACAATCAATATTTTCATAACTAACACGACCTAACCGACCACCAGAAACCAAAGTTTTTAAATGACCAAAAGAGACATGTCCTACACGACAATGCCAAAGGTGAAAAGAAGACATAGAAGTAGAAACAGCGGAAGAGGCACATAGAAGCAGTAGTAGATGATGTAGATGGAATGCGAAGATAAAGAAGCTCGAACAGACGTACATGCCTACGGCCTATCCCAAAGATCTGTTTCGTCTGAGGGTTTCGCAACAAACAACCATTGGCAGAAAAAGTGACGGTGAGACCAAGATCACACAATTGACCAATAGAGATAACGTTTAATTTAAGAGCAGGGATGTAATAAACATTAGAAAGAGATACAGTGGAAGTAAAAATTTGACCAATTTGACTAATAGACATATGAGAACCATCAACAGTATATATAGAGGGAACAGAAAAGGATGATGAGATAGAAGAAAATATAGTAGAATCAGAGGTCATATGATTACAGCAGGCGGAATCAAAATACCATGAAGGATTACCTGATGTGACTGAAAGAGCAGGATAAGGAAGAGTACCAGATTTGGCGAGAACCTACTGGATAATGGACTCAACTTCATCCATAGAAAATGATGGAGCAATAGGATCAGTAGGGTGGGGAGTGCAAGAACTCTCTGATGCAGCAGTGTTATAGTATATTCTCTGTATATACTACTTATCTTTTCTCCTATATAAAGGCGTGTGTACCTATTCATTTATATATTGAATACAAGAGTTCTCTTTTCTATTAAAAGATATTATTGAAATATAAATTTAATATATTAATGGTATGTATTGAGAATGTTAGTGGTGTGTAAATAGAATCACATTTTTCTAATTTTTTTAATTACGATCTTGTCCTTAAAGCAAATTACCGTTAAAGACAAATGGTATACCTCTCTGATCCCATCACACCGACCGCTACCTTTTGTCGCTGTAAACCCTAACTGTAGTAACCAACATCGTTCTCCCAGTTACAGATAGCAAAATTTTCCAATCCGATTGTATTTCTTTCCACTCGATCTTATTAATGAAAAAAAGTGCCAAGTATTATGCAAATTTAACATTATAAAATTTAATATAATTATGTCAAAATTATAACTTTTTTTTTAAAGCCCAAGTATAATTTACCCATTACATTATTATGGTAGTAGTATTAGAGTAATAGTATAACCCTATATGTGGCAATCAAACTTTTTATTTGAAAAATTGTTGATAAATTCACGTTGATGGCTGCATGAGGTATTAGGTATAATAATTGATTTTTATTGGTTATAAAGTTTTTTTTTATGAACTATAAAAAAAAAAAAAAGAATGCTTTGAGGTGTCATTATTGCATCCGTGGGCCCAGGCCCCAGGGTAGCCAGTTGTCTGCCTGATTTAATCTAACCCAAAGGAAGGGACCCACCACCGAAGCACCAATAGAGAGCTCAACCACACGTCACAGACGAGCTTAGGTTTCGAGGGGAGTACAGGCGAGGTCTCCGAAGAAAGCCATCTACGAAACAACGAAATTCGCTCCTCTCAAGAATTGAACCTGGGTCACGCCTGTAGAGAGAGATGCCTTCTCCACTAGGTCACTATCTTCGGTGATATTAGTTATAAAAAGATAAATGCATGACATTTCATGGTTGGTAAGTACATACATATGGTTTTTTGAACAGATTACATACATACACATGATGGAAAGCACAGTTCTTGATATTTTTGCATTTTGTGAATATTTTGTGATAAATTTTTTGAAAAGCTTATAACTTGAGTTTTATAAATTCGTTTTTAAAAATTTTGATATATGTGGATTTGTCTTTCTCACAAACTTTCAAAAAAGATAAATATGAAATATGAAATTTCAAAAATAATATAAAATAAGTGAATAGATTGGTTTTTCGATCAATCAAAACAATGAAACAAATTTTTTTTTTAACCTTTACAAGTGCTTGAAATCATCTTTGGCAATTTCTAAGGATAGATATTGAAAAAAATACATCTAATAAAGAAAATCTAAAATGGATTACCAGGTGCAAAGTTAGAACTGTTGAACTTTTAATACCATAACGAATTTTTTTTTATACTGCTTTAGGTAGGGGTGACAAACCTTAGGTCGGGCTTGCACTATATCTCAAGCCTGGTCTTGAAAAAAAAAAAAATTTCCAATTTCCAATTTTCCCACTTAACCCAATAAATATGAGTTATTCTTTTTTTTAATTTTTGTCTTGAATGGATATTAAATTATTTAGATCCTTTTATTTATTATTTAAATTTAGAATGTTAACAAAATTCAATGATAAATAAATATGATTTTCAACAAATGTTTTAATTTAGGATAAATTACTATTAGGTCCTAATTTTTAGATTTAATTCCTATCAACTCCTATTGAAAATAATTCATAGTAAAATCGTCGTTAAAAATAATGTTTTATGACGATTTTTTTGCATGTCTTTAAAAATTGATAATTAGTGACTTTTTTTATCACAATTTTTATAAATTGTTGCTAAAACTTATAATTAGTGACATTTTTATGTGATGAATTTTTTAAACTATCGTTGTAAGTTGGAAATTGATAACTTTTTTTGTGACAATTTTTTTAAATTGTCACTAAAACTTATAATTAGTGATAATTTTTAAACTGTTATTCAAAATTAACAATTAGTGATGCTTTTTAATAATATTTAATAAAAAATACTATTAATTCTCACAGGATCTATTGAATATTAAATCTATACCTACACATAAGTCTCCCTTTAATTTAAACCCTAAAAAAATATATGTTAGTCTTTGTGTATTTTTTCTACTTCATTTTATAATTAAAATAATATAAAACAATAATTAATATTTTGTAAATGGACAAGTGGGCTGAACTTTTTAACTAAAATCCAACCCCAATATTAAAAGATTACTCGATCCAAAAATTCAAATTTAAATTTTGTTTGATTAATGATCAAAAAACTGAATAAGTTTGTCGGACAAGTTTAAATAAAATGACCTATACGTTAAACAAATCAAACCTTTCGTTGTCGGTCTCTTTCACTCTGTTGCTGACTGTCGATCTCTCCCACTCCATCATCACTCGTCGATCTTTCTTCCTCTGTCGCCACACTATCGTGCCTCTTAGATCCAATTGATCTCTGCCATCATGCCGTCTCAATCTCTGTTGTCGCGTCATTTCAATCTTTGCTTCTCAGATCAAGATTGTTAATATAGTATATTAAGATATATTAGGATATTTATAGCGATCCTGGTTTTGACCCGACCTTTGTTGTATTCCAAACTCAAGTTACGTGGCTTAGTATTGCACCCATGTCTTGTTTTCCTCCTTTAACTCTTTGAATTTGAGCTTTGGAATATGTTGGGCGTGTTTGGAACAAGTTGGTTGCTAGTTGGTCTAGACTGTTGTTGCCCAGATTTTGGACTCTTTGCTCGAGCAAGGCTTCTTGCGCTCGAGCGAGCTTTTTGTAATTTGTTTCTTCGATCGAGCAAGGTTTCTTGCACTCGAGCCAGAATTGAGAGTCCTCAGGTTTCTTTCCCGAACGCAGAATTTCTGGGAAGGTGAAGTGCTTCACTCGAGCGAGGCTTCTTGCACCTCGCTCGAGCGTTCGTGTGCGTCTGTAAAACTTCTTAAGCTTTTCATTTTATGCTCGAGCGACACTTCTTGCACTCGAGCAAGGTCACTTGTTATGTCTGGTCGCTCAAGCGATAACTCCTTCGCTCGAGTGAAGGTCGCGTATATCAGTTCACCATAGGGTGATTTTATATCACTTTTGATCTTCTTTTTCCCTAAGAACCCTAACCCGACTCTTTCTGTCTCTAAAACTCTCTCTCTCTCTCTCTCTCTCTCTCTCTCTATAAATACACCTTGATTTGGGGGTCTCTCAACCTTAGTTCCTTTGTTAAAAAGGTAGAGCACCTTGAGGGCTCCGTGTTGATCTAAATAGATCGTGGTGTCGGCTTGTTTGAAGTGTCTCCACCTTCTCTTTTGCTCTCCTAACGTTGAGGTAGGGATATTCTACTCTTTAATATGAATTTTAACCTAGGTATTGGTCATTTTGTATAAATTGTGGAATTTGAGAGGATTTGGGTGAAACTAGGGTTTGGGTTCGAATTTAGAAAGAGGGGTTTTCTACTTTTGGGCTCCACATATGTATGGGAGGTCTTGAACATGATATTACTTAAGCATAATTGGTGAAATTGGGTCTTGGGGTTAATATTTGGAAAAATGGAAACTTGCCCTAATTTGTATTAAATAAATTATTTTGTATAAATAATGAAATTGATGTGGGAAATATGAAATTGGAAAGGTGTATAAATGATTGGTGTAGTTGGATTTGTTAAGTCACTCACCTATGGAAATTTGATAAATTATCTGTTTGATAGATTGTATATCTGTTTAGAAATATCTATTTTGGGCTATCGGTAAAGAATAGCTATGATTGTTTTAGAAACTGCATAAGGATTAAGTGAATTGAAACTAATCATTTGAATTATGTCATTGAATATGACGGTTTGATTAAACTATTGAATACGTGACTTGGTTAGTCATTGTATATGGCAACGCTTTTAAATACATTGTATATGTATCATTGTTTGGGAGGAGATAGGGGATGGGCTCCATTGAAAACTAAGTTGGCTGGAGTGTCTAGGGTGAAAGTCCCGAAATCTTATATATATATGGGTGTCGATTCCCTCGGATGTGAATTCCGTAAAATGGCAAAAAAATAGAAATGTTGGATTGATGAATGTATTGAATTGTAAACCACTAAGGTGTAGTTTCATTTTGGTTGATTAGATGATAATGAATTTGGTAAATAGATTAATCCGAAATGGATGAATAGAAATGGATTGAGGTATGGTTATCTACATTGAATGGTCTTGGAAAGAATATGTGTTGGTTATGAATATTGCACATTTATCTGATACTTATCTTCATTAAATCTCATATACTGTTTTAGCATATATCTCTACTGGGCTTTGGCTCACCCTACTTGAGAAACCATTTTCAGGTACAAGTGACATGCCGCCTCCAAGGATATAGCTTGGGAGGTTTAAGGGCTGAAGGCCACTTTGTTATTTTGTTTTGTGTTAAATGTTTGTTCAAGCCGAAGGTTTTATATGTATGGAGGTAGATGTTGTAGTTTCAGAATGAACATTTTTGAAAGTATAATGCATGTAATGCCTCTTCTAATATAAACTCTGATGAATGATTGTGTAACATTTTCTATCATATCTATGAATCTCTTGAGTTGGTTTATCCTCTCTATTTTGAGGGCGTGACAATATTATTTGTATATATCTGTTATAATATATTCTCTGTATATACTTATCTTCTCTCCTATATAAAGAAGTATGTACCTATTCATTTATACATTGAATACAAGAGTTCTCTTTTCTCTTCTCTTTCTACTCTCATAACATATTATCAGAGCGAAAGGTTTTAATAGTTTGAGAAAACTGAGTATGGACCATGGCAGAGAAATCATAATAAACCTATTTAAGTTCAGACCGGTTTTTGAGAAGAGATATCCAAGTATAACGAGAAAAATTATCAACAAATATCACAAAATATCTAGACCCCCCCATGGTCGGGGTGGGGGAGGGTCCCCATATATCAAAATGCACAGGAGCAAACGGGGCAATAGAAATAGAATTGCTTTTATTAAAAGGTAATGCAGGCTGTTTAGCAAGTTGACAAGGTAAACAATCAACATTTTCAGAACTAACACGACCTAACTGACCACCAGAAACCAAAGTTTTTAAATGACCAAAAAAGACATGTTCTATACGACAATGCTAAAGATGAAAAGAAGACATAGAAGTAGAAGCAGCGGAAGTAGAAGTAGAAGCAGCAGTAGATGATGTAGATAGAATGCGAAGATAAAGAATCTTGAACAGACGTCCACGCCTACGGCCTATCCCAAGGATCTATTTCGTCTGAGGGTTTTGCACCAAACAACCAGTAGCAGAAAAAGTGACGGTGAGACCAAGTTTACACAATTGACCAATAGAGATAAGGTTTAATTTAAGAGCAGAAATGTAATAAACATTAGAAAAAGATACAGTGGAAGTAAAAATTTGACCAATTTGACTAACAGACATATGAGAACCATCAACAGTATATATAGAGGGAACAGAAAAGGATGATGAGATAGAAGGAAATATAGTAGAATCAGAGGTCATATGATTACAGCAGGCGGAATCAAAATACCATGAAAGATTACCTGATGTGACTGAAAGAGCAAGATAAGGAAGAGTACCAGATTTGGCAAGAACCTACTGGATAATGGACTCAACTTCATCCATAGAAAATGATGGAGCAATAGGATTAGTAGGGTGGGGAGTGCAAGAACTCTCTGATGCAGCAGTGTTATAGTATATTCTCTGTATATACTACTTATCTTCTCTCCTATATAAAGGAGTGTGTACCTATTCATTTATATATTGAATACAAGAGTTCTCTTTTCTATTAAAAGATATTATTGAAATATAAATTTAATATATTAATGGTATGTATTGAGAATGTTAGTGGTGTGTAAATAGAATCACATTTTTCTAATTTTTTTAATTACGATCTTGTCCTTAAAGCAAATTACTGTTAAAGACAAATGGTATACCTCTCTGATCCCATCACACCGACCGCTACCTTTTGTCGCTGTAAACCGTAACTGTAGTAACCAACATCGTTCTCCCAGTTACAGATAGCAAAATTTTCCAATCCAATTGTAATTCTTTCCACTCGATTTTATTAATGAAAAAAAGAGCCAAGTATTATGCAAATTTAACAATATAAAATTTAATATAATTATGTCAAAATTATAACTTTTTTTTTAAAGCCCAAGTATAATTTACCCATTACATTATTATGGTAGTAGTATTAGACTAATAGTATAACCTATATGTGGTAATCAAACTTTTATTGGAAAAATTGTTGATAAATTCACGTTGATGGCTGCATGAGGTATTAGGTATAATAATTGATTTTTATTGGTTATAAAGTTTTTTTTTAATGAACTATAAAAAAAAAAAAAAGAATGCTCTGAGGTGTCATTATTGCATCCGTGGGCCCAAGCCCAAGGGTAGCCAGTTGTCTACCTAATTTAATCCAACCCAAAGGAAGGAACCCATCACCGAAGCACCAATAGAGCTCAACCACATGCCACAAATGAGCTTAGGTTTCGAGGGGAGTACAAGCGAGGTCTCTGAAGAAAGCCAGCTACGAAACAGCGAAATTCGCTCCTCCCAAGAATTGAACCTGGGTCACGCCTGTAGAGAGAGATGCCTTCTCCACTAGGCCACCATCTCCGGTGATATTAGTTATAAAAAGATAAATGCATGACATTTCATGGTTGGTAAGTACATACATATGGTTTTTTGAACAGATTACATACATACATATGATGGAAAGCACAGTTCTTGATATTTTTGCATTTTGTGAATATTTTGTGCTAAATTTTTTGAAAAGCTTATAACTTGAGTTTTATAAATTCGTTTTTAAAAATTTTGATATATGTGGATTTGTCTTTTCACAAACTTTCAAAAAAGATAAATATGAAATATGAAATTTCAAAAATAATATAAAATAAGTGAATAGATTGGTTTTTCGATCAATCAAAACAATGAAACAAATTTTTTTATTTTTTATTTTTACAAGTGCTTGAAATCATCTTTTGCAATTTCAGATGATAGGTATTGAAAAAAACACATCAAATAAAGAAAATCTAAAATGGGTTACCAACTGCAAAGTTAGAACTGTTGAACTTTTAATACCATAACGAATTCTTTTTATACTGCTTTAGGTAGGGGTAACAAACCTCAGGTCGGGCTTACATTATCTCTCAAGCCTGGTATTGAAAAAAGAAAAAAAAAATTCAATTTCCAATTTTCCCACTTAACCCAATAAATATGTGTTATGATTTTGGGAAAATTATTTATAAGTCCTATTAGGGAGACTTGTGCTACATTTGGTCCCACAAAAAAACTTATGTTCCCATAAGTCCTGTGGGAAGTTTCTTGACACATTTACCCTCAATATTAGTTGTTAATATCATAAATAATAATAAAACCATATATAGGGAAATTGATATAAACGTAACGTAACGTGACACCTACATAAACGTAACGTGACACCTATACATAACGTGACATCTACATAAACGTAACGTAACGTGACACCTACATAAACATAACGTGACACCTATATAAACGTAACGTAACATATCTACATAAACGTAACATAACGTGACACCTATGATTTATGGTACTATTCAATTTTTTTATTAAGTTTGATTATAATATCTTATACGAATCAAATAAGCGAAAAACTCTTTTGTCAAACCATTAAAATAAAATTTAAAAAATCTTCAACATTTCTTATAAGATTCTAATATTTTGTAATTTTCGATAGTCCAACTTATTATCATTATAAAATAATAATAATAATATATTTTTTTTAAAGTATGAAAGTGGATGCCAGGATTTTAAATTTTCAATAGTCCAAACCCATGATCACAAGCTTCCTTAGATATTGACCTCTTCCTTCTCACCAACGTAAGTATTTAGAGAGTCATTCATGTTCAAATTTTTCATCTTATCAGGAAGCATATTTGCTGAGCTTCCATCCAAAGAATTACTGCACTTATTAATGTTCCCAAAGGCAGACTTCTTATCATCAGCACTACAATTAAGATTACTTCCATCAACCTCCCCGAAATCTTTAATATTCAATTTCTTCAACTCAGTCGGAAGTTCTGATGCCACACTCGTACCAAATAAATCTGTGGGGTTCGATTGGAGATTTCAAGGGCTGTGATGAGAGGTGTACGAGTTATTATCGTGAATCGAGGTGTATGGAATCGGAGAGAAGAGAGCAGAGATCAGCAAGTAGAAGAAGAGAGATGGGTTTCCATTCTTATATAAAAAATGTTATACATTGGGGATCAATGCTTGTGTCAATTTTTTTATTTTTTTTAATCATATTATCATAGATCATATTTATATAAAATGTAATATGACACCAACATATAATATTTTTACATTCAATTTTAAAAAATAAAAACTTATTAAGTTTGCGAACCGTAACGTGACACGTTACGTTACGTTTATGTAAGTGTCACGATACATTTATATAAGTGTCACATTACGTTTATAAATGTGTCACGTTACGTTACGTTTATGTAGGTGTCACGTTACGTTCATATTGGTGTCACGTTACGTTACGTTTATATTGGTGTCACGTTACGTTACGTATATATAGATGTCACGTTACGTTACGTTTATATAAGTGTCACGTCACGTTATGTTTATGTAGGATCTTATGGAATACATTCTTATGAAAATAGGACTTGAGAGTCTATAAGAAATTACATAGGACTTACCCTAGCATAAGAGTCTGAAAAAGGACTTATAAATAAGTCTCCCTATGATTTTTTTAATTTTTGCCTTGAATGGATATTAAATTATTTAGATTCTTTTAATTATTATTTAAACTTAGAATGCTAACAAAATTCAATGATAAATAAATATGATTTTCAAAAAATGTTATAATTTAGGATAAACTATTATTAGGTCCTAATTTTTTGATTTAATTCCTATCAACTCCTATTGAAAATAATTCATAGTAAAATCGTCGTTAAAAATAATTTTTTATGACGATTTTTTGCATGTCTTTAAAAATTGATAATTAGTGACTTTTTTTATCACAATTTTTATAAATTGTTGCTAAAACTTATAATTAGTGACATTTTCACGTGATGAATTTTTTAAACTATCGTTGTAAGTAGAAAATTGATAACTTTTTTTGTGACAATTTTTTTTAAATTGCCACTAAAACTTATAATTTGTGATACTTTTTGTGATAATTTTTAAACCGTTATTCAAAATTAACAATTAGTAACGCTTTTTAATAATGTTTGATAAAAAATGCTATTAATTCTCACAGGATCTATTGAATATTAAATCTATACCTACACGTAAGTCTCCCTTTAATTTAAACCCTAAAAAAAATATATGTTAGTCTTTTTATATTTTTTCTACTTTATTTTATAATTAAAATAATATAAAACAATAATTATTATTTTATAAATGGACAAGTGGGTTGAACTCTTTAACCAAAATCCAACCCCAATATTAAAAGATTACTCGATCCAAAAATTTAAATTTAAAATTTGTTTGATTAAAAAAAAAAAAAAATGAATAAGTTTGTCGGACAAGTTTAAATAAAATGACCAAAAAACCCATTCATATACGTTAAATAAATCAAACCTTTCGCTGTCGGTCTCTTTCGCTCCGTTACTGATTGTCGATCTCTCCCACTCTGTCATCGCTCGTCGATCTTTCTTCCTCTGTCGCCGCGCTATCGCACCTCTTAGATCCGATCGATCTCTGCCATCGTGCCGTCTCGATCTCCGTTGTCCCGTCGTTTCAATCTTCGCTTCTCAAATCAAGATTGTTAATATAGTTTATTAAGATATATTAGGATATTATTTGTATATATCTGTTATAGTATATTCTCTGTATGTACTTATCTTCTCTCCTATATAAAGAAGTGTGTACCTATTCATTTATACATTGAATACAAGAGTTCTCTTTTCTCTTCTCTTTCTACTCTCATAACATGGAATCAGAGCGAAAGATTTTAATAGTTTGAGAAAACTAACTATGGACCATGGTGGACAAATCATAATAAACCTATTTAAGTTCAGACCGGTTTTTGAGAAGAAATATCCAAGTATAACGAGAAAAATCATCAACAAAAATCACAAATATCTAGACCCCCCTATGGTCGGGGTGGGGGAGGGTCCCCATATATCAGAATGCACAAGAGCAAACGGGGCAACAGAAATAGAATTACTTTTATTAAAAGGTAATGCAGGGTGCTTAGCAAGTTGACAAGGTAAACGATCAACATTTTCAGAACTAACACGACCTAATAGACCACAAGAAACCAAAGTTTTTAAATGACCAAAAGAGACATGTCCCACGCGATAATACCAAAGGTGAAAAGAAGACATAGAAGTAAAAACAGCGGAAGAGGCAACAGAAGCAGCAGTGGATGATGTAGATGGAATGCGAAGACGAAGAAGTTCAAACAAACGTTCATGCCTACGGCCTATCCCAAGGATCTGTTTCGTCTGAGGGTTTTGCACCAAAAAACCATTAGAAGAAAAAATGACGGTGAGACCCAGTTCACACAATTGACCAATAGAGATAAGGTTTAATTTAAGAGCAGGAATGTAATAAACATTAGAAAGAGATACAGTGGAAGTAGAAATTTGACTAATTTGACTAACAGGCATATGAGAACCATCATCAGTATATATAGAGGGAATAGAAAAGGATGATGAGATAGAAAAAAATATAGTAGAATCAGAGGTCATATGATTACAGCAGGCGGAATCAAAATACCATAAAGGATTACCTGATGTGATTGAAAGAGCAAGATAAGGAAGAGTACCAGATTTGGCAAGCACCTGCTGGATAATGGACTCAACTTCATCCATAGAAAATGATGGAGCAATTAGATCAGTAGGATGGGGAGTGCAAGAACTCTCTGATGCGGTAGTGTTATAGTATATTCTCTGTATATACTACTTATCTTCTCTCTTATATAAAGGCGTGTGTACCTATTCATTTGTATATTGCATACAAGAGTTCTCTTTTCTATTAGAAGATATTATTGAAATATAAATTTAATATATTAATGGTATGTATTGAGAATGTTAGTGGTGTAATCACCATTTTTCTAATTTTTTTTAATTACAATCTTGTCCTGAAAGCAAATTATCATTAAAGACAAATGGTATACCTCTCTGATCCCATCACACCGACCGCTACCTTTTGTCACTGTAAACCCTAATTGTAGTAACCAACATCGTTCTCCCAGTTAGAGATAGCAAAATTTTCCAATCCGATTGTATTTCTTTCCACTCGATTTTACTGATGAAAAAAAGAGCCAAGTATTATGCAAATTTAACAATATGAAATTTAATATAATTATGTCAAAATTATACTATTTTTTTTAAATCCAAAGTATGATTTACCCATTACATTATTATGGTAGTAGTATTTGAGTAATAGTATAACCCTATATGTGGTAATCAAACTTTTTATTGGAAAAATTGTGATAAATTCACGTTGATGGATGCATGAGGTATTAGGTATAATAATTGATTTTTATTGGTTATAAAGTTTTTTTTTTTTTTTTTGTGAACTATAAAAAAAATGAATGCTCTGAGGTGTCATTATTGCATCCGTGGGCCCAGGCCCCAGGGTAGCCAGTTGTCTACCTGATTTAATCTTACCCAAAGGAAGGAACCCACCACCGAAGCACCAATAGAGCTCAACCACATGCCACAGAAGGGCTTAGGTTTCAAGGGGAGTACAGGTGAGGTATCCGAAGAAAGCCAACTACGAAATAGAGAAATTCGCTCCTCCCAAGAGTTGAACCTGGGTCACGCCTGTAGAGAGAGATGCCTTCTCCACTAGGCCACCATCTCCGGTGATATTAGTTATAAAAAGATAAATGCATGACATTTCATGGTTGGTAAGTACGTACATATGGTTTTTTGAACATATTACGTACATACATACATATGATGGAAAGCACAGTTCTTGATATTTTTGCATTTTGTGAATATTTTGTGTTAAATTTTTTGAAAGCTTATAACTTGAGATTTATAAATTTGGTTTTAAAATTTTTGAGATATGTGGATTTGTCTTTTCACAAACTTTCAAAAAAGATATATATGAAATATGAAATTTCAAAAATAATATAAGATAAGTGAATATATTGGCTTTTCGATCAATCAAAACAATGAAACAAATTTTTTTATTTTTTATTTTTACAAGTGCTTGAAATCGTCTTTGGCAATTTCAGAGGATAGTTATTTAAAAAAATACATCTAATAAAGAAAATCTAAAATGGATTACGAAATGCAAAGTTAGAACTGTTGAACTTTTAATACCATAACAAATTTTTTTTATACTGCTTTAGGTCGGGGTGACAAACCTCAGGTCAGGCTTGTAGTATATCTCAAGCTTGGTCTTGAAAAATTAAAAATAAAAAAATTCAATTTCCAATTTTCCCACTTAACCCAATAAATATGAGTTATTATTATTTTAATTTTTGTCTTGAATGGATATTAAATTATTTAGATCCTTTTATTTATTATTTAAATTTATAATGTTAACAAAATTCAATGATAGATAAATATGATTTTCAACAAATGTTTTAATTTAGGATAAACTACTATTAGGTCCTAATTTTTGGATTTAATTCCTATCAACTCCTATTGAAAATAATTCATAGTAAAATCGTCGTTAAAAATAATTTTTTATGACGATTTTTTGCATGTCTTTAAAAATTGATAATTAGTGACTTTTTTTATCACAATTTTTATAAATTGTTGCTAAAACTTATAATTAGTGACATTTTTATGTGATGAATTTTTTAAACTATCGTTGTAAGTTGAAAATTGATAACTTTTTTTGTGACAATTTTTTTAAATTGCCACTAAAACTTATAATTAGTGATATTTTTTGTGATAATTTTTAAACTGTTATTCAAAATTAACAATTAGTGACGCTTTTTAATAATATTGGATAAAAACTGCTATTAATTCTCACAGGATTTGGTAAGTAATAAATCTATACCTACACGTAAGTCTCCCTTTAATTTAAACCCTAAAAATATATATGTTAGCCTTTTTATATTTTTTCTATTTTATTTCATAATTAAAATAATATAAAACAATAATTAATATTTTATAAATGAACAAGTGGGCTGAACTCTTTAACCAAAATCCAACCCCAATATTAAAAGATTACTCGATCCAAAAATTCAAATTTAAGTTTTGTTTGATTAAAGATCAAAAAACTGAATAAGTTTGTCAGACAAGTTTAAATAAAATGACCAAAATACCCATTCATATACGTTAAACAAATCAAACCTTTCGTTGTCGGTCTCTTTCGCTCCATTGCTGACTGTCGATCTCTCCCACTCCGTCATCGCTCGTCAATATTTCTTCCTCTGTCGCCGCGCTATCGCACCTCTTAGATCCGATCGATCTCTGCCATCATGCCGTCTCGATCTCCGTTGTCACGTCATTGCAATCTTCGCTTCTTAGATCAAGATTGTTAATATAGTATATTTAGATATATTAAGATATTCTTTGTATATATCTGTTATAGTATATTCTCTCCTATATAAAGAAGTGTGTACCTATTCATTTATACATTGAATACAAGAGTTCTCTTTTCTCTTCTCTTTCTACTCTCATGACATGGTATCAGAGTGAAAGGTTTTAATAGTTTGAGAAAACTAAGTATGGACCATGGCAGAGAAATCATAATAAACCTGTTTAAGTTCAGATCGATTTTTGAGAAGAAATATCCAAGTATAACAAGAAAAATCATCAACGAAAATCATAAAATATCTAGACCCCCCATAGTTAGGTGGGGGAGGGTCTCCATATATCAGAATGCACAAAAGCAAATGGGGCAATAGAAATATAATTACTTATATTAAAAGGTAATGCAGGCTATTTAACAAGTTGACAAGGTAAACAATCAACATTTTCAAAACTAACACGACCTAACCGACCACTAGAAACCAAAGTTTTTAAATGACCGAAAGAGACATGTCCTACACGACATTGCCAAAGGTGAAAAGAAGACATATAAGTAGAAGAAGCGAAAGAGGCAATAGAAGCAGCAGTGGATGATGTAGATGGAATGCGAAGATGAAGAAGCTCGAACAGACGTCTATGCCTACAGCCTATCCCAAGGATCTGTTTCGTTTGAGGATTTTGCACCAAACAACCATTAGTAGAAAAAGTGACGGTGAGACCAAGTTCACAGAATTAACCAATAGAGATAAGGTTTAATTTAAGAGCAGGGATGTAATAAACATTAGAAAGAGATACAATGGAAGTAGAAATTTGACCAATTTGACTAACAGACATATGAGAACCATCAGCAGTATATATAGAGGGAACAGAAAATAATGATGAGATAGAAGAAAATATAGTAGAATCAGAGGTCATATTATTACAGCAGGAAGAATCAAAATACCATGAAGGATTACCTGATGTGACTAAAAGAGCAGAATAAGAAAGAGTACCAGATTTGGCAAGCACCTGCTGGATAATGGACTCAACTTCATCCATAGAAAATGATGGAGCAATTAGATCAGTAGGGTGGGGAGCGCAAGAACTCTCTGATGCGGCAGTGTTATAGTATATTCTTTTTATATACTTATATTCTGTCCTATATAAGGGAGTGTGTACCTATTCATTTTTATATTGCATACAAGAGTTCTCTTTTCTCTTCTCTTTCTACTCTCATAACAAAAATTTCAGATTCTCTCATCTTTGTCGTCGGTTGTCGTGCCTCCCAACTCTATCGCGCCATCGCGCCTCTGTAGATCCACCTACCTGAACCTTAAATCTAGACCAACAAATCTCTCTCTCTCTCTCTCTCTCTCTCTCTCTCTCTCTCCCCAATCGACATCCTATGCCCTATTTTCTCATTCTCCTTCTCCCTTTCTTCTCTTCATTCTCAGATCCACCAGAGACCCCTCCCTCTCGAGTCCCTCCGTGAAAATGGCAATTTTCACATTCGTGTACAGGAGTTCCGATGATGAATGGAGCATCAAGTAGCTCTTAAGCGACCTTGAGGGCTCAATTGGGTCTACTTACAAGTTGTAGAGGAAAATTGTTCAAGCCTAAGGTTGAAATAATAAGTTCAAATCCTCAAAATACATGTAGTTATGTAGATCATGAGTAAGATCTGTGATTTGATTTGTTGATTATTATTGTACAAGTGTATAGTTGTTTGTAGAAGATCATGGTTATTTGTTTGTTTGTTTGTTTAATCTGTTGATTATTATTATATATGTGTATTGTCTGTATGTGTTTATTGGCTTTGTTTTTTAAATTTTATTTTATTTTTTTATTTTTTATTTTTTTGTGTGTGTGTGTGTGTGTTCTTATTCTTGTTGAGAAACAGATGAAAATGATGATGATAATGAGGATGTTAGAATAGAAAGTGGCAATAGTGAGGAAGAAGGGAGAATGATAGAAAAAAATAAGGGAAAAGAGAAACAATTTTTTTTTCTTTGTTGTTCTACAGATCATACCTTCAGAACATCTTTTCTTCTTTTGTTTTTGTTTTTGTTTTTTTTTTGGTTGTTGTTGTTATTGATGATAATGATGAAGAAATAGATTACAACAGATTATAAAAAACAAAAGAAAAAAAAAGAAGAAGTTAACAGATAGAACAGATCTATTTCAACAGATCTGAACAGATAGTGGCTTAGTTATTTCAATAACAAAGATTTGAATTTCAATAGGTAATAGATAATACTTTGTCCATTATTGCAACAGATAGTGTTGGTTTGGATTTCAACGGATAGGATTTAATTTGGCTTGTATTTCAATAGATAACAAATTTGAAAAGATATCTGAACAAATAAAATAAAAAATTGAACATGTAGCAAAATTTTAATAGATTAAATTCAAAATATAGAGACCCAAAAAAAAAATCGAGAAGTGTAAAAATTTAACAAACCAGCTGGTAAATTTCAGTAGATTGTAAAATTTTGAACAAATAGACAAAAAAATTTGAACAGATAGACAAAAAAATTTGAATAGATAGTCAGAAAAAACCAAATAGATATTAAAAAAAAAAAGGAAAATACCATAGGTCCCAAATTTTCTATCAAATAAATGACTAAATGTCTTATATGGGTGTGGGTCCACAAAAATTGTGGACCCCACACCCCATGTGAGACATTTGGTCATTTATTTGGTAAAAAATTTGATATCCCTAGCATTACTCAAAAACAAAAAGTCAACAGATAAATTAAGGAATAAAATTAGAAACAAAAAGTCCTTTTAGAACTATAAAACGACTTCGCACCAAATTATTTCACAAAAAGTGGACCTTTCACCGACAAAAGATATCCACTAGATCTAATGCCTTATACATTCCTTACCTTAGACCTTCCTTATCTTACTTAGACTTTTCAACAATTATCTCAATATCAAAGGGTATAAAATTTCATCTCAATATCAAAGGGTATAAAATTTCAGCCCAATCCGACCATATGGGTAATATAATTTCCTCAAATCTGAAGTACCTATATATCTAAATTATTTTAACATGTCTCTATATTTGAACTATCTGTCCAAATTTTAAAAATATTTGTTATCAAATTTTTGACTTGTCTTTCCAAATTATTAACGTATGTGCTCCATATTTTTATTTATTGCTCCAATTTATTTTAACCTATTTGTCTCATATTTGAACCGATTTGTACAAATTATTTTAATCTATTACTCTATATATTTGAATCTATTTGTCGAAATTATTTTAGCCTATTTGTTCTCACATTTGAACCTATCTTTCTAATTACTTTAACTCATATGTTTCCATAATTTTTAATGTTTTACATATTTGAACCTACTTGTCCAAAATATTTTAATATGTTGTTTTCACATTTGAATCTATATATCCAAATTATTTTAACTTATTTGTCTAAATGATTCGATTATGTCTGGCCAAATTATTTTAGATAGATACAGATGTTCAAATGTAGGGACAGATAGGTTAAAATAATTTGTATAGATAGGTAAAAACATTTGGACACATAGATTAAAATATTTTGGATAGATAGGTTCAAATAATTTTGACAAAT
Source organism: Camellia lanceoleosa (assembly GCA_025200525.1). Lineage (NCBI taxonomy): Eukaryota > Viridiplantae > Streptophyta > Magnoliopsida > Ericales > Theaceae > Camellia > Camellia lanceoleosa. The sequence continues at coordinate 102,715,325 of CM045762.1, read as the reverse complement.
AAGTTCAAATATGGAGAAAGACAAAATAATTTGGACAAAAAAGTTCAAATAATTTTGACAAATAAATTCAAATATGGAGATAGATAGACAAAATAATTTGGACAGATTTGATGACCATTACTCGCTTCATGCTCAATAAGCAATTGAAGCAGTTGGAGTCAAAATAAACATGCAATGGATAGATTTCGAGAAAATATATGAAATCAAAAAAAAGAAAAAAAAATCAAAACAAATAACCGAGTACAAAGTTATGGCTTGTTGAAATTTATAAGATCCTATATTATCTTTATTTTTTATTTGCAAAATAGATAGATATATGTGTATCTCATTTTTAATTTAAAAATATAAAGTATACAAATAGCACATATAATGCACAAATAAAGCACATATAGCATAAATAATGCACAAATAAACCTTATATATTATCATCTTTTAATTTGATAATAATTTAAAAATATACAAATAGACGTAATTTTTCTTTTAATTATTTAAAAGTGTATAAATAGACTCTTAAGGGCCCGTTTGTTTTCCGAGTTGAGGCTTGGGATTAGGATTAGTAGTGAGGTTGGATTCACAATATCACGTTTGTTTGCAAAATAGCCACTGGACTGATAATTCGTTCGGACTCTGAATCCCCTCCAACAAGGGGATTAGTAAAGGTGCAGAGGACTTGGTATTAGAATTTAAACCGTTGTTATTAGAGTGTGAATGACGATTTTGCCCACGAAAATGTTCTTTCCATCTCTAGAAAATATTAACAAAAGAAATTTACAGAAAATTGGCTCAAATGAGGCAACATTGTTGTTCTGATCCACAAACATCCACAAACCCAAAAATTTGCAAGAAAAAAAAAATCATACCCGAATGAAGCCATCATTATTTCTTCCTTCGATCTTAAGAAAATATCAACAAACCCAGAAATTTACAGAAAATTGGCTCAAATGAGACAACATCGTTGTTCTCATCCACAAACCCAGAAATTTGCAAGAAAAAAAAAAATCATACCCGAATGAAGCAGCCTCATTATTCTTATTAAGTTGATGATCCAGATCTTGTTCTTCGTCACTGTCAGCCTTAGATGGATGAAATAAAAGCGTCATCATCGGCCTTACATGGATGAAGTCACAGAGTGAAAGGCAACATCTTTTTCTTAATGTTTTGAACACTTTTTCAAAACCATGGGTTTTGGAGAAACTATTGGTTGGTTTCTTTAATAATAATAATAATAAAAGATTAATAGTTGAATTTTTTATTATTTTTAATTATATAATTTTAATTTTAATTTTTGAATAGTTTAATTGGGTAATGTATTTATTAATTGGTATAAGCTTAAATTTAATATTAATACAACAAGGGTATTTGTGTAATTTTATATGGTTAATCCCATCCATATCTTTCAAAACAAACATGAACTATTACTAGTCCACTGGTTATCAAACAAACATATTTTTCTTAATCCCCTCACTAGCAGTCCCCTCACTAACAGTCTCCTCACTATCAATCCCCTCTATTCTATCTCTGAAAACAAACAGGCCCTAAATAGTCGAAAGCTAATCAAAAGGCCCTTCGTCGTTGTTTTCTAATGTAGCATGGTTTTCTTCATGAGTGGAAAAACATGGTGCTAGAACTAGGGCCCATTTGATGTCCAAACAAAAAAGCACAGAGCAACCTGAGTGATCAAGCAAAAAGCTCCAATGCGCCTATTCGGATACCGCACCAGCACAATACAATTTGTTTTTGCTTCCTTTTAGCTTTGTTTATGTTTATTTATTTATTTATTTTTAGGAAAACTCTATTTACATATCTTACAAATTCTCAGTATACATCATAAATAATGTTCGGATATAAACTTCTAAATAAATGTCAAATGTTTAGATTTAAAGTAATGAAGAAAAATAAATTATCCAAATGTACATTTTGTCTAATTATTTATATCTGAACAACTACTTTATGTTCATAAATTTTGTGTGTGTGAATTTCCGACCACACTGCCAACTCAGTATTCAGTTGGAGAGTACTGGCAGAATAGATGACACCTGGCTGACCTGCAACAGAAAGAGAAGATTCCGGCGGTGGTTCGTCCACCCGGGGGCACTCCGACGATCAAGTCAGTATATCTCTCAAAGATAATCAATAGTGCTAAACTCACTGTTCAGAATATAAATTGCATACCTTAGATCCATCGGGGGTACCTTTCTTTTATAGTTAACTCTGTCCTAGTCCCAATAGAAGCCTAACTCTAATGGACTCAGGATTACTGATAATCTTGAACTCCCAGCAGGATTGGGATAAACTCCCTAAGAGTCTTATCCTTACCCAACTAAAGTCTTCCCCCACTCTAGGACTCTTTGTGCCTTATCCGCCTATCTCGGATTCCGGTTTCTTCGCAAATAACCTCGGCGTCACGACCAAGACACGTGGCACCTCGGCTGACACGTTGACGTCACCTTGGCCACGTGTTGGTACTTAGAAAATATATCCCCATAACTGCCCCCTAGGTTCTATTAACTCGGCATTCTGAGGTGATGGAACCTATGTTGGAATTTTCTGCCAATACATCGGTTTAACGTCTTTCAGCCGAGATCATCATATAAGCCGATATGTCTCTTTAAAGATTAAAGATCCCAAGATCTCCTTCACACGTATGAGCTGTCATGCAAAATAACTCAACCGTTTCAACCCCGCGTTTTCCTTTTACTGGATCGTACATTTTATGCACTTGTAAGTTGTCTCGCACCTGTACGCGCCATCTGACGTATTCATTGTTTCAAGCGCATTAATTGCCCTTTTGCCGCCGTTTCAAGTTTTTGACAAAAACTCGTTTCTTTCCTCCGTCTATTCACCTTTCACTTTCGCGTTTGAAGCTCTTTTCTCTTTCTAATTTTTCCTTTCAAGATCCTCCATTATTCAAGCTTTCAAGTTCTGCCATTGCTGTTGTTCACTTCCTCTGGCGAGACTCTTGCTACCTTTTTCCGTTGCCGTCGTTCGCCTAACTTCGGCGAACTCAACACTGGCTTCCTTTATTCTGGTAAGTCACCGTTCTTCATGGTCTCAGTTTCTTGTTACCTTACTGAACTTTACTGTTTTACCTGCTGTCTTTGCAATCTTGTCCATATTTTTTATTTCTCATCTTGCATCTCGTTTTCCACCATAAATTTGAACATGTTTGTTTCATGATTTTGTTTTTACCCAAATCATCTACTGTTCACACACCTGTTGATTTTTGCCACTGCTCTTGGCCTTGTCACACTCTGTCACAGTGTTCTTGGTAGTTCACCCTTGTTCTTGATTCTGAAACACATTCTTGTTTTCTGTTTTCTGTTTTCTGTGTCTTTTTCCAGATTCTTGCCTTCAATCTTTGTTCCCACAGACTTAGGTTTTGGGATTTGTTTGCAGAACCCACAATTTTTAGGAAAAACTGAAACGAATCCCTTCTAGATCCATACAAACCCTTACCATAATGCATTTTTAGGTTTTTAGCCGAGGTCCTTTAAACCCTCCAAAAATACTTCTTCTTGAAATCCGATTCCTTCATTTAAGCCAACGTTATGGGTATATGGAAGCATAGGGTAGACACCCCATCCAAACTAGAGTACTTTAGGCGAGAGTTTGATATCCCGGCCGACGTCCATCTGAGGTTGGCTGGGGAGGATGACTCTATCATGCCTACAACTGATTCTATGCCCTTCCCTGTGGTAGCCTTTATTGAGTGCGGACTTTGACTCCCACTCAACACCCTTTTTCGCGAGATACTTCACTACTACAAGTTGAACCCAATACAACTTGCCATCAATTCCTATCGAGTTATTCATGGTATCATAGCCTTAGCCGAACAAGAAAATTTTAGGATTACCTTAGCCGATATCCAATATTGCTATACCATGTGTGGCCTTAAAAAAGGTACGGGCTACGTTTACTACCTTAAGCCGAGGTCCACAGAGTATAAAATCGTAGCCGACCTTCCAGACTCCAACAAGGGAGCTGGAGACGATTACTTCATTACCTCGGGGAACTAGGAGTTTGATCCAGACGAGGACCTCCATCTCTACCCTCTTCCTCGTTCAGCTTTGTAGAGGGCAATGGTAAGAGCCCTGTGTTCATTCTTACTTGTTTTTAAAGTCTCCAATACTTTTTGTTTGTTTTCTAATGTCTGTTTTTTCTTGCAGCTCTTCCTCAGCCACCAAAGGGCTTTCGTCAGTCTTTCTTTCCCAGCAAAGACTTGAGGAAACTCTTGGACCTGCCAGTCCACAAACGGAAGGCCTCTCTACTACTCAACTTCATCCCTACCTATAAGTCGGCTCTTCCCGACGTCCCAAAAAAGAAGAAGAAAAGCCTTTCTCCACCTTCTGCCACAACTCCACAAGTCGCGTCCACATCTCAGCAAGATCAAGGATCAACTTCTGATCCAGCCGAGCAGCCGTCAACCTCAGCTCCATATCTGATCCCGATATCCCAACGACAACGCCAGTAACGAACCATTTTTTCTTCCGAAATGGGCCGCCAAAAAGCTGTTGCAAAAGACCTCTTAGCCAGCATCCCTTCTGATGTTGACGCTCGGCCAACACAAACCCAATCTCCACCAAAGCAAAAAAGAATCAAAAAGGCTCAGCCAAAGGCAAAGGTGACTCAAGTTGATACTGAGGACACCTTGCCGATCTCCAAACTAGCTGAGAGCGATAAAACCACCTCCATCCCTGTGAAGAGGTCTGCTGAAACACAACCATCAGAATCCCCCAGAGCAAAAAGGCCGAGGTCATCCTCTGCAACCACCTCGGGGTCATAAAAACACAATGCTCCCTGGGTCCCCAAAATCACTCTGAAAGATAAGCTAGTTATGGCCAGCGATAGTGCCGATGACATAAATGTCGACGTTGCCCTCAGTACCGCTCTACTTCTCCCTAGCGATCTTGACCAAAACGTCGAGTTGAGCGAATATGAGAACTACGCCTTGATGCTTCAGTGCTCTGTTCAAATGAGTGTCTTTATTTGGTTATTTTTCTTTCTTTCTTGTACTTAGAAAAATTTTGTAATAACTTCTGCTTTGTTGTATTCTTTCTCAAGCAATCCAGCATGCCCATTCTTTCTCAGTTCAATCTTTTGAGAACCGGGAGAAGCTGGCCGAGAAGAAGAGGGAAGTTTCCAGTCTGCAAAAGACCAACAAAAGTCTACAATCAAAAATGAAGAAGTTGGAAGACCAGGCCGAGGCTGCCATCAAAGCTAAAGATGATGCTGAAGAAAAAGTTGGTGCTGCTGAGGCGATAAACAAAGTCCTTCAAGCCCAGCTAAAAGAGGCCGAGGACAAGATGGCCGAGGCCCAAAAGGAGCTTCAAGACACCCTGGCCACCAAAGAGGCCGAAGTCAAGGCTGTCGACGAGAGGGCTTATGCTGAGGGGGTGGCTGACATTACGACCGACTACGAAAAGCAGGTGAAGCAGGCATGCAACAGGGGCTTCACCCTTGGATAGATGACCTTGCTGAAAAGGCTTGAAGTCCCCGAGGACTCCCTCCTCAGAAATGCCGATGTCCTTCCTCTGCCATTCCCTCAAACTCCAAGCCAATCCGCCGATGACGACTCTGAGTCCGAGGAGGAGGTTTTAGTGAGGAAGTCAAAAGATGTTGCTGGGGCCAAGTCTCCTCCTCAAAATGAGCAAGTCCTAGACTTGACTCAAGATGAGAAGGTTGAGGAGGTTCCCAAGGGAGCTACCCCTGAGCAGGCATCATTGGACGTGCCTCTCGCCGACAAGAGTCTTGATTAGACCCTTCAAGAGATTGATGCTGAGCTTGCGACCGAGAAGGTGGCCGAGATGTCTTCCCAGCAGTCTTCCGAAATCCAGACCCAGCCTACTGCTGATGCTGAGGAATCTTAGTTTTGATGTCTTTTTCCTTTGTTTTTTACACTTTGTACTTCTTTGTTTTTAAGACAATGTAAACTCTTCATATGGCTGACGTACCTTTTAATGAATACAACTTTCTTCTTTCTTGAATGTTTGTATGTTTGTCTTCCCTTTGTTGCTTCTTGTATGACTTTCATACTTAGAATAATTTTGTGTCTTCAAGAAGCACCGTAGTCTTGTGCAACCTTCTCGAGGTGAAACACCTTAGTTTACATCGGCAAGTACATAAGTACTTAGCTTAATACTCCCTTGGTTTAACTTTAACTTGTAAACTTTTCTCAAGTTTCAACAAGTGTTAAACATCATCTCGGTTTAACTTGAACTTATAAACTTTTCTCAAGTTTCAACAAGTGTTTAAACATCATCTCGGTTTTAACTTGAACTTGTAAACTTTTCTCAAGTTTCAACAAGTGTTAAACATCATCTCTGTTTAACTTGAACTTGTAAACTTTTCTCAAGTTTCAACAAGTGTTAAGCATCATCTCGGTTTAACTTGAACTTGTAAATTTTTCTCAAGTTTCAACAAGTGTTAAGCATCATCTCGGTTTAACTTGAACTTGTAAACTTTTCTCAAGTTTCAACAAGTGTTAAACATCATCTCAGTTTAACTTGAACTTGTAAACTTTTCTCAAGTTTCAATAAGTGTTAAACATCATCTCGGTTTAACTTGAACTTGTAAACTTTTCTCAAGTTTCAACAAGTGTTAAACATCATCTTGGTTTAACTTGAACTTGTAAACTTTTCTCAAGTTTCAACAAGTGTTAAACCCACTTTTCTTCTCTCTGCCCCCTGATGTGAACCTAAGTTCCACTTGGGTTCTCATTATACATGTATTCCAGAAACAACGTTATGTATCTTTATCAGTTACGAGTGTATAATCATATACAAACAAGCTAAAAACTTTATTTATTTACTTCGACAAAAAGACAGAAAATTCTAATGATAAAAAAATTTCAAATTGCAAGTGTTCCAAGGCCTTGGCAACTCTTTGCCTTCATTATCTTCAAGCTAATATGCCCCATTGCCCAGTATCGAGATGACTCTGTAAGGTCCTTCCCAATTTGGGCCAAGCTTCCCCTCTCTGGGATCCTTCTTGTTGCCGACGACTTTCCTCAGAAAGAGGTCACCGATTTGAAACTCTCTGGGGTTGATCCTTTTATTATAAGCTCTGGCAAGTCTTTGCTAGTATCTCGCCGGTGAATTTGACTCTCCTTCTCCTTCTTTCTTCTAAAAGATCCAGATCTCGGGCTAAGAGTACATCATTAGTCCCATCCTCTACTCCCTGGGTTCTGATCCCTGGGATGTCGACCTCCAGCGGGATGACAGCTTCTGTGCCATAGGCCATGGCAAAGGGGGATTCCCCCGTTGATCTTCTCGGGGTAGTCCGATATGCCCAGAGCACACTTGGTAGTTCATCCACCCACTTTCCTTTTGCTGCCTGCAGCCTCTTCTTTATCCCATCCAAGATAACTTTGTTAGATGCTTCTGCTTGTCCATTGCTTTGAGGAAAGCTTGGGGTTGAAAAATAATTCTTGATCTTGAATTTTGCACAGAAGCTTTTGATTAGCTTACTGTCTGTCGGCAACTATTGCTCTTGGAATCCCAAATCTAATGATGATATTTCTCCATATGAAGTTCTTCACATCCACATCTCGGATCTTAGCTAGGGGCTCAACTTCTATCCACTTGGTGAAGTAATCCGTTGCTACCAACAGGTACTTCCTTTGTCCAGTTGCTTGGGGCAGTTGCCCAACGACATCCATGCCCCATTGGGCAAACAGCCAAGGGCTGGATACTGGGTTCAGGTCTGCTGCTAGTTGGTATATCAGAGGTGCAAACCTTTGACACTTTTCACACTTCTTGACATAGACCTCTGCATCTTTCTGCATGTAGGGCCACCAATACCCCTGGGTAATGGCCCTATGAGCTAGTGATCTGCCCCCAGTGTGGCTTCCGCAAATTCCTTCATGTATTTCGTATAGTAAATCTTCAACTTGTGAGGGATGTACGCACCTCAAAAGGGGTCCAGTGAATGATATTCTGTAGAGATGTCCTTCTGCTGTTAGACTAAATCTTGCCGACTTTAATCTGACCTTGTGTGCCTCATTGTGATCATCTGACAGCTTTCATTCTTTCAGGAATGCAGCAATTGCATCCATCCAGCTTGGTCCCATGTCTACACACATTACTTCACGCTCTGTGGTCAGTGGTTCGATGCTCGGGCCCAACAAGTATTCAACCATTATCGTTCTTGCTTTTCCAGGTTGTATTGCACTCGCCAGATTGGCCAGTGCATCGACGTGACTGTTATCATCTCGGCTAACCTGATGTAGTCGGCAATTCTGAAACAAGGCCACTAACCTGTTGACTTCCTTAGCGTAGGCTGACATCCTTTCATCTCGAGAACGTAAACTTGCTCATTTGCGGTTGACTATGGTGGAGTCATAGAAGACTATCACTTCATCTGCTTCTGCTGCTACTGCCAGCTTTAGTCCTGCAATCAATGCTTCATACCATTGTTTGAGGCCTTGAACCCCAATCGAATGGACTGTTCCAATATCTCTCCATCTGGAGATACCAGTACTATTCCTGCCCCCGCTCCTTGTCGGTTTGAGCTCCCATCGACAAACAGTCAAAAGGAGTCGCCGATGTAAATGCTGCAAGGTCTGAGTTTTTCCTTTTTCCTTTGTTCGGCTGTATTTGGCTGGGCTTCTCCTTGCTTGCTTGGGCATTGTTCACCGCGGCTCAACAGAGCCCGATGTGCGATGGATTCTGGTGTGAACTCGGCCACAAAGTCGGCCAAAACTTGGCCTTTGATTGTTGTTCTAGGTCTAAACTCCAGGTCGTATTGTCCCAAGGCCACTGCCCACCTGGCTATTCTGCCTGTCAGATCTCCTTGCTGTAGCAAGGACTTCAAGGGGTGTTCAGTTAACACCACAATCTTATGGGCTTGAAAGTAATGGTTTAGTTTCTTTGAAGCCATTACTAAAGCCAGTGCCAATTTCTCTAAGGGTAGATACCTTGTTTCTACATCGGCTAGGGTTTTGCTTACATAGTAAACAGCCCTCTGCTCCCCTTTTTCTTCTCGGATCACTACTGCACTTATCGCATGTTTTGAAACTGCTAAGTACAAATACAACTCCTCTCCAGGTTCTGGATTTGAGAGGACTGGAGCTGTGGTTAGATACTTCTTCAGGTCAGCCAGAGCGGCTTCGCACCCCTCGGTCCATAGAAAGTCTGTGGCTTTCTTTACTAAGTTGAAGAAAGGTTTGCACTTATCTGAGCTTCTGTTGATGAATCTGTTCAGGGCTACGGCCCTTCCCATTAACATTTGTACCTGTTTTGTCGACGTCGGGCTCTTCAACTCCAGGATGGCCTTGATCTGATCGGGGCTGGCCTCAATGCCCCTTCTGGTCACCAGGTATCCCAAGAACTTACCAGATCCAACTCCAAATGTGCACTTTGATGCATTGAGTCGGAGCCGATATGATTTAACGATTTCAAAGACTGCTTTGAGGTCGGCGAGGTGACCTTCTGGTTCCTTGGTCTTCACGACCATATCGTCGATGTAAACCTCTACCGTTCGGCCAATCAGATGTCTGAACATCTTGGTTACCAACCTTTGGTAAGTTGCTCCTGCGTTTTTCAACCCAAAAGGCATCACTTTGTAGTAGTACAGCCCTTTTGGGGTGATAAACGCAGTCTTCTCTTTATCCTCGGGGTACATGGCTATCTAGTGATACCCCCTATAGGCATCTAGGAAGCTCATCCTTCCATGCCCTGAAGTGGCATCCACTAGCTGGTCAATCTTGGGTAGGGGGAAGCTATCTTTGGGACAAGCCTTGTTTAGGCTGGTAAAGTCCACACAACCCTCCATTTACCATTCTTCTTCTTCACTACTACTGTGTTCAATAGCCATGTTGGGTAATTTACCTCACAAATGGCCCTGGTTTCCAGTAGTCTGTCTACTTCCTCCTCTACTGCTTTAACGTGTATCAACGTCGGTCTTCTGGCTCGTTGAATTACAGGTTTGGTCGACCTATCAACGTTTAGCTTATGGCAAGTGACCTCGGGGTCAATGCCAGGAATTTCGTAGGGCATCCACGCAAACACCTCAATATTTGCTCTAAAAAAAGCTTCTAACTCTTTTTCCTCTTCTTCGGCTAAGCCCGAGAAGAGAAGAAAGAAGCGTTCTTCATCCCCCTCCTGGACGAGGATTTTCTTCAATGCTTCTTCACTCTTCTCGGCTGGCTCCTTGCCGACATCCTCTAGGACCTCCACATTCTCGTCTTCGATCTCTGCCTTCTCTGGTTTTCAAATGCTGCTGGTGGATTTCATTGCTGCCATGGAGTAATTCTTTGCCTGCAGCTGATCTCCTCTGACCTCCTCAATCCCATGCTCTGTTGGGAACCGCAATAGTTGATGCAATGTTGAGGAAACAGCCCCCATTGCATGCAACCATGGCCTTCCCAGAATGATGTTGTAAGGCGAGGGTGTGTCGATTACGATGAATTCTATTGTTATCTTCTTGGTGCCTGCTTGCACCTCCAAGCTGGTTGTTCCCAGTGGCCATGTCGGCGTTCCATTGAACCTGACCATTGGGCTATTGGACTGCTCCATATCGTCTGGGTGAAGGCCAAGCTCCTTGTAACATCAGACGTACATGATGTCACAAGAGCTGTCTTGGTCAATCAGGATGCGCTTAACTTGGCATTCCCCAACTTGGAGGGATACCACCAAGGCATCATTATGCGGATACCGCACCATCTCAAGGTCAGCTTTAGAAAAGGACACTACTGGTCCTTGGCCCTCCTCTGCCCGATATCTCTTCTCCCCAATTTGGTAGTCATGCTACAGGTGCTTTACCTTCTAAGTCTCTCCCCTTATTTCGTTCTTTTTGACCTTCGAGTGAATTACATTAATTACCCGAGGTTCTCCTGCTTGTGGTTGTTGTGCTGGGGGGGGAGCAGGGCCGCTGGTGCCTGAGGCAGTCTTGCCTGCTCTTCTCTTGTCCTGGCTTCATCGACAAGGTCTCTCAGATGACCCTGCCTCTCCAGGTCTTCTAAGTGTGCTTTCAGGGCTCTGCAGCCCTGAGTCATATGCCTATCTTCATTGTGGTAGGCATAATGCCTACCAAGGTTTCTTTCTATAAATTCTCCTGGTGCCCTCGCTGGTGTTCTGAAATAGGGCTGATTCCGAATTCGATCCAGGACTTTGTGGATTGGGATTCGGAACATAGTTGTCACTGCCTGTGCAGCCCTCGGTTCTGTCTCTTGCTTGTTGGATCCATTGTTACCTCAGCCTCGCTTCGGCGAGCCGTTTCCTTTCTCTTGCTTTGTCTCCTTAGTGCCCGATGTATCTTCCTTGGCTCTGGCGTATTTTTCAATTATGGCCATGAGCTCTTCCATGCTTTTTGGCAGTGTCTTTGCCAAAGACTTTTGTAGTGGGCAGTTGTCTTTTAGGCCGTTCTTGAAAGATACGACTGCCACCTCTTGATTACACTCTGGTATTCGGTTGAACACCTCATAGTATCTTTTTGCATAGGCCCTAAGGCCTTCATCCTTACTGATCTTCAGAGCCATCAATGCATCTACCCTCAACAGCTGTAGTTTGTTTGTCACGAACCTAGCCACAAACATCTCGGCCAGGCCTTCCCAAGTCTTCACGCTTCCCTTTGGTAGTTTGTGGAACCAATCTAATGCAATCTCCCCGAAGGATGAGGGGAACACTTTGCAGAGCAACGACTCGTTCCCACTATACAATGTCATTGAGTTCAAGTATAATCCAACGTAGAAGTTGGGGTCTGACTTACCATCGTATATCTGGAACCTCGGCATACTGAATATCTTCGGGACCTCAACTTTGTCTAGCTCTACCGAGAATGGTGTTCTTGGTTTAATAGTTCAGGTTATCTCGGCATGATCTTGCTTCCTCTTGAGGTAATCTCTCAAGTCCTCTTTGGTCCGCCCAGAAGCTCGACTATCTCCTAATTTCAGTCTCTTGGGTCCACTACTTTCAACTTCGTTGTGTGCCCTTTTTGATCTTTCTCCATTGGTCGCATCGAAGCACAACTCTTGCCTCTGAACATTCCGATGTTTTCTAGGGTCTGCCTCCTAGGTGCGATGTGTCCTTCAAGACTCTTCCTTTCCTAGTTCTTCACGCCCGACCTCCCTTGAAGGTCAGTGAGAATGTCTTTCGCTTCTGGGGTGTTGAGGGGCTATGGGGATTGTTTTCTGCCCTTCCTTCTGGGCATTGGCCGCTAGAATCGGCGTGTCCTGCAGTGGGAATGGTGGCTGCATAACGTTGTTTTACATCTGTCACGACCCAAACCCGCCCCTATGGGTTTAGCATCAGAATCGCCAAGAATCCTAGATTAGAAGGCTTGCTTATAAAGATACTGAAAAAAGCGAGCTTGGCGGAAGCCAATACAGTAAATAGACAATGTCCAATGAGTCAGGATGCAGATGCCAAAAGATTTTTTATATAAGTATACAAAACAGTACAAGTCACTATGCATATCATATACAACCAATCGAAATAGGACTTAATCACGATAAACAAAGACAAAACGGTATTACAAAATGGAGCGAAGGAAAACTAAAACACCCCATAGCCTAAGCTTGGCGAGGCTCGGAACCTCGCATGATGAGGCACATTGGTTGGCTTGACAAAGCGGGACTCTACCGACGCTTCTAGCTTTGATCCGGTGCTGTACACCTACATATATATATGAGCGGTGAGCTAAAGCCCGATGAATAACATAAAGCGTAAGAGGTTTAGAATGAATGTCCTTACGATGAAAAACAGTTCATTAAATCGATTTTGATCTTTCACCATATGTGGTACATCCATTAGCATAACGATGTGATGGGTCTTAAAAGACCGGCGGTAATGATGGCCATCAATCAATAAACATGAGTGGTTCCACGAGGAACCGAAGATCTCTCAGAATCGATAAAGAAATGAGATCGATTGAGAAGATTGATTCGATATTCAAAAGATAATCATTTGAACATATCTTTACACAATTGTTACTCACAGAGTTACGGGCTCTGATAGCTAGGCGTCTCCGATGCCAACCCTACGATTCACAGATTGAACACACACTAAGCTATGCAGTTGGGAAAGGTCATAACTTAATCCCTGATTTGCCTTGGTGTGTTCTACATCTAAATCCTCATTAAGATGTCTTAAACTAGGCCTAAGAATGCCTAGGATGGAATGAGGATGCAAAGATGTACTTAGAAAACATTTTCAGAAATTTCAGTGAAACAGGTCCCGGCGCGAGTTTCCCTTCGGCGGAACATAACAAACAAAGGTCCCCGCTCGAGCGTCCACTTCACCGCTCAAGCGGACCAAAAAGTACTGGATAGGTGAAATCTCCGCTCGATGCCCGCTCGAGCGTGTCACCCAGTCCTCCGCTCGAGCAGACTGATGTACAGTGCAAGATGCTGGAAGCTCGATTTTCCCGCTCGAGCGGCACTTCCCCCGCTCGAGTGGACGACTAAAATCTGGAAATTCCAGATTCGAGTCCCAAGCTCAAAATCAAGTTTAAATGCTAAAATTTCGATCCTCTTGGGCCAATTTTCTAGAAAACATGAGTAGACTCATAGGATAACATGATACAAAGGTCAATTTGAGAAATCAAGGCCCAAGGGTGTTTCAATTAAACTCATTTTCAAACCAATTTTCATGAACATGAAGAACATACAAACATGCATGAATTCAAACCATTTCAAAACTTCGAAACATGCTCTAATGAGCTCATTCTCTTCAAAACAAGTTGAAAACATGGACTTAAGCTTAATTATGAACATGCATGTGACAATTTGCCATAAAATCAACTCAAAATTCATCAATACACACATGCATGCATGAAATGAGCTACGATACAACATTACAAGCCATAAATTGGCTCTAGACTTTAACTTAGCTCTAAGCCATGCAAAAATCAACATAAATGCACAATCAAGGAGATGGATTTCTACCTTAAGTCTTGTACTCAAGGTTTAGGAGCTCAAATATGCAATTATTCTTCCAAATCTCCAAGTCTATAAGCAATTTCCTCAAGAACAAGTTGAATTCACTCCAAACCTCTCACTCTCTTCTCTCTATTTCGGTGGTATGCCCAAATGTGGCTGATGAAGAGCTTTGTTCAACATGCAATAAGGCCCATTATAATATTCTAAGTGGTCCACTAAGGGTGGCAAATTGGTAAATAAGTCAAACTCATGCAATTTAGCTTACTTTAATCTAATTTAATCATCCTAAATCACATTTCAGACAAGTACACCATAAAATCACATAAATTCTCATGATTATGACTCGCTAATCAGTTTCTGGTTCGGCCGCCGATAAGGCCTTCAATTTGCAGTTTAAGCACAAAACATGAACAGATAACTAAACATTCAAATAGATAAACATGCAATTAAACAGATACAGTTAATCGATTCAGTTTCGGATTTCAATCAGTCAGTTCAGTAATTCGGTCAGTTCATTTACTTTCCATAATCGGTCTTAATTTAGCAGTAATCGGCATTAATCAGTGATCAGTATGAGGGTTGTTACAACATCATGAAATTGATGACCGATTGCAGGTCCGCCAATTTGTTTGCCCTTTCTTTTACCTCTTCGTCCCTCCGCAGGCATCTATCCTTCCATACTTGGAGGTCATCCTCTTTGTAGTACCCACTTCGATCTGGCTTCTTTGGTACGTCGCCATCCTGGCCGACGTCTTTGTTACTGTGATTCTGGTCGCAATTTTCTGTGTTGCGGTTGTCTCCTTCGACGTCAAGGTCGATAGGTCTGCCACTCCCAGCAGGAGTGTCGTCCCCAATCTTTTCCTTCTGTCCATTGCTGGCCATCTATTCTCTTTTCTTTCCCACAGACGGTGCCAAATTATGTGTGTCAATTTCCGACCACACTGCCAACTCAGTATTTAGCTGGAAATCTTGTGAGAATAGATGACACCGGTCGACCTAATGAAAGAGAAGATTCCGACGGTGGTTCGTCCACCTGGGGGCACTCCGACGATCAAGTCAGTATATCTCTCAAAGATAATCAATAGTGCTAAACTCACTGTTCAGAATATAAATTGCGTACCTTAGACCCATCGGGGGTTCCTTTTTTTTTATAGTTAACTCTGTCCTAGTCCCAATAGAAGCCTTGCTCTAATGGACTCAGGATTACTGATAATCTTGAACTCCCAGCAGGATTAGGATAAACACCCTAAGAGTCTTATCCTTACCCAACTAAAGTCTTCCTCCACTCTAGGACTCTTTGTGCCTTATCTGCCTATCTCGGATTCCGGTTTCTTCGCAGATAACCTCGGCCCTGCCGAATCACCTCGGCGTTACGACCAAGACACGTGGCACCTCGGCTGACACGTCGGCGTCACCTTGGCCACGTGTTGGTACTTAGAAAATATATCTCCACAAATTTATATCTAAATATTTTACTTTGGTTTGAATAACTATGCTCGAACACTATTTATAATGTGCACTAAAAATTTATATGATATGCAAATAAAATTACCTTTATTTTGACCTCTCCATTGTAAAGAAAGAGGAAAGATATTTTTCGTATGGATGGCAGAGTTTTGTTTTAACAACTCATTTTTGCTTTGATTGAACAAAAAAAAATAATGTTTAGCTATAATTTATCTTACATTATTGTTGGTATTTTTTCATAATAATATTAGAAATATATATATATATATAAAATTAAATAAAAATGACAAAACAAATTTATTTTTTTAATTAAAGAATGAAATACATAATAAACTACAAAACTAAAAATATAGGAATGAATTAGATTAGATCATGGAACATATTGCAAGACGGATTCACATGGGCATATAAAATAATATACAATGAAAAGTATAAATTTAAAACTTTGAAGAACTAAAGATAAAGGATGCAAACCAAATCTTGTGTGATATCACAGTTTTCTTAAAACATATTCATTGCCTC
Source organism: Camellia lanceoleosa (assembly GCA_025200525.1). Lineage (NCBI taxonomy): Eukaryota > Viridiplantae > Streptophyta > Magnoliopsida > Ericales > Theaceae > Camellia > Camellia lanceoleosa. The sequence goes on along the minus strand of CM045762.1, from coordinate 102,699,460 downwards.
TCGATGGCTACTGGAGGTACGCTGGCATTTATCTCCTGAGATACGACAGTGGAAACTAGTTAATGTAAAAGCACCTTTTGAATAGCTTTGGCGAACTTGACAATGGCAGCATTTTCTCTCTAACAAGAACCAAAGAAGGGACTAAGCACAAATAAGATAGAAAAAAATTTCTTTGGTATAAAAACCATCTCCAACTATATTATCTCAAAACATCATCTCACTTTCTATCACAAAAAATCTCTCTAAAACAACCTACCAAGTTAGAGGGGAAAAAGCCTCTATTTATACTAGTAGGGGAGAGCCTTAGTCATGAAGGCTAACATCAATGGGGTCATCAAATTCCATTAACTCTAGCCATTAGGGCTAGAGTTACAAAGGTTGAAAACCTATGGTCACTAATATGGTCATCAACTCCATCATCAAAAGATGAGAGTTACAAAGTTTGAAAACTTCCCTTGCATTATATATATATATATATAATACTATTTAAATAATCCAACTAGATGGGTTGCAAAATGGATATGGGTGTTAGCTTACAACTCAATTCAAGCCCAATCTCAAACACATACATGAACTAAGCCCAACACAGCATAGCCCAGCCAAAACTCAAGATTAAGTCCAAGTGCAAGTGCAAGACCAAGATCAAGAACAAGACCAAGACTGTAACGCCCCAAAATAATTCCGACATATTTAATACATCAAACCTCATTCATTAATTAGGTACAATCACTCACCAACCTTTACATTAAATCTCCAAGGTTTGTACAAGGTTCCACATGCAAATTATACATTTGTTGGTAGAAAACACATGAATCTATAGCATGTGAAGCATACAGTCTCAAAATAAATAAAATGCCCTACGGGCTACACCTTCCGAGGCTTAAGCCTGGTTACACAAAAGTGGTCTCTCGGGCCCATACAAAACAGTTATAGCGATCCCAGGTTTTACCCCTTGTTATACAGTGATCCAGACTTGTGTCCGTAGATGTTAGCATTTGTTTAAATCTTGTTTACGTCCCTTCATACTTTGTATTTAAGTTATAGGATGTGTTGGGCAGGTTTGTTACAGGTTGGTTGTGTTTGGGAACAAAAGGTTGCTGCCCAGAATTTTGGTCCTTCGCTCGAGCCAGGGTTCCTTCGCTCAAGCAAGAGTTGAGTTTTGTGTCTGGTGGATCGAGCGAGAAGTCTTGCGCTCGAGCATGCGTCTGCGTCTCTTTTTGACCTGAGAGCTGTGTTTCTTGGCTCGAGCGATCTTTCCTTCACTCGAGCGAGCGAGGTGTATGTTTTGAGTTTCCTCGCTCGAGCGAGCATTCTGTTGCTCGAGCGTGCTTTTGGGTTGCAGACCTGAAGCTTTGAGTTGTTGGCTCGAGCGAGACTTTCTTCGCTCGAGCGAGTATTCTTTGTGTCTGGTCGCTCAAGCGACCAATCCTTCGCTCGAGCGAGCTTGTTATATATCATATCACAGCAGCGATTTTAACTTCACTTTTTCATCCCTTTTTCTTTTTCAAACCCTAGATCCGAGACTCTCTTTCTCTATACTTGTCTTCTCTCTAAGGTTTGATCTATCTAGAGTGAGTTTCTATCCTTAGTCCTTTGTTAAAAAGATAGAGTAGGTTGAGGGCTTTGATTTAATCTGAAAAACTTGGGATTTGGAGCACGTTGGATTTTGGTCTTCATCTCCGTTTGAGCTCAAACTTCGAGGTAGGGATATCCTACTCCTCTTTATGAACTTTGTCTTTGAATTTTAGCGTTTTGAGACGTTGGGGGTTGTTGGGTAATTTTGAGAAAGTTTGGGTCTTTTGTGTAATTTTGCAAAAGTTGGGTTTTGTTTATAATAAACCAATATGCATGTTTGGCATGGAGAAATGAGTTCAATGATGGATTATGGATGAAAATGGAACCTTAGGGTTGTTATGTAACTTATGGGAAAAATGCCCTAATTACATAGTTAAATTAATTTGTATAATTAATTTGGAGAAATGAAGAATTGAATTGAGAATGTTGAAGTTGGAATTGTTTGGGATTAAAGGGTGTAGATGAATCCCTTATCGCTCACCGAGTTGGAATGTTGATAATATATCCATTTGATGCATTTATTTTCGGTATAGAAATAACTGCTTTGGGCTATCGGTAGAGGATAGTCTTGATTGTTGTAGACAATACATGATGATTAGGCAAACTAAAACTAATCGGTTGAGTGTGCTATCGAATATAGCGACTGGAATAATACATTAACTTTATGTATTGTATATGATCTATGTTTATATACATGTGTTGTGTGGAAGAAGATACGGGATGTACTCCACGGTTTAGGGGAAGATAGGAGATGGACCTCTAAACCGGATTTTGTGTGACATTGATACAGCACTACAATGTGTATCAAGTGTTGATAATGGAAGTGTTCGAATTGATTTGATATAGCACTAAAATGTATATCGTTATCAATTGTGAAGTATAGAAGTGATTCTATGTTATGTTGATACAGCACCGAAATGTGTATCTTTCGTAAAGTGTGGAAATGGTTTGTGTTATCGATACAGCATTAAAATGTGTATCTATCATGAATTTCGAAAGTGTTTTAAAGATGAGTCTTAATCTCATTAAGTTATTTGGCTAGGTGTTGAGCCTTGTTTTCAAACTCAAAGTTGAAAAAGAAATGGGAAATGAAATGTAACATGGACTTAATGTCATGAAACCGGAATGTGATATATGTGGATGTATTTGTGTTGACCATCTATCAACTGCTAATCTTTTAGTCATTGTTCATAGCTGGTTTAGTGTATTTTTACTGGGCTGTGACTCACCCTTTATGGGACATCATTTTCAGGTACAGGTAGCATGCCACCTCCAAAGACATAGCTTGGGAGGCTAGAGGCAGACAAACTTTTGTCGTTTTGTTATCTTTTGGATGTATTACATGTAAATTCAAGCCAAGGGCTTAATGTGTATTTGAGTTAGTACTCTCCTTTTTGTAACCAAGTGTTAACTTGGAAAGCTGTAAGCCCGTAGGGCATTTGCTTTTGTTGTTAACATATAATACTCATTGTAATGAACTACTCTGATGAATAGAAGAATATTTATCTTTTATATCAATGCATGTCTAAATTGATGGGTTTCAATGTTATTATTTTGAGGGCGTTACATAGCCCTTGGCCAACAATTAAATTACAACAAAATAGAGCCAATCGCTCTCCACAAAGTATACCCACACCATTAACTTGGCGGGATCACCACGTCTTTACCTGCACCAATATCCCATAGGGGTGAGCATAAAGCCCAGTAGAGAATTCTCACAAAGTATATACAGTTATGCAAAATTTCTCAACATCATATGCAAATGTGATACCATACTATGCCATTATAAAGAGGAACATCATTTTAATACACAACTTGAAAATCACCATGCTTTCAATGACCTTATGCAATCTCATCAATTTCAAAACTTCCAATTCTTTTAAATCAACAGGGGGTAGTAAATACAATACTGGTAATCCCTAGGCTGGTGTTTGCAAGTAGACTCTACGAGTACTACGAAATTGTCATTTTTACCGATATTAACCGGAAGGCTTGATACCTATCCGCGCGGGTTTCTGGTATTTCACCATGGACACTCAGGCCAACTTATCAAACTCATCTACACCCCCTAATCGGACTTACCAACGTATTTACCCCATGCCACATTTCTGTAGTTCTTATCACAACATCATTTTCTTTCATGAAATAAATATTTTCAATCGAAATTTACAATGCAAAAATAATAATTGAATGAATATGCAATGCCATGATCTTTCCTCATCTCATAACACTTCTCCAATTTCAAATGTCTCAACAACAATAACAAAGCAACTTCCTTTCTCATTTCTTAACCTCAACATTATTTCGCAAAATAATCATGTGTCTTCCACACACAACAACAATTTCCCATCTTGCATAATTCTAATAAATTTAGCCTTTTCAAAGTCATATGTGATGTTTTCAAACACAAATCTCTCAAGGTTATAATTTTCACAAATTCATAGTGCACAATGATTTACCATTTCTTAACTATACATACTCAATTATTTAATGACAATGCTAAAATAATCCTCATGGCTCATATATCAAGAAGGCTTGCTATTTAATAAAAACACATAATAAAATTTACACTTCCCCATTCATTGAACACTAGAAAGAGAGAAAATCCATAAGTTTTGCCCATATGCCCCAAAATCCCCAAATTTTCTAGGGTTTCTCATCAAACACATTCTCATTTTTCCTTAGTGGAACCCTATCAAAATCATTTTTTTTCTTAAGTTTAATAGAATGAAAACCCTCAAGGATTTACAAAAGAGTTGAGATACAAACCCACTTTTAAAGCCCTCTACATTTTTTAATCACAAAGTTGAAATCAACCAAAGAACTAGAAGAAAACTCTTAAAATCATCATCAAAATAGCAAAACTTGTATATATAACTCAAGAATGTCCCTACCTCAAAGATTGATAAAGAAGGAGAAGTGAAACCCTAACTTCAAGGATGAGAAGGAGTCTTGATTTCCACCACACCAAGAAGAGCCCTAACTTGACCTTCAAGATCAGAGAGTGAGGATGATGATCTAAACCCAAAGGATTGCAAGAATCAAGGAGTTTTTAATGTTTGGAGAGGTTTTCTAGAGAGAATGAGGGGAAAAATAGGGTTTAGTGTGAGAGAGAAGAGCCCCAAAATTAGATACAATTCGGCCAAAAAGAAAAATAAAAACAGAGGTTCAGACTGTCCAGTCGTCCCGCACGTGCGGCTCCCAACCCTACACGTGCTGCCCTCCCGCACGCACCTTGCTCCGCACCTGCAATTTAAGTAGAATGCAACTCACCCTAGCTCCCCTCTTCCTCACTTGCGTGCGACCCTGGGCCCCTTGCGTGTGGCCCCGCCCATGACCAGAAAAAAATTCCGCTTTGCTGACCCCGCACTTCTCAGAAGAAGGAAACTTCAACACCGAATGAAGACGAGAATAAGAATTACATTGAGAAAAACTCTCCGGTCACCACAAACCCCAAACACTCAACAAGGCTCCAATTTAACCCGACACTCTATTAGGGTAATTTCAAGGTTAAACAAGGGAAAGCAAAACTAGTGACACACCCGGTCATCACCAAGACCAAACCCAGCACATGCACAAACACAAACACAAGCCTGGGCCCAATCCAAACTAAGACATGAAATATAAGCCCAACTTTTATTGATGCACACTTTGTGAGACAATTCTCATGCACAACCTAATGGTTTTGACTCATTATTTTTATATTATAATCTTCTCACTTAAGATAATATAACCCCACTCAGACCTACCTTAACTAGCAGTTAGGTTCCCACTTTAATTTTGAATTAAAGTGGCCAAAAATCATTATTTTCCAACAATCCTCCACAAGAATAAAATTGGCCGAATAAAGAAAACGAACAACGCTTAACAACAAAGACTCAGAGAAAGAGCACACAAAATAACCTTATATCAGAAAAGGTAGCTGTTGGCCTTGAACCGTTCATAGTGAAAGCCTATTAAATTTACTAGCTGTAGCACCAGTGAACGTGATGTTTTGAACTCTTTTGCCGTTTGTGTAAACCGAGACAATAGACCTCATACAGGAGTTACTCCAATCATTATTCTTATTCTCACTGGTGTGTCCGTCTTGGCCCTGGAATACTAACGTGGTTCAATGAGTGTTTTTAAAGAATTCGGCCTTATCAATTCTTAAAGAAGTAGCCCCACTTTGCACGCACATAGGTGACCTACATAAGGTATCTTGTTATACCATGGTTGACTATTCATAACACTTAGGCTCCGTTTGTTTTCCACACTAGTAGTCCATTCCAGACTATTAGTGATGAACAGTGAGCCTAGTTCTTGTTTGTTTTGGTTTTGGAACTCCAGATTCGTAGTCCCTTTTGGCTTAGGACAGGCCTTAGCAAGCAAATTAGCAGTCTGGACTGGGAGATGGTATTAGAAAATAGTCCGTTCGACTTAGGGTGTTACTGGTCATTCGGGGGGACATCTGGCCAAACAACAAGCCAAGTGCAATTTGTTTTTTTTTTTTTTTTTCACATGTTCGGCTTTTATTTATTTATTTTGAACATTTTTGTTTAATTTTTTTTTTTGGTATTTTTTGTTAAGTAAAAATCATAGGTTTATTTGTTTTATTATTTTATATTTATTTTATATAAAAATAATTTAACAATTCCTACACTAATAACTATCATCAAAACAAACACAATTTTACTTAATCCCCTCATTAACAATCCCCTCACTATCAATCTTTTTCATTCTACCTCTAAAAACAAATAGCCCCTTAGATCATTAAAAGTATCAGCTTAACCTTCTACCCCATAGGATATCACTCTATAAAGGAATGAGCAATGATGTTGTCGTTTGCACACCAGAATATTTTGTTTATAACCAAATAATAACTACTACTCTGAAATATAGCTGTTAAGACCAGATGTCAATCCACAGAGACTAATGATGAATCTAATTTAGAAATTTAAGATGAAGTGTTGTGAATTTTCGGAATGAAAATTAAATTACTAAAATAAGCAATTAATTAAACACAATAAAATAAATATCTTAAGATTTCAAGTTCACCACTAACTTCATAATTGGGAGTAATTGTACTGTAACACCCTAGGAAAACACTTCCTAAGTCATGTTCCCCTATTTCATCCCACATAGACACAAACAATAGAAAAAGAAATAATAATACAACTCCATAACATTTCTTCCCTATTGAACTTCAATACAGTCTGCTTACATCCAGAGTTAAAAGGAAGCAGTTCAATAGCTATGAAGGCAACATTTTATCAAAAGCGCCCATGATTTAAAAATAAAATCCTTCACATTTATACAAAAGAGCCCCAAGGCTTCAACACAAAATATCAAACAAGTGAGCATTTATGCTTCATCCAAATTGATTTTTGTGGTAAATCATTTAGATGGCTTGTTAACTTCATTTCCTAAAAATGGTTAGTTTTTTAGGTAAGCGAATGCTCAGTAGGAAGTATATTTAACAAATAATATAATTAATTGAAATACACATGATCATGCAATGCAAACATTTGGTAAATTTTATTATGTATGCGTATAAATACCTTTATGCAAGAGTATGAAATGAGAAAATGTTAAGGTTAAATTAGCATTTCCTAATTTTATAGGGGCGGTAAATATACTATGACATTCCAAGTAAGAGCCGAGATTCAAAATACATACATAGATATAGATTTTGTATACTTAAAATAGTCACACATTTGCCAACTCCAAAAACAGCAGGGCAATGGGCACCCAAAAACATTTTTTCCTTCCGCATTTGCTAACTTCAGAAATGGCAGCAACGCGGACACCCAAAACCATTTTTACAAAACCATGTTTTTCCATATTTTCCAACTCCTGAAATAGCTAGCTCATGGACACCCAAAAACCATTTTCCCACATTCGTCCGGCGATATGAGCAGATAGGGCAATTAGGTACATTGACTCCCCGCACAGGTACCAAATACAATACACAACTCAAATCCACTCGACTCACTACCCAGACTCATAGACTATTTACCCCCTTTCAACTCTTTCAATATGCCAATATTTTAAAAGTCACAAGATAAACTTTTTAAAAGTTTATGATGTATGAATTTTCTAAATCTCAATTTCCCTATAATAATTTCAATGCACAACAATTCAAAAGTTTATATTTCAACAATGAGAAGATTCTTCAAATCATAACCATCATCATCTCTAGTTTTGGTGTAAAAGTCTCAAAATCTAACTTTTCAACATCAATGTCAAGTAAATACACATAATTTTAGGTTCTAAAATCCAATTGGGCAAAATCCCCTTTTTTACTCTTCCAACTATTCAAACACGTGAATAATTTCAATTCACAACAATCCAATAATTCATATTTCAACCTCAAAGTCCAATAAAACACGACCAAATTCATGTTTTAAAAATCAATTGAGCAAAACCCCTTTTTATTGAACAAGTTTCAAAACTAAGGTTTGTAGAAAATTAGGAGTTTTCTCTCTTTCATGAATTAAAGACTAATTTTTATCATCAACAACAATAATCTTCAATAATAGACATAATTCTATTCATAATCATGAATTATTGCCCACATCCTTCCAAATCATTTATTAGCAAACACAATCCATACATATATACATATATATAACTACAAAGGTGAATATCTAATGAAATTACCACATGTGGGTCTCAAATTAAAGATATAATAGGCTAAAGATACCCCTACAATCCCATCACAATCATACAGGCAACAACAATTCAAAATAATAACAATAAGGTTAAAGAAAACCAACGGATAAGTTTTGCTCATAAACTTGGGAAGTTGCACCCACCTCTCCCCCCCCTAAACTACCATTACAAATTTCAAGCTCGCAAAAATAAATATATTTTTTTCGCAACTACCCTATCTTGAAGATCACATGCGACCAACTAAAAATAAATACTAAGCAATTTGCACAACTTGTCACTCCCTTGAGTGACACACACTCACCAAACAATCAATTCCCATTAACACATCTCATTTCTAGAATTTAAATAAGTTCTGAAGTGATTCCCTGTCAACCTCTCCTAATGCTACAACAATAATTAACACACTACCTAAAGAAATATTCTACACTTGCATCATCTACCTATACTCACACAACACACTACATTCCTTGGAATCAAAACCATGATATTAACTCCAAAGCTAAAGCACAACTCCACATCATACTAATATTATGACGTCCCATGAGGTTAAACCTGAACTCAATGCTTTTTATAACACGGATTTACTCGATGACAAATATTCACATCGTTAATAAATAAATTAATCTCATATTACAATAAAATCTCTCACCAAAATAATACTACACCTCTAATACAAAATTTCTAACTAAAATCATACTTTTAGCACTCCAATCCCATCACTACTAAAGCTACTCCACCCTTGAAAAATAGTTTAACTCAAAAAGTCATTCACCACAGTTTACCAAAATGAAAATAAAATATAATTCTCACAACTGTTCATGCCACAAAACAACACCAACTACCATATCTAACCCACCACAAATGCCCACACAACTCAAGCTTTCGGTTACACCAACAATACTTATAGTTGTAGTTATTTTGAAATCTCCTCCGAAGTCTTTAATTAGTTCACTTGTACTCAAACTCTAAAGATACTACTGCAAGCTATAATGCCACTTATTCACTCAAAGAGATTTTCTCTACCAATGACGATCATTCCAAAACAATCTCCAACCACATAACAAAAGTACTTCATACCAATTTATTTTCGGACGAGGAGTCCTCCGAATAACTTCTTATAAGATGATACCATCACAAAACACCATGGAATAAAATTAAAATAAGGAATCACTCTCTATTAGGCAAAACTAAATATATTTTAATTAGGAAAACCGCTTACCACTCAAGGTCAAATACACCCAAATTAAGCCCAATAATAATATTAAATCAACATACTGACAACACAAATTCTCACCACTCTTATAGCAAACCGAAGGATCTATATAAGGGGTTCACAACTCTTACACCAAGGATACAAAACAATTTTTATAGCTAAAGGACAAGGGATACAAAATAAATATCCATTTTAGTTCTTTGAACTGCACCATCACAACACACATAAAACTTAACCTAATACAATCATGTGTTCTCCCAGTTTACATAATTTTTGACATATCGCTAAGGCTAACTACAAAAATTATCATTAATCTCTCATGATGGATCAAGCATACATTTCTATAAAAAAATACTCAAATCACAGTCATATCAACCATCTCAAGGCACCTAATCATAATATTCGTAAAATCACAACATTCTCACAAGATCATTTCAAAAATTTCTCTAAATACATTTGTTTGCTAATATAATTCCCGAGACACCAATCACATCATATCCCTAAACATTTGTATATTGCACTTGAGTGCATCTGTCATGACCCAAACCCGCCCCTATAGGTTTAGCATCGTAACCGGCCAGTAATCCGTGATTACCAAAGGCCTGCTTAACAATAATAATAGTAATACAATAGCAGGGGCCGACGAAAGTTTGTAAATAATAAAGTATTTCATCCAATGAGCTATGAGAACTTAAATGAACAAACAACATTGATATATACATAAACAGTCCATAATACACTTATGTACAAAATGAAAACATAAGTTGGGGAATTAAATCCCATTACCAAAATAGTAGTAACAAAAGTCATACAACATTTACATAATTTAAGACAATGCCAAAAGGGTGCACTTAGAACCACCCAAAAAACCTTAACACTTGACGGTTCGAAACCTCACGGTGAGGCACAGTAGTTGGCTTGACAAAACAAGATTCGGGTTGATGCCTCTATGTCCATTCCGATGCTTGCTCACCTATATACATATATTAAACAGTGAGCTAAAGCCTGGTGAATAACAATTGTGTAAAGGGGTTATAAATGATATCCTTACAGTAATTGAAACAGTCAATTTCATCAGTAAATCAATTTCTCAATTAGTAACTCATAACATAACAATCATTCTGAATCATAGCAGTCATACGTGATGCATCCAATAGCAAAACAGTACAGTAGATCTTAAAGACCGAATTGTCATTTGATGGCCATCCATACAGTAAACAGTAGTTTCAAGAATTGAAACTGACAGAGATTTCTATAATAGTAGCAGTAGTAGTAGCAGTAACAGTAATAGTTGTTATGGATGCCACGAGTACAGTTCACAAAATAAGACAATCATTCATTTAATAAGTCATGAGGGTACAGAAGCTAATACGGCCTCTCATACACTTGAGACTACCATTACAACAAACCTTGAACCAATCCTTCCTACCACCACAACCACACTGAACAAAACCAGCCTCTAACTGACATTCCATCCATTACTGAGCAGGTACTACTTCTAACCTTAATTTCTTCATTTCCTACTACCTGCAAGATACAAATTTACCACTTTGTTACTGTCGACAGGCCATCATTCCAACTCAAGATATTTGGGAAGAACTTTCCATCCTTCAACAAAACCTAGACCAAATATCCCCACTTCCTCAAAGGTTAAATCATTTCCAGACTGAAACCAAACAAACCTTAACGACCTTCATCAATCTCATCAACACCCTACTTGAGGAAATAATCCTTAACCAACCTGACGATGTCACGACCTGAACCCGCCCTATGGGTTTAGCGCCGTAATCGGCCAATAATCCTTGGATTACCAAAGGCCTCTGAACAAAATAACATATGATTAGGGGCTGCAAAAGCAGATATATATATATAAAACATACATAGTTCATCGAGCTGTGTAGACATACATGAGACAGATAAACTTAAACTTTATAAGCATACATGTGACGTCATGAAGATACAGTAGTTACACATCATCCCATGTACAGATAAACAGAAATTTGTTCGCAAACCAAAAGAACAAAGTTTTAAACAATCACAAAACATAGCCACAAGACTTGACTTAATCCGAAACCTCCTCGGGAGACACAAAAAGGTGGCTGACAAATACAAAACTCTTCAGGCATCATCTTAAGCCTGGTTGCGTGCCTGCTCACATATATACATAATCATAAATAGTGAGTGAAAACCCAGTGAATAATAACAGAGTAAAGGGTTTTGATGAATGATGTCCATAACATAATCAGAAATCAGAGTTCATATCAAAAACAGATTTATATTCATATTCTTGTTCAAGTCAATGACAGAAATCAGAATATATACTTAATCTTACATCCGTTAGCGCTAACAAATCACATACTAAGTGTGAAACATAATACTTGTCAGTTCCATAGAGGAACCTCTGGCTGGGTACGGACAACCTGTCAGTTCCAAAAAGGAACCTTCAGACTGGGAACGGATAACTTGTCAGTTCCATAAAGGAACCTCTAGTTGGGTGTAGATAACTTGTCAATTCCATAAAGGAACCTCCGAACCGAGAATAGATAACATACTTGTGTCACAAATACTTATCGAAAATTGGACAATCATTCATAGTACAGAACATAACATTTCATAAAACAGATCTTATTCCTTATACATAAAATAATTTAACTTGAACATAGCTTTACTAAGTTATTACTCACAGTTGGTTCCAAAGCTAACAGACAGAGTAGGCAAATCAGATGTCATGTGGCGCGTGACCTACACAGTTACAGAATGAACACATTCTGAATTACATACTCGGAGTCATTTACTTAATCATTTCTTATCTTGGTGTGTTTCTAATTTTTATACTCATTAGTATGTCTTAATCTTGGCCTAGGAATGCCTAGGATGCAATAAGGATGCTAAAATGTACTTAGAAACAGTTAACAAAAATCGCTGAAATCAGAGGTTCCACTCGAGCGCAACTTCCTTCGCTCGAGCGAACATGTAAAATATGAATGGTCGTTGGAGCGCAACTTCTGTCACTCAAGCAGTCTGTAAACTTCTGTAAAAGTACTGGTTGTGTGATTTTCACGCTCGACGGTCGCTCGAGTGTGAGACTTAGGTCCTCGCTCGAGCACAACCCTTGTCACTCGAGCGGTCTGCAAAAACATGAAACTTCTGGGAGTTTGCATTTCATGCTCGGGCTAACTTTTAGTCGCTCGAGTGAAAATGATAAAACAAAGGTGGTTGCTTGAGCGTAGGATCTGATGCTCGAGCGGAGAGATTGAATTCTAGAATTCCCAGATTCACCTCCAAGCTTCCAAACTCGACTTCAAAGCTACAATTCACATCATTTTGGGCCCAAAACTTGAAAAAAATTAAGAATTAAAGATCATTTCATGAAATCAAGGCCCATAAGCTTGTCAATTAAGCAAACTCAAACTTGAATTGTGAAAACATGACATGAATATGACATGCATGGAGTGATTTGAGCTCCAAGTTTCCAAATCATGAGTAAATGAGATGTTTAGGTCAAAAACATGTTGGGTTCCTTGAACAAAACTCAAGTATGGACATAGATGTGGAAATTCTTGAAAATCAACTTACAAAATTTTGAGAATTATGCATGCATGCATGATACACTCCCAAAGTCAACTATCTAAGCTCAATTCTTGTCTTCCTATAGGATTTCTTTTGAATTCATGAGTTGGCTAACTTAATTACATGATCAAAAGCTTGGGTTCTCACCTAAATTTCTCAATTGATCTTCAAGTAAACCAACTCTTGAGTGATCAAGCTAATCCTCCTTAGTTCTTTTCAATTCTCTAGCAAATCCTTTTTGGTTGAACTCAAGTCTTCCTCCCTCCCTCTCTCTCTCACGTGTAGTCTTCCAAGATGAGGGATTGAGGGTGTAAAGTGTATTAAAGGTGTTGGAAGTGGCCTTATATAGGCTCAATTAGGAAGGTTAATTAATTTAAGTTACGGATAACTAATTGGGGTAATTTATTCTAATTATTCGGTTCCGAATTAAATCCCAACTCAACCTACCATAAATTCCTAAAAATTCCAATTAACAGGTAAGTCAAGTCAATTTCTTGATCAGATGCCAATAAGGCCATCAATTCATAGAACAAGACAATAACATAAATAGATATTTCCACGGTGAACAGATATGAATACAAATAATGCAATACACATGTAATTAATGCAAAATTTCACCTTAATTACTCATTAAGCCTTCTTAATCATGGATTATACGTTAATCATGGGTCGGGTTGTTACAGACGAAGCCTTGGCCTGTCTCACTGTTGTCCTCAACCTTTCTCTCAATCCTTTCAACCCAATCCAATTAAAACAACTAGCTAAAATCACTATAAAATAGCCAACTCTCTTGGAAATGGTTCTAACCTGTTCCCAAGACATCCAAACCAAAAGAGACTTTCTGATCAAAGCTCAAACCATATCTACCTCCCTCAAGCTTAGTCACCAAACTTTCTCAGTCATTTCTGAACAAGTTGCAGCACTTGCGCTTGAAGAGTCAAGACTTATGACAGAACTGGTCACTGTCAGACAAAGAAAACTCCATCTACAACAACAAAAAGACCAACTCAACCAAGAGGCAAGGACTATGCTCTTTCATATTACAAATGGCCTTTCCTCAATCTACACTGTCAAAGTAGAGCTAGACCAAGCTCAAACTATGGTGGCAAATGCCCAATCAGAATGGGGCATTCTGGCCATTCTCTTTCTTAAGACTTAGATTAGTTTCTTTTCTTCTATGTATTGCATAAAATATTTTGCCACATTGTACAGATCTTTTCTTTAATGAATATCAATATTTTGTTTTGTATGACCTGTTGTACTAAATTTCTCATTCATATGCAAATTTCCTTTCTTTGTGTGAATTACCTTGTCTTGTATGCATCTATCAACTCCACTTGAAAGTTTCCCACATAGTTGGATAATACCTTATAGGTATTTCCCATTTATATTCCTCATATGTGTCTTCCCTTCTAAGGATTCCAACTGATATATACATCTCTTAAGGATTTTATGAATCCTAAAGAGGCCTTCCCAATTTCTGACCACTTGCCAAGCTCAGGGTCTTTTGTTCCCAATGGCAAGATAGTTTTCCACATCAAATCACCTAGTCCAAAGATTTTCAACTTAACCTTCTTGTTATAGACTCTCTCAATCTTCTTCTTTTTGGCCATCATACAATCAAAGGCATCAACTCCTTTACACTCTACATATTGTAATTCCATGAACATGGCCTCTACATAGTCATCGACAAGAATGTCATAATGCTTAGCCACCCTACTAGACCTTACTGCCACTTCTAAGGGTAGAACTACAGCATGACCATAAACTAATTCACAAGAAGATGCTTGAAAACTATCCCTTTTTGAATTCCTGTAGGCCCATAAAACCTTAGATAATAACTCATGCCAATCTCTTGGATTGTCTTCTATCACTTTATTTAGTGTCACTTTGATTGTTTTGTTTGATAACTCTGCTTGCCCATTTGCTTGAGCATAATATGGAGATGAATTCAACATTCATATGCCATATTCTCTAACAAACTCCATTACCTCATTGCCATTAAATACTGTTCCTTGATCGATAGTAATTCTTTGTGGCAAGCCAAACCTATGCACTATGTGCTTCTTGATAAAGTCAATCACATGAGATTGATTCACTACCTTTAATGGGACTGCCTTTACCAACTTAGTAAATATAATCTGTGGCCACTAAAATGAATGTATGCTGCTTTGATAATGGAGGAAATACCTAGCCAATCAAATCCATTGCCCAACCTCTAAATGGTCAAGGCTTAACAATTGAATGCAAGTCCCTAGTTGGCACTTTCTGCACATTGCCATGTCTTTGGCATTTCTGACACCCCTTTGCATAATCAATGCAATCTTTCCTTATAGAGGGCCATAAATATCCATGCCTTTTAATCAACCACCTCTTCTTCTCACCTGCTTGGTGAGCACCACAAATGCCCTCATAGACCTCTGCCATGACCTGCATTTGTTCCAACTATCCAATATATAACAATGTCAACCCATCCTGGGTTCTTCTAAACAAGTCATCCCTCATAATCACATAATTCATAGCTTGATACTTTGTCCTTCTATCCACTTTTGCTTCTGGGTCCCCTAAATACTTAATCAGAGGTAACCTCCAATCATCTTCTAACACCACCAAAGTCAATATTGACAAACCTTGCAACTATCGATAGCTAATACAAGACATTGTTCTTTTTTGAATCCTAATTATTCTTTCTTGGAAACCCTCTGGAATTCTCAAACCAGAGGTTGCCTGGGTTATCTTGTTGGCCTCTTTATTCTCAAGTCTGAACATGTGTTTGAACTCCATTGTTGCAAAACCTTTGACTAGTTGCAATACCTGCCCTAAATATTCCCCAAGTACTGCATTATTGCACTAATATTGGCCTATTACTTGTCTTATCGCCAACTGTGAATCCCCAAACACTTTTAAGTGTGGAATCCTTAGACTTTTTGCCAATTCTAGGCCAATAATCACGGCTTCATATTTTGCCTGATTATTTGACAACACCTGAGTTTCATCCAATTGGTAAGAAAGACTGAAACACCTGTTCTTGGGGTGACACCAACACCATCCCAGCACCAACACCTTCTTCAGTCTTTGAGCCATCAAACATTAACTTCCATGGCTTTTTCTTAACTGAAAATACCTCATACAAATCTACCTCGACGGGGCTACATGGATGCTTAGCCAAGAAATTTGCTAGTGCTTGGCCTTTCACAACTTTTTGAGGTACATACTTAAAGCAATATTCAATTAAGGCCAACAACCATTTTCCCTATCTCCTTCTCAAAACTAGCCTAGATAACATATATTTTACTACATCAGTCTAAGCAATCACATTAACCTTTGTAGGTAACATATAATGCCTCAATTTGATGGTTACAAAATACAAAGCTAGGCATAACTTTTCTATAGAACTATACCTAGTTTATGCTTCATTTAACTTTCTACTCAAGTAGTAAACAGCTTGCTCACACCCTTCCTCATTATCCTAAACCATTAGACACCCAATCGATTGCTCTCCTGCTGATATATGCAACTTTAAGGATTTCCCTTTAATGAGTGGCATCAGGACTGGAGGTTTAGACAAATAGTCCTTAATTGCATCAAATGCCCTTTAATGCTCACCTTTCCATCTAAAGTTTTTATCAAATCTCAACTTTAACAAAGGAGAAAAAACTAAAGTCTTCCCCGCCAGATTAGCAATGAATCTCCTTAAAAAAATTAATTTTCCTAAGGAAACTTTGCAACTCCTTCTTATTGGATGGCAGCTAGACTGCCTTAATAGCTTTAGCCTTGTTTGTATCCACCTCTATCCCCTTCTAATGGACCAAGAAACCTAGGAAATTACCAACATACACCCCAAAAGCACACTTTAAAGGGTTCATTTTCAACTGATATTTCCTCATCCTCTAAAACACTTGTCGAAGATGTTCTAAATGTTCTTCAAACTCATCAGATTTGATTGTCACATCATTAATATACACCTCCAAAAACTTTCCAATCAAATCATGAAAGATAAAGTTCATAGCCCTCTGATAGGTGGCCCTTGCATTCTTAAGCCCAAAAGGTGCTCAAAGGTTCCTAAGGCCCCTGGGCACCTAAATGCAGTCTTATGAACATCATTTGGGTTAAGAAAGATCTAATTGTATCTAGCATGGCCATCCATGAATGATAGAATCTATGCCTTGCAGCTGAATCAACTAACAAATCTATAATTGGCATGGGATACTCATCCTTATGGTGTAGCCAAATTCAAGTTCCTGAAATCAATACACACCCTAATCTTTTCATTCTTTTTAAGAACTGGAACTATATTTGACAGCCACTACACATACCTAGCTATTCTGATGAAACTAGCCTTTAACAACCTTTCAATTTCATTTTTTACCATGAAAGTGACCTCATTTGTCATTCTTCTTGGAGGTTGCTTGTGTGGCACATAATTTGATTTTATTGGTAGTTTGTGTTCAACCAAGGACCTATTCGGTCCTGGTATCTCATCATAACTCTATGCAAAATAATCAGAATAATCTGAAATCAAGCCAACTAGCTTAACTTTACATTCATTAGGTAATAAAGCATTTACATAAATAGGCCTCTTACAAGCCTCATCTCCTAGGTTAAACTCCTCTAAAGGGTCCTGCACATCAGTCTTGAGATCATCAAGCTTTGCAAAAGCTGCCGTTAGATTCTCATATTGCACCTTCTTATAATCTAATCTAAAAAGGGGGGAAAAAAAAAAGTCTAACAAAAGTACTTTTAATTACATCAAAATCACATTCACTCTCACTTTTCTTCATCTTCGTTAATAATGTCTTCAATCAACATTTCATCTACAGGCTTGGTCTGCAAGACACTTGACATGGTCACTTCCTGGCTCATCAGTCGAAAACCTCCCTCAACAAATTTTTGGAACTAATTATAAGTCAATCCAATTCCTCTGGATTTCAATTCTTCATTCTTCAATACAACAAGGCTAAACTCTTTAGCATACAACATAGCTTCCATATTGTGAATATCAACCTTAAAGGGATTTGCCTTTGCCTAGAAAACCTCCATGCCTTATCCTTCCTGACCTTCTACAATTAAGAAAATTAAAGCCTGATGAAGGGAAGAAGGCACACAACCGTTAGAATGGATCCAATCCCTTCTCAGCAGCAGGTTGTAATTTGAAGTGGAGTCAATCACAAAAAATGTTGCTCTCATAACTCTGGCTCCCACTTTCAATTGCAAGGCAATTACTCCCCTTGTATCAAATGATCCTCTTGAGAAATCACTCATAGACACATCAGAAGGGATTAAATCATCAACAGTTTTACCAATCACACTTAAAATTTTAGTGGGCAAAATATTCACAATATCCTCATTATCAAC
The DNA here is from genome assembly GCA_025200525.1 of Camellia lanceoleosa. Classification (NCBI taxonomy): domain Eukaryota; kingdom Viridiplantae; phylum Streptophyta; class Magnoliopsida; order Ericales; family Theaceae; genus Camellia; species Camellia lanceoleosa. The sequence continues at coordinate 102,681,093 of CM045762.1, read as the reverse complement.
TAACACCCCAGTCAAAGGACAACCATTCAAGTGTGCACTCACATACAAAGGTCTCAGATGCCTTACCAATTTTGGCTTAGGTGACTAGAATACCACCGTCTCACCGCTAACTACCTGAATGGATTTACCAGCCTCCTCTTTGGACTCATTCATCTCTGTCACCATCACAACAAGCTTTGACAAGTCTTCTACATCCCCTTCCAGTTGTTCTAACTTCCCAGGTTTTGCCGCAAACCTTTTTGGTAAAGTCAGAATCATATTACAATTAGTGTTTACAGGTAAAGACCTAAACCTGATTGCACCTAACTTCTCACCAAAGTCCTCAGAACTTTCAAACTTTGTATCTTCCTTGTGTCTTCCTTCCTATCAACAGGAACCTCATCTGATTTGCTTGCCACCACAACATTCCCATCAGTCATTACCCCATCATCCTCACTCTCCTCATCTGACAGGAGTGCTTTAGATACCTCTTCTAGCTGCCTCCTAAGGAGAATCTTTTTAGGTATCTTATCTTCTACTTTCTTTGTTTTACTTGACTCGCCACACTCTTTCTTGTTCTTCTCTATCTCTTAAATCAAATTGTTTTGATGATCTCTCTTTGGATTATCTCTTTCCTTTGTTGAAAACACAACATGAAACTTTCTTTGCTCCCTTCTTACTTGAGTTCTAGTCGGGTCCATAGGCTTTCACCCTAACAAAGGAAATTTTGAAAGAATCACACCTTGCCAACCAGCATGTATAGGCACTGGTGGCTTCACCATCCTTAGCTGCATGGGGGGATAAACCTATGAAAACCTCACCGCTTGGCCATGAAACTGTCCTGGCTTGAAAAACCTCTGAACCTGGCTAACAAATAGCCTTTGAAATGGTCTTGGCACAAATACTGGTCTCTGAACATGACTAGGGCCACTAGATGGCCTTTAATCTTTCAATTGCCTTACTTCAACTCTGACCCATTCTGCACCATGAAGAGAATGATACACAAGTTGCTACCTGAACAAAAACGAACCATCCTCCTCACTATATGACCTGTCGATAGGCCTAAAGATCTTAGGTTCTTTCCCATCAAACAACAATTTGTCTCCATTGAAAATCTAAAGGTCACCTCCACCTAAGGTGTTAAACTTTAAGTCATGATCCTTCACAGTCTCCTTCAACTTGTCAGCCAAAATTGCTTGCAATTTTTCCTTTTCAGTCCCACATCTTGAGCACACAAAGTTCTCCTCATCTACCACTTTCTTTCAATTTTCTTGCTTCTCCTTGTGGATCTTCTCTAAGTCAGACAACAAAACAGTTGGGTTTGGTGCCTTCCTTTTAATGCTAGCTAACACCATATGGATTGGTGCCATTTCTGGAAAGGGATTATTGTCCACTGCCATAACTCCTTTCTCCTTCTCTGTATATTTCAGTAGTCCCTTCTGTATTAAGTCCTGCACACAATTTCTGAAAGTTACACAATTGTTGGTAGAATGTCTAAAAGTATTATGCCATTTATAATATTCTTTTCCTACTCTGTCTTGTTCTTTTGGAATTACATGCCTATGGGACAATATTAAAAATTTATTAGCCAATAACTCATCAAAAATGGCATCAGCTTTAGACAAATCAAAAGAATACTGCCTAAATGTACGGTTTGTATTTCTTTTGGGTGGCTGAGTTGCTAGCATGTTCATTGATTTGTCCACTTTCCTCAAAGTCCCACAAACCACTGGTGCTTTGCCAACCACTTGAGCCACATCCACATCAATTTCTATTTCTACATCAACCTCTTGGAAATAAGTCCCATAAGAGTTTGCATCCTATGTCTTTTCTCTGTAAGTATTGATTCATATCTTGTTGCCCTAGATGACAACTCAAACAAGTCTCTAAACTCCATCCTTTCAAACTTCTTTCTCAACTCAAATTCCAGCCCATTTTGAGCCATTCTCACAATTTCAACCTCAGGTATGTACATTTGACACCTGTTTTTTGCTCTCTTAAATCTATCAATAAATTGTTCTGCACTCTCAAAGAACTTCTGCCTCATTTCAGACAAATCAACTAGAGTTACTTCAGGCTCAGTTCTATAAAATTGGGCATGAAACTGGCTCCTCATCTCCATCCAAGTATGAATTGAATTAGTAGGTAAATTAATGAACCATATGAAAGCAGTCCTAGACAAAGAATGTGGAAATAACCTCATTTTAAGTATGTCATTATTTCCTACTTCTCCACATTGTAAAGTAAACTTTCCTATGTGTTCAATTATTGACTAGTTTTCCTCACCATGAAACAAGGAAAACTCAGGTACCCTGTAGTTCCTAGGAAAAGGTTCCTCATCTACCCATTGGGGGTATGGTTTCCTAAATCTAGGCCTTTCAGGCCTTCTTATCCGTAGACCATAAAAGTCTTGAACAATTTGGATAATCTGGTCTCTTTGAAAATTTTAACCATGATTAACAACATTTTGCCCCCATACCCATAGTTATATTCAAAAGGTTCATGTCTGTTGACATGTAAAGGGGGTGCTGGACCTTTTGGCCTTGAGCCATTACCAAATGGTTCATGATGCATGTTAGGCCTATGCATTTCAGGATATGCACCCATATTCCCACAATTATTTCCCCTTAGTGTCCATAACCCATATTAGGAATCTCCATATACCCAACATTTTGATTTCAAACCCTCGATTATAGTTTTCAAAAACCATATTATTTCTTGGCCTCATGTTAGGATAACCATTCAATTCTGTGTTAAACAAAGCTCTGTCTTCCACACCCTTTTGACCATATAATGGTTTAGAAAAAACATTTGACGCAGGTTGTCCCTTAGGCCAATTTCCTTGAATTTTAACATTTGGTGTTTGAAATACCTCATGTATTCTTTCCTCTGCAGTTGGGTTTCTATAAAGGACATTGGTTTGCCAACAGACTAGTGTGGTACACCAATTGGTAGCAATGTGTGTGTTCTTGAAGACACCTTCTGTGCCTTTACTTCACTTTGGCTTGCATACTCCATTGATGGAGCTTTCAACACACTTCTTAGTTCTTCCAGAAGGATCTAGTTCTCCTCCAGTGACTGGTTTGCTAGTGCATTCCTTATCTGAGCCGCCAAGACCCCTGTTGGAATTTTGGCATGGCCACTTGTCTGGCATTCTGTACTCACTGCTTGGCCACCCATTTGGCCTTTCTGGGCCACTGCCTGGCCTACATGTTGAGCACCACCATCATCAGCCAAGACCAAGTCCTGGTCCAACTCTTCTTCCTCAAACTCAGCAGGCCTTTTTTCAGCATGCCGATCAACCTGGTTTCTTTGCCTTCACTATTTTTTTTCCTTCCAAATTATGCAAGAATCTCCCATTGGGCGTGCCAAAAATTGTTAGTAAAATTTATGCTAGGTCTAGATCGACAGCAACCAAACAATAATTTAAACTGAATAACTTAAACCAAAATAATCAAACAACTGTGGTTTCAGTTCTAATGCCTCAAAAGAATGAGGACTTCTTTGGATCAATGGCAACAAAGCAGACAAGAAGAAATAACACACTTGCTTGATCAATCAATGGGAACAAGGCAGATTGAACAAAAAGAAATCAACTTCAAATTATTGTATCAACGGATGATAACAAGGTAGATTAAACATACAAAAGTAACTTCAAACTGAAATTACTCGTGTTCATTCAATGAGTACAAATTACAGTAAAAGAAACTACTCCTAAGTTACTCCTAAATTAAAATCTGGACTACTCCTAAGTAAAAAAAAAACTAAGTAGTTATGTTGTTCTGGATCTCTCTCTTCTGCAAACTTCTGGCCTCTTATAGCTCTTCTTTCCTACGACCCCATGATCTTCTCAATCTGCAATTGTTGCTGTGTAACTGTCACAGCTGCACTATCACTTCTCAGTCTTCAAACCACATCACGCTTTCACTTCCACTTGTCGAACTTCATTCCTTTTAAGTTAACATGTGTCCCTGAGTTCTTCTATCTATCGTTCGATAAAAAAAGACTCCCACTTCGTTCATGCTTTCTCTTGAAGACAACCCACTAACTCCATGACCACATTGCCAGTAACTGCTCTACCTTCCAAGCTAGCCCCACATGCAAACCTCACTTCTAGTTAATGGTCTCTGTCTTCTGATGCTAAACATTTACTCTGGACTTGGCCCTGTGTCCCCATTGATGGATCACCTGTTGATAGGGTTTGGCAAAAATAGGTGCAAACAATACCTTATAAGTAAAAAAAAAAAAAAAACATAATTTTATACTTTTTGAATCATAATTAAAAAAAGTCATAATCAATTCTAAAGAAAAAAAAATGACATATGCATGTGGCAAGGGTGTTTATGGTAGAATCCTACTGAATAAAAATCAAATTCACAACTGCTACTCACAATGGGAAATTCTATTTCCACACACCACATTGTCTCTGTGTACATTCTTTTTCACTCCGCACACTTAGTAATTTGATTCTTAGGTATTTATCTCAGTCCACATACTCCACATTCCAAATATACCCATTTAATAAAAAATGTGTGCACACCCTTATATTAGCCTACACAAATTCCCAAAATAGCTCTCTCTTTAACTTGCACATCCCACCTTCCACCGTGCATGGTCCAGCCTCTCCATCATCGTCCAGCCTCTCCATCTCTGACAGGCATTCTTTATTAGCCTGTAGCCTGTAGCCTCCTGCCTCCTCTGTTGAAGACTGGCATTGAAGAAGATCGACAGGCATCTCTGGCAGCCATTATTCGGCCGTAAATTACTTATAAGGTGAGTGAATGTTGTCCATCATTGCATAGAATAACATGCAATCTAGGTTAGTTTTTTTCCATTTTCGACAGTCGTTCGTAGTTGGCACACATTGAGACGAAAAACAACCATTCGGTATTGGTTTGCCGAATCATTTTAACCGATTCGAAAACCAACAATCGAATTACTTTAGACCATTCGATACTATACTTCCGAATTTTAAGTTTTAATTCGGTAGTGTACTTCCTTAACTATTATTCATATTCAATTGTTGTTTTCTGTATACTGTCTATGTATTCGGCATTGGTTTGACGAATAGTGATCGCAAATAGAAATTACGTAAAACAATTTCTTAGCAAAAAAAGTTACCTTTCTGTCGCTGCATTTGTTGTTTTGCATATCCTCCTGGTTTTCTGAATTGTTTGGCAAATCTTCCATTAAGTTTTGTTTGACAAACAATGGTAACCTAATGAGTGAACATTGGAAGAATGTTAGCAATGGAGTCTAGTGTGTGAGAAATAATGGAGGAAGAAAGTAGACAATGGAGTGTGCGTGAAAGAATGAAGGAAGAAGGTAGTAATAGAGAGTGTGGAAAAGAGTGGAGTGTGTAAGAATGAATGTGAATAACGTAGGTAATGGCCAGTGAATGTGCACAGAGAGCTTTTACAAGAAAAATATGTGTACAGAGATCTCTATTTTGGATGTTTAAGTGTGTGGATTGATGTATATTTTGATCATTTTATTTGAGAATAAATTTGTAATAGAAATAAAATTCGTTAACACTATGTTTGGATTGAGTGATTTGGAGAGAAAAGAAAAGAATTAGAGAGATATGTATTTCTTTTACTTATTTGGATAATTTAAGTGCAAAGAAATGGGGAGAAATGAAGAGAAATAGAGAGAAATCCTTTTCTTTTATAACCCTCATTTTCAATCTTTCCAAAAGTGAAAAGATTGGGAGAGAAAAGAAACTAAAAGATTCTTATATTTTTATAATACTAATTTTGTCCTTATAAAAATAAAAGAAATAAAATGATTGGCACCTATGTCCTCAATATAAAAAGGTTATTTTGGTAATATAACATAAAATATTTTCTTTTCTTTTCTCTTATGAAATCTAACCAAATAAGAAGGAGAGAAATCACAATCATTTATTTTCTTTTATTTCTTACTTATCCAAACAAAAAGGAGAGAAATCACAATTATTTCATTTCATTTCTCTTATAGCTTAAGTAATCATTTCTTTTCTTTTTTCTCTTAGGTTCCCAAACATAGTATAAGTATATGCACATAGATAATGTGTTAGGTGGAAATAGAAGGTGTGTTTGGTTTGCTTTTGAGAGAGTGATTTTCAAAAAAAATTTAGGAACAGAGTTTAGAAATTTTTTTAGTTTGTTTGTTTGTATATTTTGAAAGTAGTTTTAAAATTTGAGATGATTTGATATTTTGTTGTAATTAAGTAGACATGTGTGAGAGAAAAAATAATTAAGAATAAAAGAGGGAAAATAAAAAATAATTGATTGAAACATACAAGGAATAAAGTAATTTTGAATTTTTTTTAAAAAAAAACCACAAACCAAACAAAAATTTGGAAATTTTTTTCGAAAACGACCGTCCCAAATCCATTCACAACAGATAAAAAAGAAGAGTGGATAATTAAAGTGGAGAAGACAAGAGACGATATAAGAGGGAGGAGACGGTGGTTTTATTTTGGGGGATTTGGGTGGGGTGGGCTTTCCTTTCCAATTAAAAGTGAGCAGTAGGAATAGCAGTTGTGCTGCTTCTTGGTGGTGGTGGTGGTGGGTGGGCTATCTCATATATCATATATATATGGCTACGGCTGCCGTATCTCATCATCATCCTCAGGCCGGCCACCTCCTCCTCCTAGTCAGTGGCGGTGGCGGTGGGTTTCGTACCCATGGTTTTAATAACAATATCTCTTACTCTAGAACTACTACTACCAGGCGTACGCCTTCTCTCAATTTTCGATCCAAACCCAAATGGTTTTCTTCTCCTATCAGGTACCCCCTAGCCACTCTTATTCTATCTTTCTGTATCTCTCTGTTTTGTTTGTTTTGTTTTGTTTTGTTTTTTGTGGGTCAATGGGTAAATAGAACTTTTAATTATTTATTATTATTTAAAATTAAGTCACAGTCTGTCTGAACTACAAATACAAAATAAAATGCCTGAAAGAAGGAAGGACTGCAACTATACAATTGCTAAGGGAATGTAAAAGCTACTTGGATTGGATCAATTGAGGCCCATTTTGGGAAGCTGGTAAAAAGCCAGCTTCCAGCTTTTTACCAATTTTGAGTCACATCACCTCTCACAAAACTTTTCCACAAAAAACAAAACACTCTCACAAAACTTTCTCACAAAAAGACAAAATAAGCTAAAAAAGTCAAAAAGCCAGCTTTTTACCAACTTCCCAAAACACCACTGAATTTTGACATTTGCCCAAAAGCAATGATTATCTATCTATCACCTATTGTTTCAGCAATTTTGTCTTCTTTATGTTTGATTTTGGACATGTTTGCTTTTAGGAATGTGATTATTTCTCACGCCCCTCATTTTTTAAAAAACATTAATTTCAATACAAGTTTTACATTCTAATGGGTTAAGGAAAATCCAATATCCTGTTGGTCTCACCCATTTTATTTATAACACATGGGGATAGATAGTTCTTGAAATTTAGATTTGGAAAACCTAGAAAATCCTTACAAGGTTTTAACACAAAATTCCACGGTTTGATTTCTATATAAAGAAAATCATTAAGTTGCTGCATTTCTTATAATGTAAGATGTCAAAGGCCTCACGATCTCAATGTGGCCTCTTGTCCCGTCAGGCATGCATTCATCACGCCTAGGCATACATAATCTAAATAGATGAAGTTCAAAGTCAAGTATTACCTATTGAGATTTGAAAAAAAACCATGATAGCTACACCAACTCATGTGTTGGCTTTTTGTAATAATAGCATAGTGTTATATATATATACAAACAAATATAACTTAAATAGGACCATTTGAAATTCAAATTGATGTGTTGGCTGTTTATTGGATGTCGGTAAAAGTTATTCTTCACGGTTCATCCGTGAATAATCCAATCCCTTACATATTACGCCCAAGTCTGAACCAAATAAAAGCATTGCAATCTCTCAACAATGTACTAATGAGTTCACTACAAGTTATTACACATCTGACATAAAATCAGGTCTGCTTCAAAGAGTACCCGTTGTAAGGTTGGATTATTTAAGCTTCAAAATTGGGCATAAAATGACTCGCAACATAGTTGAGCTCTCCCTGCATCTAAGATAGTAAAAAGGGGTGAGTTCAAATCAACCGGTTCAGTAGAGAACACCTACAGTCAGCATGTATGTCAATGGTGACACTGACAAGTGTGAGTGAGCATGATTGCATAAATATATATGTACGAGTTGAATAACTAACAGTTTAGCAATGAACAAGGGTGTGTAGTAACAAGAGAAAGTAAATGTCCGAACAACACATTACTATCTAAACATCAAGAGAGATGTGTGATGGTTTGGAGGGTTGAGAATTGGTTTAGACTGAGAGGGATCTAAAGAGAGTAAGTTTTGAAAGAAAGAAACCCAACCAAAAGTGTGTATGTAGAGGTGGGTCTCATGAGAAATTTGATTTTGGATAAAAAAATTACGACATACAGAAGTCAATCGGTTTGCAGAGCAGTCGACCACTTTGTAAACAGAAACAAGATCCTGTGAGGGTATCGACTACGGATGATGGGCCAGTCAACTGGCCGATTGACCACTCTAGGCAAAAACTGAATCCATGGTCCTCTACCCCACTAACCTAACCCAAATGGCCTCCTAAACTCAAGAAAGGACAAACTAAACTCAAAACTAATCAATCATCATACAAGAAAAATCTTAGGATGACCTTAAATTTGAAATAAGATAAATAATGATTTGAATTAAATAAATAAAATAATTCGGGTTGTTTCATTCATCATATTGTGTGTAAAAAGAGAGAAGGGAAAAATGTTACTAGGCCTAGCTACCACAGTAGAGAAGGGAAACCGAACCACAGAGAAAGTCAAGCCCAATAGAGCTCTATGTGTTCAGAGCTATGGCTTGCATAGGGCCGGTCTCCGATGAGATCCTATTGTATCTTTACAAGTAGATAGACATGACTCCACTTTAGCATAAAGACAGACACGCTCTTAGGGTGAAAACAACCCTATTGAAATAGCCTGATCTATGATAGCGGAAACTGCTTTGATTCAACTGAAATGGAAGTTGGGAGTTCAGGAAGCTCGTTCCCCCGACTAGCCAAAGAGAGAATTTCTTTATTAGAGTAGTGCCCTAGGATACTCCCTAAGAGAAACTCGGCAATAGAAGAGGGTCATTTTTTTGTGTTTTTTTTTATTTTATTATCTTTTTTGGTGCTGAGGACAAGCCATTTGTCCCATCGTCAATGCTTTCCGTTTTCATTTTGTTATTTTTATAACCTCCCCTGACACGAGCATCAAGATATAAATACATCCGCGTCTCAATCCTGGCCCATGCCCTTTTGAAAGGGAAGTAAGTACATCAACATGAACTTAAGGAGAGGACGACTTTCTCCTTGAACAACGGGGGCATGGTTGGCAATCCATCTTACGACGTAAGACATCCAGTAAACAATTAGAGATCTAACTGGAATACGTAGAGCTGCCCTACCTCTCTTAATGATAATATTCTTTTTTCAAGTATTGAACAAAGACTACCTGAAAGCAGGCATTAATGAGGACCTATCCATTATGGGGTGCGAAATCGAACCTCCTTTGCTGTCAAAGCCGATGTCCTCAAACCACTAGGCAAAAAGGACCATGAAGAGGGGTTAGAATAGCTAGCTAAGGATTCATTCCTAAAAGCTCTTGAAACAACAGGAAGCCATAACCCCGAATGTAGGGTATACAAGAAAGATAGATGAACCATGGGCTTGGATCACATATTTCTTTATATAGATAGATGAACCTGTATATTCATATTCATATCTCTCGAAGGTTGCAGGCAAGGCTGAACACACGTAGCTTCATTTACCCTATCTTTTGATACACCACCAATCATCCCATACAGATATATTCTTACCATTGCCTACCAGCCATTTTGTTCATTTTCTGAGGATTTACTGTGTTTATCCGGGCAAAGAAGAGGCTTCACATGATTCTAAAACTCGCTTATTCCTCTCTAACTCTTTCTTCTTTCTTCGACTACTTCTACTACTACTTTCGTAGCCCAATGCCTTTTTCAGGCAAGAACAACTCCCACCAACGAAGCTCATCATTCCTTTTTGGCTCTCTCCATAACTATCTCCTACATGGTCCCGGGAGCCTGAACCCTTGGGGGAGATTTGATTCATTGCCAAGAACAGGAATAGCCATCCCCCACGAACAAAGTAAAAGCAGTCAGAACAAGTAATACGAACCGAATGAAGAGAGGGAGGAGAGTCTTATATAAAGAACTATAATTACTTTTCTTTAGGAATTGCTTCTTACCCTTATCTTTTTAGGTAAGGAATAGCCTTAGTCCTCGAGTCTCTGGGATTGGCATGTAATAGAAGGATTCGGTGAGCGTCGTGTGACAAAAGAAAGAAGAAAGGGAAGAAGGTCAGGACTTTTGCATGAAATATATATTTTCCCCTAAACTAACTTCTACATTGAAAAGAATAAGGGATAATTTGGACACTTTCATTATTTGGTGTCCAAGTGAGAGAACAAATGGCCTTCTAGCTTCACTTCACATAAAAAATGTAGATATGTGGGACGCATGACCAAGAAAAAACGAAAGGGAAAATGTCAAATGTAACCATTTTCTCCTTCGAAAATAGAGTTGAAAAAGAAAGGAGGAAACCAAGCCCGTCCTTTTTTTATTAATTCAAATTGTACATTCAAAAGAAGAAATCACTAGCATATTTATTGTTGGAAGGTATCTGGGTAGGGTTAAGTCCTTATCCCCACTTGTGTAGTCCTTGCTGTTGGACCAACATGTGTCTAGGTTTGTGTGTATCTGCTCTCTTCTAGCATAAAAAGTATATTATCTTAATTAAAACAAAAATTAGCATTGTTCCATAATTTTATTTTTCTTCATGTGTTTGGTTTTATTTGTTATTACTCTTAATTTTTGACAGGTCTATTATACCTAGTGAAATTTACATTTAATTTGGTGTACCTTGTCATTATCACAGATGCCAATCAACTAGTACTGATGAACCAAAAACAAGGAATCTACTTGACAATGCAAGCAATCTCCTAACAAATTTTTTAAGTGGGGCAAACTTAGGATCTATGCCAGTTGCTGAAGGTGCGGTTTCTGATCTATTTGGTCGACCTCTTTTCTTGGCACTCTATGATTGGTTTTTAGAGGTACCCTATTCCACCCTTTTCACAAACCTACTCATAGATGGACGTTTGCTTGTGTGTATGCATTGCTTGGGTAAAAATGTACATGTCTAATATGCAGAATATATATATATATATTTGATAAATCTAATATGCAGAATATTTTAGTTAATTGCTATGTTATTATAGCCTTCTTTTTGTATGCATCTTTTATTTATTTTTTATTCCCCTGATAGTTTTGGGCCCTCGAAGTTCTATTTCTTCTTCTACTCTTTTTTGGGGTTGATATAGTATACTTATTGAGAAAATGATTACTTGGCAGCATGGTTCGGTGTATAAACTTGCTTTTGGACCAAAAGCATTTGTTGTTGTATCAGATCCTATTGTTGTGAGACATATCCTTCGTGAAAATGCATTTTCTTATGACAAGGTATCCAATACTGCCTTTGATTTCTTTTATCTCTTTCTCTCTGTACACATTTTCTTTTAACTTTATTCTGATGTGTATGTTTAATCTACTAATCCTTATGTTGTGCATTTCCATTGATTTACTTTTGTTTCCATCGAAATGGATGAAACATTTCTGTTTCCTAAGAGACAAAAACGAAACACTAAAATAACAAAATTCTAGTGTTTTCAGTTTTCACCAAAAGACAACAACGTGAGAGTGGAAGCGGTCTAGAGCTGGGGATAGAAAAAGATAGAGAGTAATAGAGGTAGTCTATAGGCTAGGAGTACCAAGTCATCTTCTTTATATTTGGCGCATGCCCTACTATTTTTATAAGGGGGATCAAGTCATGAGGCCAACCACCTGAGAATACTGAGTGGCATGCCCTAATGGAATAAAGAATAGGTGGATTCCCCCTTCTGGCTACTGACTAATGATAACAGTCGCACTTGGGAATACTTGAGCCTTCGGAGGTTGTGACGACTTACTGATTTGTTGCTCTATCACATCATCATGGCCTCTAGAGATATCTTCATGTGGAGATCTCTCTTTTTCTTAAGACAACGAGTGAGAATGAGATGAGGTATATTGACGAATCCTCTAGCCACCAAGCCAGAAGACCCTAGTGATCCCACATGAGAGTCATGAGGTTGCTTGGGTGCCTCATGATCGTGGCACCAAGCCTGAGGGTGTTCCTAGGTCTTACTCTCAGACCTTGGTTAATACAAGGGTATCAGGATTAGGGTGCTTTTGAAGAACTAGTATAGATAATAGGAAATGTGCTCTTTGTTGGAAAACTGCATTTTTTTTGGTATGAGACAAGTTATTTTTAACTTATAATTGCTTGCACTATTCACTTACCCTTTGAATTTATTTTTCTTTCTTCAATTTATATTTCTGAGAAATTCTCTTTTAACCCCACCCCGCCTGCAATTAAAAAAAATAACCTAAATAATTAAAAGTAAAAATACTAGTAAGGAATATGAGAAGGGGAAAAAATGAAAAGTGAAAAGCTACATAGACCATGCTAATGTACATTCTTCACTGAGGGTATCTTATTTGATACATCAATTATTGAGTTCTTGATGAAGGTGGTTAAGTTTTCTAACAAATTTATTTCTTTCAGCTTGTATTTTGTTTGCCTTCATATCATTGCAATTTCACATTACATATGCTGGATAAGAAAATTTCAATGTATATATGATTTAAGGGTCATGCTAAAGACAACCCAATGGGTTGCCATTAAAGTGAGGAAAATGCCAAAAAGGTGTATTTTTTACACGTTTTAAAGCACTTTTAAAGCCCTTTTCCCACGCAATTTTCTCATGGCCATCGTGGTTAATGAGTGGTTAGCAGCATTTTCCCATGATTTAGTTGTTACTAGAAGATATCATCATAAATACAATTTTGTATCCAATTAATTTTTTCTTGAACTAGGGAGTCCTTGCTGATATTCTAGAACCAATAATGGGAAAAGGGCTTATACCTGCTGATCTCAATACTTGGAAGCAGAGGAGACGAGGTGAGTATATGCTATCTATTTAGGCTATGCATTCACCACTAGCTCTCAACAAATACAATCATTGATATGATATTTATGATGGAATATATTTTAGATGCAAAATGATTTGTATTGCATTTAGCTGAATATATCACAATTTATATCCCATGTTCAAAATATAGTAAATTGCACAATAAAGATATGGGCATATTTTTTTTTTATTTTTTTTATTTTGGTTTTTTTGATAAATAAGATATGGGCATACTTTGATTGCTTTTTAGTATCTAAGAAGTACGAACAAGGACATGAGACATGACATGGACACACATTAGTTGCATGTGTTACACGGTCTTAGGTAGAATTCACCCCAAAAGTTAGCTATTAAGGTGAGAGTGCCCTCACACTTATATATGCTTAATATTATTTTAGTATTTAGGCGATGTAGGACTTCGCTTCACACCCTCCTTCACGCCTAGTGGGCTCACTCGGCAGCACCTACGGCGTGCAGGCCAGGGACACGCACCTACTCATCCCTGAGTACTCCGGCTTTGATACCATGTAAGATTTCTGAATGGTTTTGTATATTCAATTGCGGATTCTTTACAAAGAGTACATCAAAATATATAACCCTAAACCTATGATTGAAAAAGGAAATACAATCAAGGTGGAATATTTACACCACCTCAATCATGCCTAATTCCTAAAATAGAAGATATACAATACATACAATATATTTTCACACCCCCGTTCAAACTTAAGGTGTTTTATCTGGAAACACTGAGAGTTTGTCAAGAAGAAACCGACATCGAGCAGTAGTGCGAGTCTTGGTAAAGAAGTCAGCAAGTTGCAGAGCCAAAGAGACGAAATGAAGCAAGATAGAGCTAGACTGTAGGTGTCGATGGACAAAATGACAATCAATTTCAATGTGCTTCTTGGGCTCATGAAAGATAGTGTTATGGGCAATCTGAATAGCACTATAGTTGTCATAGTAGAAAGAGGTTAGAAAAGATTGAGGGACACCCAAATCAGACAAGAGACAATGAAGCCAAACAACCTCAGCAGTGGCATGGGCCATAGTACTAAAGTAAATTAAGCATATATGCGTAAGGGCGTGCCCTCACTGTAATAGCTAGCTTTTGGGGTGAGTTCTACTTAAGACTATATGTAACAGCATGAACAATATAGAAGTTTCTAATATTGGGAGCACCTATGGAAGTGTGTATATATTTTGCATATTAAACATATAAATATATTCTAGTAATTTTTTTCCTACTTATGTATTAAAATGTGAATAAATAATTGTTGTCAACTACAAATTGTCTTTGTTAAGTATAAATAAATATTATGTAAATACAAAATACTAGAAAGTTTGAGTTATTTTTCTTTTGTTTATTTGAGAGGTTCTATCTCAATTTGAAGCAAGTTTCTTACAAGTTTTTTACTTAGAAGAGTAAAGTCGAGTTTCTGAATAAGAAACATTACCCAATAGAAGTTTCTAGCTACTAAGGGACATGCAGACACGATAGTTTAAAAAAAATACAGGATACGTACGACAAGTGGGAAACATGCACAAAATAAATAGTTATTTATATTATTTTTGATATGACTATATCATTTGAAGCTGGGGGGAAAAAAAGAAGAAGAAGCAACATAACACTATTTTTTATAAATCTAAATTGTTTTCCTTTTATCATTGTATCCTAAGATTTTCGAACTTATAATTCATCTCATATGTGTAAGTGATGGACATGTGTCCACCATGTGTCTTTATCTAAAAAAAATAAAAAATAAGAATAGAACACTTTTGGACAAGTGTTTGACATGTGTTAGGAAGTGTTTGACAAGTGTCAGTATCTGACACTAACACGACATGACGTGGAGACACCACCTCCTGAAAAGTGTCCATTCTTCTTTGTATAATATGTTTCAAATATTCATCATGATCAAAAGAAAATTTACTTTTGCTTCTCATACCCAACAAACAATCTATCTTGGTACCATTTTGTCTCAAACATTGTTATATTATATATGCTCTTCACATTAGGCAGATCCTGAATTGTAGTTCGTAAGGCAGAAAAGAATCTTCATTACAGGAAACTTTCTTAAAATTCATGTTTTATAAGTAACTGTTTGAAATTTAAATGGCGTGGTTATTCACAACAATAAATGGTAGATATTAAAGATAAATATCCTGTTTAACTTTTGCAACTATATATTTGCTGTTTTTCTTTTGAGTGTATTCTATTTGAAATATTTAAAATGTTATTTCTATACTGGAATGGAATCTGCACTTCATTTATCAATCCAATGTTGTGGAGTATCATATTCCAAATATATGTCTCCTCAATAACGTAATTTTCTCTATTAGATCTTTTGACATTTTTTGGTACCTGAGTTTTTATTGCCAAAAAAATGGAGCTATTACAATGAAGCTCCAAACACGTACCCAGAGGTACACACTAGAGGGCACACATGCTTAAAAGAGAGAACGCACAAACCTAGCATATTGAAAATAACCCTCTCACAGTCCAAGAGACCAGACCATCATAAAAACATGGATACAAAGAAAAATACGAAGAAAGCAAGCAATCCACCAAATCAGCCATGTAGCAACAGACCTAAAGCAGACCTCGACACAAATACCACACATGCACTTAGAAATCAGTCTCATTAAAGTAATGACATGTAGCTCAAGAGCAGGAAAACAAAAAGGGGCTCAAGAACAACCAATCCTGCCTCTTGCACTCAAAACCCCCACGTGGCAACCGAAGGGCAAATCCCACCCAAACACAAAAATCATTTAAGATAAAAACATCTGGATTCTGCATGGTGGGGCAATCACTGGTAGCAATAGGTAATCACCTAGATCAACTGAATCACCTCCAGACATAGTGATGCTCCCTCAGCTTCTGCAAATAAAGCATAAAATAGCAAAAAAAAAAAAAAAAAATAAAACAAAAAAAAAACAAAAAAAAACAGAACAACACAAAAACTGAAACACAGTGAAGAGATTTTACGAGATGAAGTAGGTTCATTCGCAAAAGGAAAAAGTATTAAAA
Organism: Camellia lanceoleosa; assembly: GCA_025200525.1. Taxonomy (NCBI): domain Eukaryota; kingdom Viridiplantae; phylum Streptophyta; class Magnoliopsida; order Ericales; family Theaceae; genus Camellia; species Camellia lanceoleosa. The sequence continues at coordinate 102,664,995 of CM045762.1, read as the reverse complement.
CAATTAAATTGTGGGAATTTATGCACTTTATGGACATGTGGGTGCTGTCTGTCTCTATATGGAACTGTATGGTGGAATTCCATGCTACAGACTTTAAAGACATCCTAAGATTCATGTCCTAAGATTCCTGTGTTTGTCATTGTGTCAGAATTTGTCATTCCTGTTTGGAGTTGATAAAGGAAAAGAAAATAAAAAAAGGAAAGGAAAAAAAAAAAAGAAGAAGAAGAAAAAGGAAACAGAAGAAAGGAAGAAAATTCTTTTGATTATATCATTTGATTGATTTCTGAATCTTGTTAAATTTAATAAGAAAAGAGAGTAAAGAAGAAAAAAAAAGAATGAGTGTATTTTTTAAAGATTTTTTTTTTTTTTTTTAAAGGATGCATGTGCTTATTGTTCTGTATTGTATTTTCTTTCTTAATTCAGTTATTTCTTTTTGTTCATCATGTTTTTTCCTGTTCAGTCTTCTTTTTTACATTGCCACCACATAGTCAAGTCTACAGAGAAAAACTAAAAACTGGACCCCTACTGTAAAAACATGTTTAATATGATAGGAACTATGGATGATAATATGATTGATATGGATGATATGATTATTTGCTTTCATTTCATTTTATTGCCTTTTTTTTTTCTATGTTTTTTTGCTTTTCTTTTTGTTGATCTTTAATATTGTTGTTTTTGATACATCTTGATTTTTAACCCCTTTTTTTTTGCATCATTTTTTCCATTTGAAATTTATTTAAATTTGTCCAACCAATGTATTCTTGTACAGTTTACACACTTCAAATTTCCAAAGCTGTTTTATGGTAATTTTCAACAAAATCTGTTATTCTTCAATTCTACAGCAAGATTTGTTTGACTTGAGGAATTCAATTTTGCAATCAATTCATCATTTTCATTTCACATTTTTTTTTTTTTTATCATTTTTTCCTTTTGTATTTTATGTGTAGTATGAGTTTGACCTATTCTTTTTTTCTAAAAATATATTATTTAAAAAAGTTTATCTATAGACTTTACCTAGAAACTTTTTAGCTTTTTTTTTACTTTTTTACATTAATACATATGATTGATATATGATTGAAGAGAGAAGAGAAAAGAAGAAAAAAAAGAAAGACAAAAATACAGAAGGAATTAGAGGAGATTTTTTTATCAGATTTTCACCCATGTATTTTTATATAAAAGTATTAAATAAAATTACAATAATAACCTTATTTCTAAAATAACAGTAAACTCAACATTTCCCTCAAGTTGGTGCATAGATGCCTTTCATTCCCAACTAATATATAGTAAGGCATTAAGTAAAAACATATGCAAGCTAAACCAAACCAAATTAAGCCTTGTGTCCCAATCAAGTGGAGTTGGGTAGATTGATCATTTTTCACAATTTTGCTTTGTTAAGGGTTATATGTTTAGTTAAATTAAATAAATTTATATCATTTTTTACTACCGCATCCATGTTAGTTTAGGTCTTCCCCTCCTAACATTTCCATTTATGGTGATCATGTCACTCTTTCTTACTAGTGCATTTGTTGTATATGGACAAACCATCTTAGCTTATTTTCAAATGAAGGTGCATCTATTTCATGAATGCATCTGTTGAATATGGCAACTTTATTATTTATGTTATATTCTCAACAAGACCCTTCACATGTGGTCGGGCTCTCCTCCATAAGCAAGCCACACACGTGCAAGTAATTTTTTGATTATTGAGTAGGCGGTGAGATTCGAACACATGATCTATTGCCTGTTTTGATACCATGTTAATGTTGAAAAGAGAGAGTTTAGACAAGAAAGGGAGCTTAGTCACTAGGTTAGTTCCTCCAACTATATATATATAACAAGTGTTACAATGACATAAATACCCTTAACAGTTGTCACATGTTTTATGATTTTGATGACGATGTCGTTTATTCTTTTCTTATGATTTAAGTTCTTTCTTCGATTCAAAATGATGTTCTGAAATTTTTTGAACTCTTTGCTAGCTGTACCAATTTCAGTTTCATTATTGAAATATGTGAAAGCTTTTAATCACCACTCCTTGTAGCATGATTTGTGTCTTGGTGCCTTGAGTGGATAGTCAAGCTTTTCATTTTCCCTTTACCAGGTAAAGAAAATAATTGAAGTTCTTGAAGATTTGAAATACTAAAAAAATAAAATAAAATAAGGAAAAAGAATAAAAGGAGAAGAAAAAAGTGAAATCTCTTAAAAGGGAGGATGAAATGAAAAAGAAGTGAATGTCCTTAGTGTTAGAAATAGTGTGTTAGTCATCATTCTGATAAAAAGGAATTATAAGTATAGCATGTGGTTGTTGTGGGTTTTGAATAAATACAACTTCTATATGTCACTTCTTATGTGCTCAGGTTCTTGAGTGCACTTTCTTTGGTTGTTGGTTGTTATCTTTTGGAGCTTTTCTTTCTCAAGATTGACATTTTTATATGGTTAACATGTTATTTGCAGTTATTGCTCCTGGATTTCATGCCTTGTACTTGGAATCTATGGTCAAAATATTTACAAATTGTTCTGGAAGAACAATATTGAAATTTGAGGAGCTTCTGGAAAGGGAGGGCTTGAATGGAGGGAAGGAAATTGAGTTGGATCTTGAAGAAGAATTTTCAAGTTTGGCACTTGATATTATAGGGCTTAGTGTTTTCAACTATGACTTTGGTTCAGTCACAAAAGAGTCCCCTATTATTAAGGTTTGATTAGATACTAAGAATTATTTAACATAGTCTTTTGGTGCATGTTTACGTTTTACTTTGATTTTATACTTGCTTGTTCGTTCTGTATTGTGTCTGCATCCCATCCCGTGAATGTGGATTTTTATCCCCTAGAGGCTAGAATTATCTTTCTCTTGGGGTTTTTTGTATTTGTTGTCTGATAAGCTGTTGATGACAACAAGCCTCTCATTTAATAAGAAAATTGCTTTCATAATCATGTATTGGTAATTAATGGTTACTTTCTCATACTCTCTTCACTAATGTTCCTTCCGAATAAGATCTTTATTTATATTTTGTCTTTTTCTGATGCATATAAATATATAATTTTTTTTGTTCCATGTTTACATGCAAAGGATCAATTGTACTCATGTCAAGTTTATGGATTTATCTTGTACTTTGCTCTTATTTTTGGAAAAAGAGGGTTAGGTTCATTATGTTATCATCGAATGTTACACTTTTTTTAGAAGCCATTATCAACATGAAGCGTGGCAAGTGCCTAATGCATGAGATTTTTTTAGAAGGCGTAGTGATGTAGAACAACATTATGAAACTTGGTCTAAAATTGCCTATTAGTGGACTTTGGAGTGTTTTGGTTATAGAAATTTTATAAGTTTAGCATTCTAAGAGAAGAAAGTTTCAATGATTTTAAAATCCTAATGAATGATATTTTTTTTTAGAAGGCGCAGTGATGTAGGATAACTGTAGGAAACTTGGTCCAAGATTGCCTATGAGTGGACTTCGTGGTAAGTTTTGTTATAGAAAGCGTCTAAATTTAGCATTCTAAGAGGGAGAAGAAAGTTTCAATGGTTTTTAGATGGAAAAGTTTGTTTGGGCTTGATTTTCAACAAGTTGTTTGTTTCAGGATTTTCGGAATTCGTGGAATCCTTGACAACAATTATTTTGTAGTGTTATAGTTTGGATGTAGTGGCCAAAAGGTGGGGAACAATTGTGAACATGATTGGCTGGGTTTAGGGCCTGAAAAGGGAGTTTAAGAATAGGACCTAATCATGTGTGCAAAGAACAGATTGTATTCTTTTTTTTTAGTTGCTAGAAATTTCTTATTCCTATGGTTGTCCAGTTTTCAAAATCAGATTTTGAGTTTTCGTATTAATTTGTACTTTTTTGTATTTATTGAATTCTTTGCAGATTTCTTCACAAATATTTTACTTTTTGAGTACATCTAGATATAGATAGCATAAGAGGTATTTCTCTGAAGCAAAGTTCATCAACACAAAGTGGAACAAATGGCTTTGAAGATAGCATAAGAGGCATTTCTCGGAAGCAAAGTTCATTCAACAACCATGTAACTTCAATGTCATGACTCACCAACATAATTTTCATGGAATCTAGAAAAGAGATAGAAGGTGGGATTGAAATCACTTCCTTCATGGGAAGCCATGTGAGAGCAAAACTTGCCTTATCTACAATACTTTCTTCATCTTCAAGTACACCTTCACTCTCTACAAGAAGGTCATCTTCATCATCATTGGTGTCAAAAATTGTAACGCTTTCATGTTCACAAACATCAACTTCCTCATAAGCCAATGCCTCACCATCGTCATCAAAGATGACAACATCTTGATCATAGTCGTGTTTCTCATCTTGATCAAGGATGGAAAATCTTCATCACAAATTGAAAGAGCTTCACAATTATCCTCCATGTCTTCTTCACCAAAGGTAGAAGCTTCTTCCTCATCATTTCTTGGTTCAACCACCCTGCCACTAAAGAGCATCTTATGATGACATCCGTCATCAAAAATCTCTTGCACTCCAACACTAGTTGAGTAACCGACTTGGACATAGTCGTAGCATGGTTGTCCGATTGCAAAGCCACTTTGGTATTGATGTCCGGAGCTTGAAAGGCCCATCTTTTGTTGCTTCTCAACCAACAAAGGTGGCATGTGATTAGAAACGCAAGAAGTGCTCTTGAGCTTCCTTTCCTTCTTCCTCCACTCTCTAATCTTTTCTTGGCCTACCAACTTGTAATCAGAGGTATGACTTTTGATGCTTTGAAAGACCAATTTCACCTTCCTTGCTTCCGGTACATCATGACACTCCAAATGATCCTCAATTGTCTTCAATCATTCCTCGAACACATCCGGATTGTAGCTTCCATGAAATTCAAGAAACTCTAAATCCTTTATGCTGTCTTTCTATTTAGAATCAAACCCATGTGAATGTGCTCTACGCCTATGCGAAGCACCGAATAAATCATCAAGTTGATGATCCTTGGAACCATTACTACCTTTGGTAGGATGTAGGAGATGTTGCACCGTCTTGGTTAAAGTAGGAATTTGCCTTCTCATCTCAATCATTTCATCTCTTAGATATGGAACCCCATTATCCCTTCCAACCGGTAGATTGACCTCGGCATCATCACCCAAATCCGGGGCATAAGCCCTACCATGACCACCCCTTCGACCTCGACCTCGACCTCGTTGAGCTATTGACATCCCCAAATGTTCAAGTCACAATAATCACAAACCCAATTGGACAACAACAAACAACAATGTACCAATCACACACTGTGAACCAGTGGAATGAACACAACAAATCAAATCTAGATATGCAAGACCCACCCAATTTCCAATTCAAGAATCAAGTTGCTGAAATTGACTTGAAATAAAGAATTGAAACAAAGAAGTTGAATCACTTACTAGATGGTCGAATAACCCAGGAGAAGCTTTGATCATCTAGACGTTAAAATCAATTGTGGAAGCCAAGCTTCGATCAACTCAGATTGCAAGAATAGTGTCACAATCCCACAACGAAGTCACAAATCCAAATTCGAGTCATGACCTAAGGTCACAGGTTGATTTCGAACTCAAGTCAGAGAGTTGAAGGTTGGTTTCAAACCACTCTACAAAGATTCAGCAAATCTCCTTCAATCAGAACTAGTCGCGATTGCGATTCAAGAGAATAAACTAAAGCCTGATGTTGATTTCGCGATGGAACCCAAGTCTGATGTCGATTGGTGAAATCAGATCAACAGAGAAGTCAATCGAACTCAACAGCAATGAACTTCAGAACCCAGATGAAAACTCATTTGGTGAATTGGAATCAAGGAAGCTTCGCGAGTTAGGGAATATGCAAGAAACACCCAACTTGCGACGAGAAGTCATAGGGATTCGAGTTGGACCTTAATCGAAATCATGTTACGATGAATCTTCAGTGTGAAGTCTTGCGATGTTGAATCTTCAGCGAAACGAGGGTTGCAAAGCCGAACTGCACTCATCAGTGCAAAGTGAGGGTGTGAAGTCGATTTCCAGAGAACCCTAAGGTTCTATAGAGAATATCTCTAATCAATTGATTATCATATATCAAAGTTAGTTACAATTGATCCCCAATTCACTAGATATAGGCTACGAACTAACTACCCACTAACTAACATCACATGTTAGGCATATGTCCTACATCACATTCTTTCAAATTGATCTTTTTGAAGAAACAATGAGAAAATAAACAAATCTGACATTTTCATTACTCCATCGAATTTATTTGAGAGGGTAAACTCTATGGTTGGAATGTCTGGAAATTTGTGGACATCAGTTTCCTATGAGGAGCAGAAGGTTCAATCGCATTCACATGCTTTTCTTTGACTTCCTTAGCTTTGGAATCATGATCAGCATGCTCTTCCATGCTTTCTTTAATTACAACAACAATTTCGGCTTTTGTTTCCTTAATATCCTTAACATCAACAGCATGTTCATGTTACTCTTTTATAGTTTTATCTTTGCCCATTTGGTGACACTTAAAAGCTAGCTTTTTAGACTATTCTATTGGCTTAAAAAGCTTTAAATAAGTTGTGAAAAAGCTAAACCTGTTTGGTAAATAAGCTGTCAAATAGCTTTTTGATGCGTAAATGTCCAAATGCCCTAGAATTTGTGAAAGCGATAATCCAAAAATGCACTTCTATGGGAATTTTTGTCGAACACATAAAAGTTGGAAAATTTAATCCCGAAAAAAACCTCTCTAGTTTCTTTAAACAAACTAACTTTTTTCTCTAAAAAAATATGATTGAATTGATTAAGTTGAATCCAAAAAGCTTTGCTAAATGCCAAAGTTAGCTTTTTTTTAAGCCGTGTTCTAGCTTGTTAGCTTTGCCATTAGCCTTCCTCTCGGATTGAAATAGTCAATCTATCGATGAAAACTATCAATTCTTTCAAAGTTGACATTAGCCTCTATGATAGAAGTAGTTAACCCATCAATGGAAGCTATCAATTCTTTCAAAGTTGTATTGATAAAGGTAGTGACGCCTTTGTCTCTAGCCACCAAGCACTAAACCCCAAAGTCCACGATGCTTTGTTGAAGACTTCAACATACCTAAGTCTTGCTTCTTCAACTAAGTACATGGAAATGATGTGTTGTAAATTCCACATAAGTGAGGTCCGCATGATGCAACCACGTCGGCAGCTGAAGTTAAGTAGATCACTTGAGTTTTACGATTTAACAACCACAGTAATCTCATGCTAGCATGACATGAACTTCATTTTAAGACTTAGGTGCATCATCTCAAATGCTATCATGTCTCCCAAGGACGATACCCTAACATGTGTCCCATGAATGTATCTTCTTTTCCACAAAAGATATGGAAACTATATAGGGTCTTAAGTTAACTATGACATGTAGGCTTTAAAAAAAAAAAATGTGCCTTCTTTTCTGATAGGCCTTTTTTTCATTTAGTCTAGGAACTTCTTTTCGAGGCCTAAAGTAAGGTCTTTGTTGGCTTCTTGGTATAGCTGTGAAGTGAAGTCCCACATTGCTTGGGTACTAAAGTAATGTAAAGTATATAAGTGTGTAACTAGTGTCAGAACTGATGGTTAACGATCTATGGGCGGGCTCTCTTGGAGCATTGATGTTGGTGGGCTTGAGCTTGCACGAAGAGTCTCAATGGAGCAAGAAAATAACTGGTGCAGGTGGCAAGGTTGGACCACGGCAAGGTGGTTCTCAACAGAGTATGATGCCTCACGATGGAGTGTGTGCGAGTGGCCTTGGTTGGACACGGTGTTGGAGAGTTATAGATCAAGATTAAGGGGGAGCAAAGTGAGGCCCAATGTTTGGTTCACACATGGGGGGGAGATTGTTGAAACATGTATGAAAGTAGAGTCCCATATCGAATAAAGAGTAAAAAAGATGGGTCTTAATATACATTAAATAGACTCTCTACTTACAAGTCTAAGCTTTTGTGAAAATTGGCTACTTAACATGGTATTAGAGCCGAAGTACCTAGGGATAGGTAGGGTGCGTGCGTGTCCCTGGCCTGCATGCCCATGGATGCTGCTAAGTGAGCACACTAGGCGTGTGGGAGGGTGTGAAATGAGGTCCCACATTGCCTTGGTACTAAAGTAATGTGAAGTATATAGGTGTGAGGGCACCCTTACCTCACAAGCTAGCTTTTGGGGTTGAGTTCTACCCAAGATCATGTAACAATAGCTTCCCCTGGTTATCTGTCATTTTTTAACTTAGAAACAATCAATTAAACAAGAGGAATTATGCTTTGATACCAATTGAAGCAAATTTTAAAGAACCTTTGTTCTGTGTACACAAAATAACCTTGGATGTTCGTCAGTTAAAGATGACTAAACAAGAATCTTTTAATCTAACAGATTTACCCCAGATTAATTCAACATTAATTAAGCAACTAAATCAAGCACATTAAAGCAAAAGCAATCAGGATTTGGATTGTCTCGGTAGTGTGGCTTGCAACGCTCTTCTTGTAGTTTTAACCACAACATGACACATTAGCTAAGACATGATTCAATGGGTCAAATCTATTTTAAATTAACAAAACCAAAATTATGTTGCTTTGAAAAGGCAAAAAGGAAAAAAAAAAAAAAAAAAAATTAATAGCGACCAAAAAAAAAAAAACACAATTTCACTTTCTCCTTCGTCTCTTTCCATTTAGGAGTTTTTAGGTTGGGCAACCAAATATAATTGAAGAGTGTTGCCATGACTCATGGTAGATCAATTTTTACTGACTTTGAAGCAATGAGTTGTTAGATATATCATCTCAGTCTACTGGGCTGCCACTAATAGCGACACATCAACGACCCACATATTTTATCCACCTTGTAGTGTCACTGGTGGAATTTTAATGCATCAAAAAAGTTTTGAGCCCTCTGAAAAATTAATTATCCTACATGTGAGCATGTTTTGCACTTTTGCTTCTATGAGCTTTTTTACACTTTAAAATAGGTATATCTTGACTACACCATGAGCGTTACCTTACAGAGGTAAATTATCTCATTGTTATGAAAATGATCAATACCATAATAGTTCTGTTTTGATATTAAAAAAAATGAGTTTGCTAATGCTTTTGCATTATCATGGCTGAACTTTCATCGGAATCTAGTACATTTTACCAGTCATCAGTTGCTTGTGATTCATGGTCATATATATCTTTTACCAGAGTAATCAGGTACCAGTTATTTATATGGCATGTATAAACAAGCTGTTTAGTGATGTTAGACATCATTCCCTATAGCAATGAAAAATATATTTTATCTTTGTGCATTGTCTCCAACTAGCCTTGCTTTGAATATTTTGTTGATGATGGAGCTAGAAGCTACAGCTAATAGAGATAACTGAAACCCACGTGTGGCCAGACTTTCGCTCAATGAGACTTGAGAGGGCCCACTACTGGATGCATATTACAAACTAACAATTACCAGGACTTAAATGGGATTTGGAATTGAATCAATGAATTTGCTGGCTCTGGCACCATGACAACATCTGACTACTTTGAAAGTTTGAGCCGACTGTACCGTGCATATTTTTCTACCTAAATTTAATTGTTTAGATTAGACTGTTTTCTTGTTTTATTGTTTCCTTCTTTTTATATTTAATTTTTTATTCGTTCCTGTGTTATATAGAAAGTTTTGGTCATCTCCTCTATTGTTATTTTACAGGCAGTATATGGTACACTTTTTGAAGCTGAGCATCGCTCGACTTTTTACATCCCTTATTGGAATATTCCTTTGGCAAGATGGTTAGTTCCCAGGCAGCGAAAATTCCAGAAGGACCTTAAGGTCATCAATGACTGTCTTGATGGTCTCATTAGAAATGCAAAAGAGACCAGACAGGTGAGTGGATAGAAAGCTGAATAAGGGAAGGAGTTGAGAACTGAAAATCAGACAAATTATGTAACCATATTCTGAATGGAAAACATTGAGGTGGTACGCAATGGTGCTTCACTTGCAACATTTCTCTTGCTATTGTGCGAAAAGAGAAAATTATCATATGCTTGTAGGACACTTTGAGGCATTTTATTTTATTTTGTGTTGTTAAAACCTTCACATGTTTTGTTTGTTTCACTGGCATTCAGAATTTTTTACTTTTTATGTTTGTTTTCTAATGATGGTGGGTTCACAAATTATATGAAATAGTTTTTTTTCTTTTCTTTTGTTGTTTTTTTGGAATACTTTCATACTACATTCTGTAATCAGGTAGGATTATTTGATAAATTTCTTAGTTATATATCACCCTGTGAGGAGTAGTGCCAACAGAACTGATAATTAAGTCAAATTGTAAGATCATCCACTGATACACCTCCATCTATTTCTCCCTTGGCTGTGGATAATATTTAGTTGTCAATTTTCTGTAAGAAATTTCTTTAACCTCTTAAATCATAATGGATGGCTCTTTCAGGAAGCAGGAATCCAATAGGATTTTTGTTTGCTTTTTGTTAGATCTTACAAATGGAACTCTAGTACTGTGTTGGTTTTCTGTACAATCAAATCAACATCAAAACCAAAAAACTCATTTCACTAGCTTTTCCAATGCTGCTTCTGCTGACACAAGGTGCTGGAGGTGTAAATTGTGCAATGACCTAACCTTAGACACATGAAATGGCTATCCTTGAAACTAACATTGTCCTGCTTGACGGCCCAATTTGTGACAGCTCCATTTTTTTACTATTGCATCAAGCATTAGCCCTGTAAATTAATGCTGAAACTGATAAACCTGTAGTGTTTTAAAATGAAGACACCAAAAATTGCATGATTGATTTTGCTGTCAAATATGATTCCTTGTGGCCCTGGAAAGAAACTCAATTGCTTATGGACACTTGGACGGTGATGGAAGTACTATACTTTTTGCATCAAAACAAATTAAAGCTTGATTATTAATAAGAATCCATTAATCTTCGTAAAGAATTAATAGGTATCTGATGCAGGTTTAAAATCATTCTTCTTTTTTCATTATGTGCTTATCATTAGTTCTTGTATGTTAGCAAACAAACAAAATGCACAACCACCCAGAGTCTTAAACCTGATTTGATTATACCTTATGGCAGGAAACAGATGTTGAGAAACTACAGCAAAGGGACTACTCAAATCTTAAGGTAGGTATTTATCCTTCATTACAAAGATTGACCAAATTCATATTTTTTTTTTCCTCAACTCTCTAATGATCACTGAATATAGTTTAAAACATTTGCTAAATTTTTAAACCAGTCATGAATTTTAGCATTGTAACTATTGAAGTTTGCAGGATGCAAGTCTTTTACGATTTTTAGTTGATATGAGAGGAGCTGATGTTGATGATCGTCAGGTGAGTAATTGCAACTTTTCTGTCTGCTTCTATGAGAATGATTTTATGTCAACAGTTAATGCGCTTAAGTAAACACCTACTGTACATCTCCGTGATGATTATAATAGGTTTCTCATTTATCCCGATGGGAATATGCATATATTTCCTTCTGGAACATGTCTATTGTTAGTTGTTAAATTGGAGCCTTAGTGGAAAATGGAATCTTCCCTCTGCCAATTATTCCCCTTTGAGCATTTGAGGTTTGTTAATGACTAAAATTCCAGTTGAAGTTGATGATTTTAGAGAGTACCAAGATTAGGGAATGATTGGGATATTATTCTCCTTTTATATTAATAAAGATTAATAATTACAAGGGAACCCTAAGGTATAGAATAATTACACTTGAATAATAACCCAACTAATAATATATTAATCTAACACTCTCTCTCAAGCTGGTGCAAAGATATCTCTCATGCCCAGCTTGCCTAGGATGTCATGCAATGGCTTACTCCCAAAGCCCTTGGTGAAGATGTCAGCGAGTTGTTCATCAGTTTGCACAAATGGAGTACATATTGTGCTACTAGTGAGTTTCTCCTTAATGAAATGACGATCAATCTCAATATGTTTTGTTCTGTCACGTTGAACCGGATTGTGAGCGATGTTGATGGCGGCCTTATTATCACAGTATAACCGCATGGAGTCCATCTGATTAATACTTAAATCATTCAATAATAACTTGATCCATAAGAGCTCACACACCCCTTGTGCCATAGCTCTAAACTCAGCTTCTGCACTTGATTTGGAAACCACATTCTGTTTCTTACTCCTCCAAGTAACTAGGTTGCCTCCAACAAAGGTGCAATACCCTGAAGTTGATCTCTTATCAGTCACTGATCCAGCCCAGTTAGCATCTGCATAAGCTTCCACATGAAGATAATCATGCTTTGAAAAATAAAGACTCTTACCAGGAGCAAATTTCAAGTACTTCAAAATTCTCATAACAGCCTCGAAGTGAATCTGATGAGGAGCATGCATAAACTGGGTAACCACACTGACAGCAATAGCATATCAGAACGGGAGTGAGATAATAAGTAGATGAGCATATCACTAATTGCTGATAGCTTCCCCTATCAACAGCTTCTCCTCCTCCATCCCTCAGTTTCTGATTGGCTTTTAGTGGAGTTTCACAGTCCTTGCAACTAAGCATTCTAGTTTCCTTCAATAGGTCAAACACATACTTCCTCTATGAGATAAATATCCCATCGTTAGAGCGAGCAATTTCAATTCCTAGAAAATACTTCAAGCTGCCCAAGTCTTTGATTTCAAACTCCCTTGTTAAATATTTCTTCAACAGAGATATTTTCTCACTATCATCGCTTGTAAGAACCATGTCATCTACATAAACAATGAGCGCTGTAGTCTTACCACGTGAGGAATGTTTCATAAACAAGATGTGATCTGCCTGACTCTGTTTGAAGCCATATTTAAGCATAGCCTGAGTGAATATCTCAAACTAAGCCCTTAGAGACTGTTTGAGACCATATAATGACTTCTGAAGCCGGCATACTTTACCCTTTGTCTGATGATCCTCAAAACCAGGAGGAATGTTTATATATACATCTTTTTCTAGGTCACTATGGAGAAAGGCATTCTGTACATCAAACTGATGAAGTGGCCAATATAGATTAGCTACTAGAGAGAGAAGTACTCTGACTGAATTCATCTTAGCTACGGGTGCAAAGGTCTCTTGATAGTCAACGCCATATGTCTGAGTGAACTCTTTTGTCACAAGTCTAGCCTTGTAACGCTCAATAGAACCATCCGCTTTGTGTTTCACCATATACACTTATTTGCATCCCACAGGTCATTTACCCTCGGGTAACTCAGTCAATTCTCAAGTATCATTCTTCCTAAGTGCTTTCATTTCCTCAATCATGGAAAGTTTCCACTCAGAGGTAGCAAGAGCATCTTGAAAATAGTTAGGAATACTAACAAAGAAAATATTTGATACAAAAGCTCTATATAAGGACGACAAATGAGAGTATGACACAAAATTAGAGATAGGATGTTGAGTACAAGATCTCACATCTTTTTTCTTAGCAATAGGAACATCAAGATCAATAGGAGTATTAAGATCAGCGGACTCAAGAGATTCAAAGTTACCTGGACTCTCATCAGAAGCAGGAGATGGCAGTGGGGAAGCAGGAGTGGTCTCTTGTATCCAGTTAACTTTTTGTTTGTCTTTGTCCCTGTCCCTGACATAACTTGCCTTTCCCTACCCTTGGTGACATTGGGTTCTATAGTCCCAGTAAGAGGTGGTGGTTCAAGAACAACTGGTTCCACTATAGGAATCACAGGAATCACTTCACACCAAGGCTTCCTCTGAAGGGAGGACTGTGACACCGGAGAGGACAAGAAATAGGGCTGAGACTCAAAGAAGGTGACATCCATGGACACAAACTACTTACGAGAAGGATGGTGATAACACTTATACCCCTTTTAAGTAGAAGAGTACCCAAGGAAAACACATTTGAGGGAGCGAGGGTCCAACTTACCACGAGTAGGAGAGATTGTGGACAAAACAGACGCAGCCAAATATTTTTGGAGGAATAGAAAATAAGGACTCGAAACCTAGGAGGATTTGAAGGGGAGCTTGTTTTTGCAAGACCTGGGTAGGAAGACGGTTAATAAGATGGGCAGCAGTGAGAACAACGTCACCCCAAGAGGACCGAGGCACACTCATAGAAAAATACATGCACTGAGCCATGTCAAGAAGATGACGATTCTTGTGTTCCGTCACCTCATTTTGTTGAGGGGTATTGGTGCAACAGGTCTGATGGATAATGCTATGAGTAGAAAAATATTGCCCTAAACCAGAATCTATGTATTTCTTTCCATTATCAGAATGAAAGATTTTGATAGTGGCTCCAAATTGAGTACAAATTATATTATAAAAATTGCAGAACACATAGAAAACCTCACTCTTGTCTTTTATGAGATACACTCAAGTAGTACGAGAAAATTCATCAATAAATGTAACAAACCATCGATGACCTTTCATAGATATAACACAAGATAGACTCCAAACATCAGAATGTATTAATGAAAAAAGAACTAAATTTTTATTAAAACTGGGGCCAAAAGAAGCTTTGTGTTTTTCTAGTTAACAAGACTGACAAAGAAACTCAGACACATTATTCTTTACAAAAACAGATAGAAATAAATGCTTAAGCAAATAAAAAGAAGGATGCCCAAGACGCCAATGCCACAATCATTAATCATCTTGGTTAGTAGGACTCGTGGTGGAAGAATGAACAAGCTTGTCCAGTTGATCCAGGAAGTAGAGACCATTTTCTGCACTACCACTGCCAATCGTCCTCCTCGTGACAAGGTCCTGAAAAAGACAATGATCAAGAAAAAACCATCACACTATAATTCAAATCCTGTGAGAAATTTCCTTTACGGGAATAGGTGGCAGCCACGGCATCCCAAATATCTTGAACAATCTTCATAGACAAGTAGTCCTCACCAATTTCTGGTACCATCAAATGAATAAGCCAACCCGTAATCAAAGAATTGGTAATCTCTCATTGGTCATAACCCGAGTCAGTGGTGCTAGGTGCCTGTATCCTGCCATTAACATACTCTATCCTCCCTCTGCTCTTCAAAAAAATAGTCAAACTCTACCACCACACTAGATAGTTTTGACCATTAAATAGATAGGTGATGATTTTAAGACTAGGGTTGAGGTTATCAGTCATAGTCAGAGGTATCATGGAACTCTCACTCCTAGGTGTTTGAGAAGTCGTGGATACACTGGTGGAAGCAGCCATGGATATTGTATTATCAAACCCTCAACAAAACTAGTGCCAATCACAAACCCGGGAGGTGGTGGTGGAAGGAAAGATACAACGACTGCTATAAAAGCATAACAAATTAAGAACTCATAGAGTTTTATTTATTTATTTATTTATTTTTTATGGGTTTAAGAGAAACGAAGTCAACAACAATCTAAAGAAATAACAGAAAGGAAGACAAAAGCAGACAGATAGAAAGTGAACTCAAACAGAAAGACGCCAGTAGAGAGGCGATTAGAGAGACGATCGCATGAAGCCAAGAAGGCATAGGGGCAGTCGGCCAAGCAAGAAAAGCCTACACCAGCGGCAAGGACCAATGAGAGACCAGGATGGGCCTTCAGTAAGGACTTTGAGCAACCCAGGTGCATTTCGAACCCTAAGGTGATCTGAGTTGCTGATTTTGACCAACAAGGGTGAGCCGAAACCCTAGATTGACATCAAGCCACCCAAAACCACTTGGGTCGTTCTCGGCTTGAGCCAAAGCCCCTCAGGGTGGAGTTAACTTGAGCCAATAGAGAGAACCTATCTCTGCCTGGCGGCTAGTGGCTCCGGTGGTGGCTGATGGCTCCGGTGGATAATAGGAACTGTATGGGTAGATGGGTTTAGGTTTTAGGATTAGGCTCTGATACCATGATGATTTTAGAGAATACCAAGATTAGGGAATGATCGTGATATCATCCCCTTTTTATATTAATGAAGGTTAATAATTACAAGGGAGCCCTAAGGCATAGAATAATTACACTTGAATAATAACCCAACTAATAATATACTAATCTCACAGAAATATATGCTTACCTATGGTTTTCTCTCTTAACTGTAACAGCTAAGGGATGACCTGATGACGATGCTTATTGCTGGCCATGAAACAACAGCTGCTGTGCTTACTTGGGCTGTTTTCCTTCTTGCACAAGTATGCTTCTCTAAAAACAAATTCAGTTTCAGTCATGTCAAATTCAGTTTTTCTGTTCACTTGCTTTTCTCAGTAAGATCTGTTAGTAAGTGTGGCTATGCTGGTGTATAATGTCTGTCTTGCTGTCATGCAGAATCCTTCTAAAATGAAGAAAGCTCAAGCAGAGATTGATTTGGTGCTTGGTCAGGGCAGACCATCTTTTGAGTCACTAAAGAAACTAGAGTAGGTTACAGAGTTTGCTTCTCTGAACCTTTTTCTATTAATATTGGATAATAATTGTTTTCCAGATCCCATTATGTTTATTTTCCATTCTAATCGGCTGCAGCAACAAAATATGTTTATGCTCATTGTGGCTACGAAAAAAAAGTGCTTGCACTGTTGTCATGTTCTTGATATGTGAATTGCATCATTGATGTAGGATAAAGATAAAATAAAGCTTTGAGATCAATGACAATGTCCATGTTGAGATTCATACATGTGGAGGGAAATTTCATTTTGTTCAATAATGCACATACATACAAATGTACACGTGTGTGTGTGTGTGTGTGTACAGATATTGCTTGTGACTTCTAAATGTATGTATAGTAGTAATGGTAACCATAACCTTCTAAAGAGATGGTGTAGCGTGCAAGGTGCCAAATATTCTTATTAAACTACAATTTTCTACCAAATTTTCCATAAAATGATTTATGAACATTAAAAAGCAGAAATGTCACATGCACTTCATTTATTATAAGAAATTAAAGTGTAGAAAATTTAATGTATTGATATTATTGATTGATATCTAATGTTCTTACAAGAGCTCTCTTTTATAGAGAGAAATGGGATACAATGGAGCCATAATGGAGCACTATACCATAATGGATCACTAACTATATCACTAACTATATGGGGCACTAACTATAGCACTAACTAATGGGGCACTAACTAATGTGGAGTAGGTGGAGTATTTGTAGGTGGAGTAGGTAGAAATTGTAGGTGGAGTAGGTAGAAATTGTTACATAGAAATTGTTACATTCAACAGCCCCCCTCAAACTCAAGGGGATTAGGAACTAACCAACTTGAGTTTGGAGAGAGTAACAAAACAGGAAAAAATAATCTGACAAATAAAATAAAAGTTGATAGGAGACACTGTATGGTCGTGTCAGACCGTTGTAGAAGACCGTATGGTTATGGCAGACCAAGGTAGAAGACAGTTTATGGGGTCATGTTGGACCGTTGTAGAAGATAGTTTATGGGGTCATATCGGACCGATGGAGAAAAGCAGTTCTGGGTCATGTCGGACCGTTAGAAAAAAGCATTCTGAGGTCATGTCGGACGTTGTAGAAGACACTATCTGGTATGTCGAACCGTTATGGCGAGAACCGAAATCAATGTCGGAACAGTTTACCGAGTCTTGTCGGACCCATATAGGAGCTAACCGGAATCAATGTCGGGACAGTTTACCGAGTCTTGTCGGACCCATATAAGAGCTAACCGGAATCAATGTCGGGACAGTTTACAGAGTCTTGTCGGACCCATATAGGAGCTAACCGGAATCAATGTCGGGACAGTTTACAGAGTCTTGTCGGACCCATATAGAAGCTAACCGGAATCAAAGTCGGGACAGTTTACCGAGTCTTGTCGGACCCACAAAAGTCGCATCCTCAAAAGGCGTGCCCAATCTTATTAAAAAGCGTGCCATCAAAAGGCGTGTCATCAAAAAGCGTGCCATCAAAAGGCGTGCCATCAAAAGATGTGCCCGACAGCCATCAAAAGGCGCACCGATTTGTCGTCTGGCGTTGAGAGGCGCGTAAGGCGCGTGTCTGCCTTGCCTATTTAAACCAAGGCGAGGCTACCGCTGATGCATAACAAACCAGCTGAAAAAACTCTTCGTTCTCTCTGTAACACTTCTGAGAGAGATACTCTGTAACACGCTGTTGCTCGGAAAATGGCTTCTTCTTCCAGCCCCGTTACCTAGAACATAGCCTCTTCGTCCCGTGGTCTCACTCTCTTTCCCGACCTCAACGAGGCCACAACCCAGAATATGGCCTTTGAACCTCAACCAAGCGCCCCTGGTTTTGCGCCGTTGAACTTTCCGATGCTGTCTGTGGAGCAAAGAATGGCTGCACAATCGGATATTGAGGCGAATTATTACACATTGAAGTCATGTGTTGAGACCATGACTGCGGTCTCAAACCTGTCGCACCGGCTTCAGAGTAGGACAAATGAGGTGCAGCAGTTAAACGCCCAACTGGCTCTGCTCCAGGGCATGTATAAGGATGCCCGAGCAGAGATATGTGTGCTGAAGGCAGAAAACAAGGAACTGAAGCGGAAGGCCACCGTGATGCTCAGATTTGGAGGTCCGCCATATGTAACAGTTGAGGAGCAACGGGAAGACAACGTGCTCGGTGGCGTGGGAAACACGGAGGCAGCACCGGCAAGGGCCGCCCAAGACAAAGGCAAGAAGAAGAGAACAGCTGAAGAGGCGAAAAAATAAGGCCGGTTGTTGTTGTGTGGGTTGTGCTTGATTTGTTGTTGTTGTTGGTTTTTTTTTTTTTTTGGTGTAAAATGGTGATCAGGTTTGATCCCCGGCATGAATAAAATAAGGTTGGTGACATTACTACAATTGCTTTCTCTTTTTGGATGACCCAGATTTCTTTTTTTCTGAGTATTCCAATTCTTGGAGAAGATGACCCAGATTTCTTTGGTGACATTACTGCAATTGCTTTCTCTTTTTGGATGACCCAGATTTCTTTTTTTCTGAGTATTCCAATTCTTGGAGAAGATGACCCAGATTTCTTTTTCCCCTCCATGTGCTATGTCTCCCCCTTTCATCATATTTCCACCACCTCTACTATGCTCAGAATATTGACAAATAATGCGACCATTGCTAAGGGTCCATCTGCTGCAAAAGTGGTTGAGCCCCTTTTCCTGTTGCTAACAAGACCAGAGTTTGGACCTGATGGACAACATAGTGTTCTACAGGTTCTGGTCAATATTTTGGAGCATCCTCAGTGTCGTGCAGACCATAACTTGACATCTCACCAATCTATTGAACCACTTATTCCTCTACTAGATTCTGCAGCTCCTGCAGTGCGACTGTTGGCAGCTGAGCTTCTATCTCATCTACTTTTGGAAGAACATCTTCAGAAGGATTCTAATGCCGATGAATACTTTGAATAGGAAATTAGCCAATTTACAGCAGGGAAGTGTTTTCTTTGGGCCAGTTTCTTGTCCAGACCCCAGAAGACCTGAACAATGCTGAGGGTTGCAGATGTAACGGGATCAGAAAAATCTCCTCCTGGAGGAGAAACAGCACCAACAATGGTGACACTACCAGTACGTTCTGGCCCACCGAGACATTTCACTTTCCCAGCACGTTCATAGAATGAAGCCAAACGTGCTGCCAGATAAGCAGGATATCCACTATCTGCGGGCATCTCTGCCAGTCAACCAGATATTTCACGCAATGCTTCTGCCCAACGTGATGTTGAATCATCCATCATGCTAACGTTGTAGCCCATATCCCTGAAGTATTCAGCTATGGTGATTCCTGTATATATTGAAGCCTCACGAGCTGCCACAGGCATGTTTGAAGTGTTTGCCACAAGTGTGGTACGTTTCATAACAGATTCCTCA
The DNA here is from genome assembly GCA_025200525.1 of Camellia lanceoleosa. Classification (NCBI taxonomy): domain Eukaryota; kingdom Viridiplantae; phylum Streptophyta; class Magnoliopsida; order Ericales; family Theaceae; genus Camellia; species Camellia lanceoleosa. Next base: position 102,645,364 of record CM045762.1, on the reverse strand, counting down.
CGGCCATCAGGCAGTGTCATTGTCAGTTGAGGAAAATCCATAAGAACCTCTGCCATTTCATTTCCTCTTTCTCCACAACCAACATAAACGACAGTGTCGGAATTAGAATACTTGGAAAGAGCTTGACTAATGACTGTTTTTCCACAGCCAAATGCACCAGGTATGGCACATGTCCCACCAAGAACCGAGGGGAAAAGGGCATCAAGAACACGCTGCCCAGTAAGAAGAGGAGTATCGGCAGCAAGCTTTGACGCAACAGGCCTAGGAGTTCGCACAGGCCAAGTCTGAAGCATAGTAATTTGCTTTTTGACACCTTGAAACTCAAGCTCTACTACGGTGTCTTTCAATGAATATTGACCAGCTGGTGCAATGTAGGTTATCTTTCCCATAGAAGCAGGAGGAAGTGCAACATGGTGCTGCACTAAACTGTTCTCAAAGACAGTAGCATAAAAGTCTCCCCCTGTTACAAGATCTCCCTCACCTATTGTCAGAAGAGCATTCAGTGCACCAGTCACTGTGCTTTCTGAGCCAGAACAAAGCAACCTCACCAACACAGCAACATGTACTTCCAAATAAAATTCAGAACTAAATTGCAGAATACTGGATAAAACAAAACCAGAAGGATTCAGTGACGCTGGTTTTGGAAATTGATGATCCTGCAAGTGCTGTGGCAATGACAGAAAGTGGTGCGATTGAGGCTCTCCTGGAACTTCTCGGATGTCATCAGTGTGAGGAAACTGCTGCAAGACTGCTGGAGGTGTTGCTTAACAATGTAAAGGTCAGGGATTCAAAAGCTACCAAGTCAGCAATCTTGCCATTATCCTAGTACCTTTTGGTTGGATCCACAAACTCAAGGTCAGCAGGTAAGGGAGTTGATGGACGTTTCCATTGGTTGAGGTCCGGCGGGCGGTCAAGGCAAAGTTGCCGCCCGCCGGAAGACGAAGATCACCAAGAGCTTAACCTATAGCTCTGATACCATGTAGAAAATTTAATGTATTGATATTATTGATTGATATCTAATGTTCTTACAAGAGCTCTCTTTTATAGAGAGAAATGGGATACAATGGAGCCATAATGGTGCACTATACCATAATGGATCACTAACTATATCACTAACTATATGGGGCACTAACTATAGCACTAACTAATGGAGCACTAACTAATGTGGAGTAGGTGGAGTATTTGTAGGTGGAGTAGGTAGAAATTGTTACATAGAAATTGTTACATTCAACATAAAGAATTTTTAAAACTTTCATTTTATGGATATGTATTCATTCCTAGGAAGCACAAGAAGCACAAGTATGGACACGGGACAAAACGATTTTCAAAAAATTAGGATACGATCACGGTGAGGATATGACAGTTTTTTTTAGTATATATTTATTTTCTATGTGTACGAATATAAATTTAGGGAATAGAGGTATGAGAGGCATCGATGGATGTGAGTGCATTTTGTTTTTTCTGCCAAAATCCCCTTTATGTTTCCATATAAGCTTTCTAAAAAGTAAAAAAATTCCCACAGAGGTACTTCATGCCTGTTTAGACACATGACATGTGTCCGTTAAGTGTCCCCACGTGTATTGCAAAAGAACAATAATTAAAAAAAAAAAACATATTGACATGTGAGTCTGCGCCGTGTTGGACATGGACATGTGTCCAACGTTGACACGACACCCATTTTGGAGTGTTTGTGCTTCCTATGAAAGGCAATAGGCGCACTGATGTGCCAAGGTTTTCTAGGGCCTATGCACAAGATGCAAGGTGAGGCGCGAGCTTCATCGAAGTGAGGCTCATGTTGACGATAAAAAATAGATAATTTAGTATAAGGAAATATTTATATAAGGAAATAATTCAAGTTGCAACAAACATTTTAAAAATAGCGACATTTTATATAAGTAAATATTTATATAAGGAAATATTTTATATAATTTAGTATGAGGAAATATTTATATAAGTAAAATAAAATATTAAACATTTTAAAACATAAATACCAACAAACACCAATATTTTATCATAAACAAATAATGCAAGGTTCACATAAACACAAACATTTAATGCATAAATCATAAACATTTAAAAATAGCGACCAAATCGAACTGTCAAACAAGATAAGCATAGAGAAGGAGATTGTGGTGATGAAGAAGAAGAAGAATAACGACAATAGTTAGTCTAGTTGAGGTGAACGCTCTATGCAACCAACGCCTTTGTATAATTAGGGCTAAAAAAGTGTTGGGTTGCAATTTATGTTTAGGGATTTAATCCCTTGTAGCCGCATATAAACTAAAATAAATAAATGAGATTAAGTGAAATCAAGGACTGTAATTGTAATAAATAAACATTTTAAAAGAAGTGCACAAGTTGTGTGCCTTGAGCCCAAGCCTAAATTAGCACACGCTTTTTGCACCTGTTTTGGGCTTGTTTCACATCGCCTGGCCTGAGATGCTCCAAAGCACACTGACTGCACCTTGATAAGCCTTGGACCTAGGTGTTAAGCCACCAATTTTCTCAAAAGCTTAACTTAATAGGTAATGGGCCCAACAATGTATATCAAGCTATTCAACATCCTCCCTCACGTGCGACGTCTAGCATGTGGAGATACAAAGAGAGAACCAAATAGAAAGATAAACAAATACCCAAGCAAAGAAGAAGAAACCAAACGAGGGAAAATACCAAATGCCAACAAAGAGACTTGAACCTATGATCTCTCTCAACCTAAGCTCTGATACCATTTTAAGTCACCAATTTTTCCAAAAGCTTAAGCTGATAGGTAATGGGCCCAAGAATGTACATCAAGCTATTCAACACTAGCCGTACACCTAGACGCACATTTAATAACACTCTTGGACAGCACACAAACAGTAAAATGAGGAAGATTCTCCAAGTCAGTAACAAGATGGTCAATGTGGTAGTGGTTGGAGTGATGGAAGGAAAAAACTGGTGACCAAGGACGGTCCTTTAGGGATCGCTTGCTTGACTGAGGAAGGGTCCTTTAGGGTTTGAGTCATCATGGCTAGCATCCAAGAAGGTGGAGGCATTGAGGTGCAAAAGAGGCAGGGGTTTCCTAGGCAGTCTCATTGGTGGTGTGGGGAAGTTGGAGTGCCAGAGTTTGGTCAACTATGGTGGAATTTTTTTGGAGGTGAGAGCTTTTGTTTTCTCATACTTCGAGTTGCTCTATATATCTAAATCAAACTTTGGAGATGGTTTGCAAAAGTGCTGGAGGACTTTGACCCAAGAGGAGTGGATAAGAGGTCAGAGAAGGTGTGTTTGTATTTATAGGCCGAGTTGATTTTGAAGTGGCCTAAGGTGGAGATGTTTGTCGATTGGAGGACAAGAAAGAGGGCCTATGATGTTGAGGTTGATTTCTCCTCTACAACTAATGAGTGTTTGTGGAGTGATTGGGCCATTTTTGGGGTTTTTGTCTTATGTTTGGGCCTTTGGAGGAAAGGATGGTATGATTTGTAATGTCACTTGAGGTTTGTGATTGGCAATGGGTTGAAGATCCATTTCTAGTGCCATCTTTGGTGCATGAAGAAGATTTTGGAGACAGTGTTCCTAACTCTCGCTAGGATTGCAATTGATAAAGGAGTTCCAGTTAGTGACTACCTGAGGAGAGAGGGATGATACTCCGTTTTGGGTGAGATTAAAATTTGTAAATTTTGAGGTGAAATCTTTATATGTTGTTCTATTGGGTTTCAAGGACGTTCCTTTCCCTTGGAGAGCAATCTAAGGGACTAAAGCTCCATCCAAGGTGGGTTTTTTTTTTTTTGGGACAATGTGTGGCAAGATTCTCACAGTTGATAATTTTATCTTGAGGAAATAGATCCTTGTGAATTGGTGTTGTATGTACAAGGGAGATTGTGAATTGGTGGATCTTCTTACCCATTGTTTGGTGGCTTGGCATTTTTAGACTTTATTTTTGGTCTTGTTTGACAAGAGGTGGGTTTTCCTGTCTATAGTTTTGGTGTTCTTGTTTGCTTGTAGGGGAGCTATAGTTGACAGCAGGAGGAGGAGGTGTGCTTGGTGTTTGGGCCCTTCGGCATTGATGTGGAGCCTTTGGAGGGATTGTAATAGAAGATTCTTTTACGAAATCAGAACTCCTATTTTTGTTTTGAAGAATAATAGTTTGGTTATTTTATATAGTTGGTTTTTTGGTGGGGTTGATCAATGCTTGAATCAATTTTTGAATTTTGTAGTGCATTTGGATTAGGTTGACGTATAAGAATTTTGGTTTTTTCCTTGGATATTGGTAGAAATCCCCTTGGTGCCTCTTGAATGTAATACATACTTTTTACTTATCAAAAAAATATTTATTTCTTATACTGAAATTCGAAACATGTTTGTGGCTGGTTTAGTCTGTTGAACCAAACATAAAATATTTATGTGGCAATATTTATCTATCTATTAAGTAGTTATAGTGGAATAAGTATTGCCACATAAATATTCCAAATATTCCAACAGACTAAATATTGCCACATAACTACTACTTAATAGAGGAATAAAATACAACAAACTAAACCTGACATAAAATATATCAAGTGAAGGAAAAATAAGAATATTGCCACATAACTACTTAATGGAGGAATGGAAAGGGGGGACGGGGGAGCAACTAGGACAAAAGATGCGTTAATCAAATTTTGGAGTTCTAGAAAATCAATGCACACTTTTTTAACCCTAAGAAGCATGTACACTTCTATGAAGGTATTGTCTCGTGTCAATGTCTGACTCGACACAACATGACACAACACTCATCGGGCACATCCCAACACCTATCGGACATACATCCAAACATGTCCAACTACTTTTATAAATTTTTTGAACTCAGACATGCTTCAAACATTTGAGGAACACATCTATAGCTTTAGACATGCATAAGACAAATTACAAGTTTGAATAAAATAACTTGGACAATGATAAAAGAAAAATAACATAAATTTATACTTATTTTTCTCTGTTACTTTAAAAAAATATTTTTTTGAATTAAATATATTTATATTTATATTTATTATATGACATCATAATTGTTTATTTTTATATATGCAATATAATAAATATGTAAAACTATATGTCTTATGCATGTGCCCCGCATGTCTTGTCCTACATTTCTTGAAATTTCTGTATGAGCATGTCACGTATCCTCATTCATGCTTCTTAGCTTATACCCCCTAATTATTGGAGAGATTGGATATGTTGAAAAATGTACAATTTATGTAGATATCTGGAATAATAGCTACAACACCTGCATGCAAAACATGATATTTAGTAGTGCTGATCAAGGGTCAGGTTGGGTCGGTTTTGCCGGCCTTCCATCACCTGAACCAATAACTTCAGTTTAGAACCAATCTCGACCAAATATTGATTCGGAACTGATCATTCGGGTGGTATAATAACCAGTCAGGCTTCGGTCGGTCCAACAACAAACTGTCATAAACAAACATCAACATAAAAATCTCATTCTCAACACGGGCTCAGAGAGGACAGAAATCAGAGGGGTTTGGGAGATCAAAGAGGGAGTGGTTGAAGAAATAGAGGGGCGAGGCAGATCTGCCGCACCAACACCACAAGCTCACCACCTATGAAGCATGGACACGGCAGATTTCATGCCGTGGCAGTGTCTGACACGGGGACACGCCGGGGACACGGGGACACGCCGGGGACACGTACGGGACACGCCGGGTGGCGTGTCCCTTTAATTTAATTATTTTTTTGCAGGGGACACGGTGGAGACACGGCGGAGACACGCGTGTCCACCAAATCTGGACACGCGTGTCCAAATCTGACATGACAAAGAAAAGAAGAGAAAAGGAGAAGGGTAAAGGTCTTGAAACAAACTCGACTTGAAGTCGAGGTCGCCGTGAGTCGATCGGGTGGATCGAAGTCACCCTTCGATTTGGACTGGATTAAACAAACTGACTTCGACTTCGCGATGGATTAAACAAACCTTCTCTCTCTCCTCGACTTCGGTATTGGACTTCGCCCTTCACCATCTAGTCGATCGCGATCGATCGCCTCTTCTTCTCTCTCTCTCGCGTCTCCATCTTCTTTAATCATTGGATTCATATATATATATATATATAATATATAACTATTATTATTATATTATAATAATAACTGAATAATAATAACTGAAAGTATTATTATTATAATAGTTATAAAGGATGCCACTGTTATTATTATATAACTATTATTATAATATAACTATTATATTACATATACTTATACATATTAATAAAAATAAATAAACATGTATATAAAATAAAATAAAAAAATTAATTAGAACATATTACTTAAAAATATATAATAAATAAATAAAATAATTAATATGTATTAAAATAAAAATATTTATAAAAAAATTAAAAAATTTGCCGTGTCCCCTGCCGTGTCCGTGTCCCTATTTTTTAAAAATTGACGTGTCCCGTGTCCATGTCCGTGTCCGTATGCGTGTCCGTGTCGGTGTCCGTGCTTCATAGCTCACCACCACCGTTAAATATTGGTGCTCCTGCCACGTAGTGGCCTTAAATGATAAGTTGTAATCCCTCAAGTCCATAACAACATGCCACGTGGGACAACTACAAAAGCTAAGATAATAAAAGAATTCGGTCGGTCAGATTTAATGCGGGTGAATAGCTGTGCACCCAACACTCAAACTGGTACCCGAATTTCTGCACTTTTTACACCTATTCCCAACCATGTGATTGGTTGAAACCAACCACGGGTCATTGCTTCGCGTCAGGTCAGTCGGTTTGGAAGGGTCAGTCGGTTTTATGAACAGCCTTAATATCCAGTAACTGAAAATGTATATTTACCAAACCGCATGTTTGATTAACATAAATACATGCATACATTTTCAAAATCTGTACGCAGTCATCTGTTGTGTACAAACATCTCACCTCTCATTCGTTTTCAACTTTATCATCTATAGGAGTTTGGTATTATGTATGCTATATACTGACTAGCTCTATAAAAAGGAAAAGGGAAGGATTTTGAAAATTTACTGTTATTTTCTGTCTCAACTCTCAACATCATATTATATTTTAATCCTTTTATGTCCTTGTTGTTCTGATGCTTTGATTAGGACTTCAGGCCTTATCCATCAAATTATTTTATTTTTTCCAGCTGTGACCTAATTCTGTTATGGTTTTACGACTTTTTACTTGTTTTTTAGGTATGCTTCAAGCACAAAGTGTAATTATCTTTAGTATTCCACCGCTTTCAGGTTCATCAGACTTATTATTGTGGAGGCTCTACGTTTGTTTCCGCAGCCTCCGTTGCTTATCAGACGCACTCTCAAGTCAGATTTATTACCAGGTATAAATTCTAGGCGACTGTATTTATGAAGATAAACAATTCGAATAAAGAATGACTTTTATTTTTGTCACCCACCCCTCTTAACTTCAGAATGAACATGAATTTTTGAATGTGGTATTATGAGGCTTTCAACTGTTGGATATGATTATAGCTCTTTGCAACTCCAGTGCTCCATTCAATTTTTTTTGGATATTGATTCAGTTATCTTTTAACAAGATACTTGAGGAAATGCAGTTGTGAATGTAAAGCTACACAAGGTCAACCAATGGGAAATAACAAACATGAGATTTGTTAAGGAGAGAAACATGTTTTTAGGACTTTATTTTTAACAATAAAATAAGAAAATAATAGAAAAGGTTATTTGTGAAATGCATTCATTTTATCATGTTAATATTTGCCCTATTGATCTTTTATAAGGAACTCATTTCAATTGAGACTCCAATTTGTTTAAGTTCCGTTTAAATTCTACACTGACACAACATTATCTTGCTTGTGGACAATATAGGTACATTAAGTATTTTTCATATTCAGTACTCCTAGCTTCGAAGATACAGCAGTTGGCTAGGGTGGACAAATAAATCATCTGTCACATCATTTTACTTTGTGTCATCTCTTTATAGTTGCAATTACATGGGAAGGTCACCTAGTGCTAAATTCTTCCGTGAAATATCTGGAGCCACTAACTTAAAACTTGTTCTTGTTTTCATGTTCAAGGCAAAGCCAGTTTGCCCCCTTTTTTTATTTTTTGTAAAAAGTGGTAATTCATAGCTTTGAGGAAGGAAAAAGAAAAGCTGATAATAGGAATTTTAGGAAGGGTGAAAATTATGGAGGAAATCTTGCAAATATAGGGGAGTCTGACAATAATTTTGCGGGCTTGTTACTTGGAATAGAGACGATTACTTGGTATTAAAGTTTCGAACTTATTTGGCCCAAAGAGCAACAAAAAAGAACCAAAAAACATACTCGCTGAATTATTTCTCATTGTGAAAAAATGGCAGAAGAACTTACTTACGAGGTGGATGGTGTTACATTTAAAGAGAGCATGTGAAAATCACTACCATGTGCATAGTTGTTAGAATTTTAAAATTCACAATTTGATTCACGATTCATGCATAGATTGATGTGAATCTATTTTAGGATAGGATCGATAGTGAATTGCAGTATTCATAATTTGATTTGTGTTTAACAATTCATACGATTCAATCCATGGCTGAATCTGTTTTGGGATAAAGTCTGTAGTGAATATGATTTCAGTTCACAATTTGATTCACGATTCATGTAAATTTTGAAATTGTTGAGTCCAACAGATTCCGATGCCTTTTACGTCTTTTGTTTAATATGCAATTTAACTTCGTAGAGTGTTTAGTACGAAAATAATCAATACCTCTACATAATTTGCTGTTCTTTTGGTGATCAGAGGGTTTTGTAGGATCCAGTCATATCCAATCAGAATATTCTTTCTCAAATTTTTCTTCAGAAAAAATGTCAAAATACATTTTCTAAGAGTGTTTAAGGCTAAAATAACTGGCACCCATGAAATATATATTGCTATCTTGGTGAAATAATCATAGTCTAATATAATATAGGCCAGGTCAGTTGGACCCGAAGGTTCCACAAATTTTCTTTTTTTTACTTTTCCCTAAACTGATGTAAGTAAGCATCATGTGCTTCTGTTTGTTAGTTGTTGTGTTACCTAGTAGTGGAGTTAGTTGCCTACAGATAGGTGTGTAGAGGCTTCATAACTAATATTGCATTGCTTTTGTATTTCCCATTGGGAATTTTCTAGATTTCATTCTTTCTCTGAATTTTGGATTCATCATTTTGGTATCAAAATAAAGGATTCTGTATCTACTGTGTTCTTGCCTGGATGATGATCTCAACAAAACTTAGCTTGATCTCAGTTTGCACCTCTTAGTGGATAACAAACACTAACTGGGAATTATACCTTTCATCTTGAGTTCGGGAATTGATTTCAAAACAACATGAGCCCTAGCGGCCGTAATGGGTGGCGATAACCACTACAACCGTTTACATAACGGTTGCGGCTGCTTTTTAAAACCTTGCTTTTGACTAATTTAAGTGTCCCTCAGTCTTCTCCGATCTCCCTTTACTCCGTAGTGCTATTCAGATTGCCCATAACATTGTCTTCGATGAGCAGACGAAGCACATTGAGATTAATTATTATTTTGTACGTTAGCATTTGCAGTCTGGCTCCATCTTGTTTCCATTCGTCTCTTCAACATTACAACTTGCTGATTTCTTTACCAAGACTCACACCACTGCTCGATTTCACTTTCTTCTTGGCAAACTCTCACTGTTTTTTGCTAAAACACTTTGAGTTTAAGCGGGGGTGTGAGAATATTATGTTAATCATGGAAATATATATATTAAGTTGATTGTATATTTTAGATTGATTGTATAGGGTTATTCTTATTCCTATTTTAGATTATGTTTAGGATTGCTATATATATATCGGTTGTACTCTTTGTATTATACACAATTGAATATATAGAATCGTTTAGAAAACTTACAGGGGGGCCTAAGTGTATTTTTTCTAAACCTCAGGGGTGGTCAATATAATTTACCCTTTATTTAATTTTGTATTGGTTGTTTTGTTTCTAAGATCTCTGAGAGACTGAAAGTAGTTAGTGCTTGTGGATTTCAATGAAGTTTTTTTATTTTTCTTTTATTTAAAGTTTTGGGTAGTCGTAATTTCATTTCTCCCTATTTATTTTAGGGTAAACTACCAATAGGTCTTACTTTTGAGACTTATTACCCATTAAGTCCTATGGATAAATTTATTAAGTGATAAAGATAAATTTATCAGTCTTTTATTTTTATGAATAAATTTATAGTGATAAATTTATCAATCTCTTTGTTTTTATGAATAAATTTATAGCGATAAATTTATCAATCTCTTATTTTTATAGTGTTAAATTTATTAGTTAGGACCTGTAGGTAAATAAGTCTAGTTAATAGGACTGATTGGTAAGTACCCCTTTATTTTAGTTATGTTGCTTTTGTGTTGGTTTTAAGGGAGTAATAAAAGAAGAGTACGGTAAGAAATGAAAAATTAAACATACTAGTAATTCATCCCAAATTTATTGTGCTACGTATTATTTGTTCTTGTAATATTGGGTGAATCCTTGAACTTTTTTTCAATTCTGCAGGAGGATATAACGGTAACAAGGACGGATATGCAATTCCCGCCGGAACTGATATTTTTCTTTCTGTGAGGGGTTCATCTTCTTGCATCTTTAGCTTATTTTTAGTATTATATGGATGCATGACAGATGTACAATTGTTATGGGCTTTACCCATTTTCCCTCCAAAAAAGATAATCTTTTACAATGAGAAATGAAATAGTTAGAACTTGATTTTGCTAGAGGTACCTTCGTATAGAAAATCTGTTTGTGAGCTTTTTATTCTGTTTATTGACTTCAACTCTCTTTTTCTATTAAACGTGATTTTCGATTGTGATTCTCCTGTTTAGGTTTATAATCTCCATAGATCTCCATATTTCTGGGACAAACCTCATGAATTTGAACCAGAGAGGTTTCTAGCACAAAAAAATAGTGAAGGCATAGAAGGGTGGGCTGGATTTGATCCATCTCGAAGCCCCGGAGCATTATACCCAAATGAGGTTTTATACAATAGCTACTTTTTAGCCTGTCTAATATTTCACACATTTTTTTTAATATCAATTAATGGCTTATTGCTTCATTTAACAGATTATATCAGATTTTTCCTTCTTGCCTTTTGGTGGAGGACCAAGAAAATGTGTTGGGGACCAATTTGCACTGATGGAATCGACGGTGGCATTGGCAATGTTGTTACAGAATTTTGATGTGGAGCTGAAAGGATCTCCCGAATCTGTGGAACTTGTTACCGGGGCAACAATTCATACAAAGAATGGACTTTGGTGCAAACTTAAGAAGAGATCTGATGTTCATTGAAAAAGAGTGAGCAATAGAGATTGCACGCGTATAAGCCAATAATTGTATCTACCATCAAGTGTACTCCAGGAAAAAAATTTTACACATATAAAGTACTGTGAATGCCTGAATATGTATGAAGTCCTTCATCAATATATATAAACCTAATGCCTCAGGTTGTGTTAATTTTCCTGACATAGTCGATCAAAGATGTGGGTATTGAATGAATACAAGTTCTGCCAACACAAAGATGTTTGCCCAACAGGCCATGTGTGACTTGACTGGGAAAGGTTACATGTGCATTCCAAAAAAAAGTTGCATATGTTAAGCATTTTATATAAGTAGTGTAACTTTTTTTCATTATAAAAAATTTAACTTCTTGTTCTTCACAAAAAGTATTACTTTTCTTGTAGTTGTTGGAATATTCTAAATAAGTGTACTTTTTAATTTTTTGGACTAAAAATTAAAGGAAAATAAAGATGGCTGTTTGAGATAATTTTTTGACTTTTTACGAAAAAATGTGTATTAAAATATTATATAAAATAGCAAAATTATGAAATTATCCTCCTTGACACAGTTAGCATTACTGCACTAACTTTCTATCTCTTTTCAATTTTATTTTTTATTTTTAATGGGAATGTGTGGCTTCAAGTGTGTCACTTTTTTTTTTTTTTGACTGAGGAAGTTGTGACTACACAGTTTTGTGGCAGCATTGTTTTTTTTTTTTTTTCATCTGACAAATTTCCCGCCAAAATAAAGGCAAATAGTATGAATTTTTTTACTTTTTTAATGACTTTTTGACTTTTTAAATTTTATAGGTGATGTCAAACTAGTCCTAAAGTGCACGTTATAATATTTTCCTTGCTCTATTGCCATTTTTGTATTGACGAAATTTTCATTTTTGGGCTTAGTGGAGGCTTGAACATGTTACATAGTGTAGCATTGTCGACTTTGACTTCAAACTTTGATAATACAGACAATGCCTCTCCAAGTGAAGCTAAAACTCATGCATTACATTAGTATCATATAGAAAGTTTTATCTATGATTAGTGCTTTGGGCTTTTGTTTATAGAGATCAAGATCACCATTAGTTTAGTTTTGGACAACAGGTTAAGTTAGTTAGTTAAGGTCTGACTTTTAGAAACAATAGACTTTGTTATTATTGGGCCTTGTACATCTGGCTGGACATTTGCATTTTGGTATATGATTTATGCATTTTGTACGGATTGGCTCAAAGATATGTTATTTTCCTTCACAATTGTGTTGCAGTTGCAGAGTATCCGCCATTCATTCGAACATAAACTACTAACATGTCCTAATAGTTTGACTTAACTCCTATCAAATCCTATTGAAAATAAGTCTTGATAAAATTATCCCTAAAAATAATTTTTTTGTGACAATTTTTTTTTTATATCGTTAAAAATTAACAATTAGTGATTTTTTTTTCATGATTTTTATAAATTGTCGCTAAAACTTACAATTTGTGACTTTTTTTATGACAAATTTTTTTCATAGGACTTATTACACAATAAGTCCACTTATTAAGAATTACACATAAGTACCCCAAATCTCACTGGTTAGACATGTTGAGCACTTGATCTACAAAAGTGTGATTACTGGTGTCTCTTGCAACACACATGATTTGTCGTCCGTTTACAATAGAATTCTTAGGATTTTGGTAAACGAGTACAATGTTCACTTAAGTTAGGACTTCTATATCTCTTTATAGGAGCCTTGACTTCAATGCTAGGGTTACCTTGTTGCATTGAAAGCTTAAGAGCATATAAAATTCTAATAGGGCTTTTTATAGTCTACAAATTTTCTCTCATTTTATGAGTGTTGTTTGGTTTGCATAATCGACTTAGTGGTCACATTTATTTTTATTTTTATTTTTTGACAAATAAGAGATAAAAATAGAAATAAAAATTCTTATCATTTTTATATAATTTTTTTTTTCGAGTGGTTAGAAATAAATTTTAATAATATAAAATATTTTTTCATATTTGTTTATCAAATTATTTTTCTTTTTATTTTTAGTGACTTCCATTTTATTTTATTTTAAATATTTTAGGCAAATTTTTTTTTTAGATAGACCAAATCTAGATACACTAAAAAAATATAATATTTGTGAAGAAGAAAAACTTTAAAAAATTTACCAAATACAAACAATAGGGCAAATTACCAACACTCCCTTAAAGTTTGACTAAAATACGGATTCCCCCTGAGATTTGAGAAATTATAAATTGCTCCCTAAGATTTCTATTTGCATTACAAATGAAGGGGTAATTTGTTATGCAAATATAAACCTTAAGGGGTGGGATTTTATTTTTCAAACTTCAGGGGAGAATCCGTATTTTAGTCAAACCTCGAGAGGGCGTTGGTAATTTGTCCCAAAAAATATAATAAAAAAAAAAAAGAAAAGAAAGCAAAAAAACAAAACAAAAAATTAATACATTTTTATATTTTGTTGTATTCAATGAATTTTTTTAAAAAGAAATTATATAAATTTTATATTTTTAAGTATATCAAGATTAAGTAGATCTAAAAAGTTTTAAAAAAATATTGATTAAAATATTTTTAAAAACAATTAAAAATACAAAATTACGAATTACAAACTCAAAAAACCATTTTTAAAAACTTCAAACCAAAGAGGGTTAACTTGGGAAAATTAGGTTGATCACTTTTGAAGTTTAAATAAATGTAGAGTGAATTACCCTGATTTCTCGTGAGATTTAAAAAAATATATAATAAGTTTCACAATTTTGACATAATTATATTGAACTCCTTTGATATTTTAATTCATATAACACTTAATCCTATTTTCATCAATTATTTATTAGTTACATAAATGAAAAAAAATGATATTATTATCTCTTTTACTTGAAAATGTATATTGTGCGTTGTTTATTTTTGTATTCTCAAACCATCTATATTAATTTTTGTTCATTTAATCTTGTCAAAAAAGATGTCAGTGTAATTATGTAAAAATTGTGCAGTTTACTGTATTTTTTTCAAATCTTAGGAGAGGTCAATATAATTTACACAAAATAAGCCCCACAAATTTAAAATAATTACTCTGGCATCCCTCATGGTAAGGCTAAAATGACCAAAATTAATACAGATGGTGTGCAGATACATAGATAGTTTAATCACTAATTTTTAACTTTGAGCGACAGTTTAAAAAATTCATCATAGAAAAACATCACTAATTATAAACTTTAGCCACAATTTATAAAAATCATGAAAATAAAGTCACTAATTGTTAATTTTTAACAACATAAGCAAAAAAATTATTACAAAAATTATTTTTTATGACAATTTTATTAAAACTTAATAAAAATTAAGTCTATTAATAATTTATTCTTAATTTAACAGGCTTAAAATATGATCCCAATTCTGCCCAATATACAAAAAAATATTTCTCAAACCCTAACAAAATAAGCTGGGCTTCCCAGTTTGGGTGGGTCAATGGGCCAATCCCTACCTTTCCCATTCACAATCCCCTTTGCCCTTTCCATTCTAATATTATATATATAGGCCTGATAGCAGTCTGCATGTTTAACAAATCACTTGGGAAAGAAGATGGTTGGAAGCATAGAGGTTTCACCAATATATATGTACACTTGGTATAATCCTCTTTCTCCATGAAAGGTCAGTTTTTTATTCTAACTTGTATATTGGTTCTTCTTTTCTTCTTCTTCTTCTTCTTCTGATTTACAATATGATGTGCCCTTTGTTTACATTAATTTTCTTAATTTGAATTGTGGTTTTGCTATTAGAATCGGATTGTTCGGTTTTCTTGTTAAGGACCTTCAGACCCGTAAGAATAGCTATATTAGCTTAGCTATTGATACTTATGAGATTGTGACTGTGATTGTGATTGTGATTGAGATTGAGATTGAGATTGTTCATCTTTTTATGAAACCCTACTACTAATTATTATGAAATTGTTTGGATTTATGGATTTGAAATCAAAATATGTTAAATTTAGATTTGTTACTTTTCTATATATGGATTTCAAGATTGAAATCTTTCAAAACAACAATGTCAAATTAGTTATTTGAAATATTTCGAGGATTCTAATAAAATACTTATCTTTCTCCTTCCCCTATAGCTTTTCAATTTACCTATAATAAATTGGTCATTCTAGAATTGAAGTTTTATTAGAATTAAGGCAGAAAATTATCATCTAGTGTTAATTATTCCAAGAACCCCTCAAATATTAGCAATTTACCCTCTCATCTATCACACCAGACATTTGATCCCTTCAATTATAAAAACGTATCACTTTCCCCCTCCGGACACCTTTCGGGGGTGTATTAGTACGATTTTCATAATTAAAGGGGTCAATATGTACGTGTTCATAGATAGCTTATATATGTTACTTTCAGTTCTTCATCTGTAGCTGGCAGAGCTAGCAAGTAGTCCATGGCAATGAGGCCATCAATGCAGATTAGCGAACAAAGCAAGACTGTGAGGATTTGTTTGAGACTTTGAGAATTTGTTTGTTGATGGAGATGAAATGAAATAAATGGGAAAAATAACCGGCATAACAGACTTTTGAGAATTACTAAATTTTTTCCAACTTCCTTGTAATCAAAAGTTGGCTTGCTGCCTTCATCCTAGTAGTCCCATAATTTAATCTCTTATTATATATTTTTTTAAAAGTTTTATTTTAACCAGAGTTTTTTTGCATTGTGTTTTAGGTATCCATTTGTTGGTGCATTGCAAAAATCAAAAACTTGCAAGTGGTTGAATCTTGTTCTGCCCTTTGGTTATTTTTGGAAATCAAACCAAAAAAAAAAAAAAAAGGTAAAAATGAAGGGAAGGAATACTAGTAATAGTTGTGGATTTACTACTTGTTCATTGCCTGAAGAAATGTTGGTGGACATTCTAACAAGACTACCAGCAAAGGTGGCAGTCCAATGCAAGTGCATCTCCAAGCATTGGCGCTCTCTGATTGAGGATCCCTCTTTTGTGGATTTACACCATACCCGTGCCCAATCTAGGCCCTACCTTGTTATCTCCTTAATCAACTGCTTGTTGACCAAGATACATTTTTTCTCAGCAGATTATGAAGGAGGACCGGCCCAGTACTTGCTCACTGATTTCGTCTCAGGACTTTATCATATTAAACAATCTGTCAATGGCTTAATATGCGGGTACCTTAGAAGGTCTAAATCCATTTTCATCGTGAATCCTACCACACGACAATTTGTTACCCTTCCTCCACCACGTTTACTTACTGATGATGCTAATTCTACTCGCGATCCGGATTTGTCATTTGGGTTTGATCCTTCTACCAAGCAATACAAAGTGTTGCTCACAAACTTTGTACACATCGAGGTGGAGGGGGAGTGTTATGACTACTTAGATTACAAGTGTGAAATTTTCACTTTGGGGACACATTCATGGAGAGAGATTGATTGTCTTTCTGTTCCTTGGCACTATGAATTTGGTAGGGGTAGTCGTTGTATTAATGGAGTCATACACTGGAGAAATAGGAGTTGTTATATACCGAAACCTTCTCCTCCTATGAGTGCAGATGTCATAGTAACATTTGAACTGAAAAATGAGAGATTCCAAATGATTCCACTCCCTAGGGGACCTTCACGCATGCGTCGTCTACGAGAACTTGGTGGCCATTTGGTAGCTTGTGGTGAATACACAGAAGCTTGTTGGGAGGAGCTTTGGATTTTGCAGGACTATGAGAATTGGATTTGGGTGAAAGAGATAATGACGCCTACTCTTGATTGGCGTCGAGAGGGAGATCCTTATATTGTCGGCGCAATTCAGACAGGTGAAATACTTCTACAACCTTCACGGATACATGACCTCTGGAATATTTACTATTATGATCGGAATAGGAAATCTTTTAGAAAGATTAAGATCACAGGACTTCCTGATTCAGAGTTCTTCGGCAGACGTGGTAGGAATGCCTTACATGTCACTAATTATGTCGAAAATCTATTTTCCTTGAGTGATATTTGAAATTTGATTGAATTCCTTTTTTCCTAATTTGTTAGGGAAGGTCAGTGTAATTTATACCAAAAATATATATGTAGTATTCAAATGGCCATTTCCAGTCATTTATGGCATATTCAAGGCAAACACTTATTTGCTCAAGCTTTTTACTTTTATTTTTATCATTTTTTCAGCTTTTACTGTTGGATTTAAAAAATATAGGTAAATTTCACTTCACCTGCATGTGGTTTTGCCGATGTGTTAATTACCTCTCACATTTAGAAATAACCACATAATTTTCTTGTGATTTATAAACTAAAGTGCATCGTTAAATATTTTGTTCAATTTAATAGCAAATATAAAATACGTGCCAGACATGAAGGGGTTATATGTGTATTTTCAATTATTATTTTTTAGATGGGAATTCATTTTCAAATTTTAATAAGGTAAATTGCACATGAAATAAAACATAGGAGCTTAAATTGTATTTTGCCTTCCAAACAAATGACAAAAATATTTATAATTTAAAGGTATTTTAATCTTTGTTGTTAAATCATTAATGCTTAACCATTCATTTTAGTCGACAAGTCAACCACATAATTTCTTGTGATTTATAAACTAAAGTGCATCGTTAAACATTTTGTTCAATTTAATAGTAAATATAAAATACGTGCCAGACATGAAGGGCTTATATGTGTATTTTCAATTATTATTTTTTAGATGGGAATTCATTTTCAAATTTTAATAGGGTAAATTGCACATGAAATAAAACATAGGAGCTTAAATTGTATTTTGCCTCCCAAACAAATGACAAAAATATTTATAATTTAAAGGTATTTTAATCGTTGTTGTTAAATCATTAATGCTTAACCATTCTTTTTAGTCGACAAGTCATGAGGGGGGTGATGTGATTATTTCCAAGTGAAGGGAGTAATCTGTACATGAATCAAATTACAAGGGCTAAATTGAAATATGTTCTAAAAAAATATGAAACTAACTTTGAGTAATCTGTCAAAAATATTTTTACATATTTTCGTATCTAATTATGATACTAAATGTAATCATGATGCAGGCATTGGGTAGGTTTTTTTTTTTTTTTTTTTCATATTTATTTTATTTATTTTAATTATTTAATTTAAATTTTTTTAAAATTTAATTTTATCATCGTACAGTAGCGTTTCTAATACACAAATATTGTTTCAGCAAGAAAATATTTTATACTTTACCTCCTTGAACACTCAATATCAATTTATCTCCTCAACTGAAAAATGTTACATTTTTTTTCACCTTAAACTCTTAATATGATGTGGGATTTAATCAGAATATATAATGAATAGGATATATGTATTGGATAATATAACCATCAATTCATGTTTGTTGACTTGATATACAAGACTGGATATATCCATGTTTGTTTTGCAAAATATATTGTGGGATATAAACAAGTAATTTTCAAGATTGCCCTCATAATATATTTTAGGGCAAATTACAAACACCCCCTCGAAGTTCGATAAAAATACAGATTCCTCCCTGAGGTTTGAGAAATTACAAATTGCCCCCTGAGGGTCAAATTTTCATAACAAATTAGGGCAAATTAGGGGGGAATCTGTATGAAAATAAAAACTTCAGGGGGCAATTTGTTATGGAAATATAAACCTCAGGGAGCGGGATGTAATTTCTCAAACCTGAGGGAGAAATCTGTATTTTCACCAAACCTCGAGGGGGGTGTTTGTAATTTGCCCCTATTTTAAATATATTGGAGCTAATGCAAATAAATAAATTCAAAATTCAAAACTAATGCAAATAAACAAATTAAAAATTCATATTATTGTATATTGGAACAAATTAAAGATTCATATTAAATTCAATAATTTTTCCAAAAAAAAAAAAAGAAATTATATTATATTAATGTCAACCTGATAATGATAAAAAATATATATATATATATTATATTAAATTCAATAATATTATATTATGTTAAATTCAAAATTTATATTATATTATATTATATTAAATTCAAAATTTATATTATATTATATTATATTATATTATATTAAATTCAATAATATTATATTATATTAAATTCAAATTTTATATTAATTTATATTATATTATTTTAAATTCAATAATATTAAATTAAATTCAATAATTATATTATATTAAATTCTAAAATTATATTATATTAGATAGACAAGATGGTAAATTAAACTTTTTAAATCATATCTCAACCCAGGGAATATGATATAATGAGGGGATAGTGGTATTGTATATCCTCCAATTTTGGGAGATATACAATCCCATAGTATATTATATCTTCTTTAAAAAAAAAAAAAATTGCAAACATGGGATATGTGGACCCCACAGTATATAATATCCAATCCCACCCTTTATATCCTGGAATCAAACAGGGCCTTAGAGCTTTTCCAATGGTGCATCACTTTTTTTTACCAAATTTGAGTAAAAACTCTCCTTAATATCATTTGCTCCAACGAAAATGACTTTTCATCAAATCACCGGTTGACCTAGCAGATGACCGACCGATTGACCAGTCAATGCAAAAAATAAAAAAACAAGTCTTGCATCTTTGTGTGTTTATTATCTTCTTCTTATTTAATAATTTCACATTTGGTTTGTTTGTATGTTCAATTTAATTGACAAGTCCTACATCTTTGTGTGCTTATTATGCACATTGATTCACTCACTGGTTTTTTGTTATTTTATTGATTCTCTCTCTCTCTCTCTCCCCCCCAACTATGTACACATACATACATATTCTGTGTTTCACAAGGTCCTTGGATCGCTTTATATTTCTGTTTTCTATTTTATTTGTTTGGATCACTATATACACATACATCTTTGTTTGTTTCACAAGGTCACACACATGCACATACATACATACTCTACTTTATATTTATAATGCAGAAAGCTAAATGATGATGAAGAAAACAGAGCAACTACTGTGTTACCAAAGTCTTTTGGAGTCAATTTCGCATTCATTCGGAAAATGGTTTGAACAACTAAATATACGAAGTGAATCACC
Source organism: Camellia lanceoleosa (assembly GCA_025200525.1). Taxonomy (NCBI): domain Eukaryota; kingdom Viridiplantae; phylum Streptophyta; class Magnoliopsida; order Ericales; family Theaceae; genus Camellia; species Camellia lanceoleosa. The sequence goes on along the minus strand of CM045762.1, from coordinate 102,625,120 downwards.
ACCCGGCAAGAACGCGTTTTCACTTGGACATACCTCAATCGGTGTCCGAAGTCTATCTCAATTTAGGCTCAAAGTTAGTCAAAAGTCATGGTTGCAAAAACCATTTTTCCAACACTCTGTGTTATCTATTTTTGTGGGAATTGTTCAAGGAAAGGGATGACCGGGGGACTTCCAGCTGGACGTCCGGACCCCGGTCGTCCAGCGGGGCCATCTTCAAAGATCATGTACAGTAAAATGGTGAAAGGAGCCCAGATCTTTAGTTTAGTGAAATATTTGTTATTTTCTCAATTTAATACAGGTTTGATGAAACCATTGGAGCAAAACAAAACAAAAAAAAAAAAAAAAAAAGAGACTTTTTTCACCAAATTTGAATTTGATGATGAATTTGGCACTGCGTTGGAGATGGCCTTAGATAGATGAAAAATTGGCATGTGATTTGTACATAACATCTCAAATGAAATACTGAAAATGATTTTATCAGTTTATTTGGTTTATTTTTTAAAAATCATTTTGGAGTTGTTTAAGTTTTTTTTTAAAATTTTAATTTTTAATCATTGGTGAAATTTTTTTCATATTTAATTTAATTTGTTTTAGGGCACTTAGTATATAAATCTAATTTTAAATTTTCTTTACCCAGAAGTTCATAATCTAAAATATTTTTCAAAATGACCAAACTACCTAGATATATATATTATTTCCAAACCCTAACGGATCATCAGATTGATCACCAAATTTAAATCTGATGAAAAAGGACAGTTTTTATCTCTCTAACGGTTTCACCAAAATAATATCAAATTGAGAACGGGCCAAAATTTTCACCAAATTGAGGATGGATTGCACCTTTCAACAATTTACTGTGCGTAGCCGTTGAGTGTGGACCTACCGGATAACAGGCTGGATGTCCCCCAGATGACCACCTCAAGACATAATTTGTAAAAATTTTACATTGACCGGTCAACCGCCTAGTCGACCATCCAATCGACCGCCTCTACATCTTTTTTTTTGCCCTGCCTTTTTTGCCAATGCTCGTGGGTGGCCTCTGGCTAATCTCCTTTCTCTTCTCTCCCTTGTGATTTTCCTATCTTTTCTCTACCTGGGTAATTCCCAGATCTTCCAAACAATCAAGCTCTAGTTTTCTAAATCACAACCACCCTTTCATTTTTTTCCATTAATTTAAGCTCTTGACCTTCAAACCAATCGGGTCTTCTTTAGATTTTCGCTTATCACCCCAAAGAAGGAATACAGGGAAAAAAAAATTCATAGGTATTGTTCTTGAAATAAAACAAAAATTTGTGCTCTTTTGCAAATATTTTCTTTTTCTTTCGAAAAATATTCAAAATCATCCAATGTTTTTGGAGATTTCTTTCACAGACACTTCTCCTTTATTTAATCTAATCCTTTATGGAAAGAAAGTCATACCTATAACCCCAATTGCAATTTCATTCCCTTATTTTCAGCCCTTATATATATATATTATATATATATATATTATTCTCTTTTCCTTTATTCAAATCCCATAAAATTTAAAATTTGTAGAATGACCTGACATATATTTTCTTAAATTTTAGCTTAATTCCATTGTCCTTTCACTTATTTTGCTTTGCTGCTCTTCTACGACATTTTGCTTCGATACTATCTGGGTCGCGAGCTCGGGAGAGGTGAATTTCGGATCACATATCTAGCCACTGATGTGGACACAGGCGAAAAATTCACTAGCAAATACATATCCAAGAGTAAGCTAAGGACTACTGTGGACATGGAGAATGTGAGCACAGAGGTTGGGATGATGAAGCTCTTGTTGTTCCTCTTTCCGGTCAGCCGGCCGGTCGTTTCCCGGACCGTCCAGTGCGTTTTGATGAAAGTTAGGGTACTCACCATTGGAGTGGCTGATATAAGATTGAGATATTCGACTTTTTTTTTTTTACTCAAATTTGATGAAATTTTTGGTGAACTATTGGAGATACTCTAACCAAACCATTTTCTGTCTCTCTCTATCCTCTCTGTCTCTCACCGCTCCCTCCTACGTCGATCTCCTCAATGGCGATCTCCCTCCACCGATCACCCCCCCCCCCTCTCTCTCACTCATTCATCGTCATCTGCTCATCGAGCACATCACAATAGCTGCCGCCTCCTCCGACCTCGATCATTTCTCTCCGGCGGCGGGTATTGCCTCTGGTGTTCGTCGTCCTCGATTCGGCTTAGGTAGAATTCAACGAGGCGAGTTTGCGGCGGCGAACGCGATCATCAATGCGTGAATCGCAGATTTGTAGGTATTTGGAGTCAGATCTGGTTGTTTCGGCGAGATCTCTCTACCATCGTCACCGCCGTTGGCTTCTCGAGCTACAGTGAGTCCTCAATCTAACTTCATCAATCCTCATATTCCGGCTTCGCACAACTCTGATCTATGTATAGAGTTTGTCATCGTCAATCAACCCACGATCTAATCATGCCACGTCACCCATCCTGTCGTCAAGTCATCACCTTTTCTTCACGCCAGAACAACCCGAGCTTCCGATACCATTTTTCAAGAAAAAGAAGGTACATACTATGGGCTCGTTTGGTTTGATTTTCTGAAAAATTTTTGAGAAATTTTCTCTACAAATAAGTTTTTAAAAGTAATCAAGCCAAACAAATTTTCTCAAAAAAATTTCTCAAAACTTGTAAACCAAACAAGTTTTCCAAACAAATCTCTCTCTCACACATATCAAATCAATCACTTTTTCCCAAACTCTCTCTCAAAATCATTTTCCAAAACATCTTTTGAAAAAAACCAAACCAAACATATTTTCGTACTTTTTATCTCTAAAACACATCTCTCAAACACAAACCAAACATACCCTATATTTTCCCATCAAACAATCAACCTTTGTTTGGTTGTCGAGAAAATTTTAGAGAATGAAACATGGGGGGACGATATTAGAGTCTTTTAGTGTGCGGCCTTTCTGATTTTTCCTACTGTCTACTAGTAACCAAACCGATTCTTAGAATTTGGGCTATGAAGGGTAGTGTGTGTAATTGTATTATGTAGAATTAATTTGGGTTGAATTTTTTTGATGATGTTCTTATTTTCATTTTATTTATTTATCTTCTATTAATAAAAATTTTCAGAAATTTTCCATCTTCATCCTCAACTTCCCAGATCTAGAGTTTTTTACTTTGAATTTTACTTTCTAATTCTTGGATTTTCTAGAGGAAGTGTAGATTTTCCTGAGTTTGTTTTCTCCAATTTTTTTTATGCGTTTAGAGAAATCTCCTTGCAACAACGTAAAAAGTGTGAAATTTTGCAAGAAAATTTTATATCAAATTTTTTTGGTATTTTCTAGTTTTGTAATTTGTGTTCTCATCGTTCGTCCATTTCATATATAGTCCTTACAAATTGTGTACTATTTTTTTCAATAATTAATTATTTTATTGAATTTGTGTTGGAGTTAGTGATTGAATGGAAAGTGGTGGTCATAGTGGTGGTCGGAGCCGACAGTCCGTGGTGGAGTCGCCAAAGACGAATCTTGTCCTTGAAAGCCTTCCATGTCTTTTTGCTTTCGTTGTTGCAGTTAGGATTGTCTCTGTTCAAATATATATATATATATATATATATTTTTAGAAGCTCAGATCTGGTAAAGGCTTAATTGAACAGATAGTTAGAAAATGGGTTTTGCTTCTTTAATTTTTGGTAGCTTCATTTTGTACAGATAACTGGTCATCTGTGTGTGTACAGATAACCATCCGGATCCTCCTCTATCTTTCTTTCTGGTGAGTTTGGATATGTCTTGTTGTGTATATGGGTTTCTTCTTCTGGGTGTTCACATATTTACATCTTTCTAAAAATCTCTGTAGTCCCCCATTTTTTTCCTCTATAGCCACGTCTTACTTCAATAGATAGAGAGAGAAAGAGATGAGGAGTGAGAGAGAGAAAAAAAAAGGTGTGAAATTAACAGATAAAGAGAGAAAGAGACACAGATGAAAAGAGAAAAAATGAGTTTGTGAAATCATCAGATAGAAAGAGAAAGAGAAAGAAATGAATAGGAGAGAGACAAATAGAGAGAGACAAAAAAAAGTGGGTTTGAACAGGTCATCCAAAATAAAACAATCTCTCTCATCTGTATTACAATTTAAACAGATAAAAAAATTAAACAGATAGGAAAAAATAAATTTGTGAAATCTAAGCAGATAAAAAATAATTTGAACAGATAGATATAAAGTTGAACAGATAGACAAAAAAAATTGAACAGATAAAAAATAATTTAAACAGATAGATATAAATTTGAACATATAGCAAAAAAATGGTCAATAGATAAATTAATGGGTAAAATTGAAAACAAAATGTCTTCTCAAAACAATCAAATGACTTCTCATCAAACTATTTCACAAAGGGTGGACCTCTTACCAATAAAAATTATCCATGATACTTCATACCTTATGCTTTCCTTAGATCGAATTTATCACCAATTTTTTTCCTTTTTTTAGATACTTTTGCCATTAAGATACAAATTGAAATAAAAATTAATAGATGATGGGATTAAGTGTAATAATTTTTAGTTAAAAGGGTAAAAATGATATGAAACAATAGTTGAGTCTGTTAAAGTGTAATTTGTCCTTATTTATATTAAATGGATAATTGCATGGGTAAATTACAATCACACTGGTTTGCTTAAAATATGAATTACTTCATGTGATTCTAAAAATTGCATTGCATCCCTTTCATTCAATTTCTAATCGTATAGCAAATTACCGAATTTACTTACAATAGAAATTATTAATCAATTAATAGTTTTAATGATGTCATAAATATACTTCAATTAATAATTTTATTGTTGCATAGGAGATGAAAATAAAAAAAAAAAAATTATGACAAGATGAATACTTATAATTTCTAGAATTACAGGAGATAATATGTATTTTAAATAAATTTTAGAAAGTGTATTTATAATTTACTCTAAATACATTAAATGGAGATAAAAATAAGGATAAATTACACTAACATCCTTGAGATTTAAGTTTAATACAATTTCCTCCCTGACATTTTAGAAATTACACCGGCCTCCCTTGTAAGTGTTAGTCTTCTAACAGAACTAACAGCAAATATGAAATGAATTATCCTAAACTAATGAGGTAAAATAACCCTTGGCCCTTCTTCCATCATCCTCCTCTTCTTCTTTACTGTGCATCTCCGTTATTGATCTCCATCACCAACGTTCAAACAAAAAAAATCTCCATAACCACTTTCAGCTTTATCACAGCTGCTGACGAAATGGGCCGCATGACGAAAAATGATTCATGTAACCGACCTCATTTGATAAGAGTTAAGACTTGGTTTGGTTTGGTTTGGTTCGGTTCTGTTCTAACATCCACCTTCTAGCACCACAATCATAAACCCACCACCATTAGAGACTTGCCACCATTACCCACCTCTCACGACCCACCATCCCCCGTCGCCACACCATATGTACCCATGCTTGCTCAATCATGCACAACCATCACCATAAAGAGAATGCAAATCAAACCCAAACCGAAACTCCCAAATTAAACCCACACAAATCAAAACTTAATTGATGGCCAAATCAAATGCAAACCGAAACTCCCAAATTTGTCCAGTATATGTGCGAGATAGTGACGAGCCGCAGAAGGTAATCGACAAATCCTTCACTATATGGCAGGAAGCGCAGAAGTGAATGAATTTTTTAAATTTCTTGCAGATTTTCTCTATTCATTAAGTGATTTATTTATTTATTTATTTTTTCCATGTTTGGGGTCAACATTAATGAATGGTTTGTTTGAAGATTGTGGTGGGTCTGGTTTGTTTTTGACAGATGGGTCTCGTATGTTTTTCAGATAGTGATTAGAGCGAGAAGAGGAAGAGAGAGAGAGATGGCAACAAGTGGAAAATAGACATTTTAAAAAATTTAATTGCTTATATTAGTTTTTTTTTTTAGTTGATTTAACGGTTGACTAATGGAGGGATTGAATTGTAATGTAACTTTAAATTTTAAGAAGGGGATATAATTTCTAAAACGTAAGGAAGATATTTGTATTAAAAACAAATCTCGCCGGAGTGTCAGTGTAATTCCTCCTAAAAACCAAATAAATTAAAAATAGATAGATGGCAGTTGCTTTTCTTTTTTGGTGGTGGAGTTATAAAGTTGCTTAAACAATTAATTGTGAACTTTTATTCTACTTTTGCCATCATATTTTTTTCTTTTATAGTTGGTTTTAAGGTTGATACAATTTTGTAATTTAATTGCTTGGAACCCATATGGGTTAGTCAAAGTTTTTCCTTTTTGGTGATTTCTTTTTTGTTTTTTAGTATTAATTATAATTCTATGTTCTTAAACTAGTTTGGTAATTGAAATGCTCCAATCCAATTATTGATAGTTTGGTGTTTATTGACATTGGTATGAAAAAAGACATTTACAATATAGTTTTCTTTGGTTTATTCACTTCTAAGTCTTGATTTTGAGTGGCTATACTGAATGAATTCACGGGGAACGTTTTTCAGAGAAGTGACTGAGTCGGTTTGTGGGATGAGGGACTCATTCAGCCATGAGAGCGAGAGCGAGAAGCTATCGAGATGGGATCGATGTTCCTCTGACGATGAGAGTGAGAGCGAGAAGCTATTGAGATGGGATGGATGGTCCTCTGAGGACGGAGTTTTTGAGCAAAAGAGTCTTTGGCATCTGAATGACAGACTCGGTTACCTTTATTTCTAGTATTTTGCGACATCAGCTCCTTATGGAAGAATTCCTTCATGGATATGGTACTCTTTTATATGTTTTTTTTTTTATACAAAACAATTAACTTATTAGGTTCTTTACATTCATAACATTTGCTCTGTTTTTACCATTCTTTTGGGTATAGATAATATAAATTTTATTAACATTTGCTCTGTTTTTACCTTTCTTTTGGGTAAAGATAATATAATTTTTATTAACATTTGCTTTGTTTTTACCTTTCTTTCGGATTATTTAATTTCGGTCAATAATTGAACATAGGAGTAACGTAAATTGTTTTGGATATGTTAGAATCATTTGACATCCTAATAATGACAAGCACCTGATAAAGATCTACCAAAAATTTTGACTTCAAATCAATATACTTGTTTTGCTCCTACCGGTTGGTCACAATTATGTTTCGTTTTGATTCTATTCTATTCTCTCTCTCTCTCTCTCTCTCTCTCTCTCTCTCTCTCTCTCTCTCTCTATATATATATATATATATAGGGAAAGTTTATGGTACATTTTGTTCAAAAAATGTACGGTACACAAAAAATCAATGGCTAGGATTGAGCCACATCATTAAAAGTGACCTGCTAAACATGTCACTTTTTATAGTTATGAGCTAAAATCATATTTCTTCATAACTATAATCAAATTGATCATAACTTAGTTATAACCACATCTCATAACCAATACCATTTTGTTCATAACTAATACCACATATTTCATAAGCACATCTTATAATTAACACCATTTTGTTCATAACTAATATCACATATTTCATAATCATAATGACATATCTCATAACCAACACCACTTTGATCATAACAAATATCACATATCTCATAACCATTGATCACATATCTCATAACTACTATCCACATAAATCATAACCACATCTCATAACTAGTCCCTTTGAGTCATAACCAACATCACATATCTCATAACCACTATTCTCATATCTCATAACCAATACCTTTTTGTCAACATCACATATCTCATAACCACTAATCACATATCTTATAATTAACACCTTTTTGCTCATAACCACACCACTTTGATCATGACCAACATCACACATATCTCATAACTACTAATCACATATCTAATAACTAATATCACATATCTCATAACCACTAGTCACATAACCAATACCTCATAACTCATAACCATTAATACATATAGCATAACCACACCCTTTGACACCACTTTGCTCATAACTATTACCCACATATCTCATAACCACTAAGACATATAATATAACCAAACACCCTTTGACACCACTTTGCTCATAACCATTACCCACATATCTCATAACCACTAACACATATAGTATAACCCCTTTGACACCACTTTGCTCATAACCATTACCCACATATCTCATAACCACTAACACATGTAGCATAACCAAACACCCTTTGACACCACTTTACTCATAACCATTACCCACATATCTCATAACCACTAACACATCTAACATAACCAAACACTCTTTAACACCACTTTGCTCATAACCATTACCCACATATCTCATAACCACTAACACATGTAGCATAACCAAACACCCTTTGACACCACTTTGCTCATAACCATTACTCACATATGTCATAACCACTAACACATATAGCATAACCAAACACCCTTTGACACCACTTTGCTCATAACCATTACCCACATATCTCATAACCACTAACACATATAACATAACCAAACACCCTTTGACACCACTTTGCTCATAACCATTACTCACATATGTTATAACCACTAACACATATAGCATAACCAAACACCCTTTGACACCATTTTGCTCATAACCATTACTCACATATCTCATAACAACTAACACATATAGCATAACCAAACACCTTTTGACACCACTGTGCTCATAACCATTACCCACATATCTTATAACTACTAACACATATAACATAACCAAACACCCTTTGACACCACTTTGCTCATAACCATTACCCACATATCCCATAACCAACATCACATATATCATAACTACTAATCACATATCTCATAACCAAACACTCTTTGACTTATAACTATACCACTCTGCTCATAACCAAAATCACATATCTCATAATCACTAATCATATATCTCATTACCTTTACCCACATATGTTATAACCACATCTCATAACCAGCACTCTTTGTTTCATAATCAATATCACATATATCATAACCACTAATCATATATCTCATAACCACTACCCATATATAGGGGTGTAAATTTGGCCCACGAGCTCGCGGCACACCCCAAGTCCGCTCGTGCCCTGGGTAGACCCAACTAGGTTCGAGCCTAAACCCAACCTAATATATATGTTCTAGAGCCCGGCCCGACTCGACCCTGGTGTTATGGAGTGTGACCCATCATGTGAGCTCGTCCCGAAATTTTCTTCCCCATCTAGCTCGACACGACCCTAATGGCTTCCTGCCCCCATTGTTAGTGCAATAGTCAAAAATTTAAATCAAAACAATTTGAAAGAGTCATATAACCGTTAATTCCACCAATTTCCCAACTATTCTTTTCTAAAAATTTTTCCCAACTATTCTTCATTTTTTTCTCCACTCAATTTTCTTTTCCTTGATTTGTCCTAGTTGTGCCTGAGCTCTCTCTACTTCTTAATCAGACTTCTCTATTTCGCTGAAATCATCGAACGACCATCGTTGATAGTTCTTCCTCACTGGATTCTTCTTCTCTATACTCTTGTGTCTTTGCAATAGATCATTTAACTCGTCATTATTTTCTCTGTCTATTTCAACATTATTCATTCTGGTGATATTTCTCTATCTAGTAAATGCATTTATCTCGAAACTTTAGCTCTTTCAAATTAATATGTCATACATATACAAACCTTTGGCCATAGTTATGATTTTATCAATTTGTACATATGTTATAGAACTGTTGAAAAATAAATATTACGCATTTTGTTGTACTGTTTTATTATCTTAACTCTCGTCATCCGTCAAACATCTCTCTCATTCCTTACTGTCACTGTAGATATCTTCAATGTTCCTTATCGGAAACAACACCATTTTTGACATTATTTTTACAAGCGATAAGTTCGTTCAGTCTCTCTTTTTCATATTCCCTTTCCTTTCGCTTTATTGGTTAATCTTCTCTAACTCTCATTTTTTGTTCTATGGCTTAACTTGTGGATTAAATTATTTAATTATTGTCATTACATTCTGTGTTTATCTGTTCCATGGCTTAAGTTGTGGTTTATAAATGGTTGTCTCAATTTATAAATTTGAGAAAAAAACGTAAACTCAAAAAATGAGTTTACGTTTTTAGTTTTCAAAAAAAAAAAAAATTCAAATAATTTTTTTTTCAATATTTTTTTCAATTAATTTTTTTCAAATATTTTTTCTCCAATTAATTTTTTTTTTCAATTAATTTTTTAATTAACTTTTTTTTTCATTTTTTTCAATTAACTTTTTTTTGAAATAATTTTTTTTCAAATTTTTTTTCAAATATTTTTTTTTCAATTAATTTTTTTCCCAATTAATTTTTTTTTCAATTTTTGTTTAATTAATTTTTTTTCAAATTAATTTTTTTCAATTAAATTTTTTTCAATTATAATGTGTGTAATCCCATTGTTATAAATAATAAATATAAATTAAATATTTTATACCTGAACAAACATATTTTTTAGTTTATGTTTTTAATTTTTTTTAAACATTTTGTTCAACCAAAAAATGTTTGTAATTTATATTTTTTTAAAAATAAACAAAAATCAGTTTATAAAATTTTTGTAAACATAAACAAAAAATGTAAAAGTTACCAAACGCTACCTGGAATTTTTTCTATTATGTTTATGCCAATTTATGGTATGATTATACATTTTGTAGTTGATGAGTAAAATATTTTTTTTCATTATTATTAATTTTACTTAATAAAAATAGATGAGAATTTATATTAAAAATAAATAAAAAAAATTGAGTGTAAATTGATAAAATTATAAATTAATAATTTATTTTATTATAAGATTCTAAATTAATTAATTTTTTTATTATGATTATTACATAATTTCCCCCAAATAATTTCGTTCAAAAATTTGGAAGTGAAAATCAAAATTCCCCTCTTTCCATGGCAAATCCCTTGGACTCCCAAACGTCCTCAAAAATTTCTCTCTCTCTCTCTCTCGGTCGTTGCCACTGCCCTTGCCACCGCCGAGACCTGTTTGGCTTTCGCCGCCGCATCCTCCACCACGGAGAAAAGCTCCCAAAGCTGTTGACGAAGATCTCTATAGGATCTCGCCGGAGCTCCTCCTCGCCAAGCACCGAAGAGTGAGTTTATTCCTCTGCCCTTTTCTTTTCCTCGTTTTAGCAAGCTACATGCCTCAATGTGTGTCTCTCTCTCTCACTCGCTCTGCAACTTGTTTCTCCCTTTCTCCATCTCCTTTCTATGAAACCCTAGACCGAAATCCCCTTCTTCGAAACTGCCCCTTTCACCTTTGTGAACTCACTGGGTTGGTTTATAAAATTAGGAAAATATGATTTGAATAGGTTTAGGTTTTTTTATGTTTGGTAGTTGTGTTGATTCCATATATATGTATATACTTGAAATTTGGCTTGTGTGTGAGATCTGATGAGTTCTAGAATGTAGTGTGAATAATGGGGTGGGTTTGTGTAGATCACAATATCAAATTTTATTATTTCTAAATGTGAGCAATTTTTTATTAATAATTAGAGATCCAACAAAATAGTCTATTATTCTTCAAATTAATCATATAGAAACACATTTTTAACGACAATATTACATTTTGTCCAGCCAAAAGGCCACTTTTTTTAGATTTTATTCATTATATTTGATTTTTTCTCTTTAAGAAAATGTTAGGAAATAAATAGGAAAAAAATTTGATTGTTTTGTTAACTATGTGGCTGCTCAGTTCTATTTTATTTCTCTCACTTACCTATCAATTCTATGTGCACCAGCGGTTTTGTGCCTCTTGTGCTTTAATATTAGTTTCTTGTATTTCATTCAAAGCTATTACTTTAAATTTGTAATTTTGTGATTTTTTTTTCTGGCTTTCATTTTCTTGGTTATATATATATATGTCCATTCATTCAGTTACAAGTTTGAGTTATGACACTTAACAATGATGCACAGTCGAAATATCCAGCTTTCACTTACGATCCTTCTTTTGGGTGTTGGGATTGTAACCGTGACTGATCTGCAGCTAAATGTCCTGGAATCTGTATTATCTCTGCTTGCAGTTTTTACAACCTGCGTTGCTCAGATTTTATCCTCAGCTTCCTTTATTATTACTTTTGTTTGTTTCCTTTTTTATATATGCCAAGGTTTATATTAAAGCAAATTAAATAATTATAATCAATATGAAAAAAGAAAGACTGCATTTCATTTTGATTTGAGGGCAACTATGCAAATGTTTTTCCCCTCATTATTAAAACTTATCCTCTTGTTTTAAGCCCTTAATGAGTTACTTCTAGATGACCAATACTGTTGAATGTTATATTAATAAAGAGCTACACTCTCCATTATATAGGAGAAAACATTACAAGCATCATCATGCCAAAAATGGATCCACTAACCAAAAGGAAATGCACTCATCTAAAACCTAACACACTAACATAAAATAATCTAAAACCTAAAATATTCTAACAGCCCCCCTCAAACTCAAGGGGGATAGAAACCAACCAACTTGAGTTTGGAGAGAGTAACAAAACAGGAAAATAAAATGACAAATAAAATAAAAGAGGATAGGAGACATTGGTAGATGTCGGTCGTTGTAGAAGACATTATGGGGTCATGTCGACCGTTGTAGAAAAGCAATTCTTGGGTCATGTCGGACCGTTGTAGAAAACAGTTTACTGGGTCATGTCGGACCCATATAGGAGCTAACCGGAATCAATGTCGGGACAGTTTACCGAGTCTTGTCGGACCCATATAAGAGCTAACCGGAATCAATGTCGGGACAGTTTACAGAGTCTTGTCGGACCCATATAAAAGTTGCACCCTCAAAAGGCGTGCCCAATCTTATCAAAAAGCGTGCCATCAAAAAGCGTGCCATCAAAAGGTGTGCCCGACAGCCATCAAAAGTCAAGCCATCAAAAGGCGCGCCGCTTTGTCGTCGTCTTGTTGAGAGAGGCGTGGCGATATGTCCGCCTTGCCTATTTATACCAAGGCGGTGCCGCTTATGCGTAACAAAACATCTCAATAAAAACCTCAAAACCTCTTCATTTTGCCGAGAGTCATATCTCTCAAACACTCTCCAACCAACTCTGAATATGGCCTCTTCTTCTCGCTCGCCTACCGAACATAGCCTCTTCGTCCGTGGTCTCACTCTCTTTCCGACCTCAACGAGTCCACAAGAGAGATGGCAGGCAGTGCCCTGAACCGCAAAAGCGCCGGTTTGCGCCTTTGAATTTTCCGATCTTTGTCTGTGGAGCAAAGAATGGCTGCACAATCGGATATTGAGGCGAATTATTACACCGAAGTCATGTGTTGAGACCATGATCGGTCTCAAACTTGCCGCACCGCCGCTTCAAGTAGGACAAATGAGGTGCAGCGATTAAGCATGGCCAGCTCGCTCGGGCATGTATAAGGATGCCCGGCAGAGATATGTGGGTCAAGGCGAAAAAATAAGGAACTGAAGCGGAAGGCCACCGTGATGCTCAGATTTGGAGGACAGCCATATGTGACGGTTGAGGAGCAACGGGAAGTGAACGTGCTCGGCGGCGTGGGAAACACGGAGGCAGTGCCGGCAAGAGACGCCCAAGACAAAGGCAAGAGGAAGAGAACAGCTGAAGAGGCGAAGAAGTGAGGCCGGTTGTTTGTGGTGGTTATGGGTTGTGGTTGTTTTGTTGTTGTTGGTTTTTTTTTTTTTTTTTTTTTTGTGTGTAAAATGGTGATCAGGTTTGATCCCCGGCATGAATAAAATAAGGTTGGTGACATTACTGCAATTGCTTTCTCTTTTTGGATGACCCAGATTTCTTTTTCTGAGTATTCCAATTCTTGGAGAAGAAATCAAAGGAGGATATATTCCGAGGCACTCACCAAATGAAAGTCGATTATCGCCAAATGCATGTGTCTCAAGCCTTCCAGTCAAAACCCATATTATCATCGAGATCACTGTTAAAAAGCCCATTTCCTGTGAACTCGTGGGCTATATCCTGCACCATTTCAAGGGGCCACATCTCTACTTCCAGGAACTATGCAGAATTTACCAGTTAGCGGCTTTTCAAATTCCCAACTCTCTCAGCAGCAACGGTCACTGAATGGTAATAATGGCTTACCGCAACAGAGCCATCCCCAGTCGCAGCACGTGATCCAGCAACTGTTTCTCGAGCTTTTGTTAAGTTCAAATGTTTGGTTTTGGTTAGCTGTGAAGGGTTCACCACCGATGGTCTTGCTGCCATAGCTTCCACTTGCAGGTTTCTCAGGGAGCTAGACTTGCAAGAAAATGAAGTTGATGATCACAGAGGCCAGTGGCTTAGTCGCTTTCCTGACAGCTGGACGTCACTTGTCTCGTTAAATTTTGCATGCCTCAAAGGAGAAGTTAACTTGCCAGCCCTTGAGAGACTGGTGGCAAGGTGTCATAATCTTAGAAGTCTGAGGTTAAACCATGCTGTGCCACTTGCTACTCTTCAAAAGATTGTGGCACAAGCGCCCCAGTTGGTGGACTTAGGTACAGGAGCCTTTGTTCATGATTTGGATACAGAGACTCGCTACATACTAAAGAGTGTCATCATGAAATGCACATCAATTAGGAGTTTGTCAGGGTTCGTGGAGGTTACTCCCCGTTGCTTGCCTGCTATCTATCCGATTTACTCGAACCTGACCTCCCTGAACTTGAGCTATGCTCCCGGGATTCATGGTTCTGAGCTTATAAAGATAATCGGTCATTGCTCCAAACTTCAGCACTTGTGGATATTGGATTGCATTGGAGATCAAGGTTTAGATGTTGTGGCTTCCACTTGTAGAGAACTGCAGGAGTTGAGGGTTTTCCCATCTGATCTTCATGGGGTTGGGCATGCTGCTGTAATTGAAGAGGGCTTGGTGGCAATATCTGCTGGTTGCCCCAAGCTTCATTCATTACTATACTTCTGCCAGCAAATGACCAATGCTGCCCTCATAACTGTGGCCAAGAATTGCCCAAATTTTACCCGTTTTAGATTGTGCATCCTCAACCTAACAAGACCAGACCCTGTGCCTATGCAGCCACTAGATGAAGGTTTTGGGGCAGTAGTTCAATCTTGCAAGGGTCGCAAGCGCCTGTCACTATCTGGCCTCCTGACAGACCAGGTGTTCCTTTACATTGGAATGTATGCTGAACAGCCTATGGTAGAAGGTGAAAAAAGTGACTGCTTGGTAGTAGTTACTCACTTGATGATGTTCTGCAAAATTCTGGTGTCAAACATGGTATTGCAGAGAGAGTGCAATAATCACCAGAGAGGGCACAGTGAAGATATGTGTAGAAAACAAGCGGAATAGGGTAAGGTCCGGCGGGCGGCCAAGGAAAGGTTGCCGCCCGCCAGAAGGCGAAGAACACTAGGAGCTTAACTTATAGCTCTGATACCATGTAGAAAATTAATGTATTGATATTATTGATTGATACTCAATATCTTGATATTGTTGAATGTTATATTAATAAAGAGCTACACTCTCCATTATATAGGAGAAAACATTACAAGCATCATCATGCCAAAAATGGATCCACTAACCAAAAGGAAATGCACTCATCTAAAACCTAACACACTAACATAAAATAATCTAAAACCTAACACACTAACATAAAATATTCTAACAAATACCATCCAGAAGAAGTTTAAAGTTTCTTCAACACAACTCTTGTATCAATCTTGTCCCTATCAGGCAATCACTTTATTCATCACTGGCCCATTTGTAGATGGGCTTTTGACAAATCTGAATGTCTTTGCTTTCAAGTATACTCCTCAAGTGCTGGTGAGATTCTTCCCCCCCCCCCCCCCCCCCCCCCTTTTCTTTCCTAATATTGTCTAAAATGCTATTTTCTCTCATATTGTCTTCATTTCAGGCCTTCATTGTTCTATGTGCCTCATATCGGTCTCTGTGAACTTCAGTACCTTTTTTGTAATAGGAAAGACATCTCCAGTCACCTATCAGGTCTTGGGACATCTTAAAACATCCTAGTTTTGGCGTTTGGCTATGGTCTGCTCCATGACCCCTTTAGCTGGCGAAACATTCTAGGAATTCTCTTCGCTTTGGTTGGGATGATACTCTATTCCTATTGCTGTACACTTGAGAGCCAACAAAAGGCCAACGAAGCATCTGTACAGCTGTCCCAGGTACTTCACATTCTTCATTTTTGCCCCTCATGTATTTTTTTTTTTTTTTTCGTAATTCATTTTGTGCTTAAATCATCATGCTATGTTTTTGGACAAGTAGTCTACTAATGCTCTTTCCTTTTGCATCATTCAAGGCAAAGGAGAGTGAATCTGAACCTCTAATGAGCGTGGAAAACGGAGCTAGTGTCTTAGCCGACAGCGTTGTTTCAAAAAGCCCTGCATGGAGTTCAAACAAGGACCTGCGTGCATGAAGCTTCTTCAATCTTTATTTATTAATTTTACCCTAGTTCAAAATTGATCGACAACTATTCCAGCGATGAAGATGTTGCTGCTAGGATCTCCATGTATTGTATGACACAGGGCTGGCTGGCCTTTTTGAGGAGATGAAAAATTCTGTTCTAGTATTTACTAGAATTAAAAGGAAATGTTTTTGGTTTTTTTGTTGTAGCAGTTTTGTTTATTATTATCTTTGTAAGAGTTAGGTGTGCCAATAGAATGGGAATTTGCAGATGGACTATTGTTGTTCCCGAATACATATAACAGTCTCCCCTTTTAACTGCAATTTATGTCAAGATTGATTTTTCTGTTAAGAAAATTAAGACAATACCATCTTGAAGATCAAGCTCTATCCATTTTTATCTGAAATTGATTCTGCTTGGATTACATTTGTGTACATGTTTATGGTGATGGCTTGCGGCCTCTCTCTCTCTCTCTCTCTCTCTTACACACACACACCCACCCACCCACCCACACACACACACACACAAAAAGCATGTAAGAACTAATTAGAGCGGCCAGACAGATAAACAGAAAGTATAGTCACCAGAAATACCCATGTATTTATTTATTCAGAATGAATAGAGGAAAAATGTCAATATCCTTGCAGAAATTTCTTAAGCTAATAGAATGGTTGATTATGTGAAATTCGAACAATTTTTTGTATGTGGTCATTATACAGGCAACTGAGCTAACGGATGGAATATAATGAGTGAGTAATCAGTGAGTGAGTATATCTATTGTGTGATATGTTTCCTCCGCTTTTCAAGAATAGCATTGCCATTCTGTGAGGCACTTGGATTCCTACTCACTGCAACTCTGGAGATTGTACGGTTGGCAATTTCTGCTTCCCACATCTCTTTCCTTTTATTGCGGTCATGCCTACAGATATTCAATAAAATTGCAAAACAATTCACCATGTTGGTTTCATCATTGGTCGTCCTCACCATCCTGAGCAACCAAGGCACAGCGCCAAGCTCCCCCATTTCCTCCACAGCTTGCTGTTGGCTTGAAAGCAATGTCAGCTCCATCCTGAACAGCTTTCACTCGATTCCCTCTGTTCTCACACAGTCTGTATATTGCTAAAAGGACATCCTTCATTGCCACTGGATGCCCTTCTTCTACAAGATCAATCAAAGGTTTGAAAACACCTAATAATGACCTTGTTGCAATCAAAGGTTGCTAACGTGAATAGTGATGCAGCAGCATTGCTTTTCGTTTGAATGGTCAATCTGGTTTTCAACGTTTCAATCAGCAAAGGGACAACAATAGGATTCCCTGCAATGGGTCTCTTGTTTTTCTCGTGAACTGAGATATTATGAACCAATGTGATCAAATCCTCTTGGAGTTCAGGATCCAGCAGCAAATGAGCTGCACTACCATTTCCGGCTGGTGAAACAAGTGGTTCAAGTGATCTGGAAATTGCATCCTTGGACTCAACAAAAAGGGCTCAAAATGAGGGCTGATACCTGGTCAGTCGACGAAGCTCTCTTGCAGCTCTTTTCTGATCAGAGATAGAAGAAGAAAACACCTTTTTGAGCAGTGAAAATAAGCAGACCTTGTCTGCTTCAGTTATCTTACTCTCATCCATAATACGCTCACGAGGCTCTGCTAATTTGATGCTACGGTCCTTGCACCATTGTGTTATCATTTCTCACACCAAGTGATTGGGGTTGAGGATAGTATAGGAGAGGACTTTTGCAGTTTGAGGGCACAACCAATGGTCGTCGTCTAACCACTCCATAATGGAACACCGATCACAGGTCTGTATTTAACCACCATACCACAACAAACAAAAAGCGTACAAAAATGAGTAACTCTGGGCGAAAATGATTTGGAATGTTAAAATCTTAATTCAGAACCGAATTCTCAACAATTTCACCTACACATCAAGCCAAATAAGTACCAGAAATTAAAAGATTATACAGAACTCAAATATATATTTTTTAATGACATCAAATTTTTGGCATTGAAATTGCAACTAGGCACTGCAATCCAAAGTAACCCAACATACAAGATCCTAAACAAATAAGAAAGTTTGAAACAGAACTGAAATTCACATGTAGAATACTTCAAAATCTATTATTGCCGACCATATAGGATATGACAGAGTATTCAACCTAACAGAGCAAAGACCAAAACTGACAAAGCAGTGCAATTCTTGCATGCAATTAAACCACTCATAATGCAAGCAGAACAGGGGGAAAAAATTAACAAACAGACTTAAAAATTATGAAAATTTGGCAGAAACAGTTTTCAGGAACAATTTAACTAACCATTTTTTATTTTTTTATTAAAAACAAAAATGCAAAACAGAGAACAAAAAAACGAATTGCCAATCAAACAGATTGAATAAAGACTGCAACTGATAGAATCGAAGTTCTTGCATTCATTAAACCACTCAAATCCAAACAATATCACAAACATAATCGAATTAAACTCAGAATGAATCTTAAGAAAGAAAGGGAAGGAACCAAAATTCACATTTTTCAGAATACTTGAAACCCATTGCATTGCTACCACACCACAGAGAATTCAAGATCACTCTAAAGACCAAAAGAGTGAAATTCTTGCAAGCATTTTACCACTCAAGTCAAAACAGTAACACACAAACAGAGTTGAATTAATCTAAGAATGAATTTCAAGAAAGAAAAGGAAGAGAAAAGAAAAATCCAAATGCTGATAAAGAAAAATAGGCATGAATTCAAGCTCTGACCTGCCCAGTTGCCAAGACAACAGGGTCATGCATAATCTCTCTGGAAATGGGACACTTGAACTCTTCAGGAACAACCATATAAGAAGCTGATTCCTTGCATTTCAATTCTTTCAAAGAAGATACGAATCTTAAGGTCTCATTAGTAATCTCAATCCCCTTAACTTTTAGTTCTTTCAATGAAGATAAGATTCTTATGGCCTCATCAGTTGCCTTAATCTCGTAATCATCTTCATCAAGAATGGGCTTTATCTGTCTCTGCAATTCTTTCTTTAACTCTGTGGCATTTTCTGCCTTGCGTGGACCAGTATCAAAGTCTTCTGGGTTTGCCATGGGAGCAAATCTTGAAAGAGATAACAAGAATGGAAGACCAAGAAAGAAGAGAAAAAATAAAATAAAATCGAATTGGGTTTGTGCTTGAGAAGAGTGGGAAAGAAATGAGAATTGAATGACACTTTCGAGTTTTCACTGAGGAGAGAGAGAGAGAGAGAGAGAGAGAGAGAGAGAGAGAGATAGCAAAAACTAGAGTATGTTACAAAAGAATTTTAGTATCACCCTACCTTGTCTACAGTCTTGATCTCAAGAACATACCATATTTCATGTCCACTATAAAGCAATGTGTATCATCAAGGTTTAAATAAAAAAACCATATTACAAAATAGAATTGGCAAGCTCTTCTTTGTATCACAAGCAGGAAAAAAATAAAAAATTCCAAAGACTTCAATCTATATACGAAAACACCCCAGAACAGAAGCAAAAGAATGCTTTACTTCCCATAAACCTCTTGCTTGCTTGGTGATTATCAGCACGTTGGCATCTAAGATGGGGAAACCATGCCATTGAAAGAAGCTTTAAACTGATAAAACCTCCTTCAAACCTTCTCTTTCAGAGTCACATTGATGATTCCTATTGGAGATTTAGGTCGATAATGTTCATCCGTATCCACCTCTTCAATTTCCTGGTAAGCACATTGCAGGACATGCGTTCAAACATCAATAAAGAATATGATTTAATGACTTGAAAACTAAAAGCATGACATATCTTTTCCCCCATTAACTTAACATGATCCAACTGGCTTGACATAGTGCCATTTGACTATATTAACGAAGAATGCAAGCATCTTTTTTTTTTTTTTTTTTTTGTGGCCCAATGTAATGGGCTAAAAGACGATTGGGGAGCCACCACCACACCACCAAAAAAAACTTTACTAGTTTATCGAGATAACAATCTCAACTTAATATATAAAAGATTTATATAACAACAAATGTGCTATAGCCTCCTTTTTTTCAGATCGGATACAGTCATTAGAGTACTACAAGCAGCTGCCTTGTGTTGAATTATCATGAATCCATGTCAATTTATCAGCATAAAAGGAGATGGTCCTATTACATTGTCTCAAGAATTTGGTAGTCTCAATCCTATGATACAATCATTCATTGCCAAAACAAATAAAAATTCCCATCATATTCTTCATGAAAAAGTTTGAGAATAAATGTGATCATGGTTCATATGTCCAGAAAGAACAGACTCTCAATTGCTCCTAGCATGCAACAACTTTAAGTAAAACATCCACATGATCATAGTTCACAAAAATCAGAGAGAGATAGAGCAAAAGGCTTATAACCTGAACAACATCCTCTCCCTTAATGACCCGCCCAAACACAATCAGCTTCTCATTTAGATCAGGGATTGGTGCAGTCGTAATAAAAAGCTCGAATCCCTCTTTGTCATGTTTAGCCTTTGTAGTACCAAGCATAAACGCCTCATGCTTCATGCTGGATGAAAATCACAAATTCAGTAACCAGGATAGAATAAGAAACTATAGAGGTAAAAAGGGAACTCCACAGGTTGGGTCAACAGGAGGGCAAACCTTGTTTCAAGTTGGCTGTTATGCTTTACTTTCAAAGTCCAATCGTCTGTAGCTCCAGGTATAACAGAATTACCTACTCGAATCACAAAGTTCTTTATTACATGGTGAAAAGGCATCCCCTTCCTCTGACTAAAAAATCGTTTCAATTTAAAACTTCAGTATATGTACAAAGTCAAAAATTATCCCCCGAGGTGGAAGGCTTGCGTGGAGACTGCCTACACCATTTTCAAGTGATGTATTACATAAAGATGATGCACTAAGCATATGCAATAATTGAACTACTTCTTTAGTGCAAAGATCAAATTGATGATATGTGTTTTGATTATACACTTACAAGCATCAGATTGCCCAACCAAATTAAAGTTTCCATAGCTTTGCTTGACTGAAGGAAAAGCTTGAGGTTCAAGTAAAATGATAGATTCCAAAAAAATTATGTGATGAAATGTTGGAGAAGCATAAAGACCACAAAAACACTAAACCCTCTCATCTCACTGCTGTTAACGTGTCTAAAGAACCACTCAAGTGATTAACTATGTACAAGGAAGAAAGTGCAGTAAGCAAATAAGTAAATAAGGATTTGGGAAACCAACAAGGTCAGCCATGTGAACAATGAAAATAAGAATCCACAACAACGGATCAAAATATAATAGAGTTGAGTCCAGTACCCACCATAAGTCAATAAATGCATCAACCACCTCAGGAGAGCCTTCTTTGTATAACTCGATTGTTATTGACCCTTTTGAGGTATTTAAAATCTGTTAAAATAGGAAAAACGAAAAAAATATACAAGTATATCAATAGACAATAAACAATAAAATTTTGAGAAGACTCTCCAAAAGAACTGATACCCCCTGCATGTCCCAATAAAAAGAAAAAAGATAAATGGGCATTATGTGAAAACAACAAACAGAGAAATGGAGAACTAAATGAAACTTTATTAACAAAACAGTAGCTCCCTACCACATATTGGTATCTAAACTAAAGCCTGTAGCATCCTCTGAACTGACCAATAAGTGAAATGATTTCTCAGGAGCAGATTAAATCTAAAAGCAATACCTAATATAGTGGATCGACATTTAAAATAAGAACAAAATAAAAGCAATTTACAATGACTAGGATATAAAGAAACTCACAACATATCCGAGGACATCAGATTTCTTTCCATCTGCAAAAGCATCGTCACGCTGCAGCACACACAGAACCAAATACGAAAAGAAAGAATAAAGAAATAGTGATGGTCACTTGAAAGGAATTTGTTCAAACCTCAATAGCATTAACACTGTATAATAGACAAACACAAACACACACACACACAAAGTAAGATAAACTTAATAAATCTTTAATTGTCATTATAAGTCGTCATTATGACTTAAAAGGCAAAGAGAGAAGAAGATATCAGCAATTTGTAAGTCTTTCTAATCAATAACCAACACTCATGCTCGCGAAAGGTACAACAACAACAATAATACACAGGTAACAACATTATCCAGAAAAGAGTACCTCAATAACTGATAACCGATGCTCTGTTTGAATTATTGACCTAAACACAAGTTAGCAGATAAAAGTTAAAAGCCATATAAAGCCCTCTTTGGTCTATAAAATAATGATTATTTCAAGTGGTTCTATTTTGTTACTAAATAAATGCAGATACCACTGCAACAGACCTCCTGCAATATTTCAAAACACCAGGTCCAGGATTAAATTAAAATTCTTTTTATCACTTATTAAATACATGGGTTGTTGCTAAATTTAGAATTCAGAAATCATTCCAAGAAAACCGATACAGGTCTTTCACCAAACCCACAAGATTCAAAACATATGAATTAATAATCAAACTAAAAATTAAATTCGGTTAACAAGATAAAAGGTGTCATGCTAGTCCCTCTGAATCCCAATTTATCAAAATAACAAGTATTTATTCATCAAAGAAGATTCCAACAAACCTCTGAATCCAATGTCTGTAACTAGCAAACAGGAAAAACACCATCACAACTATAATTAAGCTGTATAAAATAACTGTAGTGGCACCGATACGACTTGGACCCTTCTTCTTCTTGCTTTGTTGTAGCAGAGCTTGAGGTTTAATCCTTGCCATGATGTATAAGCCTCAACTCCCAAGGACTACAAAATCCCAGGATCCAGCACTCAGTTCCAAATCTATATAACCAAACACCATTTAAAGGAACTCCATAACATATAAATCAAACAGCCAGGTTTTGGATCCAATCTGAACTTTCATAGAACTTCATTGGTATCTTTGAATAAGAAACACACACAATAACCAGAATTCAAGAGGGTCCAAAGTTAGAGATACATAGATAAGTGAGAAAAATAAAAACTTCGGATTTTTTTTTGAAGTTTGATCTACAACCTCACACTAACAATCGATTAGACAGCTATGAAGTAACAAAAAATTACATAGAAAAGTAAATATTCATTCTTTACGATTACGGTTTTGAAATCAAAGCCCCAATGGCACAACTATCTTGGGTGGCTATGGCTATTAATTTTGACTGATAAAAAAAATTAATAACAGATATTCAATGGTTAGGGTTTTGAAATCAAAGCACCAATGGCACATTTAGATGAAGCTTAGAGTTAGCAACGAACCTGAACTACGGAAAAGAGTTCTCGGAAAAATTCGATTCGACTGGAAGGGAAGGGACGATGACTAGGTCTTCGGTCACAAACCCATGGTGGAGACGTCCAGAGAGTGAGAGCTTGTGAAGAAGATGTCGACATGGCTGAAGCCTGGATCGCCGACGAGGCTGGTGATCCTTGGAAGCTTCGGCTATGGCGGAAGAGAAGAGGGAAGAGAAGAGGGAGGAGAAGAGCCAACAAGAGGGCCAAACACAACTGATTCAATTTTGTTTCCCCTTCTAATCGGCTACACCGGTTGCCTATTTGAGAGTTTAATTATTTAAGTAATTTAGTTATGACCTGGTTATGAAATAGTATGGTATAAATAAATGGGTGATGCTATGGTACATTTAGATGTATCATACATTTAGTTATGAACTTATATGATTTTGGCCCTGTTTAGTAGAACTGTGGGAAAGTGCTTATAGCTTATGCCTAAACAGCTTATAGCTTATAACTTTCAGTTTAAGCTGATTTCCAGCTTATTCTTAAAGCATCTCCTGCCCCACTCAAAGAATAAACTGATTTCTGACTTCCAAAAAGCTATAAGCTATAAGCTATAAGCTAAACAAAACATATCAAAATAGCTTAAATTAAGCTGAAAGCTGAAATAAGCTGTAATTAAGCTCTGCCAAACAGGCACTTTATGTCATAACCAATATCATATTAGTCATAACCATTATCATATTGACTCATAACTTAGTTATATTCAGTTATTTATTTAGGACTGCTATTCTGCAATCAAGTTTATGTCCAAGATTGTTGGGAGAGAGATAATTGTTAGGGACAATAATAGATTTCACCATTTTAAGGATGGGTTGTGTTCTTGTGGGGATTATTGGTCAGATTTTGAAGGCTTTTGAAGGTTGGTGGAGGACACAATGCTTAGAATCATAAAGCTAATCACTGCGATGGAGGTCTTTGAAAGCTCTAAACTTTTTGTTCATGCGCTGCTATAATTTGGTACTTTTTGGCAACAAGTAAGCTCAAATGATGAGCCAGATTACTGGGAGGATTTTTTTATTTTTATTTTCTTGCAGCCAATAAATCAAAGGGCTAATAAGATCAACGGCTGTCACAAAAGAATACAAGGCATCAAAGCTTGCTTTACAGAAATATGTTGAAGTAAGAACATTTTGGCAATGTCAAAATCTTATTTTGGCATGCTAGGGGACCCCAAATGGTATACACGTAGTTTTTTGTTTTTATTTCTTCATAGCACGTCAAATAGAAATATTATTTTTGGGCCCCATAAAATAATTTTTCAATCTTAACGGTGACCTTTGTAATGGTGACATCTCCTATAACTAAGTTCCAATAATAACGGGGACTTGCGTGTAGGTCCTAATTGGTGGACTTATTGTTCAATAGGTTCTATGAGAATTAATGGCATTTTTCATCAATTACTATCAAAAAACATTACTAATTGTTAATTTTCAGCTACAATTTGAAAATTTTGTCACAAAAAATATCACTCATTATGAGTTTTAACGACAATTTTAAAAAATCGCCACAAAAAAACGTTATTAATTTTTAACTTTCAGGTACAGTTTGAAAATTCGTCATAGAAAAACTTCACTAATTACAAGTTTTAGAGACAACTTATAAAAACCGTGACAAAAAAAGTCATTAATTGTCAATTTTTAGCGACATATGTAAAAAAAAATGTTACAAAAAATTATTTTTAACGACAATTTTATTATGACTTATTTTCAATAGGACTTGATAAGAATTAAGTTCAACTATTAGGACCTATTGGCAGTTTATACAATAATGAATTCCTCATGACTTTGAGCAAAGCATCATTGAAATTGATTCCACTGCTAGACTTGTTTTTTGAAATCCTGGCTAGAGATCATGATCCAATATTACATTTCTGGCATAGCCAAAATAAGTTTCAGCAACCCATGTTTGCCACTTGGAATAAAAAAGGTGAAATTCATCTGTTCATATATAGTAGCCTTCATACATATTAGCTGTAACAACCAATGTCTTGAAAAATCGATACTCTACATTTCTAAACATGGGTTAATTTTCTGACATGAACCAAAAGCATTGACTTTATTCATTTATTGGATAAAATCTATTTTTGAACATAGACATATATATGACTCATGCTGCTTTAAACTTCTGACATTGACAAATGTATATCAGTAAATTTAGTTGTACTATACATACATGCAGGTCTTTTTTTCTTTTTTTTTTGAACAGATTTATACATATATATGATTTCATGCTGCTCCAAACTTCTTATGCTGACAAATGTATTAGTAAATTATACTAGAGCATCGCAACCATTCATTTCACACCTTCCTATCCTAGGACGGGTGGATCGCTTTGACATATTAATAGGATAAAATCTTTTATCTTTGTGCAACTAATCGAAAAATTAGCAGTTTGAAGAATTAGGAGCGCTTCAAAAGTCTTGATTGCTTTCTTGCAGGTAAGTGATCAGTTTGAAGAACAGATTTTTCCTTACTTATTATGGCTTTATGATGTGTCAAGCACTTATTAACAATGCAGAAACCTCCTAGTCTACCTGCTTGTATTTCCTTCTAAAATATGCATTAGACATTTATTTATGTCTTAAATGATAATTCCTTTCATCATTCTCTCTGATGTATGATACAGTGAACATTTTGTGAATCTTTTTCTAAACATGCTAATGAAAAGATAGTCAGGTGTGATATGTTTGGCGTTAAGAGGACTGAGGGCAAGTGAACGCTCAAATAAGGAGTTGAGGCTATAAGAATTGTATTCTTATAGTAGTAGTAAGGATTACATGCTGACCCAAGTAATTGTGAGTAAGCTTCATAGAGTTTTTGGAATATTTTATACTTTAGTTCATTAATGTTTTTCTATTTCTTTAAGTTTTCTTGTTATTGATGCAATTTGTTATACTGATTGATCAATAATATAGAATTGTTGGGAAAAAATGGTTTTTGGTGACTTAAATGAGAAGTTGAAGTAGGTCCCAACCATTGGTTAAGGTGGGATTAAATGAGTTTAGATTCTTTGTTACAAGGTCTTTACACCACAAAAAGAATGACCAAAAGCCATTAAGAATTGAATGGGAAATTATCTCATACAGTTGGCTTCATGAATGAGGTATTGAGAATTGTGTATAACTACCAATCCCACATTGATTATAGAGGAAAGCTTTGATGGGCATTTAAACCTCAAGATTTTGATAAGGGCATGAGTCCTTTGGGGCATCCAAATTTTTCAAAGGAAGGGATTTATGGATGCTTCAAGGATGGGTTTGGGCCAAAACTATGGTCCAAGTTGGTTATAGCAAAATTGCCATGCGCCAATCACCCGCCTGCCAAGAGCGGGTCTGGGTCCTTTGGAGTTAGGACTGAAGCTTGTATAGTGTGTGTAACTCACACATTGAAATATCATCAATTTTGTGCATTACTCCGGTAGTTTTGTAGGAATAATGGGCATTGGTTGCTAGCCTTCATGGCTGGAGGCTCCTCCTCTCTCCCCCATGGTGTATAAATAAAGAACAACCTCTTTAGTTGTCAATACAGATTTTTGCCTTCCAAGATTATACATTCAGTTTGTTTGCTCCTATAATTTTCTTCCTGTGTGAGAGTGCTGCCATTATCGGTTCGCCAAAATTAACAGAAGGTGCTTCTGCTTTAGCCAGTCTAAACCGTCGTATCCTGGTAGATAGAAGTTCACGTACCTCCAGCACCCACGATAAGGCAGCTAATCTATTTTAAAGAGACTGTGGTACCACACAGGCTTCGATTTGATTCCTCGTCTTTCAATAGATTATGCGATATATATTTCTGTTTCATATTCTATAATGTAATTTATCAAATATGGATTTATTTGATATTTTATAATTTAATTTATCAAATATAAATTTATTTGTTTTGTTTAATCACGCAATTTGTGCAACAAGCTTAAAACATATTATATGTATTTCCTATAAAATTGAATAATTAGATTCATCTAGTAATTTAGAATAATTCAGATTCATGTATAAGATTAATTGGTTTTGGTTTCCGTGACTAAATATCATGTTGTGTCTAGATCACTGTTTCAATATGATAAGGAAATTCATCTTTAATTTTAATAAATCACACTACTTGTATCTATTAACAGAAAAAATTATATGTTTTTGTATTGGTTATGTGTCATAGCAATTTTCTACAAGATGAATGGCCACTCTTTGAATTCATGATTTAATTGCATGCCTCTGTATACATTCCTACCATTATGTTAGAATCTTTGAATAATAAAAACTCACTGTTTCGTGATTGGACTATATTTAGACTACTATTGCATACTTAGAATTACAATAATAAATAAACAAAGGAACATATATACATGCTAGTTATATACATGCTCAGATTTACTCATTGTTTTGTATACTATTTCGTTGCCCATTGTTTTTTTATGATTGTAAATTATGCAATGTTATGGCTTTAATTGTTCAGTTGATTAGAATACTTTATTTCTAGATCTAATAATATAATTTCTGTGATTATGCAATTTTTGGCATGTAAATTATCTTATAGATTTTAGTTTTTTTACATGATTTAATTTCTTATGTGCATTTTAATTGCTAAAATTATTTACATGGTTATTGTTTTGTAACAATTTCACATAATTCCTACCTATTAAATTTTAATTTAAGATTTTGGAATTATAAAGTTTTTGTAACTTGTCTATATTTATTTACATGTTTTCTGCATGATTTTAATTGCTAGAGTTATTTTCATCTTTATTGTGAATTAAATTCACATGCAACTCTTGCCTAGTAATTTAATTTAAAGTTATAAGGCTTTGTAACTTGCATAGTATTTTAATTCATTCTCGAATTTTGCTATTCAATATACTACTAGAGAGTTGAAATAACTTTATTGCTTTACAGTTTTTTCCAAGTATTTGCTTTGTATTTTGTTGTGGTTTTCTACTAACTTACTTTACAAGAATACCAATGTGCAAGGGAATGGAAAAAGAAAATACAAATCCAAATGAATAAAATTTGGAATTGCAATAAAATTTAAACTACTAACCTTTTTGATTGAATATAAATACCTAAGCGAGGAAAGGAGTTTAGACAAATAATAATCTTATTTGGATTGGTTTATATTTACGGTAATGTTTTGCTTGATTTTTAATTTGGTTCATTTACCAATTTGTAGAAGCAAGTTTTATTTGCTTGTATTGTTGTAACAGTTTTTTACATTGCTTATAATTTGGTTAGCAATTTTTAAATTGCTTGTAAGTTTGGACTTTAGTTTGTTTTAACCTAGTTCATTCCTTGGAAAAACTTAATTCTAAAAATTGTTTCCCATGGACTAGGAGCCAATATACTCTTGAAAGTTGTCAAAAGGTTAACTAAGTTTTAAGTGGGACCAATGTGACCCTTCTAGCTTTCCTGGGAACATTCCTAACTATGTTCGATTCTAGGTTAAGTAATGAGACTAGTTTTGAATTAAATTTCCAACTATGTGATTTTTTAATGTTCAATTTAATTTCTGGAAATACAAAAGGTGAAATTCTGTTGTATTTTTCAGAAATGGCAACTGTCACCAATTTTGCTGCTAATGTTGGTGTGGATTAGAACCCCGGGGCAACTGGCTTGCCAACCCCTACTGTTGTGACCTCTGTGGTCAACCCGGTTACTGTAACCTCTATGGTCAACCCTGTTGTTGCTCCTGTTGTTCCTGGAGGGCCTTCTCAACCATCATGAGTGCCCGGAGAAATTCACGGGAGTGAATTTCAAGAGATAACAGTAGAAGATGTTGTTCTACCTAACAACTCTAAGCCTTGCAAGGTTTTTGAGTGAAGATCCACCAACTATGGAAGAGAATAAGCAAGACAAACAAAAACTCATGGCTCTAGATGCTTGGAAGCAATCAGACTTCTTTTGCCCGAACTATGTTCTGAATGGCTTGGCCGATTCACTTTTCAACGTATTTTACGCTAAGAAATCAACAAAGGAGCTGTGGGATGCTTTGGACAAGAAGTACAAGACCGAGGATGCTGGGGCAAAGAAATTTGTCGTTGGCCAGTTTCTGGACTTCAAAATGCTGGACTCAAAAACCGTCATCAGTCAAGTCCAAGAGTTCCAAGTAATTCTGCACGAGATTTATGCAGAGGAAATGTTCCTGAGTGAATCATTCCAAGAAGCTGCGTTGATTGAGAGCTGCCTAACAGTTGAAAAGACTTCAAGAACTACTTGAAGCACAAGCGAAAGGAAATTACAATCGAAGAGCTCGTTGTCAGGCTTCGTATTGAGGAAGACAACAAGAAGAAAGTGGGGAGTACCTCCACTATAAAAGCAAACATGGTTGAGCATGGCTAGTCCTCGAGGGTGAGAAAAAAGCCACCAAGAAGTAAAAGCTCAAAGTTGGGGGGCAAGAGGCGGTGTCTCCAAAACGCCAGTCTACAAGTCGCAGGAACCTACTTTTGGGTTCCATGGAAAGTGCTTCAACTACGGAAGCAATGGGCATCGGGTGGTTGATTACGCAAAAAGAAGAAGCCTTACAACAAGTACCCTCCACAGAACAATAGCCATGCCCACATGGCTGACATGCATTTGGCAGATGTCGTCTCTGAAGTGAACATGGCGGGGTCCAACCCGAAGGAATGCTGGGTGGACGCTGGGGCCACTCACTACATCTGTGCAGAGAAGAAGATGTTCACAACTTTTGAACCGATTTCAAATAGGGAGAAGTTGTTCATGGGGAATTCTACAACCTCAACTATTGAGGGTAAAGGCAAGGTGATCCTAAAGATGACTTTAGGAAAAGAGCTGACTCTTAACGATGTCCTGTATGTGCCAGACATTTGTAAGAACCTTGTCTCGAGGTCGCTCTTAAGTAATCATGGCTTCTGCATGATGTTTGAGTCGGATAAGGTCGTGTTGACCAAGAGTGAGGTCTATGTGGGGAAGGGATATATGTCGGGCGGTATGTTTAAGCTCAATGTAATGACTCTTGTCCCTAAAATTAATGAGAAAGCTTCTTCTTCTACTTATATGCTTGAGTCCCCTAATGTATGGCATGGTAGATTGGGTTATGTAAATTTTGACTCTTTGCATAGATTAATCAAGTTAGATCACATACCATCTTTTAAGATTAATCTAAATCACAAGTACGAAACTTATGTAGAAGCAAAATTGACAAGGATTTCTTTTCATTCTGTTGAAGTACCGAGCCTTTGGATTTAGTGCACAGTGGTGTGTGTGACTTGAAAGTCATACAATCACGTAGTGGCAACAAGTACTTCATCACTTTTGTTGATGATTGTACTAAATACTGTTATGTGTATTTGCTTAAAAGCAAAGATGAGGTGATTGATAAATTCATTCTTAATTTATTCTTTTCAAGAATGAAGTTGAGAATCAACTAAGCCAAAAGATCAAGGCTGTAAGAAGTGATTGTGGTGGTGAGTATCAATCCCCTTTTGCGGAGATTTCTGCTCAATTTAGGATAATTCACCAAACCATAGTGCCTTACTCCCCTTAGTCAAATGGTATTGCTGAGCGGAAGAATAGACCATTAAAAGAAATGATGAATGCAATGTTAATAAGTTCTGGGTTGCCACAAAACTTATGGGGGGAAGCGATTCTCTCTGCGAATTACATTCTAAATAGAATCCCTTGGAAGAAAGTAGACAAGACTCCGTATGAATTATGGAAAGGCCGCAAGCCTTCTTATAATTTCCTATGAATGTGGAGGTGTCTTGCAAAAGTGGTGGTACCTACACCCAAGCGGGTTAGGATAGGTCCAAAAACCGTGGATTATATATTCATTGGTTATGCACAGAATAGTAGTGCATATAGATTTCTTGTGCACAAGTCTAATATTTCATATATCTACAAAAATACCATAAAGGAGGCAAGGAATGCGTCCTTTGAAGCTGTATTTCCTTGTCGAACCCGAGGAGAGAATCAAAGTTCTGAGAGGAACTTGAAGATGATCACGATGAGGAAATAGATGACCCAAGAAGAGTAAAAGGGCTAGGACTGCCAAGTCCTTTGGCCCAGACTTCTTGACTTATATGTTAGAGGGAGAAACTTGAACTTTTCATGAAGCTGTGACTTCACCTGAAAGTCCCTTATGGAAAGAAGCAATTAAAAGTGAAATTGACTCCATCTTACAAAACCATACTTGGGAGTTGGTTGATCTACCCCCAGACAGTAGGGCCTTGGGAAGTAAGTGGATCTTTAGAAGAAACATGAAGGCTAATGGGTCAATTGATAAGTATAAAGTTAGGCTAGTTATCAAAACATATAGGTAGTGAGAAGGCTTGGATTATTTTGAGACGTATTCACCTGTGACAAGAATTACATCCATTCTTCTAGTGATTGCGATAGCCGTTTTACGTGATTTGGAGATACATCAAATGGATGTAAAGACAACTTTCTTAAATGGAGATTTAGATAAAGAAATCTACATGGAGCAACCTGAGGAGTTTTTAGCTCCAGGGAAAAATAAGAAAGTCCGTAAGCTTCTCAAGTCATTATATGGTTTGAAGCAAGTTCCTAAGCAATGACATGAGAAGTTTGACAACGCTATGTTGTCAAATGGATTTGAAATCAATGAGTGTGACAAGTGCGTATATGTTAAAGACACCGACAGAGATTATGTCATTTTGTGTCTATATGTAGATGGCATACTCATTGTTGGTAATAATGATGAAATGATTCAAATTACCAAGAGATTGTTAAACTCTAAGTTTGACATGAAATATATAGGCCTTGCAGATGTCATTCTGGGTATTAAGATTACCAAAACATTTAATGGTATTGTACTTTCTCAATCTCACTATATTGAGAAAATACTTGAGAAATTTGGTAAATCAAATACAAGTGTGTCTAGGACACTGGTAGATCTGAATCTACATTTGACGAAGAGTAATGGTGAGAATGTCTCTTTGCTAGATTATTCTCAGGTCATTGGAAGTTTGATCTATCTAATGAGTTGTACAAGACCAGATATAGCCTACTATGTTAGCAAGCTTAGTAGATACACGAGTAATCCGAATGCCACTCATTGGAAGGGCATTACGTAGATGTTAGGTTATCTACGCTGCACCCGAGATTATGGGTTACATTATATTAGATACCCAACGACACTAGAAGGGTATAGTGACATTAATTGGATATCTGATATAAAGGACTCTAAATTCAATAGTTGTTATGTGTTTACCCTCGGAGGGGCAACCGTATCTTGGAAATCTTCCACACAAACGTGTATATCGAGATCAATGATGGAATTCGAGTTTATTGCTTTAGATAAAGCAACTGAAGAAGCTGAATGGCTTCGCCAGTTTGTTGAGGACATTCCACGTTGGCCGAAACTTGTGCCCGCTATCTATATTCATTGTGATTGCCAATCGACGATTGGACTGGCATAAAGTAATATGTTTAATGCAAATTCTAGACATATCCGTCGTAGGCATAATTCCATACAACAACTACTCTCTAATGGAGTTGTCTCTCTAGACTATGTAAAGTCTAAGGACAACATTGCGGATCTGCTAACCAACGGGTTAACTTGAGAGTTAGTAGAAACATCGTCAAGAGAAATGTGGTTAAGGTCTTTAGTAATGTTACCTGAACGGAAAATCCAACATAATTGACTGGAGATCCCAAGATCGAGGTTCAAAGGGACAACTTAATTTCGTGTAATGGGTGAGTCACTGAAGAGGTAAATCCTCTTACCCATTCCTTTGTACAGCGATACCCTGTGGGGGTAGAAGGTTAAGCTAATACTTTTAATGATCTAAGTGATATGAATAATCAACCGTGGTATAATGAGATACCTTATATAGGTCACCTATGTGAGTGCGAAGTGGGGCCACTTCTTTAAGAATTGGTAAGGCTGAATTCTTTAAAAACACTCACTGAACCAAGCTAGTGTTCCAGGGCCATACCAGACACACCAGTGAGAACAAGAACAATGGTTGGACTAACTCATGTGTGAGGTCTATTGTCTCGGTTTACACAAACGGCAGAACAGATCAAGACATCACGTTCACTAGTCAGCTAATAAATTCGATAGGCGTTCACTACGAAAGGTTCAAGGCCAACAGCTACCTTTTTTGATATAGGGTTAGTCTGTGTGCTCTCTCTCCGAGTCTTTGTTGTAAATGTTGTCCGTTTTTCTTTATTCAGTCAATTTATATTCGGGGAAAAAAAAAGTTTTTTGGTCACTTTAATGAGAAATTAAAGTAGGTCCCAACTATTGGTTGAGGTGGGATTAAATGGGTTTAGATTCTTTGTAACAAGGTCTTTACACCACAAAAATAATGATAAAAAATCATTAAGAATTGAATGAGAAATTGTCTCATAAAGTTGGCCTCATGAATGAGGTATTGGGAATTGTATATGACTACCAATCCCACATTGATTATAAATGAAAGCTTTGATGGGTATTTAAATCTTAAGATTTTGATAAAGGCATGAGCCCTTTGGGACATACAAATTTTCTGAAGGAAGGGAGTTATGAATGCTTTAAGGATGGGCTTGGGCCAAAACTATAGTCCAAGTTTGGCTATGGAAAAATTGCCACAAGCGCGCACCACCCGACCGCCCGAGCCAGCTTAGCTATTGGTATTTATGAAATTGTGATTGTGATTGAGATTGTTCATCTTTTTATGTAACCCTACTACTAATTATTATGAAATTGTTTGGATTTATGGATTTGAAATCAAAATATGTTAAATTTAGATTTGTTACTTTCTATATATGGATTTCAAGATTGAAATCTTTCAAAACAACAATGTCAAATTAGTTATTTGAAATATTTCTAGGATTCTAATAAAATACTTATCTTTCTCCTTCCCCTTTTGCTTTTCAATTTACCTATAATAAATTGGTCATTCTAGAATTGAAGGTTTATTAGAATTAAGGCAGAAAATTATCATCTAGTGTTAATTACTCCAAGACCCCCTCAAATATTAGCACTTTACCCTCTCATCTATCAAGCCAAACATTTGATCCCTTAGATTATAAAAATATATCACTTTCCCTTCTCCGGACACCTTTTAGGGGTGTATTTGTATGATTTTCATAATTAAAAAGGTCAATATGTACGTTTTCATAGATAGCTTATATATATATATATATTACTTTCAGTTCTTCATCCATAGTAGTAGAGCTAGCAAGTAGTCCATGGCAATGAGGCCATCAACGCAGATTAGCGAACAAAGCAAGACTGTGAGGATTTGTTTGAGACTTTGAGAATTTGTTTGTTGATGGAGATGAAATGAAATGAATGGGAAAAATAACCGGCATAACAGCCTTTTGACATCTCAAAAAATGAAAAAAAAAAAAAAAAAAAAAATTTGACTTTTAAAGAAATACTAAATTTTTTCCAACTTCCTTGTAATCAAAAGTTGGCTTGCTGCCTTCATCCTAATAATTCCATAATTTAATCTCTTACTATATATTTTTTTAACATTTAAGTTTAACCATAGTTTTTTTGCATTGTGTTTTAGGTATCCATTTGTTGGTACATTGCAAAAATCAAAAACTTGCAAGTGGTTGAATCTTGTTTTGCCCTTTGGTTACTTTTGGAAATCAAAAACAGAAAAGAAAAAGTAACAATGAAGAAGCGAAGGAGTACCAGTAATAGTTGTGGAATTTCTACTTGTTCATTGCCTCAAGAAATGTTGGTGGACATTCTAACAAGACTACCAGCAAAGGTGGTAGTCCAATGCAAGTGCATCTCCAAGCATTGGTGCTCTCTGATCGAGGATTACTATTTCATGGATTTACACCATACCCGTGCCCAATCTAGGCCTTGTCTTGTCATCTCCTTAATCAACTACTCGTTCACCAAGATACATTTTTTCTCAACAGATTATGAAGGAGGACCGACCCAGTACTTGCTCACTGATTTCCTCTCAAGACTTTATCATATTAAACAATCTGTCAATGGATTAATATGCAGGTACCTTAGAAAGTCTAAATCCATTTTCATCGTGAATCCTACCACTCAACAATTTGTTACCATTCCTCCAACACATTTACTTACTTATGATGCTAATTCTACCCGCAAACTAGATTTGTAATTTGGGTTTGATCCTTCTACCAAGCAATACAAAGTGTTGCTCACAATTTTTATACACATCGAGGTGGAGGGGGAGTGTTATGATTGCTTAGATTACGAGTGTGAAATTTTCACTTTGGGGACACATTCATGGAGAGAGATTGATTGTCTTTCTGTTCCTTGGCACTATGAATTTGGTAGGGGTGGTCATTGTGTTAACAGAGTCATACACTGGAGAAATAGGAGTTATTATATACCGAAACCTTCTCCTCCTATGAGTGCAGATGTCATAGTAACATTTGAACTGAAAAATGAGATATTTCAAATGATTCCACTTGCTAGCTTACCTTCACGCATGCGTCATCTACGAGAACTTGGTGGCCATTTGGTAGCATGTGGTGCTGGAAAATTTGGTTTTTATAAGCTTATTTTGGGCAAACTTTGAACCAAATTTGAGTAGGTCCCAAACGTCTTTTGGAGTGGGTCTAAAGACGTGACGTGTTCCTTGCCATATGGCAAGTTACACAATGAAAACGGTTCATCAAAACCATTTATGAATAAATGGGAAGTTGACGTCGTTTTCAGGTTCGTGGAATAAGAAATTGAAGAAGTAAAATGTTGGTTTCCTTAAAATGGTTATCCTACATTGGAAACTTAAGAGAACTTATGTGTGTATATAAGTTCTAGGTGGCAACACTTGGGTTGGGCCCACGGAGCACCCCAAGTTTGTAGAAAGGAGGAGTTATAGACAAATTGAACCTTCGCTCAAACCACCATACACACGTGCGTGCACCACAGCCGCCATCCGTCCTTCTGACCGGCCGGGCGCGGGTGTAGGTTGTGGGTCGAGTCGGTTCTAACATTAATTTATTTGAATTTTTTCAAATTCTTGCAGGAAATTATTTGAATTCAAATTTTTTGTCCAAAAATTGTGCCTCTTTCAAGTCCAAATTTCACAACAGATTAATCTGTCCAAACAAGTTTTAAAACTATTTTACACCGGACAGATTCTGTTATTCCCAAACAAATTTAAATCTGCCTAGACAGATTTAAACAGATTCAAACTAAGGTTCAACAGGTTCAAAATGTTCAAAAATATCGAGAAAACTGCCCAGCAGTTTTGGATAGTTTTATAATTGCTGCAGTTAACAGATCTATTACAAACTGGTTTTGCACCTGTTCAATTTGAAATAAGATCTGTTTAACTCAAATAATACCTCTTCGAACGGCCACAATTTGCCTATAAATACCAGCCATTTCCAGCAGTCTTTTGGATCTGAAAAATTCATTTGGTTCTTGTCCAATATTGCTCTTTTGCATATATTCTACATATTATTTTAGGAAAATTTCTGAGAGTATAGAACACAAGGTTTTTGTTCGCCATACAAATTGTTTGGAGTACTACTACAATTTGTGAAGATCATTATATCCTGAGAGATAAATGTCATTTTCCCGTAAGTACCGTAGCGGGGCGAATCTGTCATAATGACAGAATGTCACACACTCGGCTTGATCTTTTAAATATTTATTCGATTCGATAAATAAATTATGTAAGTAATTTATTTATTTGTTTGATTTGTTTCAATTTATTTATCGTACACAGAAGATTGTTCGAACAATCTTAAGACATTTGAATTATTTTGTTTATACGGAATTTTTTCTTTGTTTCCCTTCTTCTTTTCATCTTCTTACAGAAATTATTTTATGTGGTTTTACAAAATAATATTCTGGTTAGAAAAATAAATAGTATACTGTTTATTTTCTTTGACAACTAGTAATAATATACTAATCTCTTTAACAATTCAGAATATTTATTTGTGAAGTTAGTCAGAAATTAATTTTTGTTTTTCAGAAATAATTTTTTGAGTTTTCATTAATTAAAATTCTGTTTTAGTATTTTAATTTTTGAAGTGTTACAGAAATTTAATTTTCTGTGTGGAATTAATTTGTTAAAATAAATTTTATTTTATTTTCAAATTAATTGGAAATAAAAGTTACAATTTTTTTTCTTTTATTTTTACAGAATTTAATTTTGTAGTTTTGGTTTAAATTTTCTATGTAGTATAAAAATTCTAATTATAAGTTTGTTTTATAATTTAGAATTCATGACTACTGAAACTGGTCAAACGAACGGTCAAACAAGTACTGGTATGGTAGCTGCAATTGCTCCAACACCTACTCCTGTTGTGACTGTGCCAGTCAGTCACGGTGAGAAGCCAGAGAAGTTCTCAGGAACTAATTTTAAAAGATGACAGAAGAAAATGCTGTTCTATCTTACTACTCTAAACTTGGCGTGTTTCCTTCGTAAGAATGCTCATACTCTGAACGAGGATGAAACTAACCGGCAAGTGGTTATTGAGGTCGATGCCTGCAAACATGCTGATTGCCTTTGCCAGAACTACATCTTGAACAGACTTGACAACACATTATATAACTTCTACAGTCCTATCAAAACGGCAGAGAAACTTTGGGAGTCTTTGGAAAAAAAGTACAAAACAGAAAATGCTGACTCAAAGAAATTTGTGGCTGGCAAATTCCTGGATTTTGTAATGGTTGATTCTAAGATTGTGATCGGCTAAGTTCAAAATCTCCAACTCATTCTGTATGACATTCATGTAGAAGATATGTCTTTCAGTGAATCCTTTCAAGTTGCTGCCACAAGGTTGGAAGGAATTCAAGAACTACCTCAAACACAAGTGCAAAGAAATGTCTTTAGAAGAATTGATTGTGCATTTGAGGATTTGGAGAACAACTGCAAATCAGAAAAGCAGGCTAGTAAGCATCCAATGGAGTCTAAGGCAAATGTGGTGGAGCATGCTCCAAAAACAAAGAAACAGAAGTTTTCTGGAGAAAGTTCCTCACAAGGCTCTAAAGGAGGGGAAACTAAGAAGTACAAGTTTAATGGCAAATGTTACATCTGTGACAGAGGAGGGACATTGGGCCAAAGATTTCCATAGCAAGTGCAAAGGCAAAGGAAGATCAAGCAAGAAACCTGCTCAAGCCAATATGACCGAAGTGGACAAAATTTCCAATGGTGTTAATGACATAAATCTTTCTACAGTTGTTTCCGAGGCAAACCTTGTCGAAAATCCTGAAGAATGGTGGGTGGACACTGGTGCTACTCGCCATATCTGTGCCTACAAAAAAAAATGTTCACATCTTATTCTATAGTGGACAACGGTGGACAACTTTTTATGGGCAACTCCTCGACTTTTAAAGTTGAAGGATAGGGAAAGATTATTCTGAAGATGACATCTGAAAAGGAACTCACTCTCAACAATGTGCTGTATGTACTGGACATTCGCAAGAACCTTGTTTCTGAATCTTTGTCGAGTAAAAATGAGTTTAAGCTAGTTTTTGAAAGTCACAAGTTTGTACTTACCAAAAACGGGATGTATGTAGGAAAAGGTTACACGTCTAATGGCCTTTTCAAAATGAATGTAATGACTGTTGTACCCTCTGTTATTAATAAAAATACATATTCTTCTTACTTGCTTGAGTCTTCAAATTTATGGCATGGTAGACTTGGATATGTTAATTATGGATCTTTGCGTAGATTAATTAATATGAAATGTTTACCTAAATTTGACATTGATTTAAATCATAAATGTGAAATTTGTATTGAGACAAAATTATCCAAAACTCCTTTGCATTCAATTGAAAAAAGTACAGAACCACTTGAATTAATTCATAGTGACATTTGTGATTTTAAATCAATTCAAACTAGGGGTGGCAAAAAATATTCTATTACTTTCATAGATGACTATACTAGATATAGTTATGTTTATTTAATTCGAAACAAAGATGAAGTTTTGGAAACTTTCATTCAATATAAGAATGAAGTTGAAAATCAACTTGGTAAGAAAATTAAGAAACTTAGAAGTGATAAAGGTGGTGAATATGAATCACCTTTTGGTGAGTTTTTTAAAGAACATTAAATAATTCATCAAACCACCACTCCTTACTCAGCTCAACAAAATGAAATTGCTGAAAGAAAAAATAGGACTTTAAAAGAAATGATGAATGTCATGTTAATAAGTTCTGGATGACCTCAGAACTTGTGGGGGGAAGCAACACTTTTTACTTATTATATACTTAATAAAGTACACCGAAAGAAAATGAATCAAACACCTTATGAAATGCGACATGGGAGAGTATCATCCTACAAATACTTAAAAGTGTGCGGGTGTTTGGCTAAAGTGGCTATTCCTAATCCTAAAAAGACTAAGATAAGTCATAAAACTGTTGATTGCATTTTCATTGGTTATGCCATGAATAGTAGTACATATCGATTTTTGATTCATAAGTTAGAACATTCTGAAATGCATGTAAATACTATTATTGAATCTCAGAATGCATCGTTCTTTGAACATATATTTCCAAAGAAAACTGGACAAGAGACTAGTACTAATAAAAGATCTTTTGATGCTATTACTAGTTATGATCAAGAACATGATCAAGAACAAAAGCAAGAGATACATCAAAATGAGGAAGAGGAACTTAGGCATAGTAAACGTGCTAGAATCTCAAAATCTTTTGGTCCAAATTTTTTAACATTTTTGTTAGAAAATAAGCCCTTAACTTTTAAAGAAGCTATATCCAGTTTTGAGGCTCCTTTATGAAAAGAAGTTGTCAATAGTGAAGTTGAATCCATACTGCAAAATCACACTTGGGAATTGGTGGATTTGCCACTATGTTGTAAACCTCTTGAGTACAAGTGGATTTTCAAAAGGAAATTGAAAGCGGATGGATCAATTGACAAATACAAGACAAGACTTGGTCAAAGGATATAGACAAAAAGAAGGTCTTGATTACTTTGACACATACTCACCAGCTACTAAAATAGCATTCATTAGAATGCTAATTGCTATTGCATCGCTGTACAATCTAAAAATTCATCAAATGGATGTGAAAAATACTTTGTTAAATGGTGAGTTAGATGAAAAAATTTAAATGGAACAACCAGAAGGATTTTCTGTTCCAGGAAAATGAAAGAAAGTGTGTAAATTAGTTAAATCATTATATGGTTTAAAACAAGCACCAAAATAATGGCACGAGAAATTTGACAAGGCAATGATGTCAAATGAATTCAAAATTAATGAATGTGACAAATGTGTTTATATTAAAAACACAAACAACAGTTATGTTATAATATGTTTTTATGTGGATGATATGCTCATCATAAGTAGTAATAATGAGATTATTAAAACTACTAAGAAAATGTTAAATAAACATTTTGACATGAAAAACATGGGGATAGCTGATGTAATACTTGGTATGAAAATTACTAAAACATTAGAAAGTTATGCTTTATCACAATCTCATTACATTGAAAAAATACTTGACAAATTCTGCAAAGATGATAATCATCTTGCTAAAACACCTATGGATGTTAATTTGTTTCTTTTTAAAAATATACAGGAAAATATTTCTCAATTAGAATATGCCCAAATTATTGGAAGCTTTTTTTAATATCACCTACTTGACAATTAGAGTATGCCCAAAATAATTGACAAAATATATATTTTTTTTAATTTAACTTTTTTTTAAATTTAATTTTATCATCGTATAGTAGCGTTTCTAATTCAAAAATATTGTTTCAGCAAGAAAATATTTTATACTTTACCTCCTTGAACACTCAATATCACTTTATCTCCACAACTAAAAAAAGTTACATTTTTTTCGCCTTAAACACTTAATTTGGATATCAATGTAAGCATTTTGTTAAAGACTTGTTTCTAGGGCATCTCCAATGGTGCATTACTTTTTTCACCAAATTTGAGTAAAAATTTAAGTAAAAACTCCTTTTAATATCGCCTACTCCAATGAAGAATTTTGACTTTTCATCAAACCACCGATTCACCAGCCGGTCGACCAGTCAATGCAAAAAATAAAAATAAAAACGAGTCCTACATCTTTGTGCGTTTATTATCTTCTTATTATTCAATAATTTCACATTCGGTTTGTTTGTATGTTCAATTTAGCTGACAAGTCCTGGATCTTTGTGTGCTTATCATGCACATTGATTCACTCTCTCTCTCTCTCTCTCTCTCTCTCTCCAACTATAGACACATACATACATACTCTGTGTTTCACAAGGTTCTTGGATCACTTTATATTTCTATTTTCTATTTTCTTTGTTTGGATCACTATATACACATACATCTTTGTTTGTTTCACAAGGTCACACATATACACATACATACATACTCTGCTTTATATTTCAAATACAGAAAGCTAAATGATGATGAAGAAAACAGAGCAACTACCGTGTTGTCGAAGTCTCTTTCGGAGTCAATTTCACATTCACTCAGAAAATAGTTTGAACAACCAAATATACGAAGTGAATTACCACCCAGCAAGGAACGCGTTTCCACTCGAACACACCTCAATTGGTGTCGGGAGCCCATCTCAATTTAGGGTCAAAGTTAGTCAAAAGTCTTAGTTGCACAAACCATTTTTCCAACACTCTGTGTTACCCATTTTTGTGAAAATTCTAGTCATTCGGTGGGGCCATTCTCAACGGTCATGCACAGTAAATGATAAAAGGAGCCCATATCATCAGTTTGGTGAAACATTTGTTATTTTCTTAATTTGATACAGGTTTGATGAAACCATTGGAGCACAAAAAATGGACTTTTTCACTATAGCTCGACTTTTTTGTACCCCCTTTCAGAAGTTCGAAATAAGCCCTACAGTTCGGACTCCCGCGGTTCTGAATCTAATCTCACAAGTGCAATGTGAAATAGATAATCACTAAAGAGTCCAAATCCGCAAAATCTTTTGGAAAATCAATTTTGAATCAAATTAACAATACTGGACTGTTTTGCCAGATATAGAGTCGCCACCTAAATATTTTGTTTCGAGGAAATTTAGGAAACTCATGACTCGTGCCAAAGGCCACGTGTCCATCATCACTAAGATTGTCTTAGCTCGGGAACTTAGATACAAGAGGGGAAGGTCCTGAATTGAGCACCCCCGCTTGCCTGATCAAAGATCAGCCACTACTAATCATGATATGATTTTTATCAACATTATATGCTCTTGTTCCAATTATTAATCTAGCATTTACTATGTGATGCGCGCACACACACAAGTATAAACTAATTTGCAAGAATTGGAACACTTCAAGTCATGTTTGCTTTGAAAATTGTTTCGAAATATATACCACTTGAAAAAGTGATCGTATATAAACATTTACTCAAATTATTCCAATTCAAGCAATTAGCCTTCATCCACAGGCATACAAGCAATTTATCAGTTAAGCACTTAGCCTTATGGCAAGCATTCTGAACATGACAACAATCACGCATGCGATATGCTAAAACGAATAAAAACTCACTTAGTACTCCAAGCCAAAAAGAAATGAGTTAAAAAAATGCATGATTCCTAACTACGCCATATGACTAATGCGACACATGAGGTATGCAATCTAAATAGGCTCAGCTACTTAACATGGCATATGAAGCAATTAAATAGCATGCGATCTAAGTACGTATTCAAAGAAGAATTTAAACTAACAATGCAGTTAGAATGATGAACTGAGCCTTGGTGCATGCAAGACAAATGGATGCAAACATGAAGAATACTAAACGAAACATGATGTCCATAATCTAACCATCGTAAGTAGGTAAATAAAAGGGAGAAAGACGTGGGGTTGGAAGACATACACAATATTACAGCTTTGCACTCTCACGAAGGAGAGTCCAAATAAATTAAGCTAACTACCTAACTAATTAAAGCCAAAGTTAATTAAGCTAATTATTACAAATCGAAAGGAAATAAATTAACTAACTACTCTAAGCTAATTAATTATTACAACAAATAAATTAATTAACTATTCTAGTTAACTAACTAATTAAACAACTACTGATTAGTTACAACACTTGAAATTAAATAGCTACAACTAATTAATTACAACAATTTAAACTTAAATAAGCTCGGAATGTAAAGGATGATCATGCACATGCTTGGTTTCCACCCGAAAAGGCACTGTTTTGCTTCTGAATGCCTCTGTTTGCACAGTTGAACACCAACACTGTTGCCCACTTCCAGAACAGCTCTGCGTGGCCTCAGAAACACTCTGCTAAAATTTGCATCAGTGGCCTGCCGGCCACTGGTGAAGGCTGCCGGCCACCAGTGGTAGCCTGTCGGCCACCTGCCGGCCATGGATAGTGGCTTACGGGCCACTGTTGCCCAGTTCTCCTTGTTGCAACAGAGGACAAACAGAGCATATACAGGTAATTTCAAGGGTTTGTTTGCACAACTTACCCATCATTTTCATGAGCAAATCAAAGGATTGGTAAGCAAATAGAAGGATTGGTGAGCAACTCAAGCAATTTTATTGCATGATGGCTTCTGACTCAAAATGTGCAATATCAATAAATGCAAAACAAGACACAAGACCTCCTTCCTTTCATGAAAAATCAAGGGAAGTGGTGTCCTTAGAACCTTAAATCATTTCATCACTAATGAGTATGAAATGGTTCAAGTTTCTATGTGTTCAATTAATTTCCGATTGAACACAACCAATTGATTATCTTGCACCATTTTAGTTTCAAGTTTTAGTTACTCAAGCTTAATTACCTTGTAATTCCTTGACAAATTAAGTCCAAAGGGTGAGTTTAAGTCCCCTAATGGAAAGAAGGCTCAAAACACAAGTTGCTTTAGGCATGAAAGAGACATCATACTGTTGGTAATGAACCCCCTAAGAGATTAAACCATTAAGTATGAGACGTCAATTTCATACTTGGGCAAACAAGTGACTTAAAACCACTTTCAAAGCAAAATAAAAAGCCAAGAAAATAAGGAGGTTGCAGAGATGATTAAGTGCTAAAAATGAATGATAAAAGCATAAATAAATCCTATCAACTCAAACAACATAGTGTCTAAGGCCTAGAACACCAAACTTGTGAGGACTATTACACTAGAAGCATGCAAAACAAAGCTCAAATGCTACCAACATCCCAAAACAATCCTAAAATAGGTTAAAATAAGACTTAAAACATGCTGGGATTGAGCTAAAACAAGCTAGATTAAAAGGCTAAAACATGGCACCGACTAGGCTAGTAAGCAAGACACAAGGAGGGGAGGCTAACCCCTCCAAATTTGGACTTCAAAACATGATTTTGGCCACTGAAAAAGCTCTGAAAATCAATGTTTAAAAGCTTGGAAAAAGATAGCAAAAAGGTGGAAAACATAAGGGCAAAGGCCTCCAAAACAAGGTACAAAGAAGAGCTATCAACCCCTCAATCTTTAATGGCCTTAAACCCAAGATTCAGCCCAAAAAACACAGAGTTTTGACAGCCCAAAAAAATTGAAAAACAGCAAGAATAATAGTAGAGAAAGAAAGCTAATGGATAAAGCCTTATGCCTCTTGAAGA
The DNA here is from genome assembly GCA_025200525.1 of Camellia lanceoleosa. Classification (NCBI taxonomy): domain Eukaryota; kingdom Viridiplantae; phylum Streptophyta; class Magnoliopsida; order Ericales; family Theaceae; genus Camellia; species Camellia lanceoleosa. The sequence continues at coordinate 102,580,202 of CM045762.1, read as the reverse complement.
GATAGAGCAATTCAAGCAACAAAACCAAGCAAACAACACTCTCTAGAGCTTAAACCAAGCTCAAAAACACCTTAGCTCAAAGATGGTGAGATTTGGTTAAGGGTGTATAGGCAAAAGTTGAAGATTTGAAGGCTAAAATGTAGAGAATTTGTAGAGAGAGAGAGAATTGTAGAAAGGAAAATTTTTGATCTCCAAAATTTTTAACCTTAAAACATGAGAGAGAGGCCTCCTATATATAGAAAACATGAAATTCTCTGAAGGAGATCCAACCCTACACATGGGGATAAATGCATGCATCTATGCAAACAGTTGGCATAAAATATCTGCAAAAGAGACTGGTGGTCGACAAGCCACATTAGTGGCTAGCAGCCCAAAAGTGATGGCTGACATCCTCAAAAGGTAGCCAACAGGCCACTAGAAACTGCAGGCTTGAAGGACTAAGGCTTCGTCTAAAGCTGAGGCAACAAGGGTGCAGGGTTTGAAAGGCTCAAAGCTAGGGCATTCCGCTGAGGACTTCGAGCACTTGGCGAGCAAATACATTCATCATCAGGTGTGCATGTGAGGACGTCCAAGTCATAAGGGTCGTCAAAAATGAAGTGTCTACAATTGCCCCTCTTTGTCAGAACTCTGAGTCATGAAATGACGTGAGTGAATGTCAAAGCCCGGAGACGACCCATTTTGACAAGGCCGTAAGACTTGGACAAACAATCAAGACAGAAATAAATGATTGCGCCACAGGCTGCCTATGTATCCCTTTGCAAGGAATCAAACTAGCGTAGTTCTGGGGCAAGATGCAAATGATATGCAAAATGTAACTTTAAAAGCTGGACCAACACGCTACGCGAAGCCGGTTATTTTGAAAACTTATGATCATGCGAGATGATGCAATAAGCAAGATAACAACATAATAAGATATGAATGAGTAGTTTCAAGCTTAACCAATGCAGGTTCTATGCAAAACGATACAAAACACACTCTGACCACACCCAAAACAAGAGATAAGGAAAGAAAACACCGCTCAGGGTTGCATTTCACACATCTTGATAAACCAAGAACAAAACCTCTCGAGATCACGTTTTACACGTCCCAAGATAAAACAAGAGAAACTGCTCGGGTTCGCGTTTCACGCGTCCCGAGAAACACGAAACAAAAAGCCGCTCGAGGGCGTGTTTTACACACCCAGAGAAATAAAAAAAACCACTCGCCCTCGCGTTTCATGCGTCCCTAGATACAAGAACAACCGCTCGGGTTCGCGTTTCACATATTCCGAGATAAAACCCGCCCAGGGCCACATTTCACGCGTCCTGAGATAAAAGAAAACCGCTTGGGCTTAGGCTTGGGCTTCGCACGTCCCGAGATGAAACCCACCCAGGGCCACGTTTCACACGTCCTGAGAAATAAAATCCACTCGAGGGCCGTATTTCACACATCCCAAGGTGAAACCCGCCCAGGGCCGCGTGTCACACGTCCTAAGATAAAAGAAAACCACTCGGACTCGTGCTTCGCACGTCTCGAGATGAAACCCGCCCAGGGCTGCGTTTCACAGATCCGAGATAAAAGAAAATCACTCGGGCTCGTGCTTTGCACGTCTCGAGATACAAGAGAATGAAAAACCGCTCGGGGTCGCGTTTTGCGCGTCTTGAGAAACAAGAGAAAACCCACTTGGGGCCCCCATTTCACGCGTCCCAAGATAAAACCCGCCCAGATGGACGCGCCATATGTCCTGAGAAACAACCACTCGAGCACGTGCTTTATATGTCCCGAGGTAAAACCCGCCCAGGGCCGCATTTCACGCATCCTAAGAAACAACAAAGAGAGGTGTGAGATAGATGCACAAAAGAACAAATGCCAAGTGCGATAGATGCACAAGGACTAAACTAGAACTTCTCTGAATGAACCGTACATACAATATCATTTGCTTATGCTGGCAAAAGAAGAAATTAAAGAACTTAATAAGTACAATACAGTGACAACGCATGTTCTATGCGAGATAAACAACCGAGATACAAAGTTAAATGAGGGCATGTTCTATGCGAGGGCATGTTTTATGCAACATACAAAAGCATATTCTATGTATGATTGACAACATGTTCTATGCGAGAATCATGAATCGTATAAAGCACGCGTGCAACGTATGTAATGCATATTCTATGCAAATGCATATGAAATGCATACTCTATGCAACGAAAAGAGAACGAAAGCATAAAATGAACATTTGATGGAACCTTTCAATTTACCTCTCGGAGCGATCATAATATATTTAAAAAGGATGCACCTCATCCGTGTTGACAAGTGATGAACATTGCGCGCCGAAAACACAGCTTTGCGGTTCCGCGGAGACAATCTGGACTTAACTATGAACCTCTCTTGCAATTCTTGAGAAACAAAGACACGAAGCAGCATCAAGACTCAGAGGGAGGCCACTAGCCATTGGCCGACCGGAGGGGGAGGCCGCCGGCCACCTGCCGGCCATGGAAAGGCCTTGCCGACCACCGATGATAATTCGTGGCAAAATTGTCTTTTTACGCACGGGTCTTTAAGTACACATCAAGGCACTTCATTTCTTCACTTCTCTAGGGCCGAAAATCTCTTCTTTCTCTCTCTAAACACTTTTTCTCTCTAGATCCGAGCTTTTTACGCGTTTTCCAACGCCTCATGCAAACTTTATTCACTAAACCCTCTTAGTCATCTTCACTTTGAACTGATTGAAATTTGATTTCGACACTTCTTTCCTCATTTTCACCCTTCTAGGCTTGTTCCCCTCGAGTTTCTCTCGAGTTCTGTGCATTTTTCCCGACTTTGACTTTTTCTTCCATTTTCTCTCTCCTAGGGTTGACTTTTTCTAAGTTTACCCTCTTTTCTCTATTTTTCTTCATTTTCACCCACTTTTCACCCATTTTCCAGATGGCAAACGATTTTCCGCATGATGGGGCTCCTGCAGAGGTTCCCCCCACATTGCCACATATTCTCGAGGTGGATGAACTGGTCGCTGCCGAGACTGACGAGGCGACTGGAGGTGTTAAGGCTGACATCGAGGCAGAGTTTGAGCCTGAGCCTAAGCCAGAGCCAGAGCCAGAGCCACAACTACTGAGGGTACGACCCTTCGATCTAGAGAGATACCACCCTCGCACACATATCTTGCCAGCCGGTGGCATTCGGCACTTTAGCGACTTCATTCTCTGTGTACTGGAGGACCTCCTGCTGAGGGAGCTGGCTCTTCACCTTTCATCCATCGCCGTTGAGGTATAAGCTCTGTTCTCATGCATTCCTACCTTTCATTTAAGTTGCATTTCTCGGACTACCTTATCTAACTGTACTTTCATCATTGCATGATATGACTATACTTTCATCATTGCCGTGTCTGATTATGCTTATTCTTTGCTACAGGGCGAGTCTCGTGCCTTCAGAGGATACAGGGCCACGACCACACGAGATTGGTATGACGAACTCCCCGCAGGGGTTCAAGACATTATAGACGAGACCAGTTTCGACCTATTCTGCTCTGGCTTGACATGGGTCATCGTTAGCTGTCCACTTCTGGGAGCACTTATGGAGAGGTAGTGGGACACCACCAACTCCTTCCACTTCAGATGATCCACCATGACTGATGGATGACAACTTCACCACATTATCACCTTGATTCGATCATATCCGATCCTCAAAAATGACAATAATAGAATACAAGGATTAGGGGGAATTCAGGTTTGTCATCGGGGATATATATCATATTGTAGATGGTCGGTCGTTCGGTTCAATTTTCGACGAGAGAGAGAGATGAGACAATAGAAGAGAAATAGAGAAAGACGCCAGCGCTTCCTCGATTTTCATTTCCAGCGAAATTGTTTTTTTGATTTGGAACGGAATGCTCACCCGCTTCGCATGGTGCCTCAGAGTCTTCCCCCTTCTCTTTTTGTGAGCTTATTTTGGCGCCAAGTCTGCCTTATGTATACATCTACTCTAGCTCTAGAAGAGAAAGAACTTGATCGGAGGCTGGGAGGTATTGGAGCTATATATCTATATATTTTGCTTCTCTTCTTTACACACTTTCTTTACCTCTGTCTCCATCATGGCCTGCTTCTTACTTGCTACTTTCACTTTTTGTGTATATATTGTTGCTCACATATCTTCACAATTGCTATATCATCAAGATTTTATACTCTGCTAATCACATCTCACCACATTTTCTTTGCAGCTGTGGGTTATGCCTATTTTTCGACTCTCGTCTCAGAGCCGATGGAGGAGCTCCCACTGGCAGTCCCCTACTCACGGAGGTATGACAGCTAGCTCCAGCATAGAACCCGCGAGACCTTCACATTCTTTCAGTATTACTTTGGCACTGTGGTTGCTCATGAGGTAACCCAAAACACAGTTATTTTTGCTTTATAACTGTTCTGATTCACATTTAGCAACTGACACTATACAACCTCTATTTGCAGATTATGTGGCAGCCTTGGGCTATGATGCTTACTGGGATTCGGAGACGGTATCCGAGGCCTAAACCGATTTGCTTCGCATTCTACTCGAGGCCCATCTCGGGAACTGGTTCGAAGCGAAGTGTCTCGTCACGGGATCAGAGCTTACTGCACCGATTATTCCGATGGCTCCTCCAGAGTCCATGAGATCAACAGACAGCCTCACCATAGATGTAGTTACTCAGTTTATGGTGGGCCTGGATGCTGATTACTTCCAAGCAGAGGGCGACTATGCGGCCTTCATTCAGACACACCTGATGCCACCCTTGATAGGCGTTCTCGGGGGTGAGGAAGCGAGAGCTCTTGCTGCGAGAGAGGCACCTAGAGTGACCAGGGCGATCAGGGCCCGTGGTAGAGGGGCTGCCCGAGCAAGGCAGAGAACCGGTTGGCCAGAGCTTCCCACTGCACTGGCATGTTGGCGGCATACCAGGGATGCTTACTAGGTCCTGATTGAGCCCGCAACAGCTGGGCATAAGCTTGTCAGGGTTAAAGGCCCGACTAAGGTATGGACCATGCTTTACAATTTGCACCCCACATTTCATTTCAAACATGTTTATTGCAAACATTGTTCATTCAAATGCATTTGCAGGCATCCATCCATCGAGTACACAGGGAGCGCTCTCGAGCTAATAGCCTCCTTGATGGGTATGATATAGAGGAGGGAGACGCTGCTCAGTCTCCATGGCATCCTGGTAATCTCTTTACTGATACACTGGCATTTCAATTGTAGTTTGTTCCAAATTGCACTGATACACTGCATTGGCACACTGCACTTACACATTATATCTAACTTCTACATACACTCATTCTGCATACCATACTTGCATTTGATACACGTACTGCATACTGTAACTGATATGTTGACAATTGCCCTTTTCAGATCCCACCCATACCGACTGCTTCAGTGGTGGCAGCACCAGCACTAGCAATACCTCCTCCAGCAGCAAGGAGGAGAGGCAGAGACGAGTGCCTAAGCTCGGAGCAGTCCTCCAGAGCCCATCTTTAGGGACGACGATGCTGAGACCAGTAGTTCGGAGGAGTTAGCGAGTTAGCACTCTGAGTCGTCTAAGAGCGAAGATGATGATGCTAGCTCGGGTTCCGAGAGTGAAGGCGATGATGCTGAGGAGGGTTCTAGAGCAGAGAGCAGAGACGATGCTAGCTCTGGTTCCAGCTCAGAGGCAGATTCAAACAGCGGAGCCGATAGAGATAGTGCCCCAAAGTCCTTTCCTCCGAGGAAAAGGAATAAGAGGGCCTCTCGGGCCTGAGACTACTGACGCTAATTTTTTGTATTTTTGCTAGTTTCTTTTTGTTAGCAGCATTAGCACATGTATAGCTCCATATAGGTTTTATTTTGCTTTAAAACTTGTATTCCTCTTTTGTAAAAAGTAATGATCGGAATAAAAACTCAGAGTTTTTATGAAAAGTGTTATCATTTTTGCATCATGAGCACCATATATGCATCATGGAATTGGATTAGTCAAGAGCACTTGATTGAAACGAAATGCTTAATCGGGTAATGAACCGACCAACAACCAAAATACAAAACACAACATACAACTCAATAAACAAAATAATAATAACCCAATAAACCAAAACAACATAAATACAACTCAACAAACTTGCTAAAATGAAAATGACTCAAAACAAGGCCTTAAAACACACAAAGAGCATAATAAAACAGATGCATTCAGCATTGTTCAGCACAAAGATGAATAGCAAGCCTAAGAGGAAGGCTGCCAACCAGAGAGGAAGCCTACCAGCCACCTGCCGACCACAAGAAATGGTCTGCCAGCCACCTGCCGATCATCAATGTGCAGAACCTCCAGATTGTTTTTAGCTGGCTTCCACTAACTGCCTTATATTCTACAAAAGGTTGAATTTCAAGGATTTTTCATTTCAAGTGCAAATTCTTCACAAATTAAGCCATTTTTTGCTAAAAAAACTCTCATATTGGATAGCGACATTAGACGGCTTGGAAAAGGTAAATTTTTGGAGTTTCGGCATAAATGCACTTTTTTCGTTGAGCCGAACTCAACTTTGTTTTCCGTTCCTTCATGGCTAGATGTTGGAACCCGATTATACATGTCTTTAGCTTCAGAGGACAAGAATTATGCACGACAATTGAAGAATTTGAGGCACTAATAGAATCCCGATGTGATGAGGAAATTATGCCTTAGCCCTGTTTTGGCCACATCTAAGCTTCGGAATGGATGTGTGAGCTCACTCTACACGAGACTCGATCTTTGGTGCACAACGGAGAGCTGGATATTCCTAACCTGATTCATCGATTTTTCGATGTTGGTGACTGCGGCAGCATGCCCTCTACTTATGTATGCTTGCTCATTTCCTTCTCGCCCCTAGTTTTGGCGGGTTTAGCATTCAATTGATCGAAGTGGTGCAAGGTTTGAAAAAAGGCAAGAGTTGCATTGGCTTGGTGCTAGCTGAGACTTTGATGGGCTTAGACGCCTTTCATCGACGAGAGATTACTAGATTCGCGAGGAGTCCACTACTTCTTCAGGTAATGTTTCCCATCCTTTCTCATAAATGTTTCTCACATCACTCGACGCTCATGCTCTGTTTTTCTCTCAAAACCCTTTTCTCACTTTTCTTTCAACATACATCTCTCTATTCTTTAATCTTTTTTTTCTTTCATCCCTTCCCAGGTGTGGCTTATGGATAAGCTGAAAGTAGTGGACTATTGCTTGAGTACTCAGCTCAAGGCTATTTTTTTCGCCACCAACTAGTGGATTTCCCGAATGAGGGATGGTAGTGCCACTAGATGTACAATAGGTTTGCTGTTGACATAGCCTGGCGTTGCCCCTGGCTTAATCTGACCGAAATGAGTTACAGCATGGATCGGCAACCTGGCATACAGCTGGTCATCTTGACGCATTGTGTATTCTACTTCCCATTCCGGATCAGACATCAGTTTGGGCATGGTTAGACTCATCCAGAGGAAGGGGTACAATACCCGATTTCATTCCCCATCCGAGGTTAACACTTGACTAGGTACCTCACTGCTTGGAGGACAAGAGAGCTTCTAACCCTTGCCCCTAGTTTCAGTTGCACTTTTTCTGGAGAGTGCTTGGCTTGGCTCGAGAATAAGGCACAAATCGGGCCTACTTTGGCTTTAGAAGCTTCTACAAGCACGAGCAGCGGAAACAAGAGCACCTAACTCATCTATGCCCCTAGTTTATTTGTTTTGACCTTTCTTTCCAAGTTTTTTTTTTTTTTTTTTTTTTTTTGATGTAATAAAAGTAACTTGATTTGTATCAGAGTTAGAGAACTTTTAGTTCGAAATCAATGAAATTAAAGTTGTGAGCACTGAAATTTTTCCTGTTAGTCCAAAAATTATCTAAGTTGTAAAGGGTAAAAATCAACTTTTATTAAAACTTTTCAAAATCATTTTCGAAAAAGATCACAACTTGACACGCATAGAATCAATCCCTAAGGTGTAAAACACCGAATAAAAAAAAAAGATCACAAATTGCCCCTTGACTGAATAGCACTATTCTGCACTTTAACCAGCTCTTCTTTTAGAGTAAAGCTCACAACCGAACTCTTAGGTAAAGAACAGACAAGAATGACCTGATTAAACACATGGACAGGACAATTGAGTTAGAGATGATTACGGCCAGACTTCAAGATGAAGTTGCCTACGTATCCCAAAGATGGAAATCAAGCCTTACGTAATTCTGTTCAGGTTCACTCGAGTATTAACTCTCTCCTTTTACGCTCTAACTTTTGCCCAGGCCGCCCTTTAGGATTTTTAACCTTGCGAGCTCAATTTTTCTTTATTTCTAATTTTTTGTGCTCTAATTTTTGCCTAGGTCACTATTCCGGGTTTTCGGCCAAACGAGCCTCTCAAGGATAGTATTTCTTCAACTTGTCCATGTTGATTGGTTGGAAAAATTCTAGGTCATCCAAGTCCATGAGAATAATAGCTCCACCCGACCAAATAGTTTTGATGATGTAAGGATCAGTCCAATTAGGTCTGAACTTGCCCCTACGGTCATGGATGGGAGCTCGGTTGTTTTTCAGCACCAAATCTCCCTCTTTAAGATTCCAAGACTCAACTTTCTTGTTAAAAGCCCTAGCAAACCTGCGTTGATAGCCCTGAACATGATACAATGCTTTCAGCCTTCTCTCATCAAATAGCGTTAGCTCCTCAAACATGCTCTGTTGTTAGTCCGCCTCTGCTATCTGACACTCAGCCATAACTCGCAGCGACAAGACTTCTATATCAATTGGCAAAATAGCTTTCATATAAACGAGAGAATAAGGAGTCGTCCCTGTAGACGTCCGGATTGAAGTTCTATAGCCCAGAGTGCGAACGGCAATTTATCTGGCCAGTCCTTGTAGGTCTCAACCATCTTCTACAGAATATGCTTGATGTTCTTGTTGGCGGCCTCAACAGCTCTACTGGTTTGCAGTCGGTATGTAGATGACTTATGGAAAGCCACATTGTATTTCTCCAACAAGTCTATCACCTCCTTCTTGAAGTGAGACTCATTATCTGATATGATCTCGTTTGGGACTCCATATCGACAAATGATGATGTTTCTGATGAATTTAGCCACATGCGCTGCTTTCAACACTACATAAGACTGAGCTTCCACCCATTTTGTAAAGTAGTCAATTGCCACCAAGATGTATTCATGCCCATTCGACCCTTTCAGTGTAACTGCGCTGATGACGTCAATTTCCTAAACTGAGAAAGGCCATGGTGAAGTAATGTTATACAGCTTCAACGGCGGAATATTAATGCGATTAGTGCGAATTTGGCATTTGTGGCATCGCCGAACAAAACCAATACAATCATCCTCCATGGTAGACCAGTAGTAACCTTGCCTGAGAATCTTCCAGGCTAACATTACTCCGTTCATGTGCGTTCCGCACTCTCATCCATGGATAGCCTCCATCAGGCGTTTTGACTCCTCTTCTTCGACACACAACTTGTGCATTCCCAGATGACCTCTCTTGTATAGTTTACCTCCGCAGATGATAAATTAGACGGCTATTCGCCGTATTCCCCTTTTATCCTTAGCATTTGCCCCTGGTGGATAAGCCTCATTTTCTAAGAAGTTGGACGGCTAATGGCCTTAAACCCAAGCTTCAACCCAAAAAACACAGAGTTTTGACAACCCAAAACAATTGAAAAACAGCAAGAATAATAGTAGAAAAAGCAAGCTAATGGATAAAGCCTTATACCTCTTGAAGAGAAAGAACAATTCAAGAAACAAAGCCAAGCAAACAACACTCTCTAAAGCTCAAACCAAGCTCAAAAACACCCCAGCTCAAAGATGGTGAGATTTGGTTAAGGGTGTATAAGCAAAAGTTGAAGATTTGAAGGCTAAAGTGTAAAGAATTTGTAGAGAGAGGAAAATTTTTGATCTCCAAAATTTCTAACCTTAAAACATGAGAGAGAGACCTCCTATATATAGAAAACATGAAATTCCGTCAAAGAGATCCAGCCCTACATGTGGGGATAAATGCATGCATCTGTGCAAACAGCTGACATAGCTGGTATAAAATATCTACAAAAGAGACTGGCAGCCGACCGGCCATTAGTGGTAGCCGGCAAGCCACATCAGTGGCCGGCAGCCCAAAAGTGATGGCCGACAGGCCATTAGAAACTGCAGGCTTGAAGGACTAAGGCTTGGTCTAAAGCTGAGGCAACAAGAGTGCAGGGTTTGAAAAGCTCAAAGCTAGGACATTCCGATGAGGACTTCGAGCACTTGGCAAGCAAATACATTCATCATCGGGTGTGCATGCAAGAACGTCCAAGTCGTAAGGGCGGTCAAAAATGGGATGTCTACATTCACCAAATTTAAATTTAATAATAGATTTGGTGCAGCGTTGGAGATGGCCTTGAATAGATGAAAAATTGGCATGCTATTTTTACATAACATCTCAAATGTGTTGAGTTAGAGGAGACTACTAAGATTGATTTGAATAGTAGGATTCAGAATAATCCTAAAAACCTTATTCCACAAACTGAGTCACGTACTCACCCCTAAGTTGAGACGGTTAGAAAAAGAGTCTAAACCTACACAACGTTATTCTCTATCTTTACATTATTTGTTGTTGTCTGATGGGGGTTAACCTAAAAGTTATGATGAAGGTTTACAAGTTGATGATTCAACTAAGTGGAAATCAGCTATGCAAGATGAAATGAACTCACTCGTGGCCAACCAGACATAGGAGTTGACTAAATTACCAGTGGGTAAGAAAGCTTTGCACAACAAGTACGTTTACAGGGTCAAACAAGAACATAATGGGAGTAAACACTACAAGGTCAGATTGGTTGCAAAGGGATTTTAGCAACAAAAACAAAGGATGGGTTCAATATACTAAAATTTTCTCTCCGGTTGTGAAGTTGACTATTGTCGGATTGGTGTTGGGAATTATGGCTGCTAGAGATTTTCATCTTGAGCAGATGGATGTGAAAACAACTTTTCTCCATGGTGATTTGGAGGAGAAAATTTACATGAAGCAACCACAAGGTTTCTTGGCACATGGCAAAGAGGAGTTTGTATACATGTTTTGAAAAAGTTTGTATGGTTTGAAACAAGCCCCAAGGCAGTGGTACAAGAAGTTTGATGGGTTTACGTGTAGCAGCAGTTTTACAAGATGTCAAGCAGATCATTGTTGTTATTTCAAGAGGTTTGACAAAAGTTATATTATTTTTCTCTTATATGTTGATGACATGCTTATTGTAGAATCTAGCATTAAAGAGATAAAAAGATTGAAGAAACTTTGGTCTAACCAATTTGAGATGAAGGATCTTGGAACTGCAAACAAAATCCTTGGTATGAGGATTCACAGGGACAAGGCTAATGGTACTTTAAAGTTGTCACAAGCTGAGTATGTCAAGAAGGTTCTCAAGAGATTTAGCATGGATGGTGCAAAACCAATGAGCACTCCATTGGCTAGCCACTTCAAACTTACCAAAGAGCAGTCACCAAAGACCGAAGAAGAGCAAGTTTACATGGAACGAGTTCCATATGCTTCAACTATCAATAGCATAATGTATGCCATGGTGTGTACTAGGCCAGACATTGCACATGTAGTAGGAGTGGTTAGTAGGTACATGAGTAATGCAGGCAAGCAGCATTAGAAGGTAATGAAGTGGATCATTAGATACTTGAGTGGTACTACAAACATGGCATTTTGTTTCAAACGAACCGACATTGAGTTACATGATTATGTTGATGCAGACTTAGCTGGTGATGTGGATAACAGGAAGAGTACTCACTACAAGAAAACATAGCAAAAAACACGGCAGAATTAGCGACAGCCCGTCGCAAATAAAAGCCTTTAGCGACGGCACTTTCCCGTCGGTAATAAAACTACGCGGAGGGGTCGGAAATGCGGAAGTATTAGCGACGGTTTTTTTGTACCGTCACAAAAAACATTTTTTTTGAGACGGCATATGTTTGCTGTCGCAAAAAGTGGCTCATTTGCGACGGCAAGTTTCCGTCGCAAAAAAAGATTATTGAAACGGCGCCGTTTTACGAACTAGTGACTACCATTTGCCACGGTCTAAAACATACCGTCGCAAAAAGTAAAAATAAAAAAGCCCCCGCTCTTCTTTTTCATCTTGCCGCTCGATCCTTTCCTCCAATCCCTAATCCAAATCCCTAACTTCATCCCCCAAATTTCCCAAACGAGCTACAGGTATAGTGGTGGTGCGGTGAGCAAGCCAGCGGTGGTGCGTCGGCGATGGCGACAAGTAGCGGTGCTCCGGCGACGACTCTCTCTCTCTCTCTCTCTCTCTCTCTCGGTCTCTGTATATATATATAGATGAATGTCTATATATATATAAATCTGTATATATATATTTTTTTATAAATCTGTATATATATATAAATGTGTATAATTTGGGGATGAAGTTATAATATATGTAATCTGTATGGATAAAATATATATATATATATATAAATAATAAATTATATATATATATATATGAAAAATTAATGATTATTATATATATATATATATATATATTTTTTTTTTTTTAAATCTGTATATATATAAATAAATGTGTATAATTTGGGGATGAAGTTATAATCTCTATATAAATCTAGTTGGAATTAATAAATCTATATATATATATGCAAATAAATGTGTATAATTTATATATATATAGATGAATGTCTATTGATTAATAAATCTGTATATATATGCAATTTTCTTTTATAAATCTGTTTATTGTATTTAAAATAATCTTAAATAACTTAATCTTAATGCATCAATCACTTATATTGTATTTAAAATCATAATTTTATGAGTGATTCGTAAAAAAGGGGGATAGAATTTATTTTTTTTGTGTTTTTGATATCATACACATGCAATGGTTCAATTACAAATTTAAATTGCAAATGTTTAAATAAGTCATAAAAATATTTAAGAGAAAATAAAAAAAATACAAAAAAAAAAAAAGAAGATTTTAACCCTTATAATAAAATAAATCTTAAATTTTTAATTTAATTAATTTAAACCTTAAACTTTTTATTACGTTTTTTCAATCTAAAAAAAACGGGAGTTAATCCTAAATAGGAATTTTAGACATTTCGTTTAGTTTAATAACTAGCTTTTATATTTATTTTTTTTGTCGGGTTTAGTTGACGAAAATAGGTAAATGGTATAAATTGAAAACCAATCAAAATATTAGGGTTTATTTTTATTTTCACTTATTTATTCTGTTTATTAGGTTTTTTTTTTTTTGTATTTTTTGACGTTTAATATGACAATTTATTTATTTGCGGAGAGGAATGATATCATTTACTTGGTTTGCATAGGTATTATATTTAGAGTTACTTTGGTGAGATATTTTTGTGGATGTGTACAGATGATGGACAAGAGTTGGATTGATTTGCCAAATAGGATGTCGAGTTAATACATTAATGGGATTGATGAATTCCTTGTGTTTGCCTACACCAATAGGGTTGAAGGTTCGATGATCAGTTGTCCGTGTAGGAAGTGTGAGAATCGATACTATTTTGTACGATAGGGTGTACGGGAGCATCTGATTTTGAATGGTTTTTTTAAAAAATACAAACATTGGATTAATCATGGGGAATCTTACATATCTCTGCATGGTAATCGAGAGAATGAAACATTAGCTAATTTAGACATTGGGGATAATATGATTGGAATGATACAAGGGGCTATGGGAAATCCACATGCCGGTACAAGTGCTAAGGGTGATGAACCACAGGGGCCTGATCCCCATGCATCTGAACCCCAGCTCGGTCCAAATGCAGAAACTGCAAAGTATTTCAAACTTCTTCAAGATGCACAAAGTGAATTGTATCCGGGTTGTCAGAAGTTCACATCTTTGTCATTCATTGTTCGACTTCTACATTTGAAGGTGCTTAATCAGTGGACAGACAAGTCTATTGACATGTTGCTTGAGTTATTGAATGAGGCGTTCCCGTTGGGTGTGAAACTGCCAGACTCATATTATAAAACTCAAAAGGTCACAACAGATTTGGGCTTCACGTATGAGACGTGAGATGCATGTCCCAACAGTTGCATGTTGTTTCGAAACGAGGACGCCAATCTTGATAAATGTGTCATATGCAACAGTTCTAGATGGAAATCAAATGGTGATGGTGGTTCAAATGGTCCTAACACAGGTGGTAAACAAATAGCTGCAAAACAGATGAGGTATTTTTCTTTAAAGTCAAGGTTGCAGAGGTTGTTTATGTCATCCAAAACAGCCAAGTTAATGAGATGGCATGTAGAGGAACGAACTGATGATGGTGTCCTCAGGCATCCTGCTAACTCCATTGCATGGAAAGATTTTGACCGTCGGAATATTGACTTTAGTAATGATTGCCGAAATGTAAGACTTGGCTTAGCATCTGATGGTTTTAACCCATTCAGGACGATGAACATAGTTCATAGCACTTGGCCTGTTGTGCTCATTCCATACAACTTGCCGCCATGGATGTGCATGAAGCAACCATTTCTAATTTTATCCGTGCTTATTGACGGCCCGAAAGGACCTGGTGACAAGAATGATGTGTATATGCAACCGTTGATTGAGGAGTTGAAAGAACTATGGAATGAGGGTGTGTCAACATTTGATGCATCAACAAATCAAATGTTTCAAATGCATGCAGCTTTTATCAGGACAATTAGTGATTTTCCTGCATATGCAAACTTGTCAGGATGGAGCACTAAAGGCGAATATGCATGTCCTTGTTGCAATAAGCAAACTACATCGTGTTGGTTGAAGCATAGTAGGAAACAATCATACTTGGGTCATCGCAGATTTTTACCTACTGGCCATAAATTCCGGAAGGATAAAGTATCATTTGATGGTAGTCGGGAAGTTAGACTCAAACCAAAATTGTTGTCTGGAACTGAGATGTTGCTACAATTAGAATCTGAGGGTATTTTAACCCAATACGAGAAAGATGACCTTAAGGAGAGGCATAGGAGACAGGTAGAGAAGGAGAAAGCTGGACATCGCACCCATAGTTGGAAGAAAAAGAGTATCTTTTATGAATTGCCATATTGGGAGCACAATCTAATAAGACACAACCTCGATGTGATGCATATAGAGAACAATGTTTGTGGCAATGTGTTGTGGACAATATTAGGGGTTGCAGGAAAATCGAAGGATGGTGTTAATGCTCGGCGTGATTTACAAGATATGAATATTAGAAAACCCCTACATTTACAGTTAAGAGGGTCGAATAAAGCCTATTTACCACCAGCACAATTCACGATGACCAAGGATGAGAAAGATTTGTTCTTGAAAGTGTTGAAGGAAGTAAGAGTTCCCGACGGGTATTCATCCGATATCACGTCGTGTGCGCTTACATGATAGAAGCATTGGGGGTCTTAAGAGCCACGATAGTCATATTCTGATGCAACAACTTATTCCGTTGGCTATTCGAAGATCGTTACTGAAGAATGTAATTGAACCCTTGATTGAATTGAGCAATTTCTTTAGACAATTGTGTTCGAAAGTGAATCGTGCGACGGATTTGCAATATATTCAAGATCGTATCGCTATAACACTTTGTCATCTAGAGAAAATATTTCCTCCGAGTTTTTTTGATATAATGGAGCACTTGCCTATACATCTAGCTGATGAAGCCTTATTGGGTGGAGCGATTCAGTTTCGATGGATGTATCCAATTGAGAGGTATCTTCTTACTTTGAAGCAATACGTTCATAATAGAGCTCATCCAGAAGGATCAATTGCTAAAAGATATCTTATGGAAGAATGCATGAATTTTTGTGCACAATATCTCAATGATGTGGAAACCAAATCTAGTCGACCCGTGAGGAACTATAGTGGTGCTGATAATTTGGGTCATGCTATCGGTAAAAACACAAGCTTTTATCTTGATAATACTTCTTGGGTACAAGCTCATCGGTACATCTTATTCAATACAAGCGCGGTTCAACCATTCATAAAGTAGGTTAAGTCACTCACTCAATATTTTATTATGTTTTATTGAATTTTCAACTAAATTTTTTGTATTGCTAAAATTTCAATCTACACAGCAAACACCTTGAAGTACTTAAGCTCAAAATGCCTCGTGTCGACGATCATCAACTTTGACGTGAACGTTTTGAAACTTTTCACATTTGGTTCAAGGAACATGTATGTATTTAACTCTATATATTCTAGTTACTTAAGTCGATCTACATTTTAAATTTTACATTTTCGTGTTAAATAGGTCCAAACTTTGCGAAGGACTACTGATGTTATATTTTCTAAAGAGAGTATTCTATTGGCAAATGGTCCTCATAACCTGGCAAGGAGGTTCAACGGGTATATACTGAATGGGTTTCGGTATCAAGTAAAGGCCATGGATGATCGTCAAGCCACACAAAATTGTGGTGTAGCTTTGAAGGCAGATACCATAAGTTATGCTAGTCGAAAAGACAAGAATCCTCGTCTGGGGTCTGTGTACTATTATGGACAATTGACAGATATTGTTGAGATTCGATATTCCAATGAGAAGAAACATGTGTTGTTTGAGAGTGATTGGGTTGACAACATTCACAGAAAGAAAGAAGATGTCTTCAATTTCACGTTGGTGAACTTCAATCATTTGTTATACCGAGATGATCGAATTACCAATGAACCTTTCATCTTGGCGTCCCAAGCAGAGCAAGTTTGGTATGTTGCAGACCCGTTACAACCAGACTGGCAAGTCGTGGTGAAGATGTCTCAAAGAGGTTTATTTGATAAGAGTTCGACTAATCCACAAATCGAGCCATACATGAGCCAACAATTGGAAGAAAATATAATGCTTCGTGATAAAGAAGTTGGTTGGGTGAGGGAAGCCGCAGAAGGGGAAACAGTTGATGTTCAAATAGGTTGATATTTAATCAACATTAGTAATTCAATTAAGGCCAAAGTTGTAGTTAATCATCAATTTCTTAATTTACTTTGTCTTTGTAATTGTATTAGTTCAATTCATGTCATATTATAGTTGATGACAAACCATTGTCTATGTTTCTAATGTCAATTAATGTTATATTGCTTGCAGATTATTATGGGAAGGAAGAGGAAGCCTGATCATCCCTACAAGATGATGTCCGATGTGCTACATAACAGACATCAAGAGCACCACCATCGAGGAGGCATCATATCGCCAAAGATCGGAGGGGCCATTAGTGCCACCACCGTATCGACCACCATCACTGGCACCACAAATAGCCTACTATGTACTCAAATTTCCACGCCTACCATCTAAGGCCCACCATCAAGGGCACCACAAATGCTATCTTCATCAGCTTATGAGCCATCCGCAGGTATATAAATTTGCTTTGATTTATATGAAAATTATTTACACATACATTTATTTATGCTCATTATATATAACTTGTTTATTCTCATTGTATTTTGCAGACCCTTCGACTTCTTCACAGCCTACATCAAGTTTATTTGATATGATTTGTATTCACATTATTTAAATTTGCATTTGTTTATTACCATTCCATATTGTTTATTATTATTGTATATCGCAAGTCATGTTAGTTCTTCATCAACCTCGACTAGGCGTGGTAGAGGATGTGCCAAGAGCTTTAAAGAGTGAGGTACTGGTAAAAAGCTGGACATACAATTTGATGGAAATTACTGCCCAATAGGGGATAACGTGGCCAAGTTAACTACTCAACTTGGCATTGTTGTGCGGAATGGTAACATTGTTCCTCTTACTTTTCTTGACTGGAACGTGCTTGATGATATTGTTGATGCTATCTGGAAGGATGTGAAGGTAAAAGTATATTTTTGTCCACAAATTCGAATTCCAAATTTGTGTTATACTTAGCCTTAAACTTTGAAATTGTGTTTTATAGGACAATTTGAATATATGTCTAGAGAAGTACAAGCCAATCTGCATGAAAAAATGCAACAGCATATGGAAGGATCACAAGAACAAGCTTAAGGCTAAGTATTTCAAGCCTAGAAGCTCTGATCCTAATCTGAAGGATGATGTTCCTATGAACATTGTGCCAAGCCAGTGGGAACAACTTGTGGAGTATTGCGCATTCGGCGTTGAGGTATACAATTACGTTATATTTATGATATGTAAACATACAAATCATATTTACATAATTACATTTGTTGAACCTATTATAGAAAATTGCAAGTAGGAACGCTAAAAATCGACGAGCTCAAGATAGCTCATACCACGTATGCTACTACTTTCTCTCGATACTAACATGAGGTTTACATTTTATTGTTTTATTTCTGTATATAAATAAACATTGTATATTTGCAAATTATTTGGATTCTAATTTTCATATTTCTAAAAAAAATATAGATGACCAGTAAAAGGGAGTCTACTGATAAGATGAATGTTTGGCTTATGACACGTAGAGTAGATGACCCAGAGGTTATCCAGATCTTGGTAGTTTCCAAACACCTTTGATTGTATTTAAAGTTTATTTTTTGTGTGTCCACCATCTTAATTTGGCATATACTAGTATGTCTTATTCAATACAGGATGAGTTTAATCGTCAACTCCCTATGCTACCTGAGGATGGTCGGACTTTGGAAGCTAGGAATGCCATTTTCCATGAGTTGATGGGTCATGACGGACATGGATATTGTCGCACATACAGGAGAATTGTGCCTCGGAGAGCGGTGTATAAAGATGGTGCTGGGCCATCACAGTCAACACCCCAGCCATCGACTATTGATCAGATCACGCAGCAGGTTCGTGCAGAGCTAAGGGATGAGTTGAGGGAAGAGCTGCGAGCAGAGTTCTCTCCACATTTGCAGCAGATGAGAGCTGAGATGATGGCCCTTGTGTCACAGGGGGCGAGTGTGGATCCCAACAGACAGGTTCCATATAAATTAAATTGTTTGATAGTTCAATTTTCACTCAAGATTATGCACAAAATTCGAATATGATTAACACATTATGCATTGACTAACATAGGTTCCTGATGCATCGAGTGGCCACCGGGCATTTAGGGAATCTGCAGAAGACGAGAATCCATATACACCACCACCAGAAGATCAGATATAAAATGTATCTTTGCATTCTAAGCTAAAATGTATTGTTGCATTCTTTACATTCTAAGTTAAGAGACTTGTGGAAGAAGACGGGACTAATTAGAGCCGGATTTAGCACGAAACTTGGTACACACGACCGCCTAGGCACGAGAAACTTGTAGGAGAAGACGGGGCTCGAATCGGGTTCCCGGTTTGGGAGTTAGAGCCGGATTTCACTTTAGGCAAACTAGTTCCTTAAGAAACTTAAATTCGAGGTGTTAACGCCCCAAAATCACCAAACCGCGTCGGTTTAGTATGAAACTTGGCACACACGACCTCCTAGGCACGATAGACTTGTGGGAGAAGACGAGGCTCGAATCGGGGTCCCGGTTTGGGAGTTAGAGCCGGATTTCACTTTAGGCAAACTACTTCCTTAAGAAACTTGAAATCGAGGCGTTAACGCCCCAAAATCACCAAACAGTGTCGGTTTAGGACGAAACTTGGCACAAACGACCTCCTAGGCACGAGAGACTTGTGGGAGAAGACGAGGATCGAATCGAGTTCTCGGTTTGGGAGTTAGAGCCGGATTTCACTTTAGGCAAACTACTTCCTTAAGAAACTTGAAATCGAGGCGTTAACGCCCCAAAATCACCAAACCGCGTCGGTATAGCACGAAACTTGGCACACACGACCTCCTAGGCACGAGAGACTTGTGGGAGAAGACGGGGCTCGAATCGGGTTCCCGGTTTGGGAGTTAGAGCCGGATTTCACTTTAGGCAAACTACTTCCTTAAGAAACTTGAATTCAAGGCGCTAACGCCACAAAATCACCAAACCGCGTCGGTTTAGGACGAACTTGGCACACACGACCTCCTAGGCACGAGAGACTTGTGGGAGAAGACGCGGCTCGAATCGGGTTCCCGGTTTGGGAGTTAGAGCCGGATTTCACTTTAGGCAAACTACTTCCTTAAGAAACTTGAATTCGAGGGGTTAACGCCCCAAAATCACCAAACCGCGTCGGTTTAGCACGAAACTTGGCACACACGACCTCCTAGGCACGAGAGACTTGTGGGAGAAGACGGGGCTCGAATCGGGTTCCCGGTTTGGGAGTTAGAGCCGGATTTCACATTAGGCAAACTACTTCCTTAAGAAACTTGAATTCGAGGCGCTAACGCCCCAAAATCACAAAACGGCGTCGGTTTAGGACAAAACTTGGCACACACGACCTCCTAGGCACGAGAGACTTGTGGAAGAAGACGGGGCTTGAATCAAGTTCTCGGTTTGGGATTTAGAGCCGGATTTCACTTTAGGCAAGCTAATTCTTTAAGAAACTTAAATTCGAGGAGTTAATGCCCCAAATTCACCAAACGGCGTCGGTTTAGCACAAAACTTGGCACACACGACCGGCTAGGCACGAGAGACTTGTGGGAGAAGACGGGGCTCGAATCGGGTTCCCGGTTTGGGAGTTAGAGCCGAATTTCACTTTAGGCAAACTACTTCCTTAAGAAACTTGAATTCGAGGCGTTAACGCCCCAAAATCACCAAACCGCGTCGGTTTAGGACGAAACTTGGCACACACGACCTCCTAGGCATGAGAGACTTGTGGGAGAAGACGGGGCTCGAATCGGGTTTCGTGTTTGGGAGTTAGAGCCAGATTTCACTTTAGGCAAACTAATTCCTTAAGAAACTTGAATTCGAGATGTTAACGCCCCAAAATCACCAAACCGCGTCAGTTTAGCATGAAACTTGGCACACACGACCTCCTAGGCACGAGAGACTTGTGGGAGAAGATGGGGCTCGAATCGGGTTCCCGGTTTAGGAGTTAGAGCCGAATTTCACTTTAGGCAAACTAGTTCCTTAAGAAACTTGAATTCGATGTGTTAACGCCCCAAAATCACCAAACCGCGTCGGTTTAGCACGAAACTTGGCACACACGACCTCCTAGGCACGAGAGACTTGTGGGAGAAGACGGGGCTCGAATCGGGTTCCGGGTTTGGGAGTTTGAGCCGGATTTCACTTTAGGCAAACTACTTCCTTAAGAAACTTGAAATCGAAGTGTTAACGCCCCAAAATCACCAAACGGCGTCGGTTTAGGACGAAACTTGGCACACACGACCTCCTAGGCACGAGAGACTTGTGGGAGAAGACGGGGCTCGAATCAAGTTCCCGGTTTGGGATTTAGAGCCGGATTTCAGTTTAGGCAAGCTAATTCCTTAAGAAACTTGAATTCGAGGAGTTAATGCCCCAAATTCACCAAACGGCGTCGGTTTAGCACAAAACTTGGCACACACGACCGCCTAGGCACGAGAGACTTGTGGGAGAAGACGGGGCTCGAATCGGGTTCCCGGTTTGGGAGTTAGAGCCGGATTTCACTTTAGGCAAACTACTTCCTTAAGAAACTTGAATTCGAGGCGTTAACTCCCCAAAATCACCAAACCGCGTCGGTTTAGCACAAAACTTGGCACACACGACCTCCTAGGCATGAGAGACTTGTGGGAGAAGACGGGGCTCGAATCGGGTTCCGTGTTTGGGAGTTAGAGCCGGATTTCACTTTAGGCAAACTAGTTCCTTAAGAAACTTGAATTCGAGGTGTTAACGCCCCAAAATCACCAAACCGCGTCAGTTTAGCACGAAACTTGGCACACACGACCTCCTAGGCACGAGAGACTTGTGGGAGAAGATGGGGCTCGAATCGGGTTCCCGGTTTAGGAGTTAGAGCCGAATTTCACTTTAGGCAAACTACTTCCTTAAGAAACTTGAATTCGATGTGTTAACGCCCCAAAATCACCAAACCGCGTCGATTTAGCACGAAACTTGGCACACACGACCTCCTAGGCACGAGAGACTTGTGGGAGAAGACGGGGCTCGAATCGGGTTCCTGGTTTGGGAGTTTGAGCCGGATTTCACTTTAGGCAAACTACTTCCTTAAGAAACTTGAATTCGATGTGTTAACGCCCCAAAATCACCAAACCGCGTCGGTTTAGCACGAAACTTGGCACACACGACCTCCTAGGCACGAGAGACTTGTGGGAGAAGACGGGGCCCGAATCAAGTTCCCGGTTTGGGATTTAGAGCCGGATTTCACTTTAGGCAAGCTAATTCCTTAAGAAACTTGAATTCGAGGAGTTAATGTCCCAAATTCACCAAACGGCATCGGTTTAGCACAAAACTTGGCACACACGACCGGCTAGGCACGAGAGACTTGTGGGAGAAGACGGGGCTCGAATCGAGTTCCCGGTTTGGAAGTTAGAGCCGGATTTCACTTTAGGCAAACTACTTCCTTAAGAAACTTGAATTGAGCGTTCGCCTAAAATCACCAAACCGCGTCGGTTTAGGACGAAATTTGGCACACACGACCTCCTAGGCATGAGAGACTTGTGGGAGAAGACGGGGCTCGAATCGGGTTCCGTGTTTGGGAGTTAGAGCCGGATTTCACTTTAGGCAAACTAGTTCCTTAAGAAACTTGAATTCGAGGTGTTAACGCCCCAAAATCACCAAACCGCGTCAGTTTAGCACGAAACTTGGCACACACGACCTCCTAGGCACGAGAGACTTGTGGGAGAAGATGGGGCTCGAATCGGGTTCCCGGTTTAGGAGTTAGAGCCGAATTTCACTTTAGGCAAACTAGTTCCTTAAGAAACTTGAATTCGATGTGTTAACGCCCCAAAATCACCAAACCGCGTCGGTTTAACACGAAACTTGGCACACACGACCTCCTAGGCACGAGAGACTTGTGGGAGAAGACGGGGCTCGAATCGGGTTCCTGGTTTGGGAGTTTGAGCCGGATTTCACTTTAGGCAAACTACTTCCTTAAGAAACTTGAATTCGATGTGTTAACGCCCCAAAATCACCAAACGGCGTCGGTTTATGACGAAACTTGGCACACACGACCTCCTAGGCACGAGAGACTTGTTGGAGAAGACGGGGCTCGAATCAAGTTCCCGGTTTGGGATTTAGAGCCGGATTTCAGTTTAGGCAAGCTAATTCCTTAAGAAACTTGAATTCGAGGAGTTAATGCCCCAAATTCACCAAACGGCGTCGGTTTAGCACGAAACTTGGCACACACGACCGCCTAGGCACGAGAGACTTGTGGGAGAAGACGGGGCTCGAATCGGGTTCCCGGTTTGGGAGTTAGAGCCGGATTTCACTTTAGGCAAACTACTTCCTTAAGAAACTTGAATTCGAGGCGTTAACGCCCCCAAATCACCAAACCGCGTCGGTTTAGGACGAAACTTGGCACACACGACCTCCTAGGCATGAGAGACTTGTGGGAGAAGACGGGGCTCGAATCGGGTTCCGTGTTTCGGAGTTAGAGCCAGATTTCACTTTAGGCAAACTAGTTCCTTAAGAAACTTGAATTCGAGACGTTAACGCCCCAAAATCACCAAACGGCGTCGGTTTAGCACGAAACTTGGCACACACGACCGCCTAGGCACGAGAGACTTGTGGGAGAAGACGGGACTCGAATCGGGTTCCCGGTTTAGGAGTTAGAGTCGGATTTCGGTCTAATCTAAATTATTTACTAAACTATCTTTCTAATTATATTGTACTCAATTTTTTTTTTATATTTTTCTGTAATTAAAATATTAACACCATTATATGGTTTTTAATTATTTTTATCTTGTTTTTTTCAGATATTTCCTGAGTAGCAGTTAGCTTCTTGTGGAATGCAGGCATATAAAGATTATGACCAAGTTTTGTTTTTGTAACCCATGAAAGAATCAAAGACGAAAACTTTTGGTTTTGATTTTGATTTATGTTATTTAAATTTGTGAACAACATTATGTATGTATTATGTGACGTTATGTAGTGGCATAATTTTTATTGTTATGAATTTTTATTTATGTATTGTTATGAATGGAACAACATTATGAATTTTCATTATTTGTCAACTTTTATTTATGTATGTATTTATATTATGATGTAATTTTTGAATTTTTTTATAGTTATTTTTCATTTAATATAGGTTATTTTAATTTTTTTAATAATTTCCCAACAGGTTTTTTTTTTTTTTTTTTTTTTTTAAGATGGCATAACAACCCGTCGCAAAAAATAGTAAGAGGCTTTTGCGACGGCACCCATACCGTCGCAAAAGCTACGGAATGTAATTGAAAAATAAACCTTTAGCGACGGTTCAGGTTGCTGTCGCCAATAGTTATAAGCTACGACACTTTTAGCGACGGTATTGTTGCCGTCTCAAAAAACCCATTTTAGCGACGAAAATGCTTTACCGTCGCAAAAACTCATATTTTCTTCCATTATTGGCGACAGAAAAAGTGCCGTCGCAAAAAACAATGGCGACGGCACTTACCGTCGCTAAAGCCCTTTTGCAACCCCCTTTGTCGCGACCCCCACTTGCCGTCGCAAAAAGCCAAATTACCATCGCAAAAAGTATTAGCGACTGCGTCCGGGGCATTTGCGACGGCAGTTTCCCGTCGCAAAAAACTGTTTTTTTTGTAGTGACTACTGGTTATGTTCACACATTGGTTGGTATAACAGTGAGTTGGATTTCACAATTGCAAAAAATTGTAGCCCTTTCTACAATAGAAGCTGAGTATGTTGCTATTACTAAAGATGGGAAGGAATTGACTTGGTTGCAGAATTTCCTAGAAGAGTTGGGTAAGAAATAAGAGATGAGTGTTTTGTATAGTGACGATTAGAGTGCAATTCATCTGGCAAAGAATCCTACTTTTCATTATAGGATGAAGCACATTCAGTTGCGGTACCGTTTCATTCGTTCACTTGTAGATGATGAAGTATTATCTCTTGAGAAGATTTGTGGTAGTGAGAATTCAATAGATATGTTGACCAAGACTGCCACCATTGACAAACTAAAGTTGTGTGCAACTTTAGTTGGCCTTCAAGTTTGATGAAGGAAGATCGAGTTGTTGCTACATTACTCTATTTGATGAAGATGATGAAGAGCTTGTGTTATCAGGTTCCAAGTGGGAAATTGTTAGATCTGTGGACCCTGATAAGCCTGGGTTCAATGGAGGGTTTGGCGGGCCTCCCCCCAAAGGGAAGAGGGTCCGGGGGCGCCTAATTCTATACTTATAAATAGATAAAGGAGATGCATCTTTAGGTTAGGAAGAGTTAATTCCTAACAAAACCATCATGCATGACTCACTTCTCCCCTTCTCCACACTCTTTATCCATGGTGGAAGTCTGCTCCATGTCCTCGGCAGCAAAATTGGCTTTTTTGGGAATCAACAAAATGGGCTTTCTAGGAATCATCTAAACAATATTAATACTTGCATCACCATTCTTAAAAATAATTTGGCTCCTTCTCAAGCTCCTTGCTAAACCCTCTATCAATCTTGTTCCAAAATTCAACAAACTTAATAGCAATCTGGGCAGGGTGGTGATCAAGAAGGTGATCTAAATTGGGTTGTTCATGATTAATAACTTGAGATGTGAAGTTGCCTACTTCCTTGATTGGATATTCCTTGGAATTTGATGCAACATACCCACCTTGAGATCCTTAGCAGCAAAATTCTTCACATTGAACCTCACATTGTAGTCACGAGGAAGAACCTTGCTGGAGAGCCTCATGATGCATCTACTAGCTTGACTTCAGTTGTTAGGCTAGAGGGGCTTGAGGATGTTACTCTCCACACATCCCACAGGGACATTTCAAATGCCTGAAATCTTTTACACATCTTGAATCATGTCAAAGGCCCTAAGAAAAGTTTGGGCCTTTGTACCAATAAGGAAGGTAGACCTCTTAATCATGTTGTCACTTTCAAATCTAGAGATGGGTACGAAAGGGATCTTATCAGGGTTGTATCTCATCTTCTTCAAGTAGGATGAGACCTTAACAATGTCATCATTCCTTGCCTTGGAATACCGAGGCTGTGGCATCCATCTACAAGATTGAGAGGATACATATATATATATTTGTTTACATCCCACTTGCAATAATTTGAGAAGGAAAATGATATGCAAACCCATTTTTTTTTAGACCCAATAATATGTAAAAGATATGATTGGCTAATGATTAGAGAAAACATAAAAAAGAGAGAGAGAGACGGAGTTGCCTTATTTATTTTAATAGATTGGCACATCATTAGATTTAAACAGAGACTCTAATTTTTTGGTCTGAATAACACTACTCATCTCATAAATACTATACTACCCTTCAAATAGAGGACCTAACCAAGTGTAATGGTGGGACGAATGATTAACAATGAATTCCCAAACATTCAAATATTCATGAAGTACTAAAAATGGAATCATCATCTTAAATTTACCATTAATGTTTCGTCATCATTTCAAATGCTAAAATAGATTTCAAAATTTAAAATAGGGGAAAATAGGATTTAGTGGGTGCAGGGAAAGTAAATTATTGGACAATGGGAGATTTTCTAAAATTACAAGACATGTGAGAAGATTGGTTTAATTTACAAAAGGGTAGGAATGATGCTTCCAAGCCCCAACTCCAACTTCTCTCACTCTCTTGTCTGGATTTATACCATAACCCTGCTCAATCTAGGCCCTGCCTTGTCATCTCCTTAATCAACCACCAAGATACGTTTTTTCTCAACAAATTATAAAGGAGGACTGGCCCAGTACTTGCTCACTCATTCCCTCTCAGGACTTTATCGTATTAAACAAACTGTCAATGGCTTAATATGCAACTACCTTAGAAAGTCTAAATCCATTTTCATCGTGAATCCTACCACTCGACAAATTGTTACCCTTCCTCCACGAGATCTATTTACTGATGATGCTAATTCTACTTGCGATCCAGATTTGTCATTTGGGTTTGATTCTTCTACCAAGCAATACAAAGTGTTGTTCATAAACTTGTACACATCGAGGTGTAGGGGGAGTGTTATGACTACTTAGATTACAAGTGTGAAATTTTCACTTTGGGCAGACATTCATGGAGAGATATTGATAGTCTTTATATACCTTGGCACTATGAATTTAGTATGGTGGTCGTTGTGTTAATGCAGCCATACACTGGAGAAATACAAGTTATTCTATACCAAAACCTTTTCCTCTTATGTATTCAGATGTCATAGTAACATTTGAACTGAAAAATGAGAGATTTCAAATGATTCCACTCCCTAGGGGACCTTCACGCATACTTTGTCTACGAGAACTTGGTGGCCATTTGGCAACATGTAGTGAATACACAGAAGATGGTTGGGAGGAGCTTTGGATTTTGCAGGACTATGAGACTTGGATTTGGGTCAAAAGAGATAATGATGCCTCCACTTGATTGGGTTCGAGAGGAAGATTTTATACTGTCGGAGCAATTCAGATAGGTGAAATACTTCTACAACCTTCACTAATCGGAATAGAAATTCTTTTAGAAAGATTAAAATCACAAGGTTTCCTAATTCAAAGTTCTTTATCAGTCATTGTAGTTTTGAAGAATTACATGTCACTAATTATGTCAAAAATTTGTTTTCCTTGAGTGACATTTGAAATTTGAATGAATTCCTTCACTCCCTTTATTTTTTCTTCTACATGTCGCGCCTTTTGGTCCCCCAATGCTCGGACCAGTAAGACGCTTGTTATTTGTGAAGAAGTTGACTATTTCAGATTTGTTGGAAGCTTTGTCGGTTCCGGTGGAGCGTGCTAGCGATATCATCAAAGAGATTCATGAGAGGTGCCACATAAACATTGGGACTCATGAATTCATCTTTTCACTGCACACGGTTGTGGGGTTTTGAGATGTAGTCATGCTGTCATAGGATATAAGCAGGATTCCCTTGATTCACTGGAGGGATTTCTTGTTTGAGTTTCCAGATTTGTTTACCGTGTGTTAGGTAGTTAGGGTTACGTATTACTGGGAGGACATAGCTGGTGAGGGTAGGTTGCATCTCATCGTTAGAGATGTCGATGATGATGCAAGCTAGGCATTGCAATTTGTAAAACATATATACATTTTTTCATTTCACTTGGGAATGATACATGCTCTCTTAATATAGTGGAAGTCCAATCACTCTCTCATTACTTTTTTTGAACAAGCAGTGTCTCATTACTTGAAACGAAGTCCTTGAAATTAAACACAGATTATAAATTGAAATTTTTAAACACAGATTATAAACACAATGTAAGTTAAAAATTTCAATTTATAATCAACTTGTTCAAAAAAACAATTTATAGAAAGTTAATATTCCAAGTAATACGAAGCTAGAAAACAAAATGAAAAAGTAGATATTGTTAGGGGTGTTTATGAGGCGGTTTGGTTCAAGTTAGCACTAAATTAGAATAAACTCAATCAAAACAAATCAAACCAATCTAATGTAGTTCGGATGAAAATCATAGTTCTATTATACTAAACAAACATAAACGAATCAATCAACAATACATTGTTAAAAACAAGTCTTGATGATGATTTAACATAACAAAAATAAAGAACAATGAGAGAGAGAGAGAGAGAAGGGGAAAGGGCTTGCTAGTGCAGGGGACGACATTGATGAGGTCCCGACTGGAGCTAGTGGGGTACGGGTGGGGCTAAGGTTAGGTAGGGTTAGGGTTAGAGAGGATAGGCATGGGGTAAAGATGGAATTTTATGTTAGGGTAAAATTGCAATAAAAAGGAAAGAAAAGAGGTGGGGTCCAAAGAACAAAGGTAGGGGGTAGATGGCAACAATTTGAGTTGACTGGATGAAGATAAGAAATGAATTCTAATGAGCCCTAACTTTGGTCTTGTGTATAAAACAATCAAATGCATTCAAGTCCCACCTTCTTAGTTTTCAAAAAAAAAAGAAAGAAAGAAAGAAAAAATATCAAGTGCACCTTAGTGTTTACAACAAACCAAATACATGAAGATACGTGAATATAAGTAGAATATTTCACAGTGTATATGGGTTTTGGTCCCAAGTTGGTTCGATGTAGCCATTGACCTAAATGAAGACCCAATCTAAGTCTATCGAGTTGATATTTTAAGATCAAAAACCAAACCAATGTATAGAAAAAGAAAAGAAAAAAACAAACAAACAAACAAACAAACCAAACCACAGAGGTGGTGTTGGGTTTTTGGGCTTTTTGGGTATTTTGTGCACTCCTAGAATACAACTATTTGTAAAGGGAGGTCAAATAATTCAAGTTTTGCTTGTTAACATTCAAAAAATTTCCTATCATTACATAATGTTATATTAAAAGAAATTACAAGTGTAATTATTTAATTTTGTCAAACTACGTGTGCTTGCTTTCAATGATGGCCACTTGTTAATAATATTTTTCCTCATTGTTCTGTGGTTAAGTCAATTATTTCGGAACTTGTAACTACTTGACTACAACTTAAAAAACAAAATAGTTCTTACCGAGCATTGAGGGACCAAAAGGCGCGATGAGCGGGCCAGCATTTGCTCCTGCCTCTAGAGAAAAGAAAAAAAGAAAGATTATGTTTAAAAAAAATATATATGTTTCTATCTAGTAAACCACAAGTTGTGAGGGGAGGTGCAATATTCATGTTTTGCTCGTCATTCAAAAATGTGTCATTGCATAATGTTAAATGGAAGGAAACTGTAGGTGTAATTATTTAATTTTGTAGATCTAGCTATCTCCACTTTCTTCCGATGATGGCTACTTCTGAAATAATATTTTCCACCATTTTTTGGTGGAAAAGGCAATTGTTAAAAAATACAACTTCAACCCGTTCATCATAACTTGAAACACATTGACTACAAATTATAAAATTTCAAATCTTACCGAAAGCTAGTGGATCAATCGGTATGTCCAGTAGGCCAGCACCATATCACGGACTGGGCGCTTAATATTATTAATAACTGACTTAACCACAGAACAATGAGCAAAAATATTATTAACAAGTGGGCATCATTGAAAACAAGCGTAGCTAGCTTGACAAAATTAAATAATTACACTTGTAATTTCTTTTCATATAACGCTTTGCGTTGACATGAATTTTTTTGAATGTCAACAAGCAAAACCTGAATTATTTGACCTAACCTCACAAATAGTTGTATACTAGATAGAAATTGATTATTTTTTCAACACAATCTCTTTCTGTTTTGTTTTGTTTTGTTTCGTTTCGTTTTGTCTTTTCTAGTGGCAGAGATAGATGGTGGCTTGCTCGGCCCAATTGGGACACTAGGATTCAGTATAAACTTGAAATTTTACAAGTTTTTTTGAATTATGGGTTACCAGTTCTTATGTTTTTGAATATGACAAGCAAAACTTGAATTATTTGACATCGCTCAAAAATAGCGGTTTACGGGACAGAAACCGTTTTTTTTTTAAACGCTATCTTCTGTTTTTTCCAATTGTAGGCATATATGCTGATCTGCGGGGCCCTACGATTGACGGTAAGAACTAAAATTGTCAGTTGTAGTGAACGGGTTGCGAGTTTCGATAAATGGCTTGAAGTTCTAATTTTTAATAATTGCGTTTCCGCACAAAAATGGCAGAAAATATTATTAAGAATAGAGCATTATGGGATGCAAGTGGAGATATTATATTGACAAAATTAAATAATTACACAACTATAATATCTGTTCATATAACATTATGCAATGACATGAATTTCTTTGAATGTCAAGTAGCAAAATATGAATTATCTGTCCTCCCTCATGAATAGGGCTTTGTAGAACATAAATTAATTATTTTTTCTGCACTATCTTTTTTTCCCTAATGGCAGGCGTATATCCTGGCCTACTCATTTCACCTATTAGCCCACCAGAGCTAGGTATGAACTGGAATTTTTTAAGTTGTAGTCAATGGGTTGCAAGTTTGGATCAATGGGTTGAAGTTATAATTTTTAATAATTGACTTACCATACAAAAATGGAGGAAAATGTTATTAAGAATAGGATATTATGTGAAGGAAACGAAGATACATACAATCTCAAAATTAAATAATCTCACTGCCGTAAATTCTTTTCATGTAACGTTATGCAATGACATGAATTTCTTTGAACGTCAACAAACAAAACTTGAATTATTTGACCTCCCTTTACAAATAATTGTATACTGGGTTAAAACTGATTATTTTTCAACACTATCTTCTTTTCTTTTCTATTTTTTCCCTACCCAATAGCGTGCGTAGATTTTGGCCTGCTCGATGCTCCAAATAATCCACCAGCATTCGGTAATCGCTAAAATTGAATAAGTTGTAGTCATTTGACTACAAGTTTTGATAATTAAATTGAATTTTACTTTATAAAAATTGCTGAAAAAGTTATGAAGAATTGGGCATTATCAGAAGCAAGTGAAGACACCAGGTTTGACAAAATCGAATAATTGCACAACTAATCTCATTTTTTGTAAGATTATGCAATGACAAAAATATTTTCTGAATGTTATCAAGCAAAACTTGAATTATTTGACCTCTCCTCAGAACAAAGACTTTACTAGATAAGAAATTGATTTTTCATTTTTAACACTATCTTTTTTTTACAACGGCAAAAGCTGGTGCTGGCCTACCGAACAAACTGATTGATCCACCAGCTTTCGGTAAGATTTGAAAATTTTATGAGTTGTAGTCAATGGGTTTCAAGTTACTACGAACAGGTTGAAGTTGTATTTTTTTAACAATTGCCTTTTCCACAAGAAAATGGTGGAAAATATTATTTCAAAAGTAGTCATCATCAGAAGAAAGCAGAGATAGCTAGATCTACAAAATTAAATAATTACGCCTATAATTTCGTTTCATATAACATTATGCAATGACACAAATATTTTTGAATGACGAACAAAACATGAATTATTTCACCTCCCCTCGCAACTTGTGATTTACTAGATGGAAACAATTTTTTTTTTTCCCCCCTAACTGAATCTTTCTTTTCTCTAGAGCAGGCGCAAATGCTGGCCCGCTCGTCGCGCCTGCCTTTAGAGAAATATTATTAATAATTGATTTAACCACAGAAAATTGAGGAAAAATATTATTAAAAAGTGGGCATCATTGAAAGCAAACACAACTAGTTTGACAAAATTAAATAATTACACTTGTAATTTCTTTTCATATAATGCTACTCGTTGACATAAAATTTTTTGAATGTCAACAAGAAAAAATTGAATTATTTGACCTCCCCTCGCAAATAGTTGTATACTGGGTAGAAATTGATTATTTTTTCAACACAATCTCTTTTTGTTTCATTTTGTTTTGTTTTTTCCAATGGCAGAGATAGATCGTGGCTTGCTCGGCCCGATTGGGCCACTAGGATTCGGTATAGACTTGAAATTTTACAAGCTTTTTTGAATTATGGGTTACAAGTTCTTATGTTTTTTAATATGACAAGCAAGACTTAAATTATCTAACATCGCTCAAAAATAGTGGTTTACGAGACAGAAACTAATTTTTTTTCAAATGCTGTCTTCTGTTTTTTCCAATTTTAGGCATATATGCAGATCTGCTCCGC
The DNA here is from genome assembly GCA_025200525.1 of Camellia lanceoleosa. Classification (NCBI taxonomy): domain Eukaryota; kingdom Viridiplantae; phylum Streptophyta; class Magnoliopsida; order Ericales; family Theaceae; genus Camellia; species Camellia lanceoleosa. The sequence goes on along the minus strand of CM045762.1, from coordinate 102,547,914 downwards.
CCTCCGATTGACGGTAAGAACTGAAATTTTATCTGTTGTAGTGAACGGGTTGCGAGTTTTGATAAATGGATTGAAGTTCTAATTTTTAATAATAGCATTTCCGCACAAAAATGGCAAAAAATATTATTAAGAATAGGGCATTATGGGATGCAAGTGAAGATACTATCTTGACAAAATTAAATAATTACACAGCTGTAATATCTGTTCATATAACATTATGCAATGACATGAATTTCTTTGAATGTCAAGTAGCAAAAAATTAATTATCTGTCCTCCCCTCATTAATAGTGCTTTGTAGAACGTAAACTGATTATTTTTTCTGCACTATCTTTTTTTTTCCGTAATGGTAGGCGTATATCCTGGCCTGCTCGTTGCATCTATTAGCCCACCAGAGCTTGGTGTGAACTGAAATTTTTTAAGTTGTAGTGAATGGGTTGCAAGTTTGAATCAATGGGTTGAAGTTATAACTTTTAATAATTGACTTACCATACAAAAATGTGGAAAACTGTTATTAAGATTAGGGTATTATGTGAAGGAAATGGAGATATATAGAACCTCAAAATTAAATAATTTCACCGCTTTAAATTCTTTTCATGCAACGCTATGCAATGACAAGAATTTTTTTGAACGTCAAGAAACCAAACTTGAATTATTTGACCTCCCCTTACAAATAGTTGTATACTGGGTAGAAACTGATTATTTTTTCAATGCTATCTTCTTTTCTTTTCTTTTTTTCCCTTCCACATGGCATGCGTGGATTTGGCCTGCTCGATGTGCCAAATAATCCACCAGCATTCGGTAATGACTGAAATTTAATAAGTAGTAGTCATTTGGTTACAAGTTTTGATCATTAAGTTGGATTTTACTTTATAAAAATTGTCGAAAAAGTTACGAAGAATTGACATTATCGGAAGCAAGTGAAGACACCAGGTTTGCCAAAATCGAATAATTGCACATCCAATCTCATTTTTTGTAAGATTATGCAACGACAAAAATATTTTTTGAATGTTATTAAGAAAAACTTGAATTATTTGACCTCCTCAGAACAAGTTCTTTACTGTATAAGAAATTGATTTTTTTTTTTAACACTACCTTTTTTTACAATGGCAGGAGCTGATTGTCACGAACTAAGCGCTTGTCATCCTCTTGAGAAGTTGGCTGCACGAGTAGTACTACGTACCCTTGTACATTATGCCCAAGGACCAACCCAGGAGATGCGATAGGGATCTATCCTGCCTGCCTTGCTGCTCACAAACTAATGCGCTTGCAAGGTGTTTGGTATAGAACTCGCATCCCCAATAAGTCGGTACGTAACAACCAGCTCATAAGAAAAGATAGGGCTAGAAAAAAAATCAATTTCTTATACAATAAAGAGCTTGCACTGAGGAGAGGTCAAATAATTCAAGTTTTGCTTGATAACATTCAAAAAATATTTTCATTGTATACTCTTACAAAAAATAAGATTAGATGTTCAATAATTTGATTTTGTCAAACCTGGTATCTCCACTTGCTTCCAATAATGCCCAAATCTTCATAATTTTTTCGCCAACTTTTATAAAGTAGAACTCCAACTTAATGATCAAAACTTGTAACCAAATGACTACAACTTATTAAATTTCAACCATCACCGAATGCTGGTGGATCATTTGGCGCATTGAGCAGGCCAAAATCTACGCATGCCATTAGGAAAGCGAAAAAAAGAAAAGAAAAGAAAAGAAGATAGTGTTGAAAAAATAATTAGTTTCTACCCAGTATACAAATATTTGTAAGGGGAGGTCAAATAAGTCAAGTTTTGTTTCTTGACGCTAAAAAATATTCATGTCATTGCATAGCGTTACATGAAAAGAATTTAAGGCGATGAAATTATTTAATTTTGAGATTCTATGTAGCTCAGTTTCCTTCACATAATACCCTATTCTTAATAACAATTTTCCACATTTTTGTATGGTAAGTCAATTATTAAAAATTATAACTTCAACCCATTGATCCAAACTTGCAACCCATTAACTACAATTTAAAAAATTCCAGTTCACACCAAGCTTTGGTGGGCTAATAGGTGCAACGAGCAAGCCAGGATATACGCCTACCATTACAGGAAAAAAAAAAAGATAGTGCAGAAAAAATAATCAGTTTACGTTCTACAAAGCACTATTCATGAGGGGAGGATAGATAATTCATCTTTTGCTACTTGACATTCAAAGAAATTCATGTCATTGCATAATGTTATATGAACAGTTATTACAGCTGTGTAATTATTTAATTTTGTCAATATAGTATCTCCACTTGCATCCCATAATGCCTATTCTTAATAATATTTTTTGTCATTTTTGTGCGGCAATGCAATTATTAAAATTTAGAACTTCAACCCATCTATCAAAACTCACAACCCATTCACTACAACTAACAAAATTTCAATTCTTACCGTCAATCGGAGGGCTGAGGAGATCAACACATATGCCTTCAATTGGAAAAAACAAAAGACAGCGTTTAAAAAAAAAAACCAGTTTCTATCCCGTAAATCACTAATTTTGAGTGATGTCAGATAATTCAAGTTTTGCTTGTCATATTAAAAAACATAAGAACATGTAACCCATAATTCAAAAAAACTTGTAAAATTTTAGGTCTATACCGAATCCTTGTGGCCCAATCGGGCAAAGCAAGCCACCATCTATCTCTACCACTGGGAAAAACAAAACGAAATAAAACGAAACAAAACGAGATTGTGTTGAAAAAATAATCAATTTCTACCCAATACACAACTATTTATAAGGGGGGTCAAATAATTCAAGTTCTCTTGTTGACATTCAAAAAAATCCATGTTAACGCGTAGCGTTATATGAAAAGAAATTACAAGTGTAATTATTTAATTTTTTCAAACTAGCTGTACTTGTTTTTAATGATGCCCGCTTGTTAATAATATTTTTCCTCATTGTTCTGTGGTTAAGTCAATTATTAATAATATTTCTCTAGAGGCAGGCGCAACGAGCAGGCCAACATTTGCGCCTGCCTCCAGAGAAAAGAAAACAAGAAAGATTCAGTGAGAAAGAAAAAAAAATCTGTATCCATCTAGTAAACCACAAGTTGTGAGGAGAGGTGCAATAATTCATGTTTTGCTCGTCATTCAAAAATAATTGATGGAACAACAAATACAAGGAAGATTAAACATTGAGAAACGCTAGGAAAAGCTCAAAAATGTTGCATAACATTAAGGTACAAGTTAATAACATGAGAATGTGAGGCACTACAATTTAACGTATGAGATGAGAGAAGTGGTCAATCTAATCAGCTATTTGCAAAGATTAATGACTAATTTGTTCTAGTCAATTGGTGCTATTGTACAAGGACCACTTGAAAGAATGTTTATTAGGGTAGTAAGAAAACCTGAAGCCTTAAATAAAGCAACTTGAGAGAATCTTTTTGGGTTAATTTCACTTTACTCCCATGTGGTTTGCCTTGAAAACACATACACTGCTTGAACTTCAAAAGCAACACTAAAACCCTGTGTTCATGACTAAAAAGAGAAATAATCATTTTTTTCAATGCATTTTAACAGAGAGAGTAATGCACGCACACTTAGAAATTGACTGAATGATTGGACAGCAATTTTTCCACCATATTGAATAAATAAAAGGACAATATTGCCCTTGTTATACCAGGCCACGGAGTTGCAGCATCACTGTCTGCAACTTTTTCTTCATTATAATTTAAGCATATAGTTGTGATGAGGACGAAAATGGCAATTACAATGTGCATATTACAAAGGAGTAGTATCGAGCAATGACTGGAAAACACATTCAGAAGAACAAGAAGAGGCTCAATGATTCATTTGCAAGTCCTAAAACTACCCGAATTGGGATGCCAGTCCTAAAAATTAGTTCCAAGTCAAAATTGGGAAATGAGCTTCAAGGTGGGTAACATAAAATCGAATCAACACCAGATCTTCTCAATGATGTCAGCCCTCAAAATCTGAGAAATCATCATGAAGTAGATTTTGCTTTGGAATATGACATTGGCGGGTTTTCTTTTTTCTTAAAAACTAGTACAAGTGCAAATCTGTTTCATTGACATTTGAACTTTGAAATGACATTTTTTCTTTATTCAAATTTGGAAAACATTTTGTAGATCGATTTATGAACCTAATTACTTGGATTTTGGGCACAGCATCACTCATAGGATAATCAAAGCTTATGAAAAGCTAGCGGTATTGTTGACCTTGCCTGTTACCCAAAGGGTTCCCTTGATTTGAGGTCATTGGCTGCAATGATGGCTAATGAGAAGAGGTTTGGGCCTAGAAGCCGGGAAGGGTGGGTAAGTGTAGGCCGCAAAATCTTTGTCATATTTGTAGCTTTGTTTTTGAAGTTTACTGGTGCTTTTTCTTTTCCAAGTGAAAAGGAAGGTGAGTAGATCACTTAAATTGATGAGGGGTGCTGCAATTCGTACAAGGAAACTGGCCAAAGACATGTTGTCATGGAAGAGTGTCAATAAGAAGATAGTATTCTTCTTTTCTTTTCTTTTTTTCCATCATTAAACTGTTTGAATGAACTTTGTTGTTAAAAGGATTTTACAACATAGATCTTGCAATGCAAACAAGAAAATTTATTTGTAATTTCAGTATAGATTAAATAAGCTCTCGGACAAACTTGGACTGGTTCTGCCATAAAGGAAAAAATATACCCGGGGGGGGTGGGGTGGGGTGGGGTGTGGGGGGGGGGCGGTTCTTTTCTAGTTGGTGCACCTGCTTCTATCTTGAACCACTGGACTGATGAAAGCTCTTCCTCATTGGGGTGACCACCTATGTTTTGCCAATTTGTATATGTTCAATAGACTTAAATTCATGTAGGTAATTTAATCTTTTTACAGACCCTCCAACAAACTACATTGGTTTAGTTCCAATAAAATGTGAAAAGGCTTGTATGTATGGGATAAAAATCGCAAGCATTGGGTGTACTTGCCTACAAATGAGATGGCCAATCCACATGTTTAACAAACCAATCGAAAACTCAGTGTATACTCCATTCATGAATCTATCAAACATCCTACTATCCCTAGATTCTGCTTAAATACATAAATGCATCATACAATTTATTTTTATTTTTTTTAAAAAAACAAATTCACCAAAAACAACAGCAACAATCAATTTCAAAAAAAAATATTAGTAATCTCAAACAAATTTCAACAAATCTCAACCAAACAACAACAATCTCAAGCAATCTCAAGCAAAGTTTCCAAAATCTAAAGTAAATTTTAAACAAGAAATATCTGTATTTCAATATGCTTACGAGTTTGAGTTTGTGATATGCTATCTACAAATAGGGCTGCGATCTGCGAGGAGGGTTGGTGATCTTTGATCTCGTCGACTGATGTTCACCGAAGAGGGGTTTGTGATGTTAGATCCTCGTCAACTGATGTTCACCGGAGAGAGATGAAAGAGATAGAGAGAAAGAGGGGGGTAGGATGTCGACTGTGAGAGACCGATCGACAACGAAAAGAGAGAAAGTGATGGAGATCGGCGACGAGAAGAGACCCCTGCTAATAGTCCCTTGCTCATCGAAGAGAACAATGGAGAGAGAGAGAGAGACTCTCACAGTCGCTGATGAGAGAGAGTGAGGGGGTCGGTGATGAGAAGGTTCTAGATTGGGAGAGCACAAATTAGGGGTGAGCATGGTCCGGATTGGTCCGGATTGGAATAAAACCAGGACCAATCCGTCATCTACTGTTCCTGAAAAATTGGAACCAATCCAATCCGTTTAAATCGTAGAACCAATCCGAACCAATCCGTCTAAATACGGATTGGATCGGTTTAGGACCACGGATTCACATATTAAATAACAAAAAAATATATATAACATTTTAACCATACACAGCAAAGACATTACAAAGAGCCAAACACAGCAACATTTCTAGCAAGCTAAACACAACATAGCCATACACAGCAACATGACCCACAAATCTGACAAACATATTGTTGGGCTTTAAGAAGTTTATAAATTTCAATAACTCTAATGCCTAATAATTAACTAAAATTCATTTTCCTATTTATATCCTCAACCCTACAAATAATTCTGAAACAAAACATAGTTTTTCAATATTTTGAACATATAATTCTCCAAATATGTATGTCATTATCAACATAACTTCCATAGATTTTTTACAGAGAAGGGGAAGCACTGAATCATAAATATTATCAGCCACTGGATAACATAAATAATTTTGCATAACAGAAGGGGAAGCACTGAAACCTAAATCGAGCTATTATGTATATCAGATGAACAATCATTTGCATAATGTATATCAGAATGAGTTAACCTCAATTGTGTCGAGCTATTATGTATATCAGAATGAGTTTACCTCAATTGTTTGGACCAAATATATATAAATAAATAAATAAATAAAAAATGGATCCAACTATGCCTAATACAACCACTGACCTAATACAACCACTGACCTTGGTGGTTGTGTGATTACGAAGAACAAACAACAAATTATATAATACAAAGCACAAAATCAAAGGAAAGAGAGAGAGAGAGAGAGAGCTCACCGAGATGGATAATCTGAGATGGAGAAGAACTTCGTCTGAGATGGATCTGAGATGGAGAAGAAAAACAGGGTCAGACTGAGTTCACCGAGAGCGAGAGAGAGAGAGAGAGAGACAGACAGAGAGAGAGAGAGAGAGAGCTCACCGAGATGGATGATCTGAGATGGAGAAGAACTTCGTCTGAAATGGATCTGAGATGGAGAAGAAGAAAAACAGAGTGACTGAGTTCACCGAGAGAGAGAGAGAGAGCTCACCGAGATGGAGGAGAAGAACTTCGTCTGAGAGAGAGCAGCGCTGACAGATGAGAGTGTGAGAGAGAGACTGGGGCGGCTAGGGTTAGGTTTAGTAATTTATATGACACGAGAAATTATCTTATGTGGGAGGGTACATAGTATAAATGTAGACTAAATCTATACGGTCCGGATCGATTTCAATCCGGAACCGATACGTGACCTACGGATTTGTAAATTTTCAATTCGGAACCGAACCACGGATTCAAAAAATAATCCAAACCTATCGGATTGGACTGGACCGGATCGGATTACGGATTATACGGATTCCTTGCTCAGCCCTAGCACAAATGAGAGAGAGATGAGAGAATGAAAAGGATGGAAAGAAAGAGTCCAGTGGCCTAATGATCCCAGAAAAAAAAAATGAAGTAATTATTTTATTTTATTTTTAGTTGAACACCATTAAATCCAAAGATTAATTTTATGAACTGATTAGTTGTTAGGCCCGTTTTTTTTTGGTTATATGGAGGGAGATTGAAATTCATAGTGAGGTAAAATCTACTAATATCATATTTATTTTGAGAGATGGAGAAGGGATTTGTAATCCCGTCCGGACTACGAATTCTCTTGGGGAGGGGATTAGGATAGACTTGTAAGACTTGGTATTAGAAAATTAATCCGACGGACTATAAATTTTTATATTTTTTTTTTCACATGTCGGACATTTTTTTTTTTGAACAATAATATTTAATTTTTTATATTTTTTGTTAAGTAAAAATCATTATTTTTTATTTTATTTTTTTTGAATTTTTTTTTATTTTTAAAATTTTTTTTACATGTTGGACATTTTTTTAAAAACATTAATGTTTAAAGTTTTTTTATTTGTTTTATTATTTTCTATTTTTTTATATAAAAATAATTTAACAATCCCCACACTAACAACTATCATCAAAACAAATACAATTTTACTTAATCCCCTCACTATCAATCTCTTCCATTCTACCTCTGAAAACAAACGGAGCCTTAGAGTTTTCTTGTAAATCCAATAGTCCTATTATAAGTGAAATTACCTTAATGGATAGGGTATATACACGCTGCGGAGACGAATAAGGGGTGAATAAGGGATTTCGCATGTATGTGAATTTACACATTTATACCAAGTTCAATATAGACTTTAACTGATTTCCCTCCTTCGCGATTGAATCCCACAATATCTGGCATGGAAAGATTCTGCTTTTGAATGTTGATTTCTTGGTTATGTAATATGCAATTGTGATTCAATGTTCTGCATTTCCATTTACAGACGGCAAATTGAATCGCTCATGTGACAAAAAACCCTACATCATTAGAAGAAGGGTTTGGGTCGTGATTTGCATAGGACATTCGAATCGACGGTGTTGGCACCCTGTTCTTAGCGTATGACAATGAGACGGCCAGGTTAGTGAAGTTATTTTGACATGCAAGCGTGTATGTTTGGGTTTGGTAGCATACAGTGATAGTTGTAATGTTGGGGTTTGGTAGGGTACGATGCGGGGTTTGGTACATGTCAGCTTAATGTTTGTTGTTTTTGAATGCATGAGTGGTTTGTGTGTGTTATTTGCGAAATTGTGCTATGTAATTTCTCAGGGTTACTGGTCGATGCAGTATGTTTTTGTCAGTGTGATGTTGTATTACATTGATTCATGTGGTGTTCTGTGCTCTGTTTGTGGTTGGGTGGCATGTTGTGGTGTTGGGTGTATTGTGTTAATGTGTTGAGTATGCTACTCAGATATGTAATGTAAACCATGTGTGGTAACTAATTTAGGAGAGTTGTGATCATTAATGTTTTTTGTTTGTGGTAGATGAATATGATTTTCATACACGACATTAACACCGTAGTTGATTGGTTCGTTGCGTTCTGTGTGACTCAGGGTTAATTAACAAAGTGTTTGCGTTAAGGTAACCATGAATTAACAGAGCGTGTGTCGTCGTTAGGTATAAGATTCTGTTTGCAAACCCAAATGGGGGAGAAGGGGTGTCGTGCGATGTTGTGTTGCATGTTGTGTATGGTTTGTGTTATAAAACGATGGGGTGTTGGGAGCTCGCAAGTCATTAAAAGCGTTTGCACGTTGCACATTTTAATTACATACACATGAATTGTGGCAAAAAATATTTTAATAAATCTGTTACGAACAAAATGTGGTTTAATCATTGCTGAACAATTGTTGTGTGAGATAAATAAGTGAATGTGACAATCAAATGGCTAGTTTGGGATATCAGGTGTGTGTGTGATTTGCAATTTGGGATCTATGTTTTGAGGGGGGTATTTGGCGGACGAAGAACATACAGGACGGAGGACATGGGATTCGAATGTCTTATGATTATCATTATTACAATCCACCTTGAACTTGTTGTAACTAGGTATGTCAAACAACATGTACACCAAACCCGGAAACAACTCATTAAACTTCCCACAAATAACATCAACAATCTCTTCAAATGTAGAGGCCTGATGCAACCGAACAACGGCATTGGTTTGGCCATACAAGCATAACAACAAAACCGCAGCATCGACACCTACACATCACTGAAACACATATCAATCACACCTTGAATACATAACGCATTACGGTAATGTATATTTATGTAAACCATTCACCATCACATTTAACTTGGTAAAATAAATAAATAAATAAGCAAACAGTTACAGAAAACCAATCCGATGCACATGTAAAACATCTACAAACGACAAACAAATAGACAATTTCCTCAAACCAACATTATTGACAGATAGGAGCACATGGAATTAACACCCAAACAACAAAAGCAATTACCAACATTAACATACAAACAAATGTGACAACCCCGATTACAACAAACAAAACCCACAGAATTGATGAAATTAAAAAAAAAATCACATAAACGAACAAACCTTGTGTCATTGTGGCAAAACCCATCGAGTATAATAGAATACTAGGTACCAACACACTAAAACATCCCCCTTTATGCACTCCAGGAAATGTGAAAATTCGTAAAATGGCGAAATACACACCAATAACAACTCAATACAACAGCAAACGTGTCCCCAAGAAAACACGCGTGATACCCTCCACCAAATCTGACACAGAATGCTAACTTCCACGCCTAAAGCCCCAAAATCCACTCGCCCACCAATCTGTTCGAAAAATACATCATACAAAAGGGCATTCCAGTAAACCAACAACCCTTTCCAAAATCAACCGGGACCAATCAATCCATTAAAAAACTCTTAGAACTAAATGGATCAACAATCCTACATATAGGATTTATGGGTAAATTTTTCTTATTTTTTTCAAACAATAATCCCAAGGGATTTTTATTTTTCAATATGGAGTGAATTATATATATATAGGCCTCGTTTGGGAAGCGACCGGTTTAGCCAAAAAGTCAAAAAGTTACTAAAAAAATCAAAAAGCCAATAACTCATACCAAAAAGTCAAAGATTCCCTTTTCTCTCTACTTTTTGCACATCTTTTCATAAAAAGTCAAAAAGTCATCCAATGCATACTAGTTTTTTTACATTACATTTTAGTCAAAAAGCCAAAAAATTACTAAAAAAACATGTTCCCAAACGAGGCTATATATATATTTAATTTTAATTTTTTTTATATTTAGGTATAGTATAAATATTTAATTTTTTATTAAAAAAAATTTAAAAGTCAAAAAAAAAAAAAAAACTTAAAAATTTGGTTGGGATTGTATCAAAATAGCATTGCATCGTATTTGTCTAGACAAGAAAAATGTAAATATTTAATTTTTTTTCTCATTTAAAAATAAGCATTTATTGACAAAAATAAATTTTGTCACCTATTATTTTTACTTTTTATTATACGTGACAAAATTTTATAATTTATCACGGATTGTTCTTATTTAGTGACGAAATTTATTTTCTTCACTACTTTTTGTCACCATAGATTACTTAGAGAGCTAATTAATTTGTGTTTTGTTTTGAGAGAGAGAGAAAGAGAGGAGGAAAACTGATAAACTAAAAAATGGGGGGAAAGTTAACAGTCTATTTTTTTCATTACCGCCCAATATATCGAAAATTTTCCATTCAAAATTAGTGACAACATAATTTCCTCACTAAAAAATCTCAAGATATTAAAAATTATTAGTGACAAAAATATATTTCTCACCAAATGGTCTTAAAATATTTAAAATCAAGTTTCTAAAAAAATATATATATAAAAAATTATTGGTGACGAAAATATATTCCTCACTAATAATTTTATAATTGGTGACAAAAAATTTTCTCACCAAAAGTCTCAAAATTTTGGTGCCACCAAAAAAAATTAACGGGAAAATCTTCGATGACGAAATTTAATTTTTCCTCACCTAAAAAGAAGTATTTGTTGATAAAAATAAATTTCATCACCTATTATTTTTATTTTTTTATTATATGTGACAAAATTTTATAATTCATCACGGATTATTCTAATTTAGTGACAAAATTTATTACCTTCACTACTTTTCGTCACCATAGGTTACTTTTGTTGTATAGAATTTTTCCGAAGGGAGTTTACAATACTTACACCTCACTTACTCTCTCTCTCTCTCTCTCTCTCTCTCTCTCTCTCTCTATAGCACTCTCACTCAAACATACACTCTGTGTTTTGCTATTTCTGATGAACTAACTCAGCTCACCTCTTCCCATTTTATATACAAACGAGAGGGAACAAAGTCAACAAAGAAGTTAATGGGTTGGCTGCCACCTACCATCTTCCCTCCAACTTCTTGTCTTGGAAAGCCAACCTCCAACTACCCATTTAGGTGGGCTGGAGTTAACAACAAGTGGTGATATGTTTCGGTAACAAATGAAATACAAAATCAAACATGTCTGATAGTTTGAAATTTAAATTCCAATTTCTTGTTTGTAATGGGCTAAAATAACTCTTAAAATAGTTAACAAAATAAAACACTCATTACATTACTCTTTTTATATTTTTATACATGTTTTTATTATTCCCAAACGATACCATGTAATAAATAAATAAATAAATCGGAGCTATATCTAAGTCATAGTTTGAATAGTTTTTATTTTTATAATCTGTAACTTGAGAAGTTAACTACATACAAGAATTAATTGTTCTCAGAGAAATACTTTTTAGTGCCTTTTCCATTACGTCGTCTTTTTTTACTCACTTGATTTCGGTGAACACAGGCCAATTCCATTGATGTGTCCCGATTGTTAAATCATAAAAGAGTGAAAGGATGTGAAACAAGTGAAAATCTTAAAATTCAAGGAAAATGAACAAATCGTACTATTACTTACCATGAAATGTTGGTAAATTCAAATTTGTTCCTTCAGAATCCATACCTATCAAAAATTATATCCGTTTCCTTCACATAAGACCCTATTCTTAATAACATTTTTCCACATTTTTGTATGGCAAGTCAATTATTAAAAATTATAACTTCAACCCATTGATCAAACATTGCAACCCATTGACAACAACTTAAAAAATTACAGTTCATACCAAGCTCTGGCGGGCTAATAGGTGCAACGGGGAGACCAGGATATACGCCTGCAATCAGGAAAAAAAAGATAGTGCAGAAAAAATAATCAGTTTATGTTCTGCAAAGCACTATTCACGAGGGGAGGACAGATAATTCATCTTTTGCTACTTGACATTCAAATAAATTCATGTAATTGCATTATGTTATATGAACAGATATTACAGTTGTGAAATTATTAAATTTTTCTCAATATAGTATCTTCACTTGCATCCCATAATGCCCTATTCTTAATAATATTTTTTGCCATTTTTGTGCAGAAATTCTATTATTAAAAATTAAAACTTCCACCTATTTATCAAAACTCACAACCCATTCACTACAACTGACAAAATTTCAGTTCTTACCGTCAATCAAAGGGCCAAGCAGATCAGCATATATGCCAACAATTTGGAAAAACAAAAGACAGCATTCAACAAAAAAATCAGTTGCTGTCCTGTAAACCACTATTTTTGAGGGATGTCAGATAATTCAAGTTTTGCTTGTCATATTCAGAAACATTAGAACTTGTAACCCATAATTCAAAAAAACTCGTGAAACTTCAAGTCTATACCGAACACTAGTGGCCCAATCGGGCCGAACAAGCCACCATCTTTCTTTGCCACTAGAAAAAACAAAACGAAACAAAAAGAGATTGTGCTGAAAAAATAATCAATTTCTACTCTGTACACAACTATTTGTGAGGGGAGGTCAAATAATTCAAGTTTTGCTTGTTGACATTCAAAAAAATTCATGTCAACGCGTAGCGTTAGATGAAAAGAAATTACAAGTGTAATTATTTAATTTTGTCAAACTATTTCAATGATGCCCACTTGTTAATAATATTTTTACTCATTGTTCTGTGGTTAAGTCAATTATTAATAATATTTCTCTAGAGGCAGGCACGACGAGCGGGCCAACATTTGCGCCTGCCTCTAGATAAAAAATAAAAAATAAAAAGATTTAGTTAGAAAGAAAAAAAAAATCTGTTTCCGTCTAGTAAACCACAAGTTGTGAGGAGAGGTGCGAAAATTCATGTTTTGCTCGTTATTCAAAAATATTTGTGTCATTGCATGATGTTATATGGAACAAAATTATAGATGTAATTATTTAATTTTGTAGATCTAGCTAACTCCGCTTTCTTCCGATGATGGCTACTTCTGAAATAATATTTTTCACCATTTTGTTGTGGAAAAGGCAATTGTTAAAAAATACAACTTCAACCTATTCGTCATAACTTGAAACCCATTGCTTAGAAAATTTCCAAATCTTACGGAAAGCTAGTGTATCAATTGGTACATCCGGTAGGCCAACACCAGCTCCTGCCATTGTAAAAAAAAGATAGTGTGAAAAAAAAAAAAAAAAATCAATTTCTTATCTAATAACGACCTTGTTCTGAGGAGAGTTCAAATAATTCAAGTTTTGCTTGATAACATTCAAAAAATATTTTTGTCGCTGCATAATCTTACAAAAAGTGAGATTAGAGGTGCAATTATTCGATTATGTCAAACTTGGTGTCTCCACTTGCTTTCGATAATGCCCAATTCTTCATAATTTTTTCGGCAATTTCTATAAAGTAAAATCCAATTTAATGATCAAAACTTGTAACCAAATGACTACAACTTATTAAATTTCAGCCATTACCGAATCCTGGTGGATCATTTGGCGCATCGACTAGGCCAAAATCTACGCATGCCATTGGAAAGGGAAAAAAAGAAAGGAAAAGAAGATAGTGCTGAAAAAATAATAAGTTTCTACCCAGTATACAACTTTTTGTAAGGAGAGGTCAAATAATTCAGGTTTTGTTTCCTGACTTCCTGACGTTCAAAAAAATTCATGTCATTGCATAACGTTACATGAAAAGAATTTACGGCGGTGAGATTATTTAATTTTGAGATTCTATATATCTCCGTTTTCTTCACATAATACCCTACGCTTAATAACATTTTTCCTCATTTTTGTATGGTAAGTCAATTATTAAAAATTATAACTTCAACCCATTGATCAAAACTGGTAACCCATTGACTACAACTTAAAAAATTCCAATTCATACCTAGCTCTGGTTGGCTAATAGGTGCAACAAGCAGGCCAGGATATACGCCTGCCATTAGGGAAAAAAAGATAGTGCAGAAAAAATAATCAGTTTATGTTCTACAAAGCACTATTCATCAGAGGAGGACAGATAATTCATCTTTTGCTACTTGACATTCAAAGAAATTCATGTCGTTATATAATGTTATATGAACAGATATTACAGCTATGTAATTATTTAATTTTGTCAATATAGTATCTCTACTTGTATCCCATAATGCCCCATTCTTAAAAATATTTTTTGCCATTTTTGTACGGAAATGCAATTATTAAAAATTATAACTTCAACCTATTTATCAAAACTCGCAACCCATTCACTACAATTGACAAATTTTAGTTCTTACCGTCAATCGGAGGGCCAAGCAGACCAGCATGTATGCCTACAATTGGAAAAAACAAAACACAATGTTCAAAAAAAAAATCAATTTCTGTCCTGTGCACCACTACTATTGAGCGATGTCAGATAATTCAAGTTTTGCTTGTCATATTCAAAAATATAACTTGTAACCCATAATTCAATAAAACTTGTAAAATTCCAAGTCTATACCGAATCCTAGTGGCCCAATCGGGCCGAGCAAGCCACCGTCTATCTCTGCCACTGGAAAAAACAAAATGAAACAAAAAGAGATTGTGTTGAAAAAATAATCAATTTCTACTCAGTACACAACAATTTGTGAGGGGAGATCAAATAATTCAATTTCGCTTGTTGACATTCAAAAAAAATCATGTCAACGTGTAGCGTTATATGAAAATAAATTACAAGTGTAATTATTTAATTTTGTCATACTAGCTGCACTTGCTTTCAATGATGCCCCTTATTAATAATATTTTTCTTCATTGTTCTGTGGTTTAGTCGATTATTAAAAATTACCACTTCATCCCATTGATTAAAACTTGTAACCAATTGACTACAACTGGAAAAAAAATTCATTTCTTACCGAGAACTGGGAGACCAACAGGCGCAACAATTGGGCCAGCTTCTGCACCTGCCTCCGGAGAAAAGAAATCAGTTTCCATCTAGTAAACCACAAGTTGTGAGGGGAGGTGTGATAATTCATGTTTTGATCGACATTCAAAAACATTTGTGGCATTGCATAATGTTATATGGAAGGAAATTATAGGTGCAATTATTTAATTTTGTCAATCTAGCTATCTATGCTTTCTTCCGATGATGGCTACTTCAGAAATAATATTTTCCACCATTTTCTTGTGGAAAAGGCAATTGTTAAAAAATACAACTTCAACCTGTTCGTAATAACTTGAAACCCATTGACTACAACTCATAAAATTTTCAAATCTTACCGAAAGCTTGTCGACCAATGGGTATGTCCGGTAGGCCAACACCAGCTCCTGCCATTGTAAAAAAAAGATAGTGTTAAAAAAAAAAAATCAATTTCTTATCCAGCAAAGTCCTTGTTCTGAGGAGAGGTCAAATAATTCAAGTTTTCAATGATAACATTCAAAAAATATTTTTGCCACTGCATAATCTCACAAAAAATAAGATTAGATGTGCAATTATTCGATTTTGTCACACCTGGAGCCTCCACTTGCTTCCGATAATGCCCAATTCTTAATAATTTTTTCGGCAATTTTTTTAAAGTAGAACTCCAACTTAATGATCAAAACTTGTAACCAAATAACTACAACTTATTAAATTTCAATCATTACCGAATGCTGATGGATCATTTGGCGCATCGAGCAGGCCAAAATCTACGCATGCCATTGGGAAGGGGGAAAAAATAATGTTGAAAAAATAATCAGTTTCTACCCAGTATACAACTATTTGTAAGGGGATGTCAAATAATTCAAGTTTTGTTTGTTGACATTTAAAAAAATTCATGTCTTTGCATAACGTGACATGAAAAGAATTTATGGTGGTGAAATTATTTAATTTTGAGACTATACGTATCTCCGTTTCCTTCACATAATACCCAATTCTTAATAACATTTTTCCTCATTTTTTTTTATTGTAAGTCAATTATTAAAAATTATAACTTTAACCCATTGATCAAAACTTGCAACTCATTGACTACAACTTAAAAAATTCTAGTTCATACCAAGCTCTGGTGGGCCAATAGGTGCAACGAGCAAGCCAGGATATACGCCTGCAATTAGGGCAAAAAAGATAGTGCAAAAAAAATAATCAGTTTATGTTCTACAAAGCACTATTCATGAGGGGATGACAGATAATTCATCTTTTGCTGCTTGACATTCAAAGAAATTCATGTCATTGCATAACATTATATTAACATTATATGAACAGAAATTACAGGTGTGTAATTATTTAATTTTGTGAATCTAGAATCTCCACTTGCATCCCATAATACCCACTTGTTAATAATATTTTCCCTCATTGTTCTATGGTTAAGTCAATTATTAAAACTTACAACTTCATCCCATTGATCAGAACTTGTAACCAATTGACTAGAACTGACAAAATTTCAGTTCTTACCGGCAATCGGAGGGCCGAGCAGACCAACATATATGCCTACAATTGGAAAAAAACGAAAGACTGTTGAAAAAAAAATCAATTTATGTCCCATAAACCACTACTTTTGAGCGATGTCAAATAATTCAAGTTTTGCTTGTAACCCATAATTCAATAAACCTTATAAAATTTCAACTCTATACCTAATCCTAGTGGCCCAATCGGGCCGAGCATGCCACCATCTATGCCTGCCAGCCATTGGAAAAAAAACAAAACAAAACAAAACAAAATCAACTAAACAAAAAGAGATTCTGTTGAAAAAATAATCAATTTCTACCCAGTACACAACAATTTGTGAGGGGAGGTCAAATAATTCAAGTTTTGCTTCTTGACATTCAAAAAAATTCATGTCATTGCGTAATGTTATATGAAAAGAAATTACAAGTGTAATTATTTAATTTTGTCAAACTAGCCGCGCTTGCTTTCAATGATGCCCACTTGTTAATAATATTTTTCCTCATTGTTCTGTGGTTAAGTCAATTATTAAAAATTACAACTTCATCCCATTGATCAGAACTTGTAACCAATTGACTTCGACTTAAAAAATTTCAACTGAAAACCTTTGGGGACCAACAAAGCGCCGAAATGGCCAAAGATCTGCGCCTCTGGAGAAAAGAAAAAAAAAAAAAAAGGATTCTGCTAAGAAAATAATTAGTTTCCATCTAGTAAACCACAAGTTGTGAGGGGAGGTGCGATAATTCGTGTTTTGCTCGTCATTCAAAAATATTCATGTCATTGCATAATGTTATATGGAAGGAAATTAAAGGTGTAATTATTTAATTTTGTCGATCCAGCTGTCTCTGCATAGATCAGAACTTGTACCCAATTGACTATGACTTAAAAAATTCCAGTTCATACCAAGCACTGGTGGATCAACAGGTGCATCGAGCGAGTCAGCATCTACGCCTACCATTGGAAAGAAAACGTTGTGTAAAAAAATAATCAGTTTATGTCCAATAACCCAACCGTCTCTAATAATATTTTCCCCCATTATTGGGTTCAAGATCAGGGAGAGAATTAGAGGTATTAGAGGTCCCAGTTGACATGCGTCTTTCTGCGACTAGGCATGTATATGCAACTACCGACCCTGTTCAGCATATTTGGGGAACCAGGTTGATATGGTGTTACCTGAGCAGACAACCACCCAGGATGAGATATCTGAGCAGATAAAGACCCAAGTCAAGAAACTCGAGCAAACAAAGGCCCAGGTTGATGTAGTGCACTCTGTTTCTGAGACTGGTCATGATGCTTCTACTGACCTCGTTCCTCATAGTCAGTGAGAGACTGAGCAGTGACACCAAGTTGTAGCGCAAATCAGACGTGACAAGGAGACCAGGTGCTTTTTGCACCTGCTATATTGCAATCAGAGAAGGAGTGCACAAATACAGAGGAAACCAAAAAACCAAACCAACCTCACCTCTATGGGTTGGGTTGGTTTTTTCAATACAATGGTTTGGTTTTGGGTCTTAAAATCATCAACCCGATAGGATTGGTTCCGTCTCAATTTAGGTCATGCCTAAACCGAACCAACCCAAGACTAGAACCTATATATATTGTATAGTATTCTATTTATGTTCGCATATCTTCATGTCATTGTATTGCAAATACTAAGGTGGACTTGATTTCATGTGATCATTTCATATATGAGACGAAAGTTAGGGCTCATTAAAATTCATTTCCAATCTTCATCTAAACAACTCATTCCACGTTGGCTTATTATTATTAAGTGTTAACATACCACGGGCATTTATTTTTACACATTGGATTATTCACATAAACTTTTTGTATAATCTACTAAACATAACATGACTATTTGTGGTTGTTGGCTTGTATTAAATTTTAAAACAATATTTTATTCTTATAGCCCTTGATAGAGTTGAATGGCGAAAAATGATTAACGTATCCAACCCCACTTGATTTGGGACACAAGGCTTAGTTTGGTTTGGTTTGGTATGGTGCATGATTTGTTCAGTCCTAGGTCCAAAACCCTAGAATCGCCATGATTGGGTTGGTTCTAAGTTTAGCAATAACCCGAACCAAAATGACACAAATGCACAATCCTAAATCAGAGGACTCAGTGGACAGACTAGTCACTTGCCTGTAACTAGTGTCCCAACAAGTTCTTTGTTTGTGTGGCTGGCAGCGTTGGCAATGACGGTCAGATGCGCTGCTTGCCTACCACTGATGGGGATTTCACTACCACTCACCTTGCTAATGGATGTGTATCTTTGAAGGGATCTGATGGCAAGGAGAAGGTACTTAATCATACAAGGTTGTTTGTTGGAGTGCAAGATGAGTCTATGCCAAGGTTATTCTTCATCCTGAAACACAAGCCAACCACCTTCATGCAATTGGAGACCTTGTTTCTAAGGCTGTATTTGCTAGACACCTTCTGCACAATGCTTCAAGGGTTTGGTCGGCTTTCTTTGCAGGAGACTTCTTTTGAAGTCTTTGAGACAGCTCATGATGCTTTGGCAGAGTTTCAAGGTACAAGCTCGAAGTGGGTTGGTTTGGGGAGAGTTTGACTCGATTGGAGAAGCAGGTGAAGAATCAATATATTCAAGCTGAGCTGGAAGAGGTGGACAAAGCCTTGGCATTGTCTTCAATGGTAGTGGCAAAATCTAAGCTGACAGAGAAAGAGTCTAAGTTGGTGGTGGAGAAGGTCGTGCTAGACTTAGCGCTGGCAAGGCTATGGCTGAAGCAGAGTCAGCAGCCTAAGTTTGAGGGAGAAGAGAGCTATCGAGGCTCAGTTTGTGAGCAATGATGGGGAGACTTTAGACTTGGGCAGCCTGTTGACCAAGGGTAGGTGAGTGAGTTAGAGACACTATGTACTGGAAAATTCAACTAATGTGTTTGTAATTGAAAATTCGCCAAATACTTAATAAAATTCGTCATGTTTCATTTGTAATGCCATTCCCCATCTTTAATGCAGTGCCAATGAGTTGTACAAAAAAAATTGTAAACAATTTACAATAAAAACAGCAATAGGGACGTTTCATCAATCATAAGCCCGAGTAGGCACATTACTATATGGCAATGAAAGGTTCACCAAAGCTTTTTCTTTGTTTTCCTCTTTAGGGGTAGTTTGCCTCTATGAAGCACGGACACCTCTCTAGAGGTGGTGTACAAGTGTCGAACACAAACCCGCTAGAGAGAGTCGGACACGTTGCGACACATTGGGAACGTGCAGAGGACACACTAGGGACCAGCTTTTTCCAAAGCATACCTAAGGTTGATAAATTTAATAAAATTAATATTTGACATAAAATAAATATTAAATATTTAAAAATATAGCATGTAATAAATATATAAAATTATATATTTTATACATATCCTCCCAGCGTGTCGTGTCCTACATTTTTTAAAAGTTTGCATGTCTGTATCATGTGTTTGTGTCCATGCTTCTTAGATATGCCTTCAACCATTTTGCATAGATAAGGCTCAGAGAATTTATGAATTAGGTTGGGAAATTTTGTAGTAGGCATTCTCACTGACTTCACTTATCACGTAGGCCCTTGCCATTTAGGTGCAAACTTGTGAGTTGATGTTCCTCTCATGATGTGAGGTGCAACTCAAAGCACTAAGATCATGTTTGGTTTGTATTTGTGAAACAATTTTGAAAAATAATTTTATGGAAAGAGTTTACAAAATTTGAAAATTTGTTTGGTTGTACATTTTGAAAATAGTTTTGGAGTTTGGGATGATTTTTTTTTTTTTTTTTTTTGGGTAACTGAATAGATGGGTGTGAGAGAAAAAGTGATTGATTGATGCGTAGTAGAAAGAAGTGATTTTGGATTTTTTTTTTCAAAAATTTTCAACCAAATAAATTTTTGAAATTTTTTCTCAAAAATTGTCTCGCAAGAGACAAACCAAACAAGGCTTAAATCTCCTCATTTGAATTGCCTAGTGCATACCAAGAGTGTCATAGGCTCAAGCAATGCCCCTTTGACAAACTTTGAGGTTCATCTCTGCTTTTGTCTCTTTTTTCATCGAGAGCTTCAACCTCCATAGGTAATGGGTTAGGAATGACTACTTCGAAGGGCAATGCAAGCTAAAGAAATGGCAATTTCTACCAGAAGGCTTGATTGGTCCCCATAGACAAAGGAAAAGTGCATCATTTGAGTTGGCGTCCTTTTGGATGTTCTATATGCCCAAAGGGCCATTGGGAGCATGTGGGCCCAATCCTTTTAATAATCCTTGAGGGTTTTTAAGAGGATTCTGAGAAGTGTCTTATTGGTTGTCTCAGCTTACCCATTCCCTTGGGATAATAGGTTGTTGACTTGTGATGCATGATGTCACAAGAGTGAAGGAGTTGTCCAATGTGGTGATTGACAAAAGGGGTTTCATTCTCTGAAAGGATTACTTTGGGTGTACCAAAGCAGCAAATGATGTATTCTTGGATAAAGTTTGAAATGGTGGGCCCTTGTTGCTTTCTTAAGTAGTATGGCATCCATCCACTTAGTGTAAGCTTCAGTGGCAGCAACAATCCATGTGTCCTCTAGATGATGGAGAAATAGGGCCAGTGAAATCCACGGTCCAAGTGTGGAAGGGCCTTGGGGAGCCTAAACTATGTGAGTCAGTCAGTGGTTGGAGCATGAATGAGATTTCCATGGAGCTAGCAAGGTTTGCAAAGTTCGGCAAATGCCTTAGCATCTACCTCCATGGTGGGCCAATAATGTCCCATGCTGTGTTACTAGAAAACACTAATATCCAAGCAAATTACATATTGGTACGTAAGTTATGAAACATGGTACACTTCCATTTCAAAACAGTAAATTCAGTAATCTGAAATGATTCCAGAAATTTTTTCCAATATATTTCCTTACATGTTTCCTTGGGAGGAAAAAATTCAAATATAATGAACTAAAATCTAAGGTGATTTAAGTTTCGACAAGACAAAACATAAAAAAAATGGGTCGATTTATCTTCTGAGATTTGCAAAAGGTTTTTTTCTTTAAAAAAAATAAAATTGAAAAATCTTATAGTTAAAAATTATCTTTACTGTGCTACTATGCAATTATGGTAATGAATCATTGTAGAACTAACAAATAAAATGCATTACAATTATGCACTGTGTACAATTGTTATGCTGTTCATTTTCTGAGAGCTCCATAATAGAAAAATGTTCTCACGGTCTTACTAAATAGGAAAACAAGTTAAAAAGTTAAAACTAAAGAAATCTAGTGCAGTGAGAATTGAATACATCAGACATAAACACTGTAATATATAAGATAGGAGAAAAATCTAAAACCGAATCCTCTTGAATTTAATTGTAAATTTTTAAGGAAGATAAACAAAAAAACTTTAATATGGCAAAATCTTGGCCTAATAAAAGCTTTAATTGTCATAGCTTTAATATTTTAAGTGTTGACATCAAAAATTGGAATTTACTGTCGACAGAGGCATGAGCACGTGCAAAGGAGGGCCAAGAGTGAAGAAAGTAAAGTTAGTTGCCAAAGAAAGAGGAATGAGGGTGTAATACATGGCAGTTGCAGGAGAAGAGAAAGCTCAAAGGCAGTTGCAGTAGTTGCAATTCATGGGCAGTTATAGGAGCCCAGCAAGTGGACACGTGGCAGCACAGCATGGCCAGTAAAGGCCATATAAAAGCTGGGACTTCAATGGAGAAGAGGCTTCAACCAAATTCACAATTCATGTGAAACTTAGGAGTAGTATAGCTTACTTAGAGGTAGTTCTTGTAATTAGGATTAGTGCATTTGTAATTCAGCTTTTTGTACCCAGTTTGCCCCTGTCGATTGTAACCCAATTCGAACTTGTAATTTGATGCTTGCAATTAAGTAACAAGTTTAATTGGTTTTTCAATCAAATTTCAGTTTATTTGCACTTGTTTCTTCACATTACAACCTCCAAAGAAGTCTTTGAATCTATTAAGGCATAAGAGTTGTGATTTGTCAAAACTGGTTTCTCTGTCGATTCTATTCTGTCAATTTGACTCAAACCAGATTTTTGCTAACAGGAAGATATACATTCTATGAGTTTATTAATACAATATCCCTTTTGGTTTGACAAAGTACTACGCCCATTGTCATAGTTTGTATTTTATCAAACTTAACCAATCATGATAAACTACGTAAAAATACCTTTGATACCGAAAGAAAATTGCCTTCTTCAGGTAATCTTCAAAAGGGAATGGATCATTTAAAATTGAATACTAACCTCTCAATCATTTTGGGGAAAATGTATATAATATTTTCAGTCTAAAGTTTAAAAAGTCATTATCCATTAAACTAAAATAATATAATATGAAATTTTAACCTTAAAACTAATGCAATTAAGACTGTAAGAACCAAATTAACATGAGAGTCAAACCACTAGTCTACAGTGTAATTTAAATTAGGGCTACTGTGAGAATACATGATTACATAGGTGTACCTTTTGTTGGCAGAGTAATTTCCACATGGAATTTTTTTATTATTTATGATCGAGTGTCCGGTTAGCTCAAGCGCATCAACCAATGTTGGAATCATGCAAAGCGCTCCATCCTTGGGCTTAATTTTCCACATTGGATTTGCTACCAAGGGATTTATCAATCCAGACACTACTCTGAATCTTGACTGCAAAGTCAAGAGAACTATTTTGCTTCATGTTAAGGATACCAGTGAAGAGCACCAAAAATCAATTGGTGGGCAAAGAAGTCCAAGTGGAAGTGTGCGGACGAACTGTTCGATGAAAGTCCTTGGTGGATTTTTGGGATTTTAGGGTGGGAGATTATTATATATATCTGTATAGGTATTTCTATTTTTGCATCAGTGGGCAATTTTTTATAATGGAAGATCCAATTTTGGGCAGAGGATGAGTCGACGAAGAAGAGGCAGGAAGGACGGAACAAGGAAACGAGAGACACGGGCAGATAACAAAATGAGTGAGACCGCCACTGGGGTGACCCCCACCATCCCAGTGAATTCTGGTGATTGGTCCTATTTTTTTTTTTTTTTTTTTTTCTCCTTTCGTTGACCCCATGTGTATGTGGGGATCGTGGGGGTCTGTATCAGTTTTGGACAGATAAATGGAATCACTTCAACCCGTTAACTAAAAATATTACATTTTAAAAATATTAATTTTTTTAAAATTACCTTGTGATAATACATTTTTTAGAGATTTATTAGAGAAAAAAATTTGAAGTGTTTATATCCCAATTAATCCATAAAATATTTTTATATTTCAATAAGTCTTATTATTTGGACATTTGATTTACCAAATCTTAATTCTCATAATTAAGGTATTTCATGGACATTTCTACCATCACAAATATGTTTTGAATGGTTAACAATTTAGTGATGTGAACATTCATATTTTATAATATAAATATTTACATTGACATGTGAATATTTACATTGATGATGTGAACATTCACATCACGGAATATTCACACTGTAAATGTGAATATCATTAGGGGTATTTTGATAATTATATCACCCATAAGACTTATTGGAACATAAAAAAATAATGTGAACTAAATGAAACATAAGTAGGTGAAAAGGGATTTATGAACAAGTGTCCCTACATTTTTTTGATAATATCAATTGTCATAATTGTATATTTTGTGTTATTAATGAATTTAAAAGAAAGGCAAAATAAGAAATCTATATTATTTTAGTGCTTAATTTTAGAAAAAAAAAAAAAAAGACTAATATTTTGGGACAATAAAAATAGAATAAGAGACTAATATTTTGAGACGGAGGGTGTACTGACATTACTTCAATCTGTTAATTAACATAACCGTGAGCTAGGAGAGGGATTAAAATTTAGAAAAATTTACCTACAAATCTAATATGGGGAATGTTGATCTATTTAGTCTTAAAAGTTTTTTTTTATGAATCAATTAGTCCTTTTTGTTTTAGAAAGTTGTATTTATTTGATTTGGTGCTATTTGAATTTAAGTGAATGCCCTTTATGATTCATTTTTTCAATTTTCTGATTCGTTTTTGGCATGGGAACGGAAAGGTAAGGTTGTGGAAAATTCTTTTCAAGCGTGGAAATATACATTTTTATTAGTGTGATTTTTTGGTGTTATATTGAAGTGCTACATTAGAGTACTATATTTGGAAAAAGAAAATACACTAAGAAATTTTTATATGTTAAATTGATTGGAGTGTTACGTTTGGAAAAAAAAAAAAAATACGCTAAGGAGTTTTCTTGGAATGTTACATTTTTACGTTTGGGAAAAGTATACTAAGGAGTTTTTGTGTTACATTGATTGGAGTGTTACATTTAGAAAAAGTACACTAAAGAAGTTTTTATGTGTTACATTAATTGGAGTCACATTTGGGAAAAATACGCTAAGGGGTGTTCTTGGAATGTTACGTTGTTACGTCGGGAAAATACAGTAAGGAGTTTTTATGTGTTACATTGATTGAAGTGTTACGTTTGGAAAAAAAATATACTAAAGAATTTTTTTGAAATGCTACGTTGTTATGTTTGAGAAAAATACACTAAATAAACTTTTAACGTGTTACATTGGAATGTTACGTTTGGAAAAACTTACATTTGTCTCTCAACACATAACACGCGCCCGTTTATACTTAACCATTTATGTAATTCACATTAGAATATGACTTTTGAATCCATTAATTAAAAAATAAAATAAAATAAGACCAAACAGTTCTTAAAATCACTATTTGAGAATTTTTTATTTATTTTTTTTTTTATCAACAAATGTTAGTTGCTAGATTAGTACCTATGGGAAAAAATCTCTCAATCCTTAACAAAATACCTAAATGCTTGCACTCCCTTAATTCAACTCCTTCAATTGGAAATTGAACCCATGACCTCCCTAGGGACTAAGCCCTAAGAGCATTCACAATGGGATGGCTAAAATTGTTTGTTAAAGTGTGTTATATGACAAAAAGTAATAAAAGTGAGGCCTAAAAAATGTGTGGTAAAGTGTGTTAAGAGTCTGTTAATTTTAGAGAGTGCGTGGTGGTACAACGAATATGTTAAGGTGTGTGTTAAGAATATATATATATATATATAAATGCGCACCACAACGGATTGGGTCGTCCGCCGAGACATCCGCTTGGAAGTTCGGCCGGTCCATTGGTTTTTTTTTTTTTTTTTTAACTTGTTGGGCATTGTTTTTTAACATTAATGTTTAATGTGTGTTTTTTTTTATTATTGCATTTTGTTTTTTTAATGCTATTTTCTATGTTGTAATTGAAAAATAATTTTACATTTTTTGGGTTTGCATCAAACCCAACGCCCTCTTTCTCTCGTTGGCTAAAACGCTAACCACAATTAACACACAAGTTAATATACAACGCTAATGGCTGACACTAATACACAAGTTAGCAACCTCATTGCAGCACAAAACAGTGTTTTTAGCTGGCCAAAATTTGGCACACTAGCACACCCACTGACACACCCATTGTGATGCTTCAAGGAAAATATGGTGACTAACTAAACTAAGTCTAATGGATTACTATTAGAGATTTATTAATATTTCGCCCTAAAATTTATGTCACGAATCTTACTCATAAAGATTAGTATTTTTCAAAATAAACTTATCTATGTTCGACCAACACTGAATGAATTTAGATTATATATTTATTTTTTCTTAAATAAAAGTATGTGATAATTTGACTACTCAGCTGTTTTTTTTTAATTATTTATAACTCGGGTGTCGGGTCAGTTGTTTTTTTTTTAAAACTACTCAGCTATTAAAGTTATGACTTTTTTTTTAGTTACTTTCTTATACTTTTTTTTTACACCAAGCACGTCATAAATTCAACTGAAAATATTGGGTAAATTATAACAGTAGTCTTACATTTTATCTCTTGAATCATTTTGATTTTTACACTTTTAATTGACTCAATTTTTACCATTAATTTTAAATTTTGTGTCAATTTGATCTAATTAATAATGTTATTAGTGTTTTTGACGAAAAATAATCAATAAATTGATTTAAGTTAACTCACTGAGTTAACTAATTTTATAATTTTGCTTTTAAAAAATATGATACATGCCACTTGTATGTATATTTTTCATAACAAAAATATTAAGAGTTGTAATTAATTAGACCAAATTAAAACAAAGTCACAAATTCATGGTTAAAATTGAGTCAATTGAAATTATAAAAATTAAAATGACACAAAAACTAAAATACAAGAACTACTTTCGTAATTTGTCTAAAAATATTTATTAACAAACAACGTTTACGAGCATCCCACATAACACAATTGATAAAATAAGAGAAGAAACAACAATTATATATTTTATTGTTTCAATACATTAGTTTTATTTTATTTTATTTTTACTAAAAATATATTATTTATCCAGAAGTATCCATATATCTATTCAAAATTTAACTATTCACCGATTTGTTCAAACATCACACATAATACAAATAATTATATAACTCACTTGCATCAAAACTCATAACATATAAAAGAAAACCTATGGATTCAAAAACTTAGCCACTATAAATATGTATTCTTACTTTAGAACGTTTCCAACAAGTGACAAAGGAGTCTATACTTGACTCCATGATCCTTCAATCAAAGAAAACACTCTGCAACATATATGGTGAGAGACCGTGTCTGTACCACAGCAGCAGAGAGTTTTTGAGAGTATGTGTGGATAATTCTAGACCTTGAGTTGAATAATATAGTATTGAGAAATATGATGAATCTATTCAAATCCAATATGACCACTCTTATGCATGCCTTTGTTCAAAAAAACCTATAATCGGTCACAGGAGACTAATGGTCAAAGGAAAAGCTATTCAAACGAAAATAACTGTATGACCAACTGTCACAACAAATTGATCCACTAGTTTTTTAATTTGTTACACAAAATCGATAGTCATAATCTATTATTCACTAGTCAGAACATGTTACTAACGGTCAAAGAAGAACACAACTCATCATGATACCTATGGTAGAGAAATAAATTATAACAAAACACAAACACAGAGGAACATGTTTAATTTCAAAGAGAGAGAAGAAAATATATGGTGCCACTACAGTATTGTCATATTCAAATCTATTGCGGCAAACAGGCAAAAGGAAGTTGTGCAATTTTCTTTCCATATATGAAGTAGTCCGAAGACAAAAACAATATGTCTGTGCAGATGCAACTACTAGAATCAAAACAAATGGCAATCATAAATCAAGCTTCTAGGGTTGGTTTGGAATGTTCTAAAAAAGTGCACTTTTTGACTTATTGGCTTATATGGGTTGGGTTTGGGTTGGGTTTAATGTGATGTGTTAGAGAGGTGATGTGATTTAAATAAGATGATGTGACTTAAATGTGATAGTGACTTTTTGACTTTTTGTATTATTTAGTAGATGCCAAACTTGGCGGCCCGTGAATGAAGGAAACTAAAACAAACTTTTCAAATACAATTAGCTCTTAAATTGTAACAATAAAGAACATAAAGTGTTAGGATTAAGACCACTCAGAAATCAATCACACATACAGAAAAAAGACAAGATATTTACGTAGTTTGGCAGTAGCTTACGTCCACATGAGAGATATCCACTATAAAATTTTCCCAGATGGAGTTTACAATACTCACACCTCTCTCTCTCTCTATAGCACTCTCAATCAAACACACTCTGTGTTTTTCTTTTTCTGATGAACTAACTCAGCTCACCTCTTCCCATTTTATACACAAACAGGAGGGAACAAAGTCAAGAAAGAAGTTAATGGATTGGCTGCCACCTACCATCTTCCCTCCAACTTCTTGACTTGGAGAGCCAACCAGCCAACCTCCAACTACTCCTCCATGTGGGCTTGAGTTAACAACAAGTGGTGATATGTTTCGGTAACAAATGAAATACAAAATCAAACATGTCTGATAGTTTGAAATTTAAATTCCAATTTCTTATTTATGAGGGGCTCAAATAACTCTTAAAATAGTTAACAAAATAAAACCCTCATTACATTACTCTTTTTATTTTTTTACACGTGTCTTTATTATTCCCAAACGATACCCTGTAATAAATAAATAAATAAATCGGATCTATATCTAAACCATAGTTTGAATAGTTTTTATTTTTATAATCTGTAACTTGAGAAGTTGACTACATATAGGAATTAATTGTTCTTAGAGAAATACTATTTAGTACTGTCTTTTCCATTACGTAGTGTTTTTTTACTCGATTTCGGTGAACACAGGCCAATTCTATTGATGTGTCCCAATTGTTAAATCATGAAAGAGTGAATGGATGTGAAACAAGCGAAAATTTAAAATTCAAAGAAAATGAACAAATCGTACTATATTTACCATGAAATGTTGGTGAATTCAAATCTGCTCCTTCAAAATCCATACCTATCAAATCAACAATTAATCATCACTATATAACACCAATGACACATCCATATATCCATACATATATACAGATATATATATCATGTATTTATGTTCCTGTATATGTGATGAACTCATATCACATCATAACAATTAATCATCACAGTGAACGGATGTGAAACAAGCAAAAAACTTAAAATTCAAGAAAAATAAACAAATCGTACTATTACTTACCATAAAATGTTGGTTAATTCGAATCTCCTCCTTCATAATCCATACCTATCAAATGAACAATTAATCATCATTATATAACACCAATGACACATCCACATATCCATACATATATATATATATATATATATCATGTATTTACGTTAGTATATATGTGATGAACTCATCACCATAACACATACATATATCATAATAGTCTAACAGATCCATATAGCATTACCTTGAAGTTGCTGTGTTTTGGTTGTGCGCACGCGCAAGAGAGAGAAAGAAACAGAGAGAGAGAGAGCATGTGTGTGTGTTTGGTTTTGAAATGCTTTTGAATGATAAGCTCATAATACAACATCATAACAGTCTAACAAATCCATATAGCATTACCTTGAAGTTGCTGTGTTCTGGCTGCGCGCACGTACGCGAGAGAGAGAGAGAGAGAGTGAGTGTGTGTTTGGTTTTGAAATGCTTTTGAATGATAAACTCATAATACCACATCATACAATCTAACAAATCCATATAGCATTACCTCGAAGTTGTTGTGTTTTGGTTTTGCGCGCGCACGAGAGAGAGAGAGTATGTGTGTGTGTTTGGTTTTGAAATGCTATTGAATTAAATTATGAAGAGCGAAGGGTTTATAAGACAGTTTCTTTTCTTTCTTTTTTCTTTTTTTATATCAAAGTCTCTGGCACAACACCAACCCTATGGGAGTGGTGTGTAGCAGCTGTTGGTTGGTTACATGTGTTTGCCATCATGGTTTTAGATGCCATATATATTGCAAAGTAGGTACTCAACAAGTCCGGATCCTCGGCCGCCCATTCCTGCAGCCATTCTGGCGGCACCACAAAACGACGTCGTTTTGCGGCAAAATTTCAATTAAAAAAAAAAAAAGACTGAACAGAAGCAAGGAAGGAAGTAGGGAGAAGAAAGAAGGGAAGAAGATAAGACAGTGAAGAGAGGTGGGTTTCAGTGACATCGCAGTGACGTTCCAGTGACGTGTCGCTGACGTGGCAGTAACGTAGTGACGTCGTCACTATCACGCGCAGAGGACTCTCCTTTCTTCCGCCGCGCGTTGAGCGCGTGCCTGAGACTGGTGTGACGCGCCAATACTGTCAACGGTGCGAGTGGCACGCGTCTGAGACTGAGACTCACGCGCCTTCTTTAGGTGGCGCGTGAGAGCGCGTGGAAGCTTGTTTGCGGCTCAGCTTTGCATTTTTGGACTCCTCTTGTCGAGAGCTTCCTCCCAGTATGCTCAAAATTGAATTTTGAGCAACTTGATTTCTAGCAGTTTCTAAAAAACACATCCTGTTTTTCTGAAAATCGACCAATGAGGCTCTGATACCATTTGTTGGGATTAATACCACTCAGAAATCAATCACACAAAAACAAGACAAGATATTTACGTGGTTTGGCAATAGCCTACGTCCACGGGAGAGATACAACAAATTAGGTCTTGAATGACAATTTTTTTTTATCTCCAAAGAGTTAATTTCGTCACTATATATATTTGTGAGGAAATATTTTCCTCACCGGCTTCGTCATTGAATGTTTGTCACTAAAAATGATTGTGACGAAAAATAATTTCGTCACCAATAACATTACTTTAGTGACAAAAAAAATGTCACCAATAAGACAACATTTTATCGCAAAAAATCCTCGTTTTCGTCACCAAATAATTACTCAGTACCATATATAAAACTTTAATTAACAAATAAATTTGTCACACATATTAATCATTGGTGAGAAAATAATTTCATCACAGTAAGATATAAAGTTGACGAAATTTTTCGTCTCCAAAAGTTAAGACATGGGTGACGAAATATATTTCGTGGCAAAAAAATATAAACGCGACAAAATTTTTAGTCATCAAACAACAAAATCAACAAAACTTTTCATATATAAGCTACAATAAATTTCGTCACAAAACTTATTGTTCCATATTTTATAATTCAATTTAAATTATTATTTCACAAATATCCTGGCTCATATCTCAATAGCCTTCAAATTTACTAACAAATCCACTAGCTATTACACACCGCTCCACAACACAATTCAGTAACCAATTTATATTATAAATCAAAATATATATCAAACAAATTTAGTAATAATTCATTAAGTAAAACAAAAACACCATCACAGCTAATCTCAAAATGAACTAAGTATTAGTTGACAAAAAAAATAACACTTGATCTTGATTTACAAGTAGAACAAGTATCAGTTCACAAAAAATATCAACACTTTATCTTGATTTGCAAGTTTGCTTCCAAATGTTATCAAAAACTAATCTGCAAAGAAAATAAAAAAGAAAAACATTAATATATTATCAATTACATCTAAACTAATATATAAATAATTTTATTTTATAAACCAATTTAGCAAAAATGCATTTTTTTAATACTAAACTTTCATCTGCCCTAAGTCAAAAAAAACAGCTGATCAAACATCATAACCAATTGGTGAGCAACTAACCAAAAACATAATAAAACAACTACAAATAAACATAGGAATTAACAAAACCGATGTACACCCCCTAAGTTGTCATCCCTTGAACTAGCATACATTCCATTCATCAACAACAACTAAACACACTCTATATCAACAACAAAACCAATATACACTCCATTTATTGGCAGTAGCAAATATACACCTCAGTAGGAGCAAAATAATGTCTTTGCTAGTTCTAAAAATTTAATAACATATCCTCTATAAACTCAAATTCATTCAAGTTCCTAACTAAATTGACAGTACTTAAAAGTAGGAGGGGGCCATACATAAAAAAAATTAAGCGTACAATGTTTGATTTCTACTAAACAAAAGAACAACCAACATGATTATGTCCAAGAAAAATTTATCTGTTATGACCAACCAAAAATGAACAAACATTAAACAATAAGCAAACTTTGACCATATGAAAACTTGCACAAACATTAAATATAAACAATAAATAAATAACATAAAATAAACTTATACAAATATACTTAATATATTATTAAAATAAACATTAATTTCTATATCTTTGTGTCTACGAACCCATTCAAACCAAGCTCTCTACTCAAACTTGACTTGATTATTAAACAAGCCAAGCATCAAAACAACACACAATTTTTGTCTCAATTTTTGGTGAAATTTGAAATTCCAAATCCGATAACTACTCTATTCATTACCTTGCCACCCGTGAGCCTTCTAAGTCATGCCTATGCAAGTGATTATTGCTGCGGTGCTATTTCTCTAAGAAAATAATAATGATAAAAGTATCTTTGTCAATCCAAAAGTGGTACTGACCTACAGAAAATTATCGTCTTTGATCTTTTGCAACAAGTTATGGTTGTCCACACAATTGTTGCAAATGGTCCATCACGCTGATCCAACCAGCTGCATCATGTATGGCGATGGATCCATGAGGTTGGCTTGGAACTGCAAAAGACAGCAGCAGCTGAGTAATCAAAGACAAGCATATCTAGATTCTAACCAATTATTTAACAAGTTCAATTTACTATGATGAGACTAACATTTTTGAAATTTTGGGAAGCAAAGCTCTGATTCGATTACATTTTTCTGTATTCCTTTTTTCTGCATTGATGCAAGTTAGGATGCGACAAAGCATAGAGTATATTGAAATCTATACAGATGAGATCTACATTAGTATGCAGAACAATATGGAAATTTACAATTATAAAAAAATAAAAAAGTTCAAAAGCTTGTAAGTCACAAAAACTCCCGAAATGTTTAAATGGGTACAAAGGTTTGCTGCTTTTTCTCTGTTTCTTGTACTCATGCAAGTTGGAGCACAGTGGACTGAGGTCTGCTTAGATGGGATTATGCAGCCCGTAGAACCAAAGTACTTAATAAATAAAATCAACATTAATAATTTGGAAATTCACCACAGTATTTAAATATTGATTTAACTGAGCATATGTTCACTATATATGAAGATCAAAAGATTAGAATCATCATGTGACATGCACTGATGGGAAATTGTTAAATAATTGGTATGAAAGCTAGAAGAGAGACTTGATGCAAATATAGCAAGCTTCAAACAAGGTCTCCTAGTTAACTTGCTCCAAGAAAATTGAGTATGTCAATTCATAATCCGAAGCCTTATTATCTGTATCTTATTTTCAAATTATTAATGTCAATTCATATCCACTTAAACAAGAAAACAATCAAAATAAGGAAGCTGAACGAAAGATCAACAGATGGATCTACACAATCACAATTCACATAGTACCAGCTAATGGATTTTGAATGCACTAGTTAAGGACAAAGCCACTGTTTTAGCAAATGTAATTCAAATGTTGAGCTTATGATCATAAAATTGCTACTGTTTTGCCAGCAAGACCAACAAGAAGATAAGCAATACACTCCTGAATAACTGTAATTTACTCGGATGAAAACAAGGCTAAGTAATAGTAATTGTCTACTAATCTAAAAAAGATATTTGTCAATGTCCTTATCATCGCTAAATTAAATCACTATTCCTGTTAGAACTTACAAGTTCCATGCATAATCACCATCAGATAAGCCAGAACCCGAAAAATCAAGAGTAAATACAGTAATATTGGATGGAAGAAGAATTACAGCAGCTTCATTTGCATCTACCCTACATCCACTGCAAGGTCCACAGGAACAAAATGATTAATTTTCCACCTCTTAAGATGTGAAGCACTCTTCATAGAGACTCCAAATTCTTTCAGAATGTGATATAAGCAATATATCTTCTCAAGCAAGGAATAATTTGAGAACAATATGCACATATTACACATACAAGATTCACTAATACTTATGAGTGCTCAAATCAACAGTCAAGTATTAGATTTTCTGGCAATGAAATATCTTTAGTGATTGTGACAAACCTGTTTCCATGGCAGTATACAACACAAGGTAGAGGAGTGTCCTCCGGGAAAGGTGAAGCCACATAATGACTGCACTGCAAGGTGTGGCCTCTTTGATTCCTTAGCTGCAAATTTGAAATAATACATAGTCTGCGAAGCTTAAACCATAATAAATATGAAACAGAATGTGTATTGTAAATAGGTAGTGGCAATGAAAGCTGAAAGTTTGGTAATGGATGTCCATACTTGCCTCAAGGTCCTGTTTTTTGTATTTTCTGCCCGCAAGAGTAAAATCCTCTTCCCATAAATACTGAGCAGGATTATAATCCGCCCTGGATGTCCAGCATATAGATGGAACAACAAATACAAGGAAGATTAAACATTGAGAAACGCTAGGAAAAGCTCAAAAATGTTGCATAACATTAAGGTACAAGTTAATAACATGAGAATGTGAGGCACTACAATTTAACGTATGAGATGAGAGAAGTGGTCAATCTAATCAGCTATTTGCAAAGATTAATGACTAATTTGTTCTAGTCAATTGGTGCTATTGTACAAGGACCACTTGAAAGAATGTTTATTAGGGTAGTAAGAAAACCTGAAGCCTTAAATAAAGCAACTTGAGAGAATCTTTTTGGGTTAATTTCACTTTACTCCCATGTGGTTTACCTTGAAAACACATACACTGCTTGAACTTCAAAAGCAACACTAAAACCCTGTGTTCATGACTAAAAAGAGAAATAATCATTTTTTTCAATGCATTTTAACAGAGAGAGTAATGCACGCACACTTAGAAATTGGTGAATGATTGGATGCCAGTTTTTCCACCATATTGAATAAATAAAGGACAATATTGCCCTTGTTATACCAGGCCACGGAGTTCTTGGCATCACTTCTGCAACTTTTTCTTCATTATAATTTAAGCATATAGTTGTGATGAGGACGAAAATGGCAATTACAATGTGCATATTACAAAGGAGTAGTATCGAGCAATGACTGGAAAACACATTCAGAAGAACAAGAAGAGGCTCAATGATTCATTTGCAAGTCCTAAGACTACCCAATTGGGATGCCAGTCCTAAAAATTAGTTCCAAGTCAAAATTGGGAAATGAGCTTCAAGGTGGGTAACATAAAATCGAATCAACACCAGATCTTCTCAATGATGTCAGCCCTCAAAATCTGAGAAATCATCATGAAGTAGATTTTGCTTTGGAATATGACATTGGCGGGTTTTCTTTTTTCTTAAAAACTAGTACAAGTGCAAATCTGTTTCATTGACATTTGAACTTTGAAATGACATTTTTTCTTTATTCAAATTTGGAAAACATTTTGTAGATCGATTTATGAACCTAATTACTTGGATTTTGGGCACAGCATCACTCATAGGATAATCAAAGCTTATGAAAAGCTAGCGGTATTGTTGGTTGCAGGAATCGCGCCACCAGGTGACGAATCTCCGTGAGAAACGCGATTCCGCGTTTCTTAGAAAGAAACGTGTAAGAATCGCGTTTCTTTAGAGAGAGAAACGCGATCCTGTCCTAGATAGGATCGTTGGTGGCTATGAACAAAAACCCTAACTTAGAGAGAGAGGGGAAAGAAGGTGAAGAACCTGAAACTCTCGCAGATCGTCTCTGGTGTCTCTTGTAGTTCGTCTCTGGTGTCTCTCGCAGTTCGTCTCTCTCTCTCGCTCTCGCAGTTCGTCTCTCTCTCTCGAGATCTCGCAGATTGGCTCCTTCTTGTCGATCGTCATCGTCTCCTTCGTCTTTCGCCTTCTCTCGCTCGTGCTTCCACTCTCTCTCTGGCCACCGAATATCTGATTCTAAGTAATATATCATATATATTAATAATATATATAATATATGATTATATTACTAATATATTACTAATATGTATAATATATGATTCTAAGTAATATATCATATATATTAATAATATATATAATATATGATTATATTACTAATATATTACTAATATGTATAATATATGATTCTAAGTAATAATATATAAATAATATATATAATATATGATTATATATATTAATATATATATTTAAAAATAAAAAAAATATTAACACATTATTATTTAATATATGTCATATATATACATATAAATATAATATGAAAGTTGATCGAAAAAGTCATCTCCGTCATCTCCCATGGGTGGTTCATCGAACCATTCTTGATCCTGTCCGTCAATTTCTGGTGACTCATGAGAGACCCCATGCCGATAGTTAGGGTACTGACTTTCTTCGACAAATGTCTCTTGGCTGAATGGATATCCTGGGATGGCTAAATTACAATGTATCTTCTGATATCTGTCTTCACAAACTAAGTGTCCAGAATTTCCATTATATGCTAATAGAGAGTGGCTGGCAAATTTTCTCCATTTGTTGAGCTGGTCTTTGAGTGAAAATCTCCAACATGGCTGTGGTCTTCTATTGAGAAGTCTTTGGATATCTTGAGGTTCCTCCGAGATACATCTTATGTTTAGTCAAGTTGCACCATATTTCCTTCCATTCTGGTAGTTTGCTATCTATCAAAGCTTCCACATACGGATGAAATTCTTCCATTACGCCCAGTACTGTATGAGCAAGCTTATGTCCAAAGCTATTTGTCTGTTCTGGATCTGTGAAAATTAATTTAGAGACAAAACCATAATCTAACAATTTTGGGGTCATAGATAACTTGAATCTCGCCTCTGATTTCTATCTCCAATGGCTCGAATGTAGCTAAATTT
Organism: Camellia lanceoleosa; assembly: GCA_025200525.1. Taxonomy (NCBI): domain Eukaryota; kingdom Viridiplantae; phylum Streptophyta; class Magnoliopsida; order Ericales; family Theaceae; genus Camellia; species Camellia lanceoleosa. The sequence goes on along the minus strand of CM045762.1, from coordinate 102,511,003 downwards.
ATCTGGCAAAGGCAAATACTGAAGTCTAGGTTACACTGACATCTTCCAAAATGCTCGGATCTCCTATTGCATTTTTCTTCATCTAAACAGGGCTACTCTTCATCTTCATAATTATAGATCCACTGATAAGCTAAGCCGGGGTAATCAACACTTGCTATGGAAAGGTCTTGAAGAAATTGCTGAATAATGACTAACTCGCTATTTCTGCTATCTTCGGCTAGGGTGTAAATATAGGGTTTTAGGTCTTCTATTTCTTGGCTTTTCTCACAAAGAGATCGAATGATAGAATGTCTGAAGAAATACATTCTAGCACTCAATTTGTCAAATTCCTCACTGGTGAGTTGTTTGATTTCTGGGCTAGGTAAGGAGGTAGGCTTTCTTTCTGGAGCTAATTTTTTAAGCTGACTGGTTAGGGTTCGAATGGTTGCTCTCAATTGTTTTTCTTTGTCTCAAGTCGGTCTAGCTCTTTCATCGACCTTTTGCCTTTATCCATAATTTTCTTGAAATTTCTGGTAAGGCCTTCACAATGTCTGCACATCTGGAGAGGATTCTGAAAATCTGTCTGAGGGTTAGAACTACTACTACTACTACTTCCAATTATCTGGCTAACTGGAGCTCCACTGGTAGCAAAGATGGTTGACTTCATCTTGCTCAATGTGTCCAGGTAATCTTTATCTATCTGGCTAATAAAGTAACTAGTTCCTATTTGTCTTCGGGCATAGGTACTAGCTGACTCAAAATCATAAAATCCTTTAAACTGAGGTGAAGGAAAAAGTTTTACTAAGGGGTCTACTTCTGTCGTCCAATCATGGTAAATACCAGGCTTGGTTCCTTTAACTACTACATAGAAAGAAAAAAATTTTGACAAAGGTTTATTTTGGATTTTTGAAAAATATATACTGAGAGAGTTTAAGGCTGAAAGGCGTTTAGCTGGGTGATTCTGACTATTCCAAAGATTATCTAAAAGACACTGTTGAACTGGGTCTAACTCAATTCCTGTTAAGGGTCTGAATTTTGTTCTGCCTTCATGAATGGGAAGAGAGAATCCCCCAAAGTTCATGGTCTTCTTGCTTCTCCATTATCTGCACAAAAATTAAACTGGTTATCTTCTTTTTCTAAATAAACTTTTCTACTTAACCAATCTGTTAATCTATTGTCACTACCTTTGATATGTTCGAATTCTACTTTGTATCCTTGCCCTACTATACAATCTAAAAATTTTGCCCATCTTCTAGTACTTAATTTGCGCTCATTGAGTTTGTTATGGAATCTAACTATAGCTTCACAATCTGTTCTAATTAAAAAAGGTTTGTGCAAAAATAATCTAAATTTATTTATTGCATAAACTACTCCTAATATTTCAAAATCTAAGCTGGTCATAGTTGTATCTTTTTCTTTAAACTTTCCGGAGCTGTATCTACAAATGCGTTCTTTATTTTTACTATCATATTTACTAGGTTTAGCTAATAAGATTGTTCCCCATCCTAGTTGGCTTGCATCTGTTTCTACAACTATGTACTCTGATTCTAGGGAAAGCTGTAGGTCTGGTAAATTTTTACAAATGTCTTTAATTTTTCTGACTAAGGCTATATCTTGTTGATTAAAATATTTTTGTTCTGTGGGTGTGGTTTTGCTGTATAATGGTCCTATTATTTTACTAAGGTTGGGAATGTACATTCGTGCATAATTTAAAATTCCTAGAAATGATTGAAGCTGTTTAGTGTCTTCTAATTTATCTGGATAATCTAAAATTTTCTTAACTATATGAGGCTGTAATCTAATTTTTCCATCTCCTAATTCCATTCCTAAAAATTCTATGTGAGGTGTATTTAATACCATCTTTTTCTTACTAATTATTATTCCATTATTTATGAATTCTTCTAATGTTATATACAAATGATCTATATGACTATTTTTATCTGGACTAAAGACTAAGATGTCATCAATATATACCAATATAAAACTATATTTATTAAATATACTATCCATTTTACGCTGAAATATGGAAGGTGCGTTTTTTAATCCAAAAGGCATGACTAGCCATTCATAATGTCCTTGAGGGCAACAAAAGGCTGTCCATGGTATACTTTCCTCTTCCATTTTTATCTGCCAAAATCCTGATTTACAATCAAATTTACTAAATATCTTTCTTTGTCAGATTCTATTTATAAGCTGATCTTTATCTGGTATATTGTATTTATCATCTTCTGTATTATCATTTAATCTTTTATAATTTATTACCATTCTAGCTTTTCCTCTCTTTATCTCTGCATGATTTCTAACCATAAATGCTACGCTTCTATGTGGACTATTACTAGGTCTAATTACTCCTAAATCTAATAGCTCTCTAATCTGAGTTCTAAATTCTTCTATGTCTGCTGGTGTGTGATTTATTTGTGCTGAAGTGATCCTATAATCTCTATTTTTTATATCTAAACTGGCTAAAATTTTATTTCTCTCCCAATATTTCATGGGTTGTTCTCCTAAAATTTCTGTTGTTTCAGCTAATCTTATTATCTCATCTAAATCTTTTTCTGTTCTCTTGCATTTTGGCTTTTTCTTTATTTTTCCTATTTTTGCAAAAATTAATTCTAAATTAGCTATAAAATCTTCTAAGTTCCAATAATCTCCCTTATCTTCAAAATGAATTTCTTCAAAATTTTCTATCTCATAATTTTCCATATCTAATTTATCTAAAGAGGTATTTACTATCTCATTAGGTGTGTATATTTGGGCTAGCTCAGGAAAAAATTTTCTACTAGGGAATAAAAAACTAACGGGAACTGAATCTACTCCTATGGTACCACCACGCTTCGCACGCAACTCTGATGAATGGGCGATAGTGCTAAGGGCATAAGCGGTTGGGGTATGAACTGTTCGTTTAAAGAAGCTGATATTGTGTTGGCTGATAAACATTCCACCTTGTAAACTAAGTATAAAGTTAAGTCCTAAAATGAAAGGATGATTCTGTCTGCTATTTCCTATCCAAACCTGGGGTAATGGAAACCATTCTATGTGCTGATCTTGAGAACCTAGATGGTGAAAGCTAATCTGGGCGCCATTAATGCAATGTGTATATGTCTGTTTGGTGCCATCTGCTATGCTGACTAAAGCTGGTGTTGCTCAGTCAGACTCATCCCGTGGAACTATGTTGTTCTATGTATGATTTATCGCTCTGATTCTATCATGGCATCTATGCTGAGAGTTTTTTCTACAAACTTAATTACACAAGAAATCTCGACTAAATTGGACTTGGGTGTAACAGGGTAATTAAATGGTAAATAAGTATTATTTCGTTTTATCTGAGAGTATTGGCTAAAGGGTTGAGAATCAACTAAGTTGACTAATTCTAAAGAGTTCATATGATCTTCAACTAATTTTATCTTTTAAGGGGTATGTATTATGAAATTGTTCTAACTGCTGTTTAAGCTGTTTGTTTTCTAATTCTAAGCACTCTATGTCAAACCTAGTTTTAGTTTCTATCTCTCTAATTTGAAATGTAAGTTCTCTTATTTGTACTTCTAGTTCTCTATTTGCTAGTCGTAATTCTCTGTTTTCAATACTATTATCTTTTCTGGTATTTTCTAATTTTATCTTATGTGTCATATTTAATTTTTCTAAACAAATTATACAATAGGTTATGCTGCATAATAAACATTGAGCTCTCTTATCTCTGGCTGGAAACCAATTACAATAGCTGCATCTAGTTGTATCAAATCCTAATCCTATTTGAAAACTATGCTGACATTCAGTATCTGGATTGCATTTCATCATAAAGAAAATATCTTGAGAAGGATTTATTCCTATTTCTTGGTTAAGTTGTCCTAAAAGATTATCTACATCTGTATCACTATCTGAATCACTATCTGAGCTTATAGCTTCTAATTGATATTCATAATCACTGACTATACTATATACATCTGAATCATCACTATTTATGCTGACTATATCTTCTTCTAAGTCTTCTATAATATTTAGTCTTTCTATCTGTTTATTAGTATTGGGTGTGTATCTTTTTGGGCAATTTTTTGCAAAATGATTGGATTCTCCACATAGATAACAATTACATTTTTTACTATTGGGCTTCCTAACATATCTTTGTTTTCTTTTATCTTTTTCATCTTTGGGTAAGTTCTACTTTTTCTAATGAATTTCTGTCTTTTCCATGGTTTTCTATAATTTTTCTTCCAATATTTATCTTTTCTATATTTTCCATATTTTTTGTATTTTTTCCTATTATATTTATCTTCGTATTGCTGAGGGGTATATATTACACTGCTACAAAAACCGTAACTTTGTTTTTTCAAATCTTTCTGTATTTTAACTTCTATACATTTTTCTCTGAGTCTTTGAAATGTAAAAATTATCCTAGGTCCTATTCCTAAATTTCCTTTTATTTTTACTTCTCCTGAGGCTATTTGAGCTGGTAAGTTTGTATAATAAATTGACCATTTATCTTCTATTTCTCTTCCTAGTTCTTCGGGTAATTTTCTAAAATATTTATTTCCTATCTCTTCATCAAAACTTTTTCCAGTTCTAGCTGCTATAGCTAAGTATTCTTTACTAAAGGGTACAATATATCTCCAACTTCCTAAAGTCATTTGATCTAATTCAGTTAATGCTATGCTTTGAGTATAAGTATTTCGTCTAGAAGGGTCATATCCTATAAGTATTTCTTTTATAAAACTTGTAAAATTCCACGGGTTATCTCCTAAGTCCTTAAGTTGTCTAATTATCTCCTCATATTTTCCTTTAAATGTTAAGTATATGTTAAAAGCTGAGTCTCCTAAAAGTGTCTCCATAAAGTCCCACATATCAGTTGTCTCATAAGGATTACTTATCCATGCCTTTACCGCATCTTTTTCCCATCTTTCTATTACTTCCTGCCATATCTGAGGGTCGAATCTAGCTAAATCTAAAAGGGTTCCCTGGTTATTAGCTGGTTGTAATTGTATACTCATATCTGGTTGTCTACGCTTTCCATGAAATTTATAGCTTTTATTTGGGTCTGCTTCGCTACGTCCTGAACTTGCTAATGGCCTTCTTCCTCCTACTGTATAATGTATTGGTTCTACGGGATCTTGTACAGTTGGTTGTGGGTTACTAGTGCTCGTGCTTTCTGTATTCATATAAAAAGTATCTTCTATCTTGGGTTGTTCTGGTATTTTAAATATTTTGCTGGGATGTATAATATGTTCTATAATATCATCTATATATTCTGTATGAAATTCTTGATCTAAAAATGACACTGCCTCGTCATGGGTATCTCCTCTAGCTAAGTATTCATCATATCTAGCATCTAATATCTTGTTCATATCTTCTAGGGTAAATTTTTCTAAATCTATCTTATCAATATTATATATCTTATTTTGTGATACTGTTTTTTCTTCTGTCATTACATAAAGTTGATTTATTTCACTACGATTATCTTGATTTTCTTCTCTATCTATGCTACTAAATTCATCATCTTCGGATTTTTCTGGTGCTACATAAGTATAATGAGTAAATCTTACTGCATAATTTCCATCTGCTGTCTGGTATAATAAATTATCTTGAGGGGCTAATCTTTTTTGTCCTAAAAAGTCTCCTAATTTCCAATCTAGTGCTGCATTATCTTCCGAATTAAATTTTTTAGCTGGTAACGCTTTTATACCTTTTGCGCCTAATAACTTAACTATCTGATCATTTGTAAGTCTATAGTGAGTATTACTTTCTGAAACTGCTAATCCTAAAAATCCCGTGCAAACTAATAAATTCTTTTCTCCATTTTTCATTTTGTATCCTCTACTCTTTATTCCTATTTTTATCTTTTTATGAAAGGTTGAGGTTGGTAATAAGAAATCTGGTGTAAAATAAACTATTCCTCCTTTTGAATTCATATCTAATTCATAACTGCCTAAAATACTTTGTCCTACATCATTAAACCTATCATCATAAAGACATACAAAAACTTTGGTTCCTAAATTTTCTCTGGTTAATGCCTTAACTCCTACCACTACTAATCCTAAGTGAGTCATTTTAAGGTGTTCATTTACTGCATATTTATAACTTTCTCTCTCTATTAAATTTAGCTCTATTTTTTCATCTTCCTGAGTTACACTAATCATTTGTTCACCATAATGTTTAAATAAATATTGTTTTTTATGTATCTTTCCTAGTTTGTACACATATTTAGCTGGGATTAATTCTAACTTTTCCTTTTTAAACTTTTCTATTTGTTGATCTACATTTATAAATTCTTCTACTTTAATATCTTCATCATCATTACGCTTTTTACTACTGCTACCCTTTATTAGCTGTTTAAACATTTTTATTTTCTATAAACTCTACAGGCTGATTTCTTTGGTGGTAATTTAAGCTTTTCAAAATATTTAGCTATATCTTCCTCGTTTATCTGAGATTGGGGTCTGTTGGATCCTTCTACTCCTTTTCCTTTTTGAAGTATTGTTTTTTCTAAAGTGGCTAAACGATTTTCTAAACTGTGTATCTGCTCTAATAGATAGTCAAATTTTTCACACAATCTGATTAAAAATAAAATTTCTATATTATTTTGTCTTACTGTTATTTTATCTGATTGACTTACTCCTTGATAAATACTGATTCCTTCTGGATTATTATGAAAATCTTCTGCTTGTTTTAAAATTGTCTGATAATCTCTATTAGCTTTTTTATCACTGCTCATAAACTAAGACCTGACTAATTGTTCTAAAATTTCTAATTTCTGTTTTAAATTATCTTGAATCTGTAAAATCTGTTCTATTTGTTTAGCTATTTGATTTGTAGCTGAAATTAATGTTTCTAGTTCTAGCTTAGTGGGAAATTTTTCTAAATTTAAATCTATTCTCTTTTGTAGGATAGAACTACACTGATCTTGGATATAATCTAATTTTTTATCTTGTTCTTTAATTAAACTGCGATTATTACGAAGATGTTCTATGGATGAAATAAAAAGATTACTAATTTTATTTATGTCCTTTTTAATATTTTCTGCGAAATTAATCTGATAATCTATGATACTATTTAGCTAAGGATTATTTTCACTATGAATCTGATGGGTATAACTATTTTCAAAATTACAACGGAAATTATTTTTATTTATGCTATGGCGATGGTTATGGCTGCTGATTTCTAAATCTAGATACTCTACTCTTTTCATACACAAAATTAACTCCTAATTTGAAATTATTAAAAGCTACTATAACATGAAATTTATAACTAAAATGTCCAAAAATAAAAACTACTCTATTACCATAAGCAAAATGCATAAACTAACTTAAACTGTCCTAAAACCGAACACTGCTCTGATACCATTTTTTTTTTTGGGTTGTGAGTTAGTGGTTTACCACTATTTGAAAATGGGGCTGAGAATTATCTAATTAATTCTACAGTTATGCTAAAAGGTCTTCTAGCTGTTGTATAGTTAATTTTAAGGCTTCTTGATTTATAGTTAGCTGTCTATTTATCTGAGAAATTTTTAAACTGTAATTTTCTAGGATCCGGGAAACTAATGATAAAAGAAACTGATTTTTTAAACTGTAATTTTCTAGAGATCTGTTGGAAGCTAATGATAAAAGAAAATGATATCTAAATTTTTGATCTTCTAATTCTTGTATTAACTCAATACTAATTTTAATTTTATTCCTAAGGTCTTCGTCTAAGGGCATATACTAATTTTTTATTTTTTATTTTTTATTTCTAAAGTCTAAATCTAGTGGATCTTTTGAAAGCTAAAGTCTACGTCTACAAATTTTTTGATTTTTTGTACTTTTTTGATTTTTTGTATTTTAATTTTTAATTCTAAAATGAACATACAAATTTTTGGATTTTTTGAAATTCTTATATAATATTTCCTTAATATTCCTACTCGGGTTGCTCTCCTTTTATTCTAAAATTCTTTTCTATGGCAAAAATTCTTTTTAGGCAATGTTTGTTTTCATTACATGTACTCCCACCTTGAGACTAAGCCTCATTCAACATAGTATATTTTTATTCTCTAATTTTTACTTTTCCCTTTCTGCCTACAATTTGCCCTCCAACGCCTATCCACGGCTCAAACGGGCTCTTCAGCTAAGGTCACTCAGTAACAAATTAGAAAACTGAAGATACTACGAAGGTTCAAAGCATGTAATATTAATGAGCAAACAAGCATTCCATAAACTTAATTTTTCCCAAAAAGAAAATAAATTTTTAGAATAGAAGAGTTACCCTTTCGAAATATTTAAGGAAAAAGAGAAACTACTCACACTTCATATTAATAAGAAATATACTTACAAAGATTATATTACAGACTCTGAAATTCTGAAAATACACTTAGAGGTTTTTTGAGAGGGGTTGGAAATTACAAAGCAGAGTGAAGTGGTGTTTCTCATTCTGCTCAATCCGTTGGCAAACATGCCAATTTATACAAAGTTGATACATAAACGCCAAATCTCATATCTTTACGTAGATTCAAAAGTCTAAGCCTAAGCCATAGGCTTTCTAGACTTGGAAAAATAAAAATCCTAACTTTCTAGACTTTGAAATCAATCTCCTAATAAAGACAAGCTTCTATACATCAATTATATGCACCTTTGACTCAAAACTTATCAAATTTTATCAATAAAAGATTAGGATAATGATATCGGGTACTGCTTTGGGCCCCATCGCATATCATTCAATCCTTCTTTTTTGACAAAATTTTGACACTATAATTTATTACATGACACGTATAAAGATTTTCACAGCTTTTCTTTAATAAAGCTGGGTAAGAGTTATCCATACTTTATTAAAGTAGTGAGTGAAGGAAAATCTTTATCACTGACAGACTCAAATAATTACAAAAATATCTACAAAAATCTTTTTGTCTTTTCTTGGCGTGCATTTTTCTGATATCTGAAGAGAATCTTTATCTTTTGTCTTTTTCTGCCGGAGAGCCAATTATTGATGGCGACTTGTGGAGTGATGCTTCTTGGCGGGACATTGAAGGTTTTGCAAAGATTGTATATGTAAAAAAAAATAAAAAAAAATTAACAATAACACATTATTTAAAAATATAATAAATAAAAAAAATAATTAATGTGTACTAAAATAAAAATATTTATAAAAAAATTTCTAATGTGTATTAAAAAATATATATATATATATTACCGCTCCCCGAGGCGCTCCCAACCTAAGAAACTTCTATCAGCTCACGCTTCCCCGCTCCCGCCCCCGCTCCCGCTCCCACTTCGTGCAACCTTGCCTGTTACCCAAAGGGTTCCCTTGATTTGAGGTCATTGGCTGCAATGATGGCTAATGAGAAGAGGTTTGGGCCTAGAAGCCGGGAAGGGTGGGTAAGTGTAGGCCGCAAAATCTCTGTCATATTTGTAGCTTTGTTTTTGAAGTTTACTGGTGCTTTTTCTTTTCCAAGTGAAAAGGAAGGTGAGTAGATCACTTAAATTGATGAGGGGTGCTGCAATTCGTACAAGGAAACTGGCCAAAGACATGTTGTCATGGAAGAGTGTCAATAAGAAGATAGTATTCTTCTTTTCTTTTCTTTTTTTCCATCATTAAACTGTTTGAATGAACTTTGTTGTTAAAAGGATTTTACAACATAGATCTTGCAATGCAAACAAGAAAATTTATTTGTAATTTCAGTATAGATTAAATAAGCTCTCGGACAAACTTGGACTGGTTCTGCCATAAAGGAAAAAAATATACGGGGGAAGGTTATTCTCTAGTTGGTGCAATCGCTTCTATCTTGAACCATCGATCGATGAAAGCTCTTCCTCATTGGGGTGACCACCTATGTTTTGCCAATTTGTATATGTTCAATAGACTTAAATTCATGTAGGTAATTTAATCTTTTTACAGACCCTCCAACAAACTACATTGGTTTAGTTCCAATAAAATGTGAAAAGGCTTGTATGTATGGGATAAAAATCACAAGCATTGGGTGTACTTGCCTACAAATGAGATGGCCAATCCACATGTTTGACAAACCAATCGAAAACTCAGTGTATACTCCATTCATGAATCTATCAAACATCCTACTATCCCTAGATTCTGCTTAAATACATAAATGCATCATACAATTTATTTTTATTTTTTTTAAAAAAACAAATTCACCAAAAACAACAGCAACAATCAATTTAAAAAAAAAAATATTAGTAATCTCAAACAAATTTCAACAAATCTCAACCAAACAACAACAATCTCAAGCAATCTCAAGCAAAGTTTCCAAAATCTAAAGTAAATTTTAAACAAGAAATATCTGTATTTCAATATGCTTACGAGTTTGAGTTTGTGATATGCTATCTACAAATAGGGCTGCGATCTGCGAGGAGGGTTGGTGATCTTTGATCTCGTCGACTGAAGAGGGGTTTGTGATGTTAGATCCTCGTCAACTGATGTTCACCGGAGAGAGATGAAAGAGATAGAGAGAAAGAGGGGGGTAGGATGTCGACTGTGAGAGACCGATCGACAACGAGAAGAGAGAAAGTGATGGAGATCGGCGACGAGAAGAGACCCCTGCTAATAGTCCCTTGCTCATCGAAGAGAACAATGGAGAGAGAGAGAGAGACTCTCACAGTCGCTGATGAGAGAGAGTGAGGGGGTCGGTGATGAGAAGGTTCTGGATTGGGAGAGCACAAATGAGAGAGAGATGAGAGAATGAAAAGGATGGAAAGAGAGAGAGTCCAGTGGCCTGATGATCCCAGAAAAAAGCCTGATGATCCCAGAAAAAAAAAATGAAGTAATTATTTTATTTTATTTTTTTGGTTAAACACCATTAAATCCAAAGATTAATTTTATGAACTGATTAGTTTTTAGGTCCCGTTTATTTTGGGCTATATGGGGGGATTGAAATTCATATTGAGCTAAAATCTACTAATATCATATTTATTTTGAGAGATGGAGAGGGGATTTGTAATCCCGTCCGGACTACGAATTTCCTTGGGGAGGGGATTAGGATAGGCTTGTAAGACTTGGTATTAGAAAAATAATCCGGCGGATTATAAATTTTTTTTTTTTTTTTTTTTACATGTCGGGTATTTTTTTTTAACATTAATATTTAATTTTTTTATATTTTTTGTTAAGTAAAAATCATTATTTTTTTTGAATTTTTTTTTTATTTTTTAAAATTTTTTTACATGTTGGGCATTTTTTTAAAAACATTAATGTTTAATGTTTTTGTATTTTTTTTATTTGTTTTATTATTTTCTATTTATTTTATATAAAAATAATTTAACAATCCTCACACTAACAACTATCATCAAAACAAACACAATTTTACTTAATCCCCTCACTATCAATCCTCTCACTATCAATCTCTTCCATTCTACCTCTGAAAACAAACGGAGCCTTAGAGTTTTCTTGTAAATCCAGTAGTCCTATTATAAGTGAAATTACCTTAATGGATAGGGTATATACACGCTGCGGAGACGAATAAGGGTGAATAAGGGATTTCGCATGTATGTGAATTTACACATTTATACCAAGTTCAATATAGATTTTAACTGATTTCCCTCCTTCGCGAATGAATCCCACAATATCTGGCATGGAAAGATTCTGCTTTTGAATGTTGATTTCTTGGTTATGTAATATGCAATTGTGATCCAATGTTCTGCGTTTCCATTTACAGACGGCAAATTGAATCGCTCATGTGACAAAAAACCCTACATCATTAAAAGAAGGGTTTGGGTCGTGATTTGCATAGGACATTCGAATCGACGGTGTTGGCACCCTGTTCTTAGCGTATGACAATGAGACGGCCAGGTTAGTGATGTTATTTTGACATGCAAGCGTGTATGTTTGGGTTTGGTAGCATACAGTGATAGTTGTAATGTTGGGGTTTGGTAGGGTACGATGCGGGGTTTGGTACATGTCAGCTTAATGTTTGTTGTTTTTGAATGTATGAGTGGTTTGTGTGTGTTATTTGCGAAATTGTGCAATGTAATTTCTCAGGGTTACTGGTCGATGCAGTATGTTTTTGTCAATGTGATGTTGTATTACATTGATTCATGTGGTGTTCTGTGCTCTGTTTATGGTTGGGTGGCATGTTGTGGTGCTGGGTGTATTGTGTTAATGTGTTGAGTATGCTACTCAGATATGTAAACCATGTGTGGTAACTAATTTAGGAGAGTTGTGATCATTAATGTTTTTTGTTTGTGGTAGAGGAATATGATTTTCATACACGACATTAACACCGTAGTTGATTGGTTCGTTGCGTTCTGTGTGACTCAGGGTTAATTAACAAAGTGTTTGCGTTAAGGTAACCGTGAATTAACAGAGCGTGTGCCGTCGTTGGGTATAAGATTCTGTTTGCAAACCCAAATGGGAGAGAAGGGGTGTCATGCGATGTTGTGTTGCATGTTGTGTATGGTTTGTGTTATAAAACGGTGGGGTGTTGGGAGCTCGCAAGTCATTAAAAGCATTTGCACGTCGCACATTTTAATTACATACACATGAATTGTGGCAAAAAATATTTTAATAAATCTGTTATGAACAAAATGTGGTTTAATCATTGCTGAACAGTTGTTGTGTGAGATAAATAAGTGAATGTGACAATCAAATGGCTAGTTTGGGATATCAGGTGTGTGTGTGATTTGCAATTTGGGATCTATGTTTTGAGGGGGGTATTTGGCGGACGGAGAACATACAGGACGGAGGACGTGGGATTCGAATGTCCTATGATTATCATTATTACAATCCACCTTGAACTTGTTGTAACTAGGTATGTCAAACAACATGTACACCAAACCCGGAAGCAACTCATTAAACTTCCCACAAATAACATCAACAATCTCTTCAAATGTAGACGCCTGATGCAACCGAACAACGGCATTGGTTTGGCCATACAAGCATAACAACAAAACCGCAGCATCGACACCTACACATCACTGAAACACCTATCAATCACACCTTGAATACATAACGCATTACAGTAATGTATATTTATGTAAACCATTCACCATCACATTTAACTTGGTAAAATAAATAAATAAATAAGCAAACAGTTACAGAAAACCAATCCGATGCACATGTAAAACATCTACAAACGACAAACAAATAGACAATTTCCTCAAACCAACATTATTGACAGATAGGAGCACATGGAATTAACACCCAAACAACAAAAGCAATTACCAACATTAACATACAAACAAATGTGACAACCCCGATTACAACAAACAAAACCCACAGAACTGATGAAATTAAAAAAAAAAATCACATAAACGAACAAACCTCGTGTCATTGTGGCAAAACCCATCGAGTATAATAGAACACTGGGTACCAACACACTAAAACATCCCCCTTTATGCACTCCAGGAAATGTGAAAATTCGTAAAATGGCGAAATACACACCAATAACAACTCAATACAACAGCAAACGTGTCCCCAAGAAAACACCCGTGATACCCTCCACCAAATCTGACACAGAATGCTAACTTCCACGCCTAAAGCCCCAAAATCCACTCACCCACCAATCTGTTCAAAAAATACATCATACAAAAGGGCATTCTAGTAAACCAACAACCCTTTCCAAAATCAACCGGGACCAATCAATCCATTAAAAAACTCTTAGAACTAAATGGATCAACAATCCTACATATAGGATTTATGAGTAAATTTTCCTCTTTTTTTTTCAAACAATAATCCCAAGGGATTTTTATTTTTCAATGTGGAGTGAATTATATATATATAGGCCTCGTTTGGGAAGCGACCGGTTTAGCCAAAAAGCCAAAAAGTTACTAAAAAAACCAAAAAGCCAACAACCCATACCAAAAAGTCAAAAATTCCCTTTTCTCTCTACTTTTTGCACATCTTTTCATAAAAAGTCAAAAAGTCATCCAAAGTATACTAGTTTTTTTTACATTACATTTTAGTCAAAAAGCCAAAAAATTACTAAAAAAACATGTTCCCAAACGAGGCTATATATATATATATATTTAATTTTAATTTTTTTTATAGTTAGGTATAGTATAAATATTTAATTTTTTTATTAAAAAAAATTTAAAAGTCAAAAAAAAAATTACTTAAAAAATTGGTTGGGATTGTATCAAAATAGCATTGCATCGTATTTGTCTAGACAAGAAAAATGTAAATATTTAATTTTTTTTTTCTCATTTAAAAAGAAGTATTTATTGACAAAAATAAAATTTGTCACCTATTATTTTTACTTTTTATTATACGTGACAAAATTTTATAATTTATCACGGATTGTTCTTATTTAGTGATGAAATTTATTTTCTTCACTACTTTTTGTCACCATAGATTACTTAGAGAGCTAATTAATTTGTGTTTTGTTTTGAGAGAGAGAGAAAGAGAGGAGGAAAACTGATAAACTAAAAAATGAGGGGAAATTAACAGTCTATTTTTTTCATTACCGCCCAATATATCGAAAATTTTCCATCCAAAATTAGTGACAACATAATTTCCTCACTAAAAAATCTCAAGATATTAAAAATTATTAGTGACAAAAATATATTTCTCACCAAATGGTCTTAAAATATTTAAAATCAAGTTTCTCAAAAAATATATATATAAAAAATTATTGGTGACGAAAATATATTCCTCACTAATAATTTTATAATTGGTGACAAAAAATTTTCTCACCAAAAGTCTCAAAATTTTGGTGCCACCAAAAAAAATTAACGGGAAAATCTTCGATGACGAAATTTAATTTTTCCTCACCTAAAAAGAAGTATTTGTTGACAAAAATAAATTTCATCACCTATTATTTTTATTTTTTTATTATATGTGACAAAATTTTATAATTCATCACGGATTATTCTAATTTAGTGACAAAATTTATTACCTTCACTACTTTTCGTCACCATAGGTTACTTTTGTTGTATAGAATTTTCCCGAAGGGAGTTTATAATACTTACACCTCACTTTCTCTCTCTCTCTCTCTCTCTCTCTCTCTCTCTATAGCACTCTCACTCAAACATACACTCTGTGTTTTGCTATTTCTGATGAACTAACTCAGCTCACCTCTTCCCATTTTATATACAAATGAGAGGGAACAAAGTCAACAAAGAAGTTAATGGGTTGGCTGCCACCTATCATCTTCCCTCCGACTTCTTGTCTTGGAAAGCCAACCTCCAACTACTCATTCAGGTGGGCTGGAGTTAACAACAAGTGGTGATATGTTTCGGTAGCAAATGAAATACAAAATCAAACATGTCTGATAGTTTGAAATTTAAATTCCAATTTCTTGTTTGTAATGGGCTAAAATAACTCTTAAAATAGTTAACAAAATAAAACACTCATTACATTACTCTTTTTATATTTTTATACATGTTTTTATTATTCCCAAACGATACCATGTAATAAATAAATAAATAAATCGGAGCTATATCTAAGCCATAGTTTGAATAGTTTTTATTTTTATAATCTGTAACTTGAGAAGTTAACTACATACAAGAATTAATTGTTCTCAGAGAAATACTGTTTAGTGCCTTTTCCATTACGTCGTCTTTTTTTACTCACTTGATTTCGGTGAACACAGGCCAATTCCATTGATGTGTCCCGATTGTTAAATCATAAAAGAGTGAAAGGATGTGAAACAAGTGAAAATCTCAAAATTCAAGGAAAATGAACAAATCGTACTATTACTTACCATGAAATGTTGGTAAATTCAAATTTGTTCCTTCAGAATCCATACCTATCAAATCAACAATTAATTGTCACTATATAACACCAATGACACATCCATATATCTAGATGTATCATGTATTTATGTTCGTGTATATATAATGAACTCATATCACATCATAACAATTAATCATCACAGTGAACAAATGTGAAACAATCGAAAAACTTAAAATTCAAGGAAAATGAACAAATCGTACTTTCACTTACCATGAAATATTGGTGAATTCAAATCTCCTCCTTCAGAATCCATACCTATCAAATCAACAATTAATCATCATTATATAACACCAATGACACATCCATGTACCCGTACACATATATATATCATGTATTTACGTTCATGTATATGTGACGAACTCATCACCATAACACATCCATATATCATAACAGTATAATAGATTCATATAGCATTACCGTGAAGTTGCTGTGTTTTGGTTTTGCGAGAGAGAGAGAGAGTGTGTGTGTGTGTGTGTTTGGTTTTAAAATGCTTTTGAATGATAAATTTATAATACCACATTATAACAGTCTAACAGATCCATATAGCATTACATTAAAGTTGCTATGTTTTGGTTTTGCGTGCGCACGCGCGTGCGTGCGCGAGAGAGAGAGAGAGAGAGAGAGGGGGAGAGTATGTGCATGTGTTTGGTTTTGAAATGCTTTTGAATGATAAAATCATAATACCACATCATAATAGTCTAACAGATCTATATAGCATTACCTTGAAGTTGCTGTGTTTTGGTTTTCCGAGAAAGAGAGAGAGTATGTGTATGTATTTGATTTTGAAATGCTATTGAATTGAATGTTGAAGCGCGAGGGGTTTATAAGGCAGTTTCTTTCTTTTTTTTTTCTTTTTTTTTTTTATCAAAGTTTCTAGCACAGCACCAACCCCATGGGAGCGGTGTGTGCAGCTGCTGGTTGGTTACATGTATTTGCCATCATAGTTTTAGATGCCATATATACTGCACAGCAGGTACTCAACGAGTCCGAATCCTCGGTCGTCCATTCTTGCAGCCATTCTTTTGGCGCCTCAAAATGACGTCTTTTTGGGGCAAAATTTCAATTAAAAAAAAAAAGACTCAACAAAAGCAAGGAAGGAAGAAGGAGATAAGAGAAGGCAGCGAAGAGAGAGATGGATTTTAGTGGCGTGGTAGTGATGTGGCGATGACGTGGTGATGTCGTCACTATCACGTGTAGAGGACTCTCCTTCTTTTTACCGCAGTACGTCGGGCTCGTGCTTGAGACTGGTGTGACGCGTCGGTACTGTCAACAATGCATGTGGCGTGTGTCTAAGACTGGGACTCAAGCGCCTTCTTTAGGCGGCGCGTTAGAGCGCATGGAAGCTTGTCTATGGCTCAGCTTTGCAGTTTTTGACTCCTCTTGTCGAGAGCTACCTTCCAGTATGCTCAAAAGTGAATTTCAAGCAACTAGATTTCTAGCAGTTTTTGAAAAGCACATCCTGTTTTTTTGAAAATCGACCAACAAGGCTCTGATACCACTTGTTGGGATTAAGACCACTTAGAAATCAATCACACACACAGAAAAGAGATAAGATATTTACATGGTTCGGCAGTAGCCTAAGTCCACGTGAGAGATATCCACTATAGAATTTTCTCGAAGGGAGTTTACAATACTCACACCTCACCCTCTCTCTCTTTATAGCACTCTCAGTCAAACACACTATGTGTTTTTCAATTTCTGATGAACTAACTCAGCTCTTCTCTTCCCATTTTATACACAAACGGGCAGGGAACAAAGTCAAGAAAGAAGTTAATGGGTTAGCTGCCACCTACCATATTCCCTTCGACTTCTTGACTTTGAGAGCCAACCAGCCAACCTCCAATTACTTCTTCGTGTGGGCTTGAGTTAACAACAAGTGGTGATATGTTTCAGTAACAAATGAAATACAAAATCAAACATGTCTGATAGTTTGAAATTTAAATTCCAATTTCTTGTTTGTGATGGGCTAAAATAACTCATAAAATAGTCAACAAAATAAAACACTCATTATATTACTTTGGCTCTGTTTGGTTGTTAATTCAAATCAATTTTCAACACGTGAGCTCGCGCATCACGTTTGGATACGACGTTCAAAAGTTGATTCCGCGTGTTAATTCAAATTACACTTTGAAAATCTGTTTGGCAGCTTGTATCTCCCTTTCAACGTTTCTGCCTTCTTCATCGTCTCTGCAACTTTCACGTGAACCTCATCTACATCAGTCCTTCAGATTCATCACGGGTGGCTTCTCTGTATCAAACATCCGTACTTCAGATTCATCACGGGTGGGTTTCAGAAGTCAGACTCATTTTATAAATAATGAATCCACCCAACCCGTTCTGTACTGGTATCATATTTCACAAATCGACTGAGTTACGATTTGTGAGTTGTGGACGATTTTTATTACGGGCAACCAAACAACGACGACTACGAGGTGAAATTACTCACAAATTTATTTACATATTTTCTTATAGGGGAATTATTTGAGAAATTCATCATAATTTTTTTTATTTTTTTTTCATGTCAAATTTATCAAATTTATTATCAAATCCGACGAGCAAACAGTGGCACATTCAATCAGTATACACATTCCATTACCGGCGATAACTATTCAACTCCCACTAATCTGGTAAATAAATCCTTCATCCTTCATCTGTTATCTGAAAATGATTTCAGACGAGTCGATAAATGATTTCATTCTTCATCCTTCATCCTGAACTGTTTCAATTTTTTTGTTCTTCAAGAATAGTCAGTAAATCATTCATCTGTTATGTATAAATGATTTCGGAGAAGTTGAAATCAGTTCCTAAATGGTTTATGAGAAATTGTAGAGGCGTATTTTCCATTTCAGATCAATTGTTATTTTAAATTATGAACTGTTTGAACCTTTCATCGATTAGAACTTGAAGCGGCAGTGCCTGGGACATCCGGCCGGTCGTCCCCCGGGTCATCTCGCTGGTCGACCCGTGGGTCTTCCACCTGGTCCTCCCACCTCTTCCGGTTTTGTCTTCCCGTTTTCCATTTCTTCCTTAATGGTTTGAACCTACTGGTCCTCCCCTCAACTGTTTGAACCTATCGGGCTTTTTTACTGATTTTTTTTCCTTAATTTTTCTTTTATTGATTTGTTTCCTACTATTTAAACACAATGTTAACTGATTTTTTTTTTTATTATTTGTGGTTATATTTCTGCTATCTGAATGTTTTTTTTTTTGTGGTTATATTTCTGCTATTTAAATTCAATTAATCTGTTACGTACTTTTTTCCTCGAAATAAAATCATATGTTCTTTTTCCTTTATCTGTGTTCTCCTTCAAACTAGTTTAAATATAATTTGTATGTTTATAGATGGATGGAAATAATTCCGATGACAATGAGAACACCAAAATGTGGACGCTCAGAATTGAAACGAAATTAATAAATATGTTGAGAGATGAGGTTAGAAACAATCAAACAACGGGCCATACTACTTCGTGGACAATTAGGCATTGGAATTATTATACAAATCAGTTGCACAACATATATGGATTTCAGTATACAGGTGTCAAGGTGTGCCAAAAATATCAGCGATTGAAAGCTGATTACCAGACATTTAAGCGGCTCGAGCCTGCAGTGCAGGATGGGATCCTATTATAGGCACTATTGTTGCACTCGATGAATTTTGGGATAAGGTTTTCCATTAATCTGTACTATTTTCTAATTTTATTTTAAACATTTCATAATATATACAGTGCTTAATTCTTGTTTTGTACTTGTTGTAGGCTAGCAGAAATGTGAAGAAGTTTAGGACAAAAAGGTTTGAATATTTTCAAGAAATGGCAGAAATTGTTGAAAATTGTTGTGCCACAGGGGCCCTGTCTCGTGCATCCACACAAGGACCCCTTGACTCAGAAGAAGAAGATGACATGTTAAATAAATTTTGGAACGCTGATGCTGGTGGGAGTAACGCTGGTGGGAGTAATGCTGCTGAGGCCATTCCTGTTGACTTATTCGGGGATGAGTATATGGATCCAGCAAAGGGCAAAAGTCACAAGAGGGGCCCTACAACCAGCCAGACTGACAGTGGTCGTTCCAAAAAGTCCTGGTCAAGTGGGTTTGATGATGTGTGCGCAGCTTTCACATCCTATGTACAAGCCAAAACAGGACATTCACGTGTACAAAAAAATGAGACTGAGGCTGTAAGTGCAGGTGGTGATGATTATTCCCTTGATGCATGTCAAGATGCATTGCTAGAGCTTGGGGACATACCACCGTTGCAGTACGTTAGGGCACTGACATTGTTCAAGGATGAGGAATGGCGAAGGTTTTTTATGCGCACTCCTACCCATTTGCACCTAGCCATGATCCTCGCTTTGCAGTGACTAAGAAGTTCTGTTTTGCTTGTGTTAGCAAATCTTCTTGGCTAAATTGTTTGATGATTTCAATATTCCAAATTTGGTTTTTATTATTTTTTTTTCATTTCATCATATCCTCTTTCATTTTCTATGTTCGTATGTTTTTTTTTTTTTTGAACTTTTAAGTGTTTTCTGTTATATTAAAACTATGTTCTGTTATTACAATATCACCATATGTTAAATAAATTTTGTTATCCTCTGAATTTTACTGTTTCACCAATAATGCTAACTGTTACAGCATGAATAACATATTATTTAATTATCCTTTCACTGTGATGTAGACAAAACCATATGGCATCCGACAGAGAAAACAATACAATGGAGCTCTCATCAGAGGAGGATGAGGTTGTTGATGATTTTATGGATTTTTTGATGATTGCTTTAATGCATGACCATATCAACGCGTCAAGTAGTCGCCGACCGCAGCAAACGTGTCCATTCAGAGGTGATGATTACATCTTCGGCCTATTAAATGGACATCCAGAAACAATGATGCACGTTATGCGAATGGATGCACAAACATTCATTTTATTGAAAGACACTTTACTCTATAATGGCTTTATCGATACTGAACATATGCATATTAGTGTGGAGGAATCGCTTGGAATTTTTTTATACACTTTTGCACAAAATGTTCGCCATCGAATAATCACAGATAGATTTCAACACTCCACAGAAACAATTTGTCGACACATAAAAATTGTTATGCGGGCATTGTGCAAACTTTCATCATCAGTTATCAAACCATGTAACCTAGAGGACATACCGGGAAAAATTTTAAATGACAGGAGGTTTTTTCCCTAGTTCAAGGTACGAACAGTATGACTGTCCTATAAGTTTGTTCATATCAATAAGGATTAATAAATATTATTATTTTTAATTATGAAAGTAATATCGAAGTTTGTTTCGCTTTTAATATGAAACAAATATCTGTCAATTAGGATTGTGTCGGTCCTATCGATGGCACATTGGTGGATACATGAGTCCCTGCTTTAAGACAAAATACACTCTGCGGTCAGAAAGCAACGGTATCGCAAAATGTACTCGCAGCTTGCGACTTCGATATGTTGTTCACATTTATTAATTCTGGATGGGAAGGTAGCGCTCACGACAATGCTATTCTAGTTGACTCTATTACACGAGCTGATCTATAGTTTCCACACCCACCCAATGGTGACTGTCCCTAAATAACATACGGTACACTTATTTCCTTGTCTGTTTTTGTACATATCAATTGATGGAACTGTGTATTCATTATTTACATGTAGGCAAGTACTATTTAGTTGATGCTGGTTTCACGAACATGCCTGAACTTGTTGCCCCATTTCGGTCTCAACGGTATCACTTCCAAGAGTTTCGCGGCCATCGTTATGCAGGACCTAAGGAATTGTTCAACCATCGACATTCGTCATTACGCAATGTCATAGAAAGAACAGTTAGTGTTTTGAAGAAGCACTTCCCAATATTGCGGTCCATGCCAAATTACAAGTCTACACGACAAGGGCCTCTCGTGATTGCATGTTGTATAGTGCACAATTGGATCCGTTTGCATGTAGCTATGGATCCATTCTTTATGGAAGCTGATAATGAAATGGCCGCAGAAGCAGAAGCAGACGGCCTTGTTGGAGACCAAGCTGACTATGTTGACATGTCACAACATGGGTTAACATCCCAATCGAACGTTAGGGATGCAATTGCTACTGCTATGTGGCAAAATCATGTTCACCATCAATAGAAAAGGGATGTGAACAAGGCAAGTGAATATCGTACTGACTACTGGTTGTAAATGTGTAATTATTTTACTAATTTTAGTCATTATGACACCGTTATTACATAACTTCGCCCAACCATCATTTATGTGATTTACTGACTTCTTAGTAACTTTCATAAATAAATATGTTGTTATTAAATTAAATGTGGTGGTGGCAGATTGGTGGTGGGTGGCAGATGGGTGGTGGGTAGTGGGTGGTGATGGGTGGTGGTGGCAGGTGGGTGGTGGTGATAACTTGACCATTTAAAAGTGTAACAAATAAAAAATAAAAAGTATTTTATAAATAAAAAATAAAACAAATAAAAAGTATTTTATAAATAAAAAATAAAACAAATAAAAACTAAAGCATAATAATAATAATAATAATAAATTAAATAAAATAAAAAATTAAATAAAATTTTATTGTTTTATATCACCTGATTTCATAGCAAAATATGATTTTATATGAAAAATGTGTAAAAATTCGCTGGGGTACCTCTTCAAGTAAGGGTGTCTAATTTGTGTAAACGCTGGGATATTCTTTTTAATTTTCTGTACATAAGTTTATATTAACTTTTTTTTTTCCTTTTCATTTGAAAAAAGAATGTTTATTATTAAATTTTTTTTTTGGTACACATGTTTATTATTAAATTGTAACTTGTTTTATTTCATTTCAGAACATTAATTGAATTTTTTCTATTAATTGATACAGACAAATTATTTAATAATTGTTTAATTTTTATTTATTTTATTCAAATGAAGGATTTCGTAGACATTTATGAAGTACTATTTATTAAATTTTGTACAAATAATTTTTTCAATGCATAATCTTTTTGTACAAATTGTTATAACATTGTAACTGTGTAATTAAATACTTCCAAAAAAAACCCCTCGTTGTTATTAAGTACGTGAATAGAAAAGTTTATAACAAAATAACAACGGTAAAACAATTAGAACAAAATAAGGAAACAAATAACCAAAACAAAAAAAAGGGAAAAAATATAATCACAATATCTGTGAACCATTTTACTTGATTTTTGAACAAGTTAAGCATCATTGTCAGGTGGTGTTAGAGGTGGAGGGAAATGCTAATGGTATAGCTGAGTGACTCGATAATCAATCTGATCAATGCGGTTCCTTGTCAGTTCAACACGTCTCTCTGAGTCTACACGAAACTCACCAAATTGATGAATTAGTGAGTTCTGAGCGGTGGCAATTTCATCGAACCGAGTACCAAATTCATCGAACTGAGTACCCAATGTATTGAGCTGATTAGCCATTTGTTGTTCCCATTGTAGGCGCTGATTGTACCGTTCTTGTTCTAAGGCTAAATAATCAGTCCAGTAATGAGGTTGTTCATGTGGTGGCATGGCATTCTCATTAGCTTCTTCCTCATTAGGTATTGGTTCATTTTCAAGATTAATAGAGCCCATCAAGGTGTCAGCACCACCAGCTCGGGTTAGTGTATACTCAGAAATTGGTGAAGTGATTCTGATCCATCCTTCACCTTCAAGGTTCACATCATGGGCTTTGAAAATTATGGTTAACAAAGCTCCAAAAGGTAGTGACCAGCCACTTAGAGTTTCAAATTTTGCAATCATCATTTCTTTTAGTAATATAAAGCATAAATCCAATTTTTGTCCAATTTCAAAACAATATAACAAGTAAACTTGAAAACATGAAACACGATTATAATGTCCTTTTTTAGGAGTGACATTTTCAACTATCCATCGATGGAGAATACGAAGGTGAGGTTTTAAATGGCTGACTTCTAAATTAGTGCCGCTAAATCGGTTGTCACAAATTGTGGTATAAATCTGACTGACATCATCAACAATTTTTTCTAAGGCAGACTCATTTTGAAAATAACATTGTAAATCTCCTGTTTCGACTCCAATAATTTGTGCAAAACGGAGAGAGAGTGTGATTGTTTTCCCCTTAACATAAGAGGTAAGACTGAACGGTTCATTTTGTTGGTCACCCGGTGTCAAGTGAACATAAAATAATCGTAGAAGACGGGGATATATCTTATTTGGTAAATTATTTAATGGTAACCATCCCATTGTATCTAATTTGCCAAGTAAGAGTGAATCATATTGAGAAGGTAGTTTTACATTTCTCCCCGTAACAATTGGTCAAGTAATGAAATGTTCATAGGCTTGTTCATGATGATATGTTGCAAAATCATTAGTTGGATAGCCATCATGTTGTTCTTTGTGGTGGTATGCAGGTTTGAGGATTCACCAAATTTGGGCCTGGTTCGTTTTGTTCTTGGCATGATTGTTCTTGGGATGATGACTGCAAAAGTGAAAGAAAATTATATATTAAAACATATGAGAGGTAAGAAAAATGTATGACAAATATATCAACCATTAGTACATTTCTGTGCATACAAACTTATTTTTATGTAAAAAATAAATATAAAAAAATTTGGTGACAAAATTTAATTAGGCAAATGCCATAGAAACAGATTTTTATACAAAAAATAAATAAAATATAGGGAATGACATTTCTCATTTATATTGGGTTTGTTTCATACAGTTTATTATAACTTAGAAACTGGTAATCAGAAAAATAAATGATAGTGTGACAAAATTAGAACAGAAATCAGAAAATATAACAGATGAAAATGGAACAGATATGAAACAAATCCAACAGATACGGAGGTGGAATGGTGACTAAGCCGGGATGACCGGCCCGATGTCCCGCGGGATGACCGGCCGGTAGACCACCGGGATGACCACCCGGTTGTCCTCCTCTTCCCCTCCCTCTGAAGCTAATGTCTAAAGCTAATATCTGAAGCTAATATGAAGATGAACTGGCATCAAAACTAACCTGTAAATTATGGAAGTGGAGAAAGAGGACCTAATCAGATGGTGGATATGCGCTATTTCTCTAATTTTTGTTCTCTGATGTAACTGGAGAATGTGTTTCTGAGATGGTGAAGTTGGTGTGGTAAACGGAATGAGATTCAGATTTAATAGAAAGAGTGAGGTTCAAAAGGTTCATGTTGTATTTTTTTTATTTACTTTTTATTTGTTAAATATTATTTGTTTTTAATATTATTACTTTTTTAATGATATCACATCCGTGTACTGAGTACACAGCTGCATCCTCTCCTTTTTCTTTACCTCAGTGTTGAACACACAGTTATGAAACAATA
Organism: Camellia lanceoleosa; assembly: GCA_025200525.1. Taxonomy (NCBI): domain Eukaryota; kingdom Viridiplantae; phylum Streptophyta; class Magnoliopsida; order Ericales; family Theaceae; genus Camellia; species Camellia lanceoleosa. The sequence goes on along the minus strand of CM045762.1, from coordinate 102,486,087 downwards.
GGGGGTAGGTAGTAAGTAAGTGAAATTACTATTTTACCCTTTATATTTTGTTCTATGTAACCAGTTTCCATTTAATTGAAGAGGGGCATAATAGTCATTTCGTATGCCAATCCCCACAATTATATGAGCTCAATGGGTACAATAATGCATTGCATTTCTGTTATCACATCTAGACGAAATTCATAACATGTAATAAATGGAAAAAAAATTGATAATATTTTTGTAAGATTTACGTTATGATTTGTATTTTAAAATATTAAACTTAGTGTATTTATTCCTTCTTTATTAATATGTATTTTCAAAAGTTGTTGACTTTAACAAAATGTTAGAAAAAAATTAAAAACGTATTTTACAAATGAATTGATAGAAAAATTAATTGGCAGAAAATAGTTGACATAGGTTTATTTTAAAATGAAAAAATTATTTCGAAAAAACAATTATTAAAAAAAATTACAAAAAAAAAAAAAATTGACAAAAAAAATTAATTTTTAATTTCAGTATTTTAAAAATAGTTTGGTTATTATTGTTGATAAAAAATATGGATATCGATATATGAGTTGTGTGTTTGATGATAAATTATTTGTTTAATTAAGTTTTAAAAACTATTTTCAAAACACATCACCAGACAAATTTTTACCTTTCACATGTTACATCAAACTTCCAAAACTTAATTCAAAATACATCTTCAAAACACAATTCAACACTCTATTTAAAAACCAAAACCAAACAAATTTTCTACACTCAAATCATAATTCTACAACCCACAAACTCAAAATACAACTCATACTCTCAAATCATATTTACAAAACATAACCAAATGCAGGCTTTTTTTTTTTTATAATCTTTTTATGCGTGTTTTTATTATTCCCAAACGATACCATGTAATAAACAAAAAAATAAATTGGATCTATATCTAAGTTATAATTTGAATACTTTTTAACTACATACAGGAATTAATTGTTCTTAGAGAAATACTGTTTGGTATTGTCTTTTCCATTACGTCATCTTTTTTTACTCACTTGATTTCGGTGAATATAGGCCAATTCCATTGATGTGTCCCGATTGTTAAATCACGATTATGAAACAAGCGAAAATCTTAAAATTCAAGGAAAATGAATAAATCGTATTATTATTTACCATGAAATGTTGGTGAATTCAAATATGCTTCTTTAGAATCCATACCTATTAAATCAACAATTAATCATCACTATATAACACCAATGACGCATCCATATATCAATACACACACACACATATATATATCATGTATTTATGTTCATGTATATGTAATGAACCCATATCACATCATAACAATTAATCATCACAGTGAACGGATGTGAAACAAGCGAAAAACTTAAAATTCAAAGAAAATGAACAAATCGTACTATTACTTACCATCAAATGTTGGTGAATTCGAATCTCCTTCTTCAGAATCCATAACTATCAAATCAACAATTAATCATCATTATATAACACCAATGACACATCCATATATCCGTACATATATATAAATATATAATGTATTTACATTCGTATATATGTGATGAATTCATCACTATAACACATCCATATATCATAACAGTCTAACAGATCCATATAGCATTACCTTGAAGTTGTTGTATTTTTGGTTTTGTGAAAGAGAGATAGTATGTGTGCGTGTTTGGGTTTGAAATGTTTTTGAATGATAAACTCATAATACCATATCATAACAGTCTAACAGATACATATAGCATTACTTTGAAGTTGTTGTGTTTTGGTTTTGCGCGTGCGCGTGCGCGCTCGCGAGAGAGAGAGAGAGAGAGAAAGTATGTGTATGTGTTTGGTTTTGAAATTCTTTTGAATGATAAACTCATAAAACCACATCATAACAGTCTAACAGATCCATATAACATTACCTTGAAGTTGCTATGTTTTGGTTTTGAGAGAGAGAAAGAGAGAGAGAGAGAGAAGGAAAGAGAAAGAGTATGCGTGTGTGTTTGGTTTTGAAATGCTATTGAATTGAATTATGAAGGGCAAAGGGTTTATAAGGCAGTTTTTTTCTTTCTTTTTCTTTTTTTGTTTTTAATCAAAGTTTCTGGCACAACACCAACCCCATGGGAGTGATGTGTGGCAGCTGTTGGTTGGTTACATGTGTTTGCCATCATGGTTTTAGATGCCATATATACTGCACAGCAGGTACTCAATAAGTCCGGATCCTCAACCGCCCATTCCTGCGATGCCCCAAAACGACGTCTTTTTGGGGCAAAATTTCAATTAAAAAAAAAAAAGATTGGATAGAAGCAAGAAAGACAGAAGGGAAGAAGAGAAGGTAATGAAGAGAGAGGTGGGTTGTAATGACGTTTCAGTGACATGGCAATGACGTGGCGATGACGTGCCAATGACGTGGCACTGACGTGGTGATGCCGTCACTATCACGCGCAGAGGACTCTCATTCTTCTTTTCGTCGCGCGTCGGGCGCGTGCAGGGCCGACCCTAAAAATTCAGGGGCCTAAGCGAGCTTATAAATTTGGGCCGCTTGTACAGACGCCAAAAAAATATATATATATATATATATTTGCTAATGGCCACTCAAGTTTGCTTGAGTAAATTTGGGCCATTTGTTTGTTTTTTCAATTGGACTAATTTTTTTATTTGTTTTTAATATAGGCCTGCAACATGTTTTTATTTGGGCCTTTTATAGTGGCCTGTTTTATTTTGGAGGGCTTCTATTTTAGTGGGTTATTTTGTTTTTGAGGGCTTCTAACAATAATTGGACTTTATTTAAAACTTGATAGTATAATGGATCTTCAAAATTTGGGACCCTATTTTGGGCCAAATTTTGGGGGCCTTAAACCTGAGCCTTACTCGCCTTAGCCAGTGGTCTGGGCGCGATGCTGAGGCGATATGCGCCGGTACTGTCAACAGCACGTGTGGCGCGTATTTGAGACTGAAACTCACACGTCTTTTTTAGGTGACGCGTCAGAGCACGTGGAAGCTTGTTTGCGGCTTGGCTTTGCAGTTTTGAACTCCTTTTCTCGAGAGCTTCCTCCCAATATGCTCAAAAGTGAATTTCTAGCAACTTGATTTATGGCAATTTCTGAAAAACACACCTTGTTTTTTTGAAAATCGACTAACGAGGCTCTGATACCACTTGTTGGGATTAACACCACTCAGAAATCAATCACACACATAGAAAAAGAGACAAGATATTTACGTGGTTCGGCAGTAGCCTACGTCCTCGGATGAGATATCCACTATAAAATTTTCTCGAAGGGAGTTTACAATACTCATACCACTCAGTCAAACACACACTATGTGTTTTTCTATTTCTAATGAACTAACTCAGCTCACCTCTTCCCATTTTATACACAAACATGGAGGGAACAAAGTCAAGAAAGAAGTTAATAGGTTGGCTGCCACCTACCATCTTCCCTTCGACTTCTTGACTTGGAGAGCTAACCAGCCAACCTCCAACTACTCCTTCATGTAGGCTGAAGTTAATAACAAGTGGTGATATGTTTCGGTAACAAATGAAATACAAAATCAAGCATGTCTGATAGTTTGAAATTTAAATTCCAATTTCTTGTTTGTGATGGGCTAAAATAACTCTCAAAATAGTCAACAAAATAAAACACTTATTACATTACTTTTTTTTTACATGTGTTTTTATTATTCCCAAATGATATCATGTAATAAATAAATAAATAAATAAATCGGATCAATATCTAATCCATAGTTTGAATAGTTTTTATTTTTATAATCTGTAACTTGAGAAGTTAACTACATACAGGAATTAATTGTTCTTGGAGAAATACTGTTTACTACTGTCTTTTCTATTACGTCGTCTTTTTTTACTCACTTGATTTCGGTGAACATAGGCCAATTCCATTGATGTGTTCTGATTGTTAAATCATGAAAGAGTGAATGGATGTGAAACAAACAAAAATCTTAAAATTCAAGAAAAATGAACAAATCGTACTATTACTTACTATGAAATATTGGTGAATTTGAATCTGCTCCTTCAGAATCCATACCTATCAAATCAACAATTAATCATCACTATATAACACCAATGACACATGCATATATCCACACACACACACACACACATATATATATATATATCATGTATTTATGTTCATGTATATGTGATGAACTCATATCACATCATAACAATTAATCATCACAGTGAACGGATTTGAAATAAGCGAAAAACTTATAATTCAAGGAAAATGAACAAATCGTACTTTCACTTACCATGAAATGTTGGTGAATTCAAATCTCCTCATTCAGAATCCATACCTATCAAATCAATAATTAATCATCATTATATAACACCAATGACACATCCATATACCCATACATATATATATATATATATCATGTATTTACGTTCATATATATGTGACGAACTCATCACCATAACACATCCATATATCATAACAGTCTAACAGATCCATATAGCATTACCTTGAAGTTGCTGTGTTTTGGTTTTACGAGAGAGAGAGAGAGAGAGAGATAGAGAGAGTATGTGTATGTTTGAAATACTTTTGAATGATAAACTCATAATACCACAACATAACACTCTAACAGATCCATATAACATTACCTTGAAGTTGCTGTGTGTTGGTTTTACTCGTGCGCGCGCGAAAGATAGATAGATAGATAGAGAGAGAGAGAAAAAAAGAAAGTATGTATGTGTGTTTCGTTTTGAAATGCTTTTGAATGATAAACTCATAATACCACTTCATAACAGTCTAATAAATCCATATAACATTACCTTGAAGTTGTTGTGTTTTTGGTTTTGCAAGAGAGAGAGAGAGAGAGAGTATTTGTGTGTGTTTGGCTTTGAAATGCTATTGAATTGAATTCTGAAGCGCGAGGGATTTATAAGGCAGTGTCATTTTATTTATTTTTTTAATCAAAGTTTCTGGCACAGTACCAACCCCCATGGGAGTAGTGTGTGACAGCTGTTGGTTGGTTACATGTGTTTGCCATCATGGTTTTAGATGCCGTATATACTGTATAGTAGGCACTCAACGAGTTCGGATCCTCGACCGCCCATTCCTGCAGCTATTCCTGCGGCGCCCCAAAACGACCTCGTTTTGGGGCAAAATTTTAATTAAAAAAAAAAAAGACTGAGTAGAAGCAAGGAAGGAAGAAGGAAAGAAGAGAAGGCAGTGAAGAGAGAGGTGGCTTTTAGAGTTTAAGAGGTTTTGGAGAAGAGGAGAGAGAGAGAATAGTGGGTTTCATCACGCCACTTCCTCGAACTGCTACTCTGAGCTAATCTGTGATCCAGAACCATCAGATCATTGCCAAAAACTTTGCGTTTCACACTCATATTCTCAAATTGATCCAAACTCTGCCTAAAACGCACCTTCATCAACAACAATGCACCTTCGGAGTCACCGTCGTTGATCCTAAACTTTCAGATCTCGGCCAAATTGTATGAAGCCCCACTCGCACTCTGAAACACACCGCTGTTGATCATCGCAGGCTGATCCATCTGAAGATTTTCAAAATCACATCCAATTCGAATCCAAATTTATCTTCAATATTATTCAAAGCTCGTGAATTAGCTGCAAAGAGAACCATTGCTATAGTTCAATTTCAAAGTGTGCATTTGAAGGTCGATAACAAATAGAGAAAGAGAGAGAGAGAGGAAGGGCAACTGTGTGATCTCCTTCGATAGTGGAGATTGATTGTTGGTGAAATTGAGGATGAATTTTGATACAACAGACTCTTTCACCAAACAGACAACACAACTGCCCCATCTACCTCCCGTAAGCCTTGCTCCAATAGCACCATTATCGTGACAAACCTTTACAAGTTCTTCCAATTCTGGGCAGCTAATTACAAGAACAATAGAAACAAATAAGATATACAGGTCAAATTTGTTTAATTAATTTGGTTTAGCTTTCAAAACCTGTTTTTTAAAATACTATTTTGGCAAAACGAAACACCATACGATAGGAAAACGATGAGTTCTTTTTTAAAAAAAAAAAAATCATAAAATAGATTTGAAAACTAAAAGCAAACAGTGATATTTGAAGGATGTAAAGGGCAGTCCTCAAGCGGCGTCTGAAGAATCAAATCAAAGATTCCAATCAAGAGTAACATAGGCACACACAGTCATGTTGACATACCATTTTCTCATTGTATAAGAACACAATAATGAAGTAAGAGTTTTCCAGCATAGGTTTGTTCATTATCTTTGGTTTTCGCTGTCAAACTAGAAAACTTGTATAGGTTGTACTTATATCCCAGGACAAAATGTGAGGGAAGAAAAGGGAAAACAGAGACAATTATAAAGAGCCTCGTTACGCAACAAATGTAAAGGCAATCTTGTGTGAGGAATTTACTTGTTCAACATCATATGTTATGCACATCATATGCTGCTTATTATTGTAGCATAACCAGATCTCTCATATCTGAGGGTATATCACTTTCAAATTCTCCCTTGTCACTATTGTCGGCGACCCCAAGTGTCATTTAGTGCATACAAATTTGGAAAGCTGGAATAGTACCTACACTCGTAGAGAATGCTGCAACTATAATGGCTTTCATTCATAAGGTCACCAAGCTTCTTCAACATGTCCTCTTCACTGCAATAACAATTTCCTGGAAGTTAGATCAAGGAAACTTGAAAATGGTAACTATCTTCACTTGGTTCATTAACCACAGTGATGGCAGGTTCATAAAGCATTAGGGTTTGATTTGTACAAAATAAAAAGTTGCATGTTGAACCAGACGAAAGTGACCTAACATTTTAAGTTATACTATTTCGGCTGTTGAGGAAATACGACTAAAAAAAGTTCTTTTTGCGACTGCTACAAGCCGTCGCAAACAATAAAAAAACAGTTGCAAAAGACTTTTTGCGACGGCAAATGAGGGTCGTGAATACTTTTTGCGGCCACAAAATAACAGTCGCAAATTATTTGTGACCGCCTAACCTACTTTTTGCAACAGCTATTTTGTCGTCGCAACAAAAAAAAAAAAAAAATCAAAAATATTTTAGCGACTATTTTTTTACCGTCGCACATCATTATTTTTATAATAAAGTCATATATACGTTTGCAACAACAAAAAAATCAATTACAAGCACCTAACAAATTTTTTTAATAAAAAATAACAAAATTAACAAATTAATTTAAACTCATAATAGAAATACTAACCTATTCACATATAAGTGTGCAAACAAAATATAAACTCTCATATGTGCAAAACAAATATCCATCAACCATCCTTAAAATATATTGTACTAAAAGATTCAAGTCCTAAAAAAAAAAAAATGCAACATAATCTCAGTTTGGCCCCCAAACATCACCCGCTCGATTATATCAACTACTCCCTCAACAAAACTTGCAAAAACATATACACGTGACTTGAAAATTTAATGCAATTTAACTTGAAATAATAAAAATAAAACTATTTCAAAAGAAATTGTCAAGAAAAAAAAAAGGTTCATTCTCTAAATTCTTTTGCTTGGAGTAAATTACAAAAATATAGATGCCAATTCATAATTTGCACAAATAAATAGACAAGAAGTAGGCTCCACATGTGAGGCTCACCTCTTGTCTCACCTATGTGCCTGATTATGTGAAAATCTTTTGTGCAATTATGCTTTTTCATAAAGCAAAGGATTAGCTAGCCAAGATTGTGCATCAAAACAAAGAGGTGCTGTGAAAGAGTAATCCCACTAGATTTATTTGAGAGTGCCCATGACAACATGATGCAAACATCTCTTTGTTTCATTGTATGTTAGATTTGAATATTGTGTATGGGCACACGCGTGAGAGAGAGAGAGAGAGAGGGCAGGGAATGAGAATTAATAGAAAAGTACGCACCAAAAAGAAGACAATAAAATTGGCAGAATGAGTTACCTCGCAATAGACTTTGTCTGGTTTGCATTTCCCTAAGAGGTAGGGACACAACTTTAAAGGGAATTTGACTCTGAGAATGGCTTATATTTTAAAAAAAATAAAAATAAAAAAAAGAAAATAAACATTTACTCTTCTTTCTGTTATAGGTACCTTGTCACCAATTTCAGAAACAACTATCAATGAGAATGCAGCAGTGAAGCCTAACTTCGCAATTGCTGCAAAAATTGCTGAAGGTCCTTCTTTCACAAAGGCAAGCAATGAATATACAAAAGCACATCCAAATAGCACAGAGGCCAAAGAGAGAATGTATGGAATTTGATTAGAATGCTTCCCACTACCAAATCATAAAAGATGTATAGATCAATTTGCACTCAATCAAGGATGCTCACTATAGTCAATTGGCTATTTACAGTGCAATAATTTACATGACATAATTATTCAACAAGAAAAATACAAGTGAAAAACTTGATCCTAACTGTTAAGGATCCCTAAAAATCAAGCGCGGAAAAAACCAAAAAAAAAAAAAAGTTCCATGCCCTGCCATCAACTAGAACTTTAACCTCATCCAAAGTAACTCAGAACAAAAACTGACTGAACTACTGTTTTAGGTTCTTGCTAGGGCAAATATTGTATGTTGCTCTTATAGATGATTTATGTTCAAGTAACTTACAGGCATAAAAGGGCCCAAGTATATTTTATTTATATGTTTAGTATTGCCATGTTTCTGTAACGTTTCTTAGTTTCTATGAGAGGAGAACAAAGACATACTGGGAGAGTCACTTTTAACGATAAAACAAGATAATTACAGTACCCTACTTCCTTGCCATGCAGGCAGATGATACATTGTAGCTTCCTATAATTTGTATGATACATAATTCATATAACTTGCCTACCACCAATACAAGTCTGAGTTCCTTGTCATGCAGGCAGATGATACATTGTAGCTTCCCATAATTTGTATGATACATAATTCATATAACTTGCCTACCACCAATACAAGTCTGAGTTCCACACATCGCACAATCTCATTCGCAATCCAAGCTCAAAAAAAATACTAACATTCACAATAATAGCACATCACAAGTTCATTTGACATGATACAACTTACATTTCAGATGAACTGTCACTTTGTGCATCATTGACAAAGATTTTTTGGTTGTCCTTTTCCTCCCTCCCTCCATAGCCCGCAGATCTGACACCGACATTAGATGCTTGTGCTCTGATAGTGTCCCACACAAATTTCAACCTTGATAGTTCTCTACATCTCACTAAACATAAGTCAGCAAAAACATATTTGTTGCTCTGTGAGTCATATTTGATGATAATGTACAACTGCAAATGCCAAGAGGATGAGATTTAATGTCTATGAAAGGTCACAAAATTAGATCAAGCTCTTTTCTAGTAACAACTTCAGTACATGAAGGAATCATCACCCAACTAAATATATCAACACCTCATTAGAGTTAGCTTGGTTCTGCTGTATGAATTGATAGTTTTGAACTATTAATAAAACGAACATAGGGGAAATGAATGAAGACACCCAATTAAAGCTCTTTCTCAGTTGACATATAGCATTTCTCAATATAGAACCATGCCAACATCCAAATCTCTATTTCTAGAAAAATAGAGATTCATCTACACTGGTTCTTCTGCTCACTCTGACTTCTGGTTTCGGTATTACAAATGGTTTTAGGTAGTGATCCCTTGCATTAGTGCATATTTCAAAAACATTGTGAGGAAAACAAAATCATAAGTATCAGTGTTTACATTTCTGTAGAACACTAAAAAGTATTTAGAAACATCAGTGTTTACATGCAGTAACCATACCTCTGTTCTAGAGCTTCTTCACCTTCAAATCTCATTTTGAACCTCATCCCTACAGAATAATTACTCTTGACAGATTCCATGTATTGATCAAACGAAAAAATAAACTCAGCAGTATATGAAAGATGATGGAATATTAGCTTGCTGTCTCATGGCTCATTTTACTCCAATGCAAAGTTCCCCATTCTCACCTCTAAAAGTCCCATGTTAAAATCATTCCATAAGTCAGTAACGAGTAGCTAACTTGGTATGTGAAAAATGTAAATATGATTTGCACACCTTAAAAATATAAAAGCATCCCCAGTAACAAGCCTTTTAGAGCTTACAAAGACACTCCAACCACTTTGAAGTAGGTGCCTCTGTGGTTGACCTGCCATTTTCAAAATCACATGAACTAAGATGAGGCACTAGAACTCAACATAAATAAACGTTTTTCCAATGGTAACCAAAATCAAATCCTACAGGAATAGAAGTTTAGAACATCCCCAAAATAAGTATAATCTTAGGACCCAGGTACATATTTGACATTAGTAGTTGTGACGCCTCAAATTTTGATAATATAATACAACGATACACCGGGGTTTAACTAGCGGACACACATAATTTTTAAGCACAAAATACAAATAATTATACGAAAATAAAATATTAATAATACTTACAGATAAAATTCTTCAAGTCTTTAAATACAGATCAATTTCTTAATACAAAAAGATTATCCAAAATATAGAAAATATAAAATCTAATCTCTATGGCGGCCATGGTTCCACAAAGCTTTTAGGGATTTCGTTCTCAGTGTAAAACTCGCATTCACTTGGCATAAAACGCCATGAGCTTGGAATGCCTAGTAAACACACACACCCCGACCCTTTTCCCATTCCAAATACACAAGTAACATCACGGCACGGTCATAACATACATACAACGAAAGCAATAATTAACCAAAGCTTAGAATTAAATTTCAGTTCTCATGAATAATAGTCAATTTTAGTTAGTTCTAGGCAACTCCCTGCGAAATGTCATTCTTACCCAACCACTAACACTGGCCACGGGCAATTCTGACTCCCCCTTAGTTAATACAATACCAATGCATTGCTTACCGCATAACCACCAACGCGTCACTTACCACACAATTACCAATGATGCCCACGCACTTAAGTTACATACCTAAGTGGTGACATCATGGTTTGCCCCAAAGGAACGGGTTTCTAGGGATACTCTCCCTGTGTGAGACCCTCACTGCCACCCTTATGCCTCCCATTTCCGTTAAGCAGCCAGAATACCTCCTGTGCCATGTTAGGGTTCGAAAACACACTTGCGCAAGACTTCACAAAAATGGAACACATTCCACTATATCATACTCTTGAATCCATCATTCATTATCTCATAAAATTTAATACAATGATCGCAACCTATTATCATCCCATTTGATTTCCCCTTTATTAAGTGCATTATGTTCTCAGTTATAGCAAAGTATGGTTAATATAATTACAAATCCAAACTAAACAACAAGTAATTTATTCGTGGTAAAGCAAATTCACAATTTATCATAGATTACATATCGAGACTAAAACATTCAAGAAATATAGAATATAAGAGTTGCAAACCAAATAAGAGCATATTAACACAGTGTAACATGCTCGGGGGGTACCCGCGCGCGTTAAACAGTTCGGACTCCCGAGATCTCTTTGATCTTGTCTCACGAGTGCAATGTGAAACGTAGACGAGAGTCCAGATTTGGCAACTTTTATTGAAAATCCATTTTATTGCAATTTTGTCAAAAATGGACTGCGTCATAAGATCTCAGAGTCGCCACCTAATATTTTGGGAAATTAGGAAACCTATGACTCAGTGCCAAGGCCACTGTTCGTCGTAACCAAGGATGCTTGGCTCGGAACCTTAGGTATGAGAGGAAAAGGTCAATAATGAGCACTCCCGCTCACCCGATCAAAAGATCGGTCTCTACTAAACCATGATATGAATTTTATTTGCTTTATATGTTCATGTTCTGATTATTTTAGTAAATCCTAAAATTTACTATGTGAAGCATACAAGTACAGACTAGTTTGCTCAAATTGGAACAATTCAACTTCATGTTTGTTTTTCGAAAAGGGTTTGAATTTGCCACTTGACAAATTGGGCTTAAAGTTTGTGAATTTGTCACTGCAAAGTGGGCTTAAAACGTACATTTATTGAATTATTCCAATTCAAACAACAAGCCTTCATCCACAGGCATTCATACAGTTATATCAAGTAAGCAAGTAGCCTCACGGTAGAATACTAACACATAGTAAGAAAATCACACACAAATGGGATGCTAAAGCATAAAAAACTCACAGATTGACCGACGTCCCTCGAACAACTACAAAACAAAGTTAGTAAAATATGCATGATCTTATATACAGAATCCTAATGCAATTCACTCATGAGATGCATTAAAGATTCGGCTTCTAAAATATGACATGTGAAACATTGCAAAACATGTGATAGCGCACAAAATCATGGGATAATCAAGTAAAGCATAAAGATGCAAATTTGGCCGAATCTTATGCATGGGGCATGGATGTAAAGCAGGGATATGCATGACATGTCAAGATATATACATATATGTACAGTTAGGGAAAGCGATAAAAGAATGGGATAGAAAGAAACGGGGTGGGGGAATTATTACAACGCTTTGAATAAATTATTACAAACCAGATAAGAGAGAGAGAAGGGAATATTACAACAAAATAAAAACCTCACAAACTCTAAAAATAAAAATAAATAAATAAATAAAATAAAATAAAGAAACTTCATGTGCGCCGGAAAATATTTTGCTTGACGTTGGAAGACTGCTCCGTTCTGTTCAAGGAAACTTATTTTTGCGGGAGCACTATTCATCCCGAGATACTATTCATTGCTGGAAGTTACTATTCATCATGACAATTACTATTCACCTTTCTTGATCGTTATTCATTTTACCGGGTATTCTTCATCCGCAGTTACGATTCATCGCTAGAGGTACTATTCATCGACGGGGTTATTATTCATCGTCGGGGTTGCTATTCACCGCCGGAAGTTACTATTTACCGCCGGAGATTACTATTCACCGCCGATCACTATTCATTTGGCGGGGTCACATCTTTTAACAAATTAGGTGGTTCGACCAACCATTTAAAGTGATAAAATTACAACAATTTATAAATAGTAAATTACAACATTTTATGTAAATTACAACAATTTATATACAATAGTAAATTATAGCAAATAAAGTGGTAAAATTAGGTAGTTCGATCGACCATTTAAAGTGGTAAAATTACAACAATTTATAAACAATAATTTATAAATAGTAAACTACAACATTTTATGTAAATTACACCAGTTTATATATAACAGTAAATTACAGTAGATAAAGTAGTAAAATTAGGTGGTTCAACCGACATTTAAAGCGATAAAAAAAAAAAGTTATGAAAAACAATAAATAAAGTACTTAAACAAATTATATCACATTTTGAAATTAAATGAAAGTTTGCGAAAAGTCACATTTCGGGGAAATGATGAATTTTCTAATTCACAAACTTTCTTTTGATTACCCTCAAGTCTGTGGAATGTGTTCTCAATTCTCAGTTAAAATTTGGAATTACAACTTTAGCGGTTCCTTCTTTCTGATTCTTTTTCTCTCAAAATTCTCTCGCACCAATTCCTTTTTTTTTATTCTCTCTCCCAATTCTTTTAGACTCTTCTGATCTCTCCCCTGCCAAAATCCTCATCTTCCTTCTCTGATCTTCACCCTTTTATAGAAAATAATTGTAAGAAAAAGACAAAAGAAGAAACGGTGGTGGAAGGAGTTGATTTCAAAAGATGCACAATATAATAATATATAAAAGGGATTATTAGCATAAATACATGTACAAATACCCAAAAAAATATATAAAAACACACAAATCCGTAAGATTAAAATACATAGACTAATAAAATATATTTTAGTAGGCCAAATATGCATCATAATTTGACCAAAGCGGCTCTAAAGGCACAGAAAATAAAAAGATGCACGATGGGAGTGTAGTGAATTTTTTTTCAAAGGAGGAATAATACCCTTATATAATATAATATTATATATATACAAAAGTATGGTGCGTGGGTGAAACCAGGGTACCGAATAAATTTAATAAAATATTATATAATAATATAACATAATATATATATAATACATAATAAAGGGAAAGAAAATGGAGAATGAGTCTAAAATAATTTGGCAAAAACAGGTGTAAGACTAGGATTAAAGTTTACATTCCATCTTTTTACTGAGAATTTTGTGAGATAACATATTCCTGTTTTCATCATTGAGTAATAAAAAGAAAGCGCTCAAGTCTTAGGGCCGGTCAAAATGGGGTGTCTACACACAGATTTCTAGATTTGAACCAGTTTGAAAATAATTACGAAAAAAATACTTTTATTGTCCCTAAGTACTTGTCCTCATGTGGGTTTGTAGATAAACAAGTCTAGTTTCAAACTCAATTTATGAAAGTAGGATAGGTATTTTAGATTTTACGATAATTCAGAATTACCAAGATCTGTCCAGATTCGTTGACCGTTACGCAAATCCATTTTTCTCTCAAACCATTTACTCTCTTGAGTTCAAACAAATTTTAGTTGGAATATAACACCAAGATTAATATTTTGACATAAAATTGGGCTCAAGATTATTTTTCTGAAATTTTCTAAAAATAGAGAAAGTTAACTGTTTTTCTGGTTCTGTGAGTAACAAACTTAGAAAAATTGTTTAGGTTATAAAAATACATCCTTAGGTCCTACCAAATTTATATATTACTCTAGACATACCAAATATTACCTCGTAAAAACAGATTTTGAGTTTATGGAGTTTTGATAGGAAAATAAATTCAAGAGAGGGAAATGATTTGCTGTTGGAAATTTAAGAAAAAAATAGAAACACACCGTTTCTTAATTAATACACATTTATACAAGAGTGTAGGCCTAAACTACAACATATATATACAAAGAGCATGTATTAGGAGGGAAAAAACAAGTGGTAAAAGAACTTGAGAGAATAGGTGATGTATGTTTACCTTTGTTGTACAAGACTCAACAAAATTCTTCTTTTTCTTCTTCTCTTCTCTCTCACTCTCTCCCTCTCTTTTTTTTTTTCCTAGATCACTCTCTCTCACTCCTCTAGTCCATGGCTGAAAATGTGTAAAATGAGGGGGAGAATTGTGCATATATAGAGAAAGGATTGAAAGGTTTCTTAGGGGCCAAGTTGCATAAGTGTAATTGGTCAAAGTTGTCCATAAATGCCATCAAAGCCATTTCAACCCTCACATGACTAACTACTTGGGCTTCAAGAAATATATATATATGAGATATTTGTATTTATGAACATAATATAATAGACTCAAGTACATTAATTAATAAAATATTACAATTAAGGGTTGGAATGAAATAAAATAAAATAAAAGTATATAGGGACCAAGTCTAAATTTATGAAACCTTGATATATGTTATTAATATACTAACATTAGAAAATAGTTAAAATAATAAATTTGGATCCCGTTAAATTAAAGCACAAACAAAGGCGAGAAACTGAGCAAAAACAGCATTATCGGGAATTAAGATTTTAAAGTGATTAATCTATAATTATAGGGTCTAATAATTAATAATAGGGTTTTAAAGGTGATTATTAATCTATGGGATTAATTAGAATTTACTCGAATTAATTTGCGATGCTTCATGATTCTAGAGTTTAAAACGCAATTAAGTGAAAATTCAAGGGCATTATTGAAATAAACTCAAGGTTAGGGATTTAATGGACTTTCAAAAATTAGCGCCTCTACAGTAATGCTCTGGTGATTATATTTTAAAAACCCTTTCATTTGATGTGGTGAGTTCAATGTAATGTTTCATCAAAATGCGGTCACTCTAACATTACTCATTTGACATTGAATCATTCCCTACTGCCACATAGTAGTAATAACAAAAATAAATATAAGTCCATAACTTCTAGATTATGTATTTGTTATGTATTTGTACACATGTAGTAATAACAAAAATAAATATAAGTTCCTAACTTCTAAATTTATTGTGCTTATGTATTTGTTAGGTTCCTTGTACACATGTATTGTCCAATATCCTTTATTCTACTTATGTATTTATTCTGCTTATGTATTTGTTATGTTCCTTGTAACATTTCTCAGGGACATCCCCAACATCAAACCCTTGTACACATGTATAGTTATAATATCAGACGAACTAAGACAGCCATACATACACATCAAATAGGAGAGATAAATAATTTATCGAAGGAATAAAAATAAATAGAAAAGTATATGCTAAATACAATTCCATATAAATATACAAATATATAGGATACAAGTTCACTGAACCATCTCCAATCCTTAACACTTCTATTATTTATTTATTATTTTTATCAAATTTAAATTTGACCAAAAGTGCTAAAAATACATCTCTAATCCATTCACCAAATCAGGAGAGTGACATTTTTTTCATCAAAATGAGAACTCATCAAACACGTCATCAAGTTAGAATTTGATAAGAATTAAAAAAGATGAAGCATAATTTGGAATAAGAGGGAAATTTTTAAAAAGATTTTAATGAAAGAGTTGAAATAATTCATGTAAAATTAAACATTTTATTCAAATTTGAAATCAAACTAGATAAAATAAAAATAAAAATAAAAAGTTTGATGAAGGTGTTGAGAAGCAAAACACAAACAAAAACGAAGGAAACTAACCAGTTTAGGGGATGGAAGAACATTGAACTTCTGGACTGATAAAATAGAGAAGTAGTAGGGCAAACCATCTGTGCTGAAATTTCCCAATAGCAGTCCCATCACTGCCATTATATATATATAGTAGCCTTGGGGGCTCATATGTGAACCAATGTAAACTCTGATTCAGGATTTAGAAATCAGCATCACATCTCTTCAAGTTTTTCACTATCTGTGCACTAAAATGCACTACTTTGTGGAAAATTTTATTTACACATCATAAATTGTCTCATTTACATCATTACTTAGTTCATAACATTACTTAGTTCACATCTTTGATATTTTTAACCTTTGATATTTTACTCAAAACACACCACAATCTAACATGACAGAAAATAATAATAATAATTCGAATTCAGAACAGAAATCAAGTAAGTTCAGAGCAATGCTATATACATAGAGAGAGAGAGATGGGAGAATTGGAAGGTGAAGCGACAACAATTAAGAATTGAATGGTTCAGCTTGTACCTGTAGCAGATGATGAAGGATTGATTCAAACCAAAGCTTCGTCGAAAGGTGATTTATGGTTGTGACTAGAGAGAGAGAAAGAGAAAGAGAAAGAGAGTTAGATTGATGAAAAAGTGATCGAATTACAGTGAGAATGCATGATTGAATGAATTACAGTGAGAATGAATGATCGAATTACAGTGAGAATGAGACAGTGATCGAATTACAGTGACGAAAAAAAAAGACTTAGATTGAATGAATGATTCGAAGAGACTCATTGAGACGAGAGAGAGAGAGAGTTCATATCGTTGGTGATCTATAGAGCGAAATCGATCACAAGCAATCCCATAGTTCTTGAGAATCGATCACAACCAATTTCTTCAGACCTTTGAGCGAGCGAAATCAGATTTCACGATCGAACGAAATCAGATTCTTTATCACGACCATGGTCTCTTCTTCAGACAATCGAGCGAGCGAAATCAGATTTTTCTCTGTTTGTGAATTGTAAGAAGTATGAATAGGGTTAGGGCATATGTATTAGAAAAAGGCAAAATAAAAAATTATCAAGACTGTTATTGTAAATATTATTTTTTGCGACGATTAAATAATCAGTTGCAAAAAATCAGTTGCAAAAGGCTCATTTTCTAGTAGTGACGCCCCCTGGCGATGAGGCTTGGTACCCGGTTCTCCAAACGGCTACTCAACAACGACTTTTGCTAAAGGGGCCATTTTTTTGAGTCTAGTACTTGGTTGAGAGGGTCTGCCGACAGTCCTTGAACATGGTCCATCCACAGATTCCAACATCTCCCCCAGCTTGCGTAAGGGCTGGGGATTCTTTCTCTGAGAAGAAGCTCCTCTTTGTTCATGGTGGTATAGATGCTGAGGGGTTGCTGATAGAGGGGGACTACATAGAGTATGTCTAGTCCCATCTAGAAGGGTGGCTGATCGGAGTCGCATTGGGCCCTGCCATTTTCCTAGCTAGCCGAGGTCGAGGACAAGACCAGGTCCCAACTCCAGCCTTAGGTGTAGTACCTGCAGCAACGGTGGAGGGATTGTCGATGATGCCTTCCACTATCGGAATGATGGTGGAAGAAGGCACAATAGCATTCCACATTCCTAAGCCAGCCATTATGCCTTATTATCTTCCTCCCAGAGTAAAGCAGGTATTCATTTGCCTTTTCAATTTATGTTTTCCTTATCTTTCATCAATATTGATCCTTGTCAATAACCCAATTGGAAGACTTTAAAAAAAAAAAAAAAAAAGAAGAAGAAGAAGCTAATATGGGGGTGCTGGGCGAGGTGGATTCAAACCATTAGTATTACTTGTACAAAGTATCATTGTACTTTTTTTATTATCACACATCAAATAGGGTTACATAAACAAATATGTTAAAAGGAAGTTTCAACCACATTTAACTCAAGTCTGTAATTTTTTTAAGAGTATGTGTGTTGGGATAACGACAAAGTAAGGAGTGAGAGGGTGTAGGCAAACTGGAGAGGAAGGAGATGGTGAGTACCACATGTGAAAGAAGAGGAGAAGAAAGCAGTGGTGCTATGATGGTGGAAAGTGAGACATGAGTTCTCAGTTTGAACAAAGGGAGAGGGCTTGAAATTTTGTCACTTCCCCAGGAAAATTCTGGACCAGAGAGGAGAGGGCGGGGGGGAATTGTTTGGTCACAAAGATAGGGAAAATAACTGCAGTTAGCCACTCTGACATGGGAGTTCAGTTTTATTTCAAAATTTTCATGGGAAGTCAGTGTAATTATCCAAATTTTTTATTAGTCAGACCTCTTTAGGCTACTATACAGGCCTCCCATTTTTATCAAACATTAAGAGAATGAGTACTTAATAAACAAGTATTAGGATACATCATGAGCTTTCAAAGCAACAAAGCAAGTGTCAAGGCTCATCTGAAAGCTTGGTAAGGGTTAATCTGATGTTGAAAATGTTAGAATCTGTTAGGATATTTCCTACTTTATTCTCATTCAGTCTCTTTATTTGCTGTAGTGGGCCTTTATTTAGGCCTTAACTTATGTTTATCATTTAATATAAAAGGGTATGATAAACCACCCATACTCTAACTTTTTCTCTTCTAAAATTAACATGGTATCAGAGCAGAACTAGAAGAAGAAGAAAAAAAAAAAAACCTAGCCATACCACCATAGCATCAACACAGCACCACCACCTTAGCCTGAAAGCCCCAGGCGAAGCCACAACACCACCACCTCAACCCGCAAGCCCCAGGCAAAGCCACCTAGGGTTCCGACAGCCCCAGTTGAAGGCACCTAGGGTTCCGATAGCCCCAGTCGGAGTCACGACTCCAGTCAGAGGCACAGACGTAACCCCTAGGGCTTCACCAACACCCTAGGGCTCGTCGGCTAGCTTGGAGCCCTGTGGTCTGTCTTCGTCAACATCTCTCTCTCGGTCTCTACATGTAACTCTTTCGTCTTCATCTCTCTCTGTGTTTTCGTAATATATAAGTCTCTCTGAGTCTGTATTCTCCTCTTCTTAATCTCTCTCTGACAATCTTCTATAAAAAAAAGAGGAAAAAAAACAAAACAAAAAAACAAAAAAAAAGGGAAAAAAAATGTTCTCTTAAATTTATTTTAAATTCATTATTATATTCTCCCATCTTTCAGGTTTGTGATTCACTTTGGGTGTGTTTGTGAGGGTTCCGTCGCGACGTCTTTATGGCCGAACTGACTAGTGAGTCTACTACTTCGCAGCCTGCTACACAGGGCGCGAGTCTTGTTTTCACTACTTCGATGACCGATTCTCTCCGTCCTGGCCAGAAAATCACCACCTCTCTCTTTAATGGTCAAAACTATCTAGCGTGGTTGCAGAGTTTGACTATATTTTTGAAGAGCATATGTTGATGGGCGTGTTCAGGCTCCTAGTATCTTCGATACAGGTTATGATCAGTGGGAGATTACTAATTCTCTTATCATGGGTTGGTTGATACACTCTATGGTTCTGGAGATCGGTGAGGGATACTTCTTTATGGACACAACACAGGATATTTGGGAGGCTGTGGCCACTACGTATTCCCGCAAAGGTAATTTCTCATAGACTTTTGAGTTACGACGCTCTATTGACCGGTCCGTTCAGGGTGAGATGACTATTCTCCAGTATTTTACTTTCCTTAGCAATGGGTGGAAGCGACTTGATCATCTTCAGGACTATAAGCCTGTCCGTCCCACAGATTCTGCTGGTTACCGGAAATTTGTTGAACAAGTACGGGTCTTCAAGTTTTTGGAAGGTTTGAATGTGGAGTTTGATCATGTTCGGAGTCGTGTGCTTGGTATAGATGCTCTTCTTTCTCTCCAAGAAACGTTTGCTTATGTGCCGAATGAGGAGAGTCGTTGTTCTGCTATACTTCTAGTTACCTCTTCTGATCGATCTGCCCTAGTTTCTGCCCCCATCGAGATGGAGATCGTGGTTCTCGTCCTCCTTTTGAGAAGGATACTCTCTTCTGTGATTTTTGTCGTCGCCCTCGCCACACTCGTGAGACTTGTTGGAAGTTGCATGGGCAACCATCTGGAGGTCGTGGAGGCCGTTTTGGTTCTCGAGACGGTCACTCTGGATAGTCTCAAGGCCGTGGGCCCAATGCCCGAGCCCATCATTCTAATGCAGTTGAGCCACAGTCCACAGCTCCAGTTGATTCATTTGCTGATATCTCGGGGTTTTCTACTTCTGAGTTGGAGGTTGCTCTTCGCCACTTGCTAGACCATCGGGCCTTTAGTTCATCATCAGGTAATATTGCCCAGTCAGGTAACTTAGCTTTTTCTACAAGTGTTTTCCTCTCTCGTCAAACGTTACCTTGGATTATCGATTCAAGTGCTTCCGAACACATGTCTAGTTCTTCTGATTTGTTCTCCGTGTATACCCCTTCTTCAGGGCAGGATAAAGTTCGAATTGCTGATGGTACCATTTCTTCTGTGTTTGGGAAAGGTTTAATTCATGCCACTGCTTCTCTTCCTTTATCTTCTGTCCTACATGTTCCCAATTTTAGTGTTAATCTTTTGTCTTTAAGTCGTATTACTCGGGACTTAAATTGTAGTGTGACCATTTTCCCTGATCATTGTTTATTTCAGGACCTTATCACAAGGAAGATGATTGGCAGTGGTAGACACGAGAATGGTCTCTATATCATGGATCAAGCAGACTGGCTCACTCATCCATTCAGTTTCCATCTACCAAGGAAGACATCTGGCTGTGGCACCGTCGTCTTGGGCATCCATTTTTTTTGTTATTTAAGCATCTTTTTCCCTCTATTTTTTTGAAAAATAATGTTTATGAGTTTCATTGTGAGTCGTGTCAACTTGGCAAACAACACAAAGTTTCTTTTGTTGCTTCTATTAATAAAAGTTTAGTTCCTTTTTCTTTAATTCATTCTGATGTATGGAGTCCCTCTCCTTTTGTGTCTTTAAAGGGTCAAAGATGGTTTGTCACCTTTATTGATGATTGTTCTAGGACCACCTAGGTGTATCTTATAAAGGACAAATGTGGTGTTTTCTGTGTTTCAAAATTTTCATAAAATGGTTTGCACTTAATTTGGGGTAGTTGTCAAAATTCTGCGTTCTGATAATGAGAGGGAATACATTGATTCTGGACTTACCAGCTATTTTGCCACTCATGGTATTATTTATCAAACTTCTTATACCAATACCCCTCAACAGAATGGTGTTGCCGAGCGTAAAAACTGACATCTTCTTGATATTGCGCGTTATTTATCCTTTAAAATGCGCGTTTCTTGATCCTATTGGGGGGAAGCGGTTCTCACTGCTGCCTTCCTCATCAATCGGCTTCCTACCCAGGTTATTTATAAACAAACTCCTCTTCAGGTTTTGTTCGGCTTCCAAGCTTCTGCTGCCTTCTCCATTCCTCTCAAAACCTTTGGGTGTGTGTGCTTTGTTCATAACCATTCTCCTAC
The DNA here is from genome assembly GCA_025200525.1 of Camellia lanceoleosa. NCBI lineage: Eukaryota > Viridiplantae > Streptophyta > Magnoliopsida > Ericales > Theaceae > Camellia > Camellia lanceoleosa. Next base: position 102,464,240 of record CM045762.1, on the reverse strand, counting down.
CCATAGTAAGTTGGATCCTCGGTCTCTTCGGTGTGTCTTCCTGGGTTACTCCGCCACTGAAAAGGCCTACAAGTGTTATCATCCCCCCTCTCGCAAATGGTTTGTCTTTATGGATGTGTCTTTCTTTGAATCTCAATCCTACTTTCTCTCCTCCCCGGTGTCCCCGTCATCTCTTCAGGGGGAGCCTTGGTGTGAAGAGACTCCTGTATCACTACCATCACAATCAGTTATTGCGACTCCTAAGACTATTATTACTGATGACCCAACGATTGAGAATGCTGACTCTCCATCTGAGAATGTTGACTTTCCATCTGCAGTGAAAGACGGCAAAGTGTATGTCAGGGACAAGGGTATACAGAAAGTTACTTAGGTACAAGAGACCAATTCGGATTCTCCACTACTATCTTCTTTTTCTGATGAATGTCCAGAATCCTCTCCCTCGGGTGAACCTCCAGGTAACTCAATTCTTTCTGATCTAGATGTTCCCATTGCTAAAAGAAAGGGGGTTAGGTCGTGTACTCAACATCATATTACTCATTTTGTCTCCTACACTAATCTGTCTTCTTCCTATAAAGTTTTTCTGTCTAAAGTTTCTTCTGTGAGTCTTCCTTCCAATTTTGACGATGCTCTTTCTACTCCTGAGTGGAAGCATGCCATGATGGAGGAGATGAGAGCACTTGATAAAAATGACACTTGGGAATTGGCTACGTTACCTAAGGGCAAACGACTTGTTGGATGTAAGTGAGTGTACACTGTAAAACACAAAGCCGATGGTTCAATTGAACATTACAAGGCTAGATTGGTGGCCAAGGGTTTTACTCAGACTTATGGAGTAGACTACCAGGAGACATTTGCACCGGTTGCTAAGATGAATTCTGTCAGAGTCCTTCTCTCATCTGCCTCTAATCTTGACTGGCCTCTCCATCAATTTGATGTAAAAAATGCTTTCCTCCATGGAGATCTGGCAGAAGAAGTGTACATGGACATTCCCCCTGGCTTTGAGGATATTAAAACAACAGGAAAGGTGTGCCAATTACGTAAGTCACTTTATGGCCTTAAGTAGTCTCCTAGGGCTTGGTTTGAGAGGTTTACTTAGGCCATGCTAAGATATGGTTTCAAACAGAGTCAAGTTGATCATACTTTGTTTGTGAAACACTCCTCACATGATAAAACGACAGCCCTCATTGTCCTTGTAGATGATATTGTACTCACAGGGGATAATGTTAAGGAGGTTCCTCGATTAAAGGAGTATTTGGTTAATGAGTTTGAAATCAAAGACTTAGGCAACTTGAAATACTTTCTAGGCATTGAGGTTGCTCGGTCCAAAGATGGTATCTTCATATGTCAATGAAAGTATGTGCTTGATTTGCTAAAAGAAACGAGAATGCTTGGAAATAAAGCATGTGATACACCACTAGAGCCCGGACTAAAGCTTAGTGAGGATCAAGGAGGCGAGCCTGTAGATAGAGGGAGATAGCAGAGACTAGTGGGTAAGCTTATTTACTTATCACATTCGCGGCCTGATATTGCTATTGCAGTGAGTATAGTTAGTCAGTTTATGCATGCTCCACGTGCAACTCACTTAGAGGTGGTTATGCGGATTCTGAGATACTTGAAATCTTCTCTGGGAAAGGGTCTTTATTTCTTAAAGCATGGTCATCTCAGTGTGGAGGCAGATACAGATGCTGATTGGGTTGGCTTAGTAACTGATAGAAGATCCATCTCTGGCTATTGTACCTTTGTTGGCGGAAATCTAGTTACTTGGAGAAGCAAGAAACAAAATGTTGTTGCGCGGTTTAGTGCAGAGGCCGAATTCAGAGTTATGGCTCAAGGTGTGTGTGAACTTTTTATGGATTGGATTATTATTGCGGGATTTAAGGATTCATCAGACAGATTCTATAAGGCTATACTGTGACAATAAGGCCGCCATTAATATAGCCCACAATTTGGTTCAGCATGATTTGACCAAGTATGTGGAGATTGATCGGCATTTTATCAAGGAAAAGCTTACTAGTGGCACTATATGTACGCCTTTCGTGCAATCTGGGGATCAATTGGCTGATGTTCTTACCAAAGGATTAGGGATTAAACCATTTCATGACATTCTCGACAAGCTGGGCATGAGAGATATCTTCGCACCAGCTTGAGGGGGAGTGTTAGAATGTGTTTGGATATTTCCTATTTTATTCTCATTCAGTCTCTTTATTTGCTGTAATAGGCCTTTATTTAGGCCTTAACTTATGTTTATGATTTAATATAAAAGGGTATGATAAACCACTCATACTCTAACTTTTTCTCTTCTAAAATTAATAGAAAATCTACTGCAAATCATAAGCATAGATAGCATAAATGAAGTAATAGCTTGTGGTACTAATTCAACTGAATATGTAACTCACCTTAAGTTTGATGAAACAGTGTCCTGGAAAGCATGTACATATTTGGCTTCAGAATACACGTGAGAAGCTCTCTGAAAATTAAATGTTAAACCAAGTTTAGTAGTACACTGACATTTAAAAGGAAGAAATGGTATGGGCAAAAGTTTTATCTCAACCAAAATGCCAACAAGCCATTGGTAAGTTTCATGCTTACTCACAAGGTATTAACACACAAAATTGCATACGATTGGAAACTATTTGTAGGTAATTTATACAGATATAAGCCCCGATGCATTAAGACAGAGAGCCAGACCTAGGTAATTATTTCTAAATCCCTACTCAAATCCATGATCTCCAAACACAAATCAATATAACCAAAACTTCATCCAAAAAATACATCAAGAAAAATGCAGGTAATGCATATATGGAAGAAAATCTTCCATAAGTGGCTCCTTCTACCTACCACATTTAATCCAGGATTTGATGGAAGAAAAATTAGCAAACATTCACCCTTATGAATCCAGATGAAATTTTAATAATAATTCATAACTAACAAAAATAAAGATGATGGATAGCAGCATTCTGTGTTCACAAATTCAAATCATAACTCAATCATGATGTTGGAATAGAAGCTAGTGTAAAAAAAGTTACCTGGGATAACTTATATTGTCTGGCCACTTTTAGCACATCCAAAGAAGTTGGAGAATCGGCAAAGATTGATTGCAGGTTTTCCTCAGTGATTTTCACAATATTTTCAACTCTATATGGTTCTTCACTCAAAAGTTCCTATGGCAATGACACAAGCTATTATAACCCGATACACACAGGTGGACAAAAATGTTTATGTTTACTTGGAAAGAACAATAAGTTACACAAATCCATAATCTAATGAGCCTCTAATGGTGTTATACAGGTACACACAAAATCCATGATCACAACCACCTCTAATGGTGTTGCACAAAGTAGAGGCATCATTAAAAACAAAAACAAAAACAAATGATTAAAATAGCCTTGCTGCAGAAAATAAATAAATAGGTACCTTCACAGCAACGACGGGATCAGAAGATCCACGACTGCTAGCAAATGATACACACAACCCTTCAACATCAGAAAGAGTTTTCACTTTGGATATTGCCTCTTGAGGTTTCATTCCAAGCTTTATACCGAGAACAATCTGCAGAAGCCTCCAAATGCAATTCACTCATGAGATGCATTAAAGATTCGGCTTCTAAAATATGGCATGTGAAACATTGCAAAACATGTGATAGCGCACAAAATCATGGGATAATCAAGTAAAGCATAAAGATGCAAATTTTGCCGAATCTTATGCATGGGGCATGGATGTAAAGCAGGGATATACATGACATGTCAAGATATATACATATATGTACAATTAGGGAAAGCGATAAAAGAATGGGATAGAAAGAAGCGGGGTGGGGGAATTATTACAACGCTTTGAATAAAATTATTACAAACCAGATAAGAGAGAGAGAAGGGAATATTATAACAAAATAAAAACCTCACAAACTCTAAAAATAAAAATAAATAAATAAATAAAATAAAATAAAGAAATTTCATGTGCGTCGGAAAATATTTTGCTTGACGTTGGAAGATTGCTCTGTTCTGTTCGGGGAAACTTATTTTTGCGGGAGCACTATTCATCCCGAGATACTATTCATTGTCGGAAGTTACTATTCATCATGACAATTACTATTCACCTTTCTTGGTCGTTATTCATCTTACCGGGTATTTTTCATCCGCAGTTACTATTCATCGCCGGAGGTACTATTCATTGACGGGGTTATTATTCATCGTCGGGGTTACTATTCACCGCCGATCACTATTCATTTGGCGGGGTGACATCTTTTAACAAATTAGGTGGTTCGACCAACCATTTAAAGTGATAAAATTATAACAATTTATAAATAGTAAACTACAACATTTTATGTAAATTACAACAATTTATATACAATAGTAAATTATAGCAGATAAAGTGGTAAAATTAGGTGGTTCGACCGACCATTTAAAGTGGTAAAATTACAACAATTTATAAACAATAATTTATAAATAGTAAACTACAACATTTTATGTAAATTACAACAGTTTATATACAACAGTAAATTACAGCAGATAAACTAGTAAAATTAGGTGGTTCAACCGACCATTTAAAGCGATTAAAAAAAAAAGTTATGAAAAACAATAAATAAAGTACTTAAACAAATTGTATCATATTTTGAAATTAAATGAAAGTTTGCGAAAAGTCACCTTTCGGGGAAATGATGAATTTTCTGATTCACAAACTTTCATTTGATTACCCTCAAGTCTGTGGAATGTGTTCTCAATTCTCAGTCAAAATTTGGAATTACAACTTTAGCGATTCCTTCTTTCTGATTCTTTTTCTCTCAAAATTCTCTCGCACCAATTCTTTTTTTTTTATTCTCTCTCCCAATTTTTTTAGACTCTTCTAATCTCTCCCCCGCCAAAATCCTCCTCTTCCTTCTCTGATCTTCACCCTTTTATAGAAAATAATTGTAAGAAAAAGACAAAAGAAGAAACGGTGGTGGAAGGAGTTGATTTCAAAAGATGCACAGTGATTTTACTGTGCATTGCACAGTAAAATTACTATGCAATTTACAATATAATAATATATAAAATGGATTATTAGCATAAATACATGTACAAATACCCAAAAAAATATATAAAAACACACAAATACGTAAAATTAAAATACATTGACTAATAAAATATATTTTAGTAGGCCAAATATGCATCATAATTTGACCAAAGCGGGTCTAAAGGCACAGGAAACAAAAAGATGCACGATGGGAGTGTAGTGAATTTTTTTTCAAAGGAGGAATAATACCCATATATAATATAATATTATATATATACAAAAGTATGGTGCGTGGGTGAAACCAGGGTACCGAATAAATTTTATAAAATATTATATAATAATATAACATAATATATATATATATATATAATACATAATAAAGGGAAAGAAAATGGAGAATGAGTCTAAAATAATTTGGCAAAAACAGGTGTAAGACTAGGATTAAAGTTTACATTCCATCTTTTTACTGAGAATTTTGTGAGATAGCATATTCCTGTTTTCATCATTGAGTAATCAAAAGAAAGCGCCCAAGTCTTAGGGCCGGTCAAAATGGGGTGTCTACACACAGATTTCTAGATTTGAACCGGTTTGAAAATAATTATGAAAAAAATACTTTTATTGTCCCTAAGTACTTGTCCTCATGTGGGTTTGTAGATAAACAAGTCTAGTTTCAAACTCAATTTACGAAAGTAGGATAGGTATTTTAGATTTTACGATAATTCAGAATTACCAAGATCTGTCCAGATTCGTTGACCGTTACGCAAATCAGTTTTCTCTCAAACCATTTACTCCCTTGAGTTCAAACAAATTTTAGTTGGAATATAACACCAAGATTAATATTTTGACATAAAATTGGGCTCAAGATTATTTTTCTGAAATTTTCTAAAAAAAGAGAAAGTTAACTGTTTTTCTGGTTCTGTGAGTAACAAACTTAGAAAAATTGTTTAGGTTATAAAAATACATCCTTAGGTCCTACCAAATTTATATATTACTCTAGACATACCAAATATTACCTCGTAAAAACATATTTTGAGTTTATGGAGTTTTGATAGGAAAATAAATTCAAGAGAGGGAAAAGATTTGCTGCTGGAAATTTAAGAAAAAAATAGAAACACACTGTTTCTTAATTAATACACATTTATACAAGAGTGTAGGCCTAAACTACAACATATATATACAAAGAGCATGTATTAGGAGGGGAAAAACAAGTGGTAAAAGAACTTGAGAGAAGAGGTGATGTATGTTTACCTTTGTTGTACAAGACTCAACAAAAATTCTTCTTTTTCTTTTTCTCTTCTCTCTCACTCTCTCCCTCTCTCTTTTTTTTTTTTTTTTTTTTCCAAGTTCACTCTCTCTCACTCCTCTAGTGCATGGCTGAAACTGTGCAAAATGAGGGAGAGAAGTGTGCATATATAGAGAAAGGATTGGAAGGTTTCTTAGGGGCCAAATTGCATAGGTTTAATTGGTCAAAGTTGTCCATAAATGCCATCAAGGCCATTTCAACCCTCACATGACTAACTACTTGGGCTTCAAGAAATATATATATATATATATGAGATATTTGTATTTATGAACATAATATAATAGACACAAGTACATTAATTAATAAAATATTACAATTAAGGGTTGGAATGAAATAAAATAAGATAAAAGTATATAGGGACCAAGTCTGAATTTATGAAACCTTGATATATGTTATTAATATACTAACATTAGAAAATAGTTAAAATAATAAATTTGGATCCCGTTAAATTAAAGCACAAACAAAGGCGAGAAACCGAGCAAAAACGACATTATCGGGAATGAAGATTTTAAAGTGATTAATCTATAATTATATGGTCTAATAATTAATAATAGGGTTTTAAAAGTGATTATTAATCTATGGGATTGATTAGAGTTTACTTGAATTAATTCACGATGCTTCATGATTCTAAAGTTTAAAACGCAATTAAGTGAAAATTCAAGGGCATTATTGAAATAAACTCAAGGTTAGGGATTTAATGGACTTTCAAAAATTAGCGTCTCTACAGTAATGCTCTGGTGATTATATTTTAAAAACCCTTTCATTTGATGTGGTGAGTTCAATGTAATGTTTCATCCAAATGCGGTCACTCTAACATTACTCATTTGACATTGAATCATTCCCTACTGCCACATAGTAATAATAACAAAAATAAATATAAGTCAATAACTTCTAGATTATGTATTTGTTATGTATTTGTACACATGTAGTAATAACAAAAATAAATATAAGTTCCTAACTTCTAAATTTATTGTGCTTATGTATTTGTTAGGTTCCTTGTACACATGTATTGTCCAATATCCTTTATTCTACTTATGTATTTATTCTGCTTATGTATTTGTTATGTTCCTTGTAACATTTCTCAGGGACATCCCCAACATCAAACCCTTGTACACATGTATAGTTATAATATCAGAAGAACTAAGACAACCATACATACACATCAAATAGGAGAGACAAATAATTTATCGAAGGAATAAAAATAAATAGAAAAGTATATGCTAAATACAATTCCATATAAACATACAAATATACAGGATACAAGTTCACTGAACCATCTCCAATCCTTAACACTTCTATTATTTATTTATTATTTTTATCAAATTTAAATTTGACCAAAAGTGCTAAAAATACATCTTTAATCCATTCACCAAATCAGGAGAGTGACATTTTTTTCATCAAAATGAGAACTCATCAAACACGTCATCAAGTTAGAATTTGATAAGAATTAAAAAAGATGAAGCATAATTTGGAATAAGAGGGAAATTTTTAAAAAGATTTTAATGAAAGAGTTGAAATAATTCATGTAAAATCAAACATTTTATTCAAATTTGAAATCAAACTAGATAAAATAAAAATAAAAATAAAAAGTTTGATGAAGGTGTTGAGAAGAAAAACACAAACAAAAACGAAGGAAACTAACCAGTTTAGGGGATGGAAGAACATTGAACTTCTGGACTGATAAAATAGGGAAGTAGTAGGGCAAACCATCTATTCTGAAATTTCCCAATAGCAGTCCCATCACTGCCATTATATATATATAGTAGCCTTGGGAGCTCATATGTGAACCAATGTAAACTCTGAGTCAGGATTTAGAAATCAGCATCACATCTCTTCAAGTTTTTCACTATCTATGCACTAAAATGCACTATTTTGTGGAAAATTTTATTTACACATCACAAATTGTCTCATGCACATCATTACTTAGTTCATAACATTACTTAGTTCACATCTTTGATATTTTTAACCTTTGATATTTTACTCAAAACACACCACAATCTAACATGACAGAAAATAATAATAATAATTCGAATTTAGAACAGAAATCAAGTAAGTTCAGAGCAATGCTATATACATAGAGAGAGCGAGAGAGACGTGAGAATTGGAAGGTGAAGCGACAACAATTAAGAATTGAATGGTTCAACTTGTACCTGTAGCAGATGAGGAAGCATTGATTCAAACCAAAGCTTCGTCGAAAGGTGATTTATGGTTGTGACTAGAGAGAGAGAGAAAGAGAGTTAGATTGATGAAAAAGTGATCGAATTACAGTGAGAATGCATGATTGAATGAATTACAGTGAGAATGAATGATCGAATTACAATGAGAATGAGACAGTGATCGAATTACGGTGACGAAAAAAAAAGACTTAGATTGAATGAATGATTCGAAGAGACTCATTGAGACGAGAGAGAGAGAGAGAGAGAGAGAGAGAGAGAGAGAGAGAGAAAGTTCATACCGTTGGTGATCTATAGAGTGAAATCGATCACAAGCAATCCCATAGTTCTTGAGAATTGATCACAACCAATTTCTTCAGACCTTTGAGCGAGCGAAATCAGATTTCACGATCGAACGAAATCAGATTCTTCATTACGACCATGGTTTCTTCTTCAGACAATTGAGCGAGCGAAATCAGATTTTTCTCTGTTTGTGAATTGTAGGAAGTATGAATATGGTTAGGGCATATGTATTAGAAAAAGGCAAAATAAAAAATTATCAAGACTGTTATTGTAAATATTATTTTTTGCGACGATTAAATAATCAGTTGCAAAAAATTAGTTGCAAAAAGCTCATTTTCTAGTAGTGACGCCCCCTGGCGATGAGGCTTGGTACCCGGTTCTCCAAACAGCTACTCAACAACGACTTTTGCTAAAGGGCCCATTTTTTCGAGTCTAGTACTTGGATGAGAGGGTCTGCCGACAGTCCTTGGGCATGGTCCATCCACAGATTCCAACATCTCCCCCAGCTTGCATAAGGGCTGGGGATTCTTTCTCTGAGAAGAAGCTCCTCTTTATTCATAGTGGTATAGATGCTGAGGGGTTGCTGATAGAGGGGGACTACATAGATTATGTCTAGTCCCATCTAGAAGGGTGGCTGATCGGAGTCACATTGGGCCCTGCCACTTTCCTAGCTAGCCGAGGTCGAGGACAAGACCAGGTCCCAACTCCAACCTTAGGTGTAGTGCCTGCAACAACGGTGGAGGGATTGCCGATGATGCCTTCCACTGTCGGAATGATGGTGGAAGAGGGCACAATAGCATTGCACATTCCTAATCCGGCCATTATGCGTTATTATCTTCCTCCTAGAGTAAAGCAGGTATTCATTTGCCTTTTCAATTTATGCTTTCCTTATCTTTCATCAGTATTGATCCTTGTCAATAACCCAATTGGAACACTTAAAAAAAAATAACGGAAGAAGAAGAAGCTAATATGGGGGTGCTGGAAGAGGTGGACTCAAACCATTAGTATTACTTGTACAAAGTATCATTGTACCTTTTTTATTATTACACATCAAATAGGGTTACATAAACAAATATGTTAAAAGGAAGTTTCAACCACATTCAACTCAAGTCTGTAATTTTTTTAAGAGTATGTGTGTTGGGATGACGACAAAGTAAGGAGTGAGAGGGTGTAGGCAAACTGGAGAGGAAGGAGATGGTGAGTACCACATGTGAAAGAGGAGGAGAAGAAGGCAGTTGTGCTATGATGGTGGAAAGTGAGAGATGAGTTCTCAGTTTGAACAAAGGGAGAGGGCTTGAAATTTTGTCACTTCCCCAGGAAAATTCTGGACCAGAGAGGAGAGGGCGAGGGGGAATTGTTTGGTCACAAAGATGGGGGAAATAACTGCAGTTAGCCACTCTGACATGGGAGTTCAGTTTTATTTCAAAATTTTCATGGGAAGTCAGTGTAATTATCCAAATTTTTTATTAGTCAGACCTCTTTAGGCTACTATACAGGCCTCCAATTTTTATCAAACAGTAAGAGAATGAGTACTTAATAAATAAGTATTAGGATACATCATGAGCTTTCAAAGCAACAAAGCAAGTGTCAAGGCTCATCTGAAAGCTTGGTAAGGATTAATTTGATGTTGAAAATGTTAGAATCTGTTAGGATATTTCCTATTTTATTCTCATTCAGTCTCTTTATTTGCTGTAGTGGGCCTTCATTTAGGCCTTAACTTATGTTTATCATTTAATATAAAAGGGTATGATAAACCACCCATACTCTAACTTTTTCTCTTCTAAAATTAATATGGTATCAGAGCAGAACTAGAAGAAGAAGAAGAAAAAAAAAAAAAAACCTATCCATACCACCATAGCATCAGCATAGCACCACCACCTCAGCCTGAAAGCCCTAGGCGAAGCCACAACACCACCACCTCAACCCGCAAGCCCCAGGCAAAGCCACCTAGGGTTCCGACAGCCCCAGTTGAAGGCACCTAGGGTTCCGATAGCCCCAGTCGGAGTCACGACTCTAGTCGGAGGCACAGACGTAACCCTTAGGGCTTCACCAACACCCTAGGGCTCGTCGGCTAGCTTGGAGCCCTGTGGTCTGTCTTCGTCGACATCTTTCTCTCGGTCTCTATATGTAACTCTTTCGCCTTCATCTCTCTCTGTGTTTTCGTAATATGTAAGTCTCTCTGAGTCTGTATTCTTCTCTTCTTAATCTCTCTCTGACAATCTTCTAAAAAAAAAAAGGAAAAAACAAAAAAAAAGGGAAAAAAAATGTTCTCTTAAATTTATTTTAAATTCATTATTATATTCTCCCATCTTTCGGGTTTGTGATTCACTTTGGGTGTGTTTGTGAGGGTTCCGTTGCGACGTTTTTATGGCCGAATTGACTAGTGAGTCTACTACTTCGCAGCCTACTACACAGGGCGCGAGTCTTGTTTTGACTACTTCGATGACCGATTCTCTCCGTCCTGGCCAGAAAATCACCACTTCTCTCTTTAATGGTCAAAACTATCTAGCGTGGTCGCAGAGTTTGACTATATTTTTGAAGAGCATATGTTGATGGGCGTGTTCAGGCTCCCAGTATCATCGATACAGGTTATGATCAGCGGGAGATTACTAATTCTCTTATCATGGGTTGGTTGATACACTCTATGGTTTTGGAGATCGGTGAGGGATACTTCTCTATGGACACAACACAGGATATTTGGGAGGCTGTGGCCACTACGTATTTCCGCAAAGGTAATTTCTCATAGACTTTTGAGTTACGACGCTCTATTGACCGGTCCGTTCAGGGTGAGATGACTATTCTCCAGTATTTTACTTTCCTTAGCAATGGGTAGAAGTGACTTGATTATCTTCAGGACTATAAGCCTGTCCGTCCCACAGATTCTGCTGGTTACCGGAAATTTGTTGAACAAGTACGGGTCTTCAAGCTTTTGGAAGGTTTGAATGTGGAATTTGATCTTGTTCGGAGTCGTGTGCTTGGTATGGATGCTCTTCCTTCTCTCCAAGAAACGTTTGCTTATGTGCAGAATGAGGAGAGTCGTCGTTCTACTATACTTCCAGTTACCTCTTCTGATCGATCTGCCCTAGTTTCTGCACCCCTTGAGATGGGGATCGTGGTTCTCGTCCTCCTTTTGAGAAAGATACTCTCTTCTGTGATTTTTGTCGTCGCCCTCGCCACACTCGTAAGACTTGTTGGAAGTTGCATGGGCAACCATCTGGAGGTTGTGGAGGCCGTTTTGGTTCTCGAGAGGGTCACTCCGGATAGTCTCAAGGCCATGGGCCCAATACCCGAGCCCATCATTCTAATGTAGTTGAGCCACAGTCCACAGCTCCAGTTGATTCATTTGCTGATATCTCGGGGTTTTCTACTTCTGAGTTGGAGGTTGCTCTTCGCCACTTGCTAGACCATCGGGCCTTTAGTTCATCTTCAGGTAATATTGCCCAGTCAGGTAACTTAGCTTTTTCTACAAGTGTTTTCCTCTCTCATCAAACGTTACCTTGGATTATCGATTCAAGTGCTTCCGACCACGTGTCTAGTTCTTCTGATTTGTTCTCCGTGTATAACCCTTCTTCAGGGTAGGATAAAGTTCAAATTGCTGATGGTACCATTTCTTCTGTGTTTGGGAAAGGTTTAATTCATGCCACTGCTTCTCTTCCTTTATCTTTTGTCCTACATGTTCCCAATTTTAGTGTTAATCTTTTGTCTTTAAGTCGTATTACTTGGGACTTAAATTGTAGTGTGACCATTTTCCCTGATCATTGTTTGTTTCAGGACCTTATCACGAGGAAGATGATTGACAGTGGTAGACACGAGAATGGTCTCTATATCATGGGTCAAGCAGACTGGCTCACTCATCCATTCAATTTCCATCTACTAAGGAAGACATCTGGCTGTGGCACCGTCGTCTTGGGCATCCATCTTTTTTGTTACTTAAGCATCTTTTTCCCTCTGTTTTTTTGAAAAATAATGTTTATGAGTTTCATTGTGAGTCGTGTCAACTTGGCAAACAACATAGAGTTTCTTTTGTTGCTTCTATTAATAAAAGTTTAGTTCATTTTTCTTTAATTCATTCTGATGTATGGAGTCCCTCTCCTTTTGTGTCTTTAAAGGGTCAAAGATGGTTTGTCACCTTTATTGATGATTGTTCTAGGACCACCTAGGTGTATCTTATGAAGGACAAATGTGAGGTGTTTTCTATGTTTCAAAATTTTCATAAAATGCTTTGTACTTAATTTGGGGCAGTTGTCAAAATTTTGTGTTCTGATAATGAGAGGGAATACATTGATTCTGGACTTGCCAGCTATTTTGCCACTCATGGTATTATTTATCAAACTTCTTATACCAATACCCCTCAACAGAATGGTGTTACCGAGCGTAAAACCGACATCTTCTTGATATTGCGCGTTATTTATCCTTTGAAATGCGCGTTTCTTGATCCTATTGGGGGGAAGCGATTCTCACTGCTGCCTTCCTCATCAATCGGCTTCCTATTTAGGTTATTTATAAACAAACTCCTCTTCAGGTTTTGTTCGGCTTCCAAGCTTCTGCTGCCTTCTCCATTCCTCTCAAAACCTTTGGGTGTGTGTGCTTTGTTCATAACCATTCTCCTATCCATAGTAAGTTGGATCCTCGGTCTCTTCGGTGTGTCTTCCTGGGTTACTCCGCCACTCGAAAGGGCTACAAGTGTTATCATCCCCCCTCTCGCAAATGGTTTGTCTTTATGGATGTGTCTTTCTTTGAATCTCACTCCAGCTCTTCTCCCCGGTGTCCCCGTCATCTCTTCAGGAGGAGCCTTGGTGTGAAGAGACTCCTGTATCACTACCATCACCATCAGTTATTGCGACTCCTAAGACTATTATTACTGATGACCCAACTATTGAGAATGCTTACTCTCCATCTGAGAATGCTGACTTTCCATCCGCAGTGAAAGACGGCAAAGTGTATGTCAGGGACAAGGGTAGACAGAAAGTTACTTGGGTACAAGAGACCAATTCGGATTCTCCACTGTTATCTTCTTTTTCTGATGAGTGTCCAGAATCCTCTCCTTCTGGTGAACCTCCAGGTAACTCAATTCTTTTTGATCTAGATGTTCCCATTGCTAAAAGAAATGGGGTTAGGTCGTGTACTCAACATCATATTTCTCATTTTGTCTCCTACACTAATCTGTCTTCTTCCTATAAAGTTTTTATGTCTAAAGTTTCTTTTGTGAGTCTTCCTTCCAATTTTGAGGATGCTCTTTCTACTCCTAAGTGGAAGCATGCCATGATGGAGGAAATGAGAGCACTTGATAAAAATGGCACTTGGGAATTGGCTGCGTTACCTAAGGGTAAACGACCTGTTGGATGTAAGTGAGTGTACACTGTAAAGCACAAAGCCGATGGTTCAATTGAACATTACAAGGCTAGATTGGTGGCCAAGGGTTTTACTCAGACTTATGGAGTAGACTACCAGGAGACATTTGCACCGGTTGCTAAAATGAATTCTGTCTGAGTCCTTCTCTCATTTGCCTCTAATCTTGACTGGCATTTCCATCAATTTGATGTAAAAAATGCTTTCCTCCATGGAGATCTGGCAGAAGAAGTGTACATGGACATTCCCCTTGGCTTTGAGGATATTAAAACAACAGGAAAGGTGTGCCAATTACGTAAGTCACTTTATGGCCTTAAGTAGTCTCTTAGGGCTTGGTTTGAGAGGTTTACTTAGGCCATGCTAAGATATGGTTTCAAATAGAGTCAAGTTGATCATACTTTGTTTGTGAAGCACTCCTCACATGACAAAACGACAACCCTCCTTGTCTTTGTAGATGATATTGTACTCACAGGGGATGATGTTGAGGAGGTTCCTCGGTTAAAGGAGTATTTGGCTAATGAGTTTGAAATCAAAGACTTAGGCAACTTGAAGTACTTTCTAGGCATTGAGGTTGCTCGGTCCAAAGATGGTATCTCATATGTCAACGAAAGTATGTTCTTGATTTGCTAAAAGAAACGGGAATGCTTGGAAATAAAGCATGTGATACACCACTAGAGCCCGGACTAAAGCTTAGTGAGGATCAAGGAGGCGAGCCTGTAGACAGAGGGAGATAGCAGAGACTAGTGGGTAAGCTTATTTACTTATCACATTCGCGGCCTGATATTGCTATTGCAGTGAGTATAGTTAGTCAGTTTATGCATGCTCCACATGCAACTCACTTAGAGGTGGTTATGCGGATTCTGAGATACTTGAAATCTTTTCTGGGAAAGGGTCTTTATTTCTTAAAGCATGGTCATCTCAGTGTGGAGGCATATACAGATGCTGATTGGGTTGGCTTAGTAACTGATAGAAGATCCATATCTGGCTATTGTACCTTTGTTGGCGGAAATCTAGTTACTTGGAGAAGCAAGAAACAAAATGTTGTTCCGCGGTCTAGTGCAGAGGCCGAATTCAGAGCTATGGCTCAAGGTGTGTGTGAACTTTTATGGATTGGATTATTATTGCGGGATTTGAGGATTCATCAGACAGATTCTATGAGGCTATACTGTGACAATAAGGCCGCCATTAATATAGCCCACAATCTGGTTCAGCATGATTTGACCAAGTATGTGGAGATTGATCGGCATTTTATCAAGGAAAAGCTTACTAGTGGCACTATATGTACGCCTTTCGTGCAGTCTGGGGATCAATTGGCTGATGTTCTTACCAAAGGATTAGGGATTAAACCATTCCATGACATTCTCGAAAAGCTGGGCATGAGAGATATCTTCGCACCAGCTTGAGGGGGAGTGTTAGAATGTGTCAGGATATTTTCTATTTTATTCTCATTCAGTCTCTTTATTTGCTGTAATAGGCCTTTATTTAGGCCTTAACTTATGTTTATGATTTAATATAAAAGAGTATGATAAACCACTCATACTCTAACTTTTTCTCTTCTAAAATTAATAGAAAATCTACTGCAAAATCATAAGCATAGATAGCATAAATGAAGTAATAGCTTGTGGTACTAATTCAACTGAATATGTAACTCACCTTAAGTTTGATGAAACAGTGTCCTTGAAAGCATGTACACATTTGGCTTCAGAATACACGTGAGAAGCTCTCTGAAAATCAAATGTTAAACTAAGTTTAGTAGTACACTGACATTTAAAAGGAAGAAATGGTATGGGCAAAAGTTTTATATCAACCAGAATGCCAACAAGCCATTGGTAAGTTTCATGCTTACTCACAAGGTATTAACACACAAAATTACATATGATTGGAAACTATTTGCAGGTAATTTATACAGATATAAGCCCCGATGCATTAAGATAGAGAGCCAGACCTAGGTAATTATTTCTAAATCCCTACTCAAATCCATGATCTCCAAACACAAATCAATATAACCAAAACTTCATTTCAAAAATACATCAAGAAAAATGCAGGTAATGCATATATGGAAGAAAATCTTCCATAAATGGCTCCTTCTACCTACCACATTTAATCCAGGATTTGATGGAAGAAAAATTAGCAAACATTCACCCTTATGAATCCAGATGAAATTTTAATAATAATTCATAGCTAACAAAAATAGAGATGATGGATAGCAGCATTCTGTGTTCACAAATTCAAATCATAACTCAATCATGATGTTGGAATAGAAGCTAGTGTAAAAAAGTTACCTGGGATAACTTATATTGTCTAGCCACTTTTAGCACATCCAAAGAAGTTGGAGAATCGGCAAAGATTGATTGCAGGTTTTCCTCAGTGATTTTCTCAATATTTTCAGCTCTATATGGTTCTTCACTCAAAAGTTCCTATGGCAATGACACAAGCTATTATAACCCGATACACACAGGTGGATAAAAATGTTTATGTTTACTTGGAAAGAACAATAAGTTACACAAATCCATAATCTAATGAGCCTCTAATGGTGTTATACAGGTACACACAAAATCTATGATCACAACCACCTCTAATGGTGTTGCACAAAGTAGAGGCATCATTAAAAACAAAAACAAATGATTAAACCAGCCTTGCTGCAGAAAATAAATAAATAGGTACGTACCTTCACAGCAACGACGGGATTAGAAGATCTACGACTGCTAGCAAATGATACACACAACCCTTCAACATCAGAAAGAGTTTTCACTTTGGATATTGCCTCTTGAGGTTTCATTCCAAGCTTTATACCGAGAACAATCTGCAGAAGCCTCCAATATCAAGAGTACAATACATGTTTAACAGTAAAAAGCTAAAAGCATGCTTTAGGTCATTTTGATAGAAAATGCAATATAAAGTTTTTTGTTTTTTGTTTTTGATAAATAACAAACAACCAAATTGCAATATAAAGTAAAATATACACCAACTATCAAAAAATAAAATGAAACAAAATATAAAACTTACAGCAGCTAAATGGTATTCAACAACCCGATTATTGTAATTTATAGCAGCAGTGACGCTTTCTGGGATTCGGCCAATGAATGCGCTATTACAAAAGAACCACCATGTAACGTCCCACTCCCGGGTCGTTAAATACACTAAAATAGCCTCAAAAAAATATACAACTTTGCTCCCCACGAATAATAACAAAGAAATCGTCTCCAAATGGTACAATATCCTCCAAATATTCTAATTACCTCCAAAATAAACAATATTACAACTATCTCCAAATTTAATAATTACAGTGGTGGTTCCCAAATCTCTATATTAATAAATCTTTTTAATCTCAATTTTGAGCTCCGCTAAAATCTGCTCCGCACCTGAAAAATAAATTAATTCGGGAAGTATACAATACGACAGGAATACAAGGCTCGAATACAGAATAAATTAACAGGAACCCAACAATTTATGACATTAAATCAACGGTACGATAATCAAGCAATTTACCAAATTGCACAACAAATCAACTATGATTTATCTAGGACCAAACACCCGGTCCTACTCAGTACATGATCAGTGAATAAATTCATTTATTCACCCACCTCACCCAAGCTCCAAGCTCATTTGGGTATATTGGTGTAAACAATTAATAAGATTCACTCGATCCATGTACGGAGTATTTCCATGTTATTCAGTCAGACAAATCACCATTTTAACACAGAAATATTTGTAGAGAATTTTACCAAGTGATCAGAATATCAACGATTCGACAAAAAATGATTTTATCACAATAATCAAGTAGATTACAAATTGAGGATAATTTAAAATAAGAGAACTCTTTGCAAAGAGATTTAAATAGAGCATATTGTATACAACCCGAATTTACCTCAAAATAATTATCTCCGTCACCAAATCTGAAATTGCTCCATGGACCTCTAAAACATAACTCTTATTAAAATACTAATAAAACATAACTTGTATAAAATAGATTTTGGTAAGTCAAAATATAAGTAAAATACATTTTGATAAATTAAGATATAATATAACTCACCTAAATATTAACCCTTAATCTTTAACCTCCACTCACTCTCCGTTTCTGAGGCTCCCATACAACCTGGATCCTTTCTATTTGTATTACTTACTTGAATTCCCTCCACTACAGCACCAAGCCTCACTATTTATACATGACCAAGTGTGAAACCCAAGGAAATGATTCTTACACGTAGGAATTTCGCTCTTACCACATGTCTTCTACTCCTCAAATTATGTTGACACCTATTTTATCCCAAATAATTAATTCTTATTAAAAGTAAAGGAAAAGATGGATGGTGGTATTGGTCTTGGGAAGTGAGGGACTGTGGGCTTTTCCCACGGTTTTGTCTTCTTTTTTTTTTCATGGGGAATTGGGGAAAATTAACTTATTATTATATCAGAATAAATAATAGATTGATAGATATAAAAGGGATGAGATAAATACAAATAAATAATTTAAAAAAATCTCACCATTAAATTATCATAATAAACCACCAATACCACTCACTAAATATTAATACCTCAAAATACAGGGTGTCACACACCAGTAGGAAGTTGCACATCAGTTGCGCGAATGGGATTGAAATCAATCAGCTCCGCAAACCCAGATTAAGCCTTGACAGAGATAGCTTGCAAGGTGAATCAAATTATGGACTGATAGGTTGTGGTCAATCTGACCCAAACAAAAATAATATGAATATGTATGATATTCATTAAAATAAGCTGATTTGAGACAAAGGACTTGACTAAAATCCTACCTAGACTTGTCAATGACAAAAGTAACACTAGCCACCAACTTAACAAAGGACTTCTTTCTTAGAATGTATTGAAAATTAGCAAGTTGCAATACACAAGAGAAATATGTTTTGTAAGAGTTGGATTATGTTTGGATGATGTCAAACTATTGAGAGTAAAGCCCTGAAGATTCAAGAAAACTATAATAAAATTCAAGAGCACGTAATGGAGGTTATGTAACCTGGTCCATGCCACCAGATTGTGTCCCAATATGTCGTTCACATTCACATGTAAGCTGCGCAATTTCTTTCTGTAAAATAAACAATGACATTAGAATCAGTGAAAAAATAAATAAAGTTTTCTCAATATGGACATTTTACTGTCAATTAGTCTTCATCTACCAAACTGTAGAATGGAAGTGTCTCAGTTGTACAGAGCAAATATGGAATTAAAATCTTAAAGAAGTGTAATTATAACAAATTCATAGTATTCAGTATTTTTTTTTTCTTGCCAAATCTAAAGGAAGATAGTGTAATTTATCAATTTTTTTAAAAAAAATTTAGTTACAAGTCCTATTTTATAAACTTAATTAAGTTTAGATCTTTTTATAATCTCTACATTTTTTCTTTAGAGCTACCTATACCAAAATTGCTCTGCATTATTTTTTATTTATTTTTTCTTTATTTGAGCACCCACGATAATCCTAACTGTACCTTTTCTTTGGGCCCCCAACTCTACAACATCGTTTATCCAATAGCCCTCCCACTCCTCATCTCCGGTCACCCTCAATTATCATTCTAATGAACCTTTCCCTTATTATAACCCTTCCCTAGCCCCCCTCCTCCCCAATGCCCCTAGTACTTTAGCCCATCTTTGGCACTACCTTTAGGCTATATTTGTTTGGGCGGACTGGATTAAGTTGGATTAACATTCTCATAACTAATAGTCCTAGGGCTACAAATCTTTTAGATTGTGTATCCTATCCTATGTTTGGATTGAATTAAGATTATAATGAAGGACTAATAGTGCTTAGTCTTCCAATTTATATCCCACCCCCTCTGTGGGATTAAATAGTCCATCATATGTGGGATGCCATATCCGGATAGATTGTTAGTCCGTACTTCAATTATTGAACCAAATATCGGATTAATAATTTTATTGGACTATTAGTCCAATCCCAATCTCATGTTCACCCAAACAATCATGGTCTTAGTGTCTTATCTCTTTGTTATGCACCACTACCATACGTTTTTCTCTCACTTGCACAACCCCAATAGCTCATTGTCTCCCTATGATGTTGCTTTTATGAAACCCTATAATTGCATGAAGAAGAGAGATACTTTAGCGCTACCTTTAGTGTCTTATCTCTTTGTTATGCACCACCACCACACGTCTTTCTCTCACTTGCATAACTCCAATAGCTTCTTGTCTCCCTACGATGTTGCTTTATGAAACCCTATAATTATGTGAAGAAGAGAGAGAGATTGAAGAAAAAGAAGAAAAAGAATAAGCCAGAAGGTAAGGGTTGCGATGGTTGTAGAGTGGGGGTCGTGAAGGTGGAATGTAGGTGCTGGAGGTCACAAGTAGGGCGGTGCAAAATACCACTCAATTTGTTAAAATTGCACTGATCCGTATCAATTTGTACCGTTTTAACCACTAATCGCGATTTAAACTTTAAAATTTATAATCCGCCAATCGCACTGCTCCGCTCTGTTGTAGTTAATACATATATATTTTTTAACTTCCAATGAAATATCAATGTAAAAATGAGTGTGTGAGAGATTTAAGATACGAAATTTATTACAAATTAGTGGTTATATATATGAAACGTATTATGTAAAATTACTTTGTATTATATATCTAAAAAATATTATACAAATTAGTGTCATGTATTACTCAAATATATGATAATTAGTTAGAATATTTTTCAATCTGCCAATCCGTCAAAAATTGTCTAAACTACAATTTGTTAATCTGTTAATCTGCTAACCCGCCATTCAATTTGTACTTTTACTTTTAAATCGCCTGAATCTCACCGCGCATACCCCTAATCACGAGTATAAAAGGCAGCAAAAAGAGGCTAAAGAAAGGGCTTGGAGAGGTGATTGGATTAGTTGGTAGTGGATGACTTTACTATTAGGATTATGACTAAAAAGGTTAAGAATAAATGTAAAATTACAATTTTATATTAAAATAAAATTATAATTGAAAAATATGAATGGTTTAAAGAAAAGATGTAGTGACACTCATATTTTATCCCATCCAACCCCTTTAATTTGCGTATTCCAAAAATAAATTTTATAGTATAATAAAAAATTAGAGAAAATTATTGAAAAATTCAATCTAACAATTGTCTAAAGTATTAGATGTAGTAGATATTTTTTGTTGGTGAGAATTTCATCCATAGTTTGGTGAGAAGTTCATTTAGAGGACATTTTGTTTTCAATTTTATCCCTTAATCTATCTTATTAATTTTTTTAAACTATATGTTTAATTTTTTAACTATCTGTTTAAATATTTTATCTGATTAATTTTTTTGACTATCTGTTTAAATATTTTTATCTGTTTAATTTTTTGACTATCTGTCAAATTTGCATTTATCTATTGGAATATCTATCAGTTGATATTCCTTATATGTTCAGATATCTGTCTAAATTTTAAATCTATCTATTCAATTTTTTCACTTATCTATTTAATTCTATCTATTCAAATACTTTATCTCTTTAAAAAAAGTTATCTGTTTAATTTTTTCTCTATTCAAAAAATTTCTCTATTCAATTTTTTTTCTATCTATTCAAATTTTTATTTTTATATGTTCAAATTCTCATATATATATATATAGAGAGAGAGAGAGAGAGAGAGAGAGAAAAAATGGGGGGGGCCTTATAATTTTATCTCTCCAAAATGCTTTCTAATTCTATGAAGCTCTTATGCACACACACTCACAAATATATAAACAAATGTTATTCAACCAAAAAAAAAATAAATTATTTGTTAACATTGACAAAGAAAATTATCTGTTCAAAATTAAACACATACACATCAAAATAATAAAATTAATAATAATAATAATAATAATCAAATCTATTGTTTTTCAACAGATAGTGCCTCAACCATATCATCACCTCCATCTTCAATACTATTCTTGTAGATCTTCCACAGAATCGATTTCAAAAACTCGATTGCTAGTGCTAGGGGCAGAGGACCTCTATCTGTGATTTTGAGATAGATCTGAGAGAGATCTGAAAGAGAGTTCACATCAACAACTTTTTAAAACTCAAATCCATACATCAATATACAACACACAAATTGGTAGTGAAGTGCATACATCAATTCTAACAATACAATATATATAAATATATCACTATATAAAGAGTTTGCCAATTCTAACAACATACAGATATGAGAATACATGGAGAGAGAGAGAGAGAGAGAGATGGTGGTGTTGCGGTAACGATGATCGGAAGTGGAATAAGCTAGGGTTTTGTTGAGAGATGGAGAGAGAGATGATGACGACGATTGAATATACTCTACCACTATCACACTTCTATGACCGGTGACAAATTCAATGGACAATTGGTGAAGATCAGTGATAGATATATTTAGATCAACGGCGACGGCGACGGTAGTGGTATTCAATCGGTGGCGACGGAGATGAAAAGAAGATAGAAGAGAGAGAAAAGGCGATGACGAAGGTGGTGGTGGTCATTCGGCAGAGACAGAGGTGCTAGCAGTGGTGGTCGCGACGATAGAAAAGAAAGATGAGTAGGAGACGACATGGTACTGAAGAGAGATAGAGAGATGATGAGAGAGAAGTTTGGTTTTGTTTAAACTTTTCATCGTTTATAACATATAAATATACGGGTAATTTGATCATTTTACAAGAGATTATTCTTATGAATAAAGCATTTTAGAGTGTAAATTTTTAAGCAAAAAAAGTTTAAAATTAAATTTATAAATTGAGTGCCCTAAAAATTATAATATTTTAAATAAAAAGAGAAAAGAAAGAATATAATAATATGCCAGATCTTAACGTTAAGGGCACTTACTCCTTATTTTTGCTAAGGTTTTTTTTTGTTTTTTTTAATAGGTCATTATTACTTCATCAATTTAAACTCATGATTTTTCCTTCACCACATTTTAAGGTGTGGTTATAAGACCACTAGTCCAAACCCACAACGTTTATTATAACACTACTAAAATTCGATGGCACATGAGTTTTAACATTTTAAAATGAGACCAGAGGTTAGTGGAAACTCTATAGCGGCATGCAGGGACGGAGCCATGTTAGGCTCAGGGGGTCACGTGCCCCCCTGAGTTTTGGAATTTTTTTTTTTAAACATAAAGAAAATATATTAAATAAAAAAAATATAAAAATATTATTTAAAATGAATTGTTAATGACATTTTTAAAATTATGAGAACAATAATGATTATTTTGATTGAAAATAAAGAGGCTATAATAAGTTATATTATTATTTATAAAAATTTCAATATAATGGTGATGTCTATCATTATTGACATGCAAATATAATTAATTTCAATGAACATATAGAATTTACTGGATTGTTAGATACATTTGACATGTGGAGTTTATCCTTCATGTGTTTTTTTCCATTCATAACTAAAATGACTACTATATAAATTATAATCAAGCAACACATCTTCAATTATAAAAATAAAAGAATTAAAAAAATTACAATAGGTTAGAACTAATATCAGAATGAGTCATAGCTAACTATTACTTGATATATAGTCATAACTAAAATAACAACCACAAGAAATTATAACTAAATTATATCTAACACTATAATGTGTTATAACTAAAGACCATGAAAATTATAATTGTGACATATGATAGACACTTTTTTTGCGATATATTTTATAGAATTTCTCTACTAAAATATATCATTTATGTCTCAACGTATCTTCTTTTTTAATTTTCCAATCCATCTATAAAATAGTTACTTCCAAAAATTTGTATAAAATTTAATTTCAAATCCTTTAATTTAAAATTCACATTTATCCACATGAACTCTTAACATTTAAGTTTAGTAATATCTCATTGTTGTTTATTATGGAAAAAAAAATTAATCAGTGTATTTGGTTTGAGTTTTTTGGATTAAGTTTTTTGAAAATTGAGTTTTTTTATTTTCGTGTTTTTTTTTTTAGTGAACATTTTTAAAATTTTAAACATTTTTTTTTACTTTTTTAGATGCACCTTACTTAGATATATCTAAAAAGTAAAAAATTTGTAAAAAAATATTTTAAAAAATTAATAAATACATAAAAATATAAAAAATGTACTAAATTCTCGTATTTTTTTTTTATATTTTTGGTATTTAGTGAATTTTTAAAAGATTTTTCACAATTGTTTTACTTTTAGGTATATTTATCTAGGTATGTTTAAAAAGTAAAAATAAAAAAATTTGCTTAAAATATTTAAAAAATTAGTAAAAATAAAAAAATACGAAAAACAAGAAAGTAGAATTTTTTAAAAAGTGTTTTTAGAAAAATTGAGCCAAATTATCATTAATTTGTGCCCCCTCTACACTGAATTCCTGGCTACTCCACTAGTGGCGTGCAACGCTAAAGGAGTGCATATCATATATGCACCCTATCATAAATTAGCATAATTTTATCACAAAAATCTGTGACATCAATTATAAAATACGTAATCTTACCATAAATTGACTTAATAAAAAAAATTCGCAATCAAGCCACAAACTTTTATAACATGCACTATAAAATTTTGGATATTTTATTATATTAATTTATGACGAGATTATATATTTTATAAATAATATTATAAAATTTTGTGATAAAATTATGCTAATTTGTAATAGGTGCAAGCCCATGACTAAGGCTTGGTTAGGCATGACTAAAAAAAGTCAAAAAGTGAAAAAGTCATTATCCTATTTAAGTCACATCATCTTATTTTAGTCACATCACCTCTCTACCACATCACTTCAAACTCAACCCATACCCAACCCATATTTCATAAAAAGTTAAAAAGTGTACTTATTTAATTTATCCCAAACAATCCCTAAATTCTCATTTCTCGTTGGCGAGACTGGCCGTCAGATGCTTGAGGGTTAACGGGAAATCTAGAATTAAGGTCTTTTATGCATAAAAGTTTTTTTTTTTTTTTTTTTTAAATAATACATTCAAAATTTTACTTTGAAAATGTATAGTATAAATTTAAAATTAATGTAATACGAGCTATAATGAGATGAATGTGATCCATATTTTTGAGTTACTTTTTAAGAATATATATTAACTTATTGTATATAATCATTAAAAAAAAAATGTCTGTAAAATGGTAAATATATATACATATATATTTTACTAGTACTCACACAAAATATATAATCGTTAAAATTATATACTATAATTTACTTAGATATATTAAGACATGAAGAAAATTATTACAAATTCAAAAATAAAAATTTTGGTCTTGTTATTTTATAATTTAACAAAATCTACAATTAAAAAAAATTCACCCAATCTATTGGAAAAAAATAATAAGAAGAAAAAACACTAAATAAAAATTAAACAACCGCATCAAAATATCAAATTAAACATTAATTTTCTACATTTTTAGGAGTAAAATTACTAATTAAATTTACATATAATTTGTAAGCACATTTATATGGATTGTGAAGTTAAACTAATTGGTTTGAGCTTTTATTTTTAAATTTATTAATACTATAAGAGTTAAAAAATTTTGAGCCGTCTTGAAATTTAAAGAAAATTAGGAACCAAGACTGCCTTACTTGTTGACATATCAATTATTGAATAAAAATTAATAATTTAAATATCAATTACTGAACAAAACTACTTGACTACTTGACATTATTTATTTAATAATTAATTTTTATTTAATAATTGATATCAAAATAAATGAAATAGTTTTAATACAGAGAAAAGGATGGTGTGAAAATAAGCTCCCCACTTCCTTCCCACCTATAAAAAAAACTTGCGTTTGCAATATAGTAATATGTCACGTCTCAACGTTGAACACACCTACCCCTTATAATAATTCACGTCTCAGCGTTGAACACACCTACCCCTTATTTTTGGTAAGGTCCCTTTGGCACCAACAACATATATTGTAACACTAATGGCACATGAGATTTAAGATTTTAAAAATGAGACCAGAACTTCTATAAACACATGACTAAAATCTCAGTTCTATTTTTTTGTTTTTTTGAATGACGGACTGGCTGTTAGATCCTTGGGGTTTGAGGGGAAATCTTTGAATTAAGGTCTTTTTGACATGTTTGATTGGGTGGATTAGAGCATGGGATTGAGATTATTAATCCGTGGGCCCAATTATCTTATGTTTGTTTTAA
Source organism: Camellia lanceoleosa (assembly GCA_025200525.1). Lineage (NCBI taxonomy): Eukaryota > Viridiplantae > Streptophyta > Magnoliopsida > Ericales > Theaceae > Camellia > Camellia lanceoleosa. Next base: position 102,438,040 of record CM045762.1, on the reverse strand, counting down.
CATTTTGGTTTAAGATTATTAATCCAATGGATAATTAATCCAACAAATTTGTAAGATTATTTGGTTTAAGATTATTAATCCAATGGATAATTAATCCAACAAATTTGTAAGATTATTAGTAATGGGGTAGGGGCAGGATTATTAATCCAATGGATATTAATCCAATTGGATAATGAATACCACACTAATTTAATAAGATTATTAATATCTCACTATTAGTCTTATGAATCAAACATAACCTTTATGTATAAAAGCTTTTTTTTTTTTTAAATATTCAAAATTTTACTTTTGAAAATGTATAATATAGATTTAAAATTAATGTAATTCGAGCCATAATTAGATAAATGTGATCCATACATATATATTTTTTTCGGTTATTTTGTAAGAATATATAAGATTATAATACATAATCATTAAAAAAAGTTCTTTTATCTAAATTTTCCTGTTAGGGGAGAGAAAGACAGTTGTGGTTCCACTTCTTCGATCATCCTCTAGATCTGGTCCTTGACTTAGATTTGATATTTATCTTACTAGTCTTGCCATTATCGCCTTACCTTCCCTACCATTAAGCTCAAAATTTTAAGATTTGGCTTTAGATCTTTTCACAATTCGAAAGTTGACGCTAGATAACGCGTTTGTTTCACACTAGATAACTACCTCAATCTCAATTTTCTATCTTAACCAGCAAAGGTGGATTCTTCAAATTTCAAGTTAAAGGCAACAAAGTAGTGAAATTTTAGATGAGTTCGGTGATGACTTGCATATGATTTTTTTTTTTTTGGTTTGGTTTTCTTAATTTTTAGGAAAGTAAAATATGGTTTTTTTTTTTCTATTTCAGTGACTTCCTCTTGCTGACAAAAACTATGCTTGCATATATAATCACCAAAATTATACATTAAAATTTACTTAGACATTTAAGACATGAGGAAAATTATTACAAACTCAAAAATAAAAAATAAATAAAAATTGATCTTGTTATTTTATAATTTATCAAATTCAATTTACAATTAAAAAAACCCACCCAACCTACTGAAAAGAGAAAAGAAGACGAAAATTAAAATAAAACTATAATCCCAAATAAAAATTAAACAACTACATCAAAATATCAAATTAAATATTATTTTTCTTATTTTTAAGAGTAATTATTAATTAAGTTTACATATAATTTGTAAGCACATTTGATTGGAATTGTGAAAAATAAATTAGTTAGTTTGAGCCTTCATTGTATTGTAAGAAATACACAATATTGAATATACACATGATATAATATTCTTTTTCTCTCTCTTAGATATTGTAACAGTAATAAATACTGAAAAAAATACATATAAAGTAAAAAATAATATTATACTGATCTTATAAAATGTAATAATGGAGAAAATGAATAATTATGAGAAAAGATTGGTAGATGAGAGAGAATAATTGAATTTGACTAGAATAAATTGAATAGAGAAACGTGTGTGTAAGAGTTGTGGGAGTTTTAGTTTCTTTTTGTGTTTTTGTTTTTAATAACGTGATATTAAATTGAGAGTGGATAGATATTATTGTGGATGATGGATGGTGCAGGAATTGAGGTTTCTTTTTTTCTTTTAATTTTTGTTTTTAATAACATAATATTAAATTGAGAGTGAGATGGATATTATTGTCGGTGATGGATACAAGTTGTAGGAGTTGTGGGTTTCTTTTTTATTTTTGTTTTCAATAACGTGATATTAAATTGAGAGTGGGATAAATATTATAGTGAGTCATGGATATAAATTAATATTTTATTATTTTATTTTTATTTTGTATTTTATATAGGGAGAGTGAGTAAGAAGATTGAATAGTGAGAAGGAAGGTGCCATGTAATTTTTTCTCTTCAAAATTATGAGAATTTATGATTCAAATATTGAAACCTTTTGAACTAACAATTACATTTGGTTATATATATACTACATAGTATAGATTTTTTATTTTCTTAATTGATTGGATAAATTACACTTACTTTCCTTGATATTTAAATAAAATATAGTTAATCCTACACTTTTGATATATTTACACTAATTTTCTTCAAGATTTTAATTCACATAACACTTTAGGCATTTCCATATATAATTGTTAGTTATATAATTTACTTATTATTGACATTAATTTTGATCTCTTGAATTATATTAAAAATGAAGTTAATGTAATTACAAAAAATTATAAGATTTATGGTATTTTTTTGGACTAATTACACCTTGATGTTTCAAATTGAACATATTTGTCCTTCAAGTTTTTTTTTTTTTGGTGTCAAATAAGGACAATTGTGAATGAAAGTTAATTTTTTTGGATGGAAAATGGTCACATGCATTGCACATGACAATCTTTAAGGGACAAAAATGAAAATATACACTAGCCTATTGAGTTCATTTACTTTTAGTCACTTACTGAATTGACTCACTCACCTTACTTACCTACCAACCCCATATCACCACCAAATTCACCAGTTCACATGACAACACACAACAGCACGCGTTCCTCATTCCATCTCCTTCACTTAAAACCTCACTTTTCTCTCTCTTTCTTTCTTAGATCAAACTATTGTCCATCAATTTCTTTTCACTCTTACTCAAACCACTCTTCATCTCCTCCCTACCCAGACCATTACACAACCACTCTCTTCACAAATCACTTTACCCACCTCCTCGTGCAGACTACCCATCTTCAAGCATAATATATTATGCTGAAATTGGTAAAAATTTAGTTTATAATCAATTGAGATTATAAGATTAAGTTATATATGTATGTGTGTGTAACAATCCCGACCCATGATTAACGTTAACCCATGATTTCGTATGCCTAATAAGTTATTAAGATCAAATTTTGAATTAATTACATGTGTGTTGCGTTATTTGTGTTTCTATCTGTTTAACATAGAAATATCAGTTCATGTTTCCATTTTTGTTTGTGAATTGAAGGCCTTATCGGCATCTAATTCAGAAATTGACTTGATTTATATGTTATTTGGGATTTTTAGAAATTTATGGTGAGTTCAATTGAAATTCAATTCGGAATGAATTAAATTAGACTAATTAATGCTCATTTGATTAGAATAAGCCAAGGTTAATTAAACCTCATTAATCAAGCCTAAATAAGGCTTATATAATTTAAGACACTCAACTACACACTCTCATTTCCTCATCTTGAGCAAGCAAATGTGTGTGAGAGAGAGAGAGAGAGAGAACGAGAGGAGGGATATGAGTTCAAGCAAGGATAGTTAGAGAATTCAAAGAAATTGACTTGGAACCTTAGTGAATCCATCAAATGAAGCGTAATTGAGAAGTTAAGGTAAGAATCCCACCTTTGAATTGTATATTTATGATGTCTAGATCATGAATACAAGAGAATTAAGTTGAAATTGAGCTAGAATGAAAAAGTATAGATCATATCATGCATACATGTGCATATCATAAAGTTTTGAAGTTGGTTTGACAAGAATTCTCACATGCATGTTCATATGTTGGTTTTGTTAAAAGAATTCAACTTATTTTTTAGCTTAATGGCTCATTTGATCACGTTTTGGAAGGTTGGAATTCATGACATTACATAGAAGTTATGTTATCTAAGTTTCAAGTTTTGTTTAGTATAATTGGCATAGCTTTTGGGCTTGATTTTGCGAAATAATTTGTAATTCATCATGTACTATGAGTTTCTCAATGTTTTACTAAGTTTTGGCCAAAGATGATGTGTTTTGAAGGTTTAAAATTAAGTTTTGAGCTTGAGAGCAAATCTGAAAATTCCAGAATTCTGCTTCTACGCTCAAGCGAAGGAATCTACACTCGAGCGACCACTTTGAGTGTGTGCACTTCCACTTGAGCGACCAGAAGTTCGCTCGAACGACAAGAGTTGCGTTTGAGTAAGGATCTGAGTCTCACGTTCGAGTGAGCGTCAAGCGAAAAAATCAAGCAGCTAGTACTTTTATAGAGTTTACAGATCGCTCAAGCGACCACTCACATTTTTCATGCTCGTTCGAGCGAGACCCTTGTTTCTAGCATTTTTAACCAAGTGTTTTCAAATGCATTTTTGCATCCTCATTCCATTCTAGGCATTCTTAGGCCAAAATTAAGGCACAATAATGAGAATAAAAGTAGAGACACACCAAGATAAGAAAGAACTAAGTAAATGTTTCTAGATGTATTCATTTAATTTTGTACCTGTGTAGGTCACGTGCCACAAAATATCTGAATTGCCTACTCTATTCGTCTATTTGGAGCCATCTGTTATTTGTGAGTAATAACTCTGTAAAGTTATGTTTAACTTTAATTATTTTTAGATGATATGAATGATTAGTTTTCTGAAATACTATGTTTTAAATGAATGAATGATTGTCCAAGTTTTTGAAATGTATTCGTGGCATCCTTAGCATTATATGATATATGTCCCTTTTATGGGTCATCGGTATGCCTTTATGGCTATCCTTTTATGGGTCATCAGAAATGTCTCTATGCATATGAGTCATCGAAATGCCTTTATGGTCGTCCCTTTATGGGTCATCGGAAACATTTCTGTACACATGAGTCATCAGAATGCCTTATGGCTGTCCTTTTATGGGTCATCGGAATAACTTCATGGCCGTCCCCTTGTGGGTCATCGGATTTGTTAACGCTAATGGATGTGTCACGCATTATAATGTGTAATGCACGAACTTTGATTACAAATATGAACATGTATAAGAATCTGTTTCTGATTTGAAATCTGAATATGCATTAGACTCTGTTTCTGCATGGACATTATTCAGTAAAATATTTACTCTGTTATTATTCACTGGGCTCCAGCTCACTATTTATATTATGTATGTAGGTGATCAGGCACGTGGCCAGGCCCAAAGTTGATGGCCTAAGATTCCATTTTGTTAGCCACCTTTTGCGCCTCCTGAGGAGATTCCAGATTAAGTCAAGCCTTGTGGCTTTGTTTCATGAACATTTAAAACTTTGTTTTCTTTTTGTTTTAAACAAATTTTTGGTTATCTGTACATAGGGTGATGTAAAATTACTGTATCTATGTGACGTCACATATATGTTTATGAGTTTGAAAATTATTTTGTTCCATATATGTTTGCACAGCTCAATGGACATTGTACTTTGTATATTTACTTTTGTAGCCCCTATTATATGTTATTCTGTTCAGAGGCCTTTGGTAATCCAAGGATTACTGGCCGGTTGCGGCACTAAACCTATGGGGCAGGTTTGGGTCGTGACAATTTGTATATATATATGAATGTAGATGTCGATTAAAACAAAGAGAGAAAGACTCTAATTGCTCTCTTGTTATCTTCACTAAGATCCTACCATCAGCCACTAAAACCTAATTGTTAGAGCTCTTATAAACTATATTTCTACATCTAATTGCATAAAACCCATCATTTCAACCCACAAATTCAATTCAAATTTACATGTATATATATATATATATATATGTGTGTGCGCTATGTGAATATACATGAAACAAAAGCAAAATAATTACACAAAATCCGTTATTCTTCCCCACAAATTCAATACATACATATATATATATATATATATATATATGTTGTGTTTTTATATGAGACAAGCAAAAGAATTAAGTGCCATTTTGGGAAGTTGGCAAAAAGCCAACGTTTTTGGTGTGTTGCTAAAAACTCAAGTTGCCAAAAACGCCCCAAATTCCCATTTGGGAAGACCAAAAACGCCACCCCTAAATTTACCAAATTACCCTCTAGAAAATTTTGATTAATTAATTTAAAAATCAAAAAGTAAGGATATTTTAGTCATTTTGGAGTGATGTGACACTTTAAAAAAATATTAAACCAAAAAGTAAAAAAGCCAGCTTTTTACCAACTTCCCAAATCACTTTCAAAAAAGCCAAAAAGCTTGGTAAAAAGCTAAAAGTCAGTTTTTTACCAACTTCTCAAAACACCCCTAAGTATATTGGTCAAACCCACTTCAATTTGTATATATTTGTGTATATATGTGTGTGTGTGTGTGTGTGTGTGATGTGTATATAAAAGTTTTTCAGTACAAGTTGTTACAGTGGATTCAATAGTTTGTTTCGTTGAAGAGCTAGATTTCAATGAGAGGATTTGAAGTTGGATTTAAGGTGGTGAGAGTGGCAGGGTGAAGAGAGTTTGACAATGATGCTTTGACGGTGGTTCAAGAATGGTGGGAGGTGAATTTCGAATTGGTAGAATAACGAGATTTGCTGCGGTTTGGAGCGATTTTTTTGCTGGTTTAAAGTTGCTTTGCTGAGGTGGTTGTAACAACCCTCGTACTGATTACCGTTAAACCACTGAATTACATACTGATTACCGTTAAACCGAACGGATAATGACTGATAAGTGAACTGGATGAACTACTGAACAGACTGAATGAAACTGAAACTGAAACTGAATAAGTTTGTCTATTGAATTGCATATCTTATCTGTTTGATTGATTGATTACCTGTTTGATGTTATATGTTTAAACTGCTAATTGAAGGCCTTATCGGCGGCCGAATTAGAAACCGTTTGATGTTTTAGAATCAGCATAATATTTGTGATTTGTTGGTGTAATTATCTGAAAATTGATTAGGTATGATTAAATTAGATTAAATTAAGTCAATTAAAGAGTTTGAGTTAATTACCGAATTGCCATTTTGAGTGGACTTTGTCTACACCCATCACTTGAGCCTTTTGTATGTGAACAAAACTTTTGCTCAGCCACTCCCATTTGCTCTAGCCGACCAAACAAGAGGGAGTGAGGGAGAAGAGTGAGAGTTGGACTCAAATTGTAGATTTTGGCTTGAATTGCTTGAAGATTGAAGTGTTGATTGTTAAATTGAGCCTCTAGACTTGTAATTGAGACTTAGGTGAGTGAACTCATCATCTTCTTGTTGTCATTGAGCTAAATCTTGCATGTTTCATGCATCATAGTAGAGCTAAGCCATGGTTGAGGTTCTAACATGTTGAAATAGAGCATATTCTTGCATGCATGTTAGTATTGTTGGATTTTGAGTTTAATGCTTGGCTAATTGTTACATGCATGCTCATGTTCATGCATAAGTTCATGTTTTCATCAAGTTTTCAAAGAATTGAGCTCATTGGAGCTAGCATCAAAGCCTTGAAAGAGTTTTAATCCATGCATGTCATGCTTGAGAATTGTTCTTGAAAAATAGTTTGAAATTGGGTTTGAATTGGAACACCCTTGGGCCTTGATTTCTTAAATTAAGCTTTAAAACTTGTTATTCTATGTGTTTGAAAGAGTTTTCCAGAAAATGGGCCCAAGAGGATCGAAATTGGAGCATCAAAACTTGGTTTGAAGCTTGGAGGTCGAATCTGGATTTTCCAGATTTTGGCCGTCCTTCGGCGAAATACTGCGCTTCGGCGGAATCATGCTCCCAAAGATTTTCTTCGCATTGTTTCTGATCCGCTCGGCGAGAGTTTCACGCTGGAGCAGGGAAATCGCGCATCCAGCATTTACATTTATTCATCGATCACTCGGCGGAGAAAAGGTACGCTTCAGCGGAGGTTTGTGTCACGCCGGCGAAGTTGACGCTCGAGCGGGTACCTTTGTTGGCTTGTCCTCGGCGAGAAACTCAAGGCTTCGGCGGAGGCCACATTCAAAATTTGAAATTGCACTCTATGCATTCTTAGGCCTAGTTTAAAGCATTTTAATGAGGATTTAGACATAGAACCACACCGAGGAAATTTAGGGATTTAATTAACGTCCTTTCCACGTAAACTTAGTGTGCGTTCTATTACATTTCTTGTTTAGGGTTATTCTGGGGACGCTCTGTCGCTATAAGCCTAATCTCTGTGAGTAACAGATGTGTAAAGATATGTTCAAAATGGTTATCTTTTGAATATCTGCATCAATCTGTTCGAATCGATATTATTTATTGAATGAATGTATGTCCTATTTCTGAATCAGTATTGTGGCATCCTTAGCACCTCTCTTGTTATTTATTCTGAGCTCTCGGTTTCCTTGTGGAACCATATCTTTATCTTGAATGATTGGCCATCATTCTTGTTGGAGTCTGTTAAGACTCGGTCCTTTTGGACCTCTTGTTATAGGCTATTGGATGTACCACATATCCTTGTTTGATGAAATCTTGAAAAGATCGAACTCTTGTTAAATGAACTGATTTCATTCAGTAAGGACATTCATTCATAACCTCTTTCTGTTGTATGTTATTCATCGGGCTTTAGCTCACTGTTTATATATATATGTAGGTTCTCGGCAAGAACGAGCTAGGGCGTGGGATTGGTCCCCGCTTTTGTCGGCCACCAATGTGCCTCCTTTGTGAGGTTCGAGACGCCATGTCATGGCTTGGGGTGTTTTATTGTCCCCACTGTCTCCCTCTTGTTTTGTCTTGTTTTGTATAGGCAGATTGGTTTTATGAATCGAGGATCAAGTCCCGTCTTGAATGTTTGTAATGATTGTATATCTGTGTCTCGAATGCATATATGTATGAAAAATGTTTTTGGCATCTGACTTTTCACGACTCAATGGACACTATTTATATATCAGATTGGCTTCCGCCAGTTCTCAACTCGTTTCTCAGATATCGTTTCAGAGGGCCTTCTAATCTCGGATTCTTGGCGATTCTGATGCTAAACCCATAGGGCCGGGTTTGGGTCGTGACAGTGGTGGTGTGGAAAAGGAGGTGTTTTGGTGGTCATTGGTAGCTATGTATAGAGTGATAATGTTTGGAGGTGGTGGTTAGTAGTTATGGGTGGTGATGGTGAAAAAAAGAAAGATGATGAATTACAGAGAGGGAAAGATAAAAAGATTATTGTGTCCATAAAAAATGGTTTTATGCAATACATGTGATCATTTTTCATCTAAAAACTTAACTTCCATTCATAATTATCTTTATTTGACGCAAAAAAACAAAATTTGAAAGACAAATGTGTTCAAATTAAAATACTAAGGATCAAAATAAAATTTGAAGAAAATTAAAAGAACTTCTACGTTGTATTTGGTTGGAAAATTTTAAAAGAAATTAAAAAAAAAATATGTGAAATTAAGTGAAATATAAATATATTTTATTAAAAAATACTTATTTTTTTCTCTTTTTTCTTTTTAATAAATTTCTTCCTGAATTTCCAACTAAACGCATTTGTCTTATTTTTATTTTATTTATTTTTTTTGTAAACATGAAGGATGTGAGCGTAAGGCCTAGTTTGGCATAATACAAAAAAGTTAAAAAGTCAAAAGTCACTATCCTATTTAAGTCACATCATCTCATTTAAATCACATCATCTCTCTACCACATCACTTCAAATCCAACTCATATTTTACGTTTTTTTCATAAAAAGTCAAAAAATACATTTATTTAGATCATCCCAAACAACCCTTAAATAACCCAAATTGAGTAGGCGAGGGAGTAGACTTTCTGCGCTGAGAACCTTAAATAATGTTACAAAAATAAGAATATCATGTAATTAAATATTTTTTGGAAAAATAAAAAGAAATAATGTTACAAAAATAAGAATATCATGTAATTAAATATTTTTTGGAAAAATAAAGAGAATTGATTTGGGTGTTGGTGGAGTTTACTCTGTCTGTGTGAGACGTGTCACTTTCTGGGGGTTGTTGAGTGAGAGGAGAGCGAGGAATCCGCGAAGTAGAGCTCCATCGTTTACCCTTGTAGCCAAGCATATAAACAGGCCAGCGTAATCAGCATTATTTATTTGTGCAAGCAATTATCCAATCCAATCCTTGTTCTGGATCTGGTGGAGCATTTGATTTGAGTGGGTAGATCATCGGGGATCGAAAATGAAGGTGATAGAGAAGATGAGAGAGGCTGAAAAAGCCGACAAAGTGGTGTTCTCGTTCGAGTTCTTTCCGCCGAAGACGGAAGATGGGGTGGAGAATCTGTTCGAGAGGATGGAGAGAATGGTGATTCATAATCCATCATTCTGCGATATAACATGGGGAGCAGGTGGATCCACAGCAGATCTGACTCTGGAGATATCCAACAGAATGCAGAACATGGTGTGCGTGGAGACTATGATGCATCTCACCTGTACCAACATGCCCGTTGAGAAGATCGACCACGCCCTCGATTCCATCAAATCGAACGGCATCCAGAACGTCCTCGCCCTCCGCGGCGACCCTCCTCACGGCCAGGACAAGTTCGTCCAAGTCCAAGGCGGCTTCGCCTGTGCCCTCGATCTGGTCTGTTGCTGTATTCTATTCTATTCTCTTCTTCCCCATTTCATTTTATAACTTTATTTTATTTTATTTTATAATTTTATTTGATCCGATCCAATCTCTCTCTCTCTCTACCATAGTACCAGTACAACAATTTGATCTTTGGCTGTCTTGTTGGAATATGCTTAAATTTCATTTATATTTTTGATGCTACTCTACTCTACTCTGCTTTTGTTTGTGTGTTAATTTTAATTTTGATTAATGATATACAAATTAAAAATTTTGCAGATCCAGAAACACTTTAAAGATTACTTATATTTACAAAAGTGACACTAGCTCATTCTTGTGTTTTTTTTTTTTTTTTTTTTTTTGGGGGTTGTATGAATTTTATATATGAATGAATGAATGAGAATTCTATTATATACCTCCACATATCACACATATTATATGCACTTTTAGTTATGCAAATTTTCTTTTTTAGTTATTATATTATTTTGATATTTGGTTATGATTTTTTTTTTTTTGTGTTTAGTTATAATTTAGGGCAAATTACAAATACACTATTTGTTTAAAATACGAAGTGTTTTATGTAATTTGAAAAATTACAAATATTTTCATGTCAGAATTTTTTATTTAACATAATTAATTGAAAAAATAAAATTTCTAACCATTCATCTATATAATAATAAAATTATCTGAATTATTAATTGAAATAAAATTTTAATATTATTGAAAACTGTTAATTAACTTGATGATTTATTAATAAAAGGATTATTTGTTATGCAATTAGAAACCTTAGGGGTATAATGTAATTTCTAGAATCAGAGAAGTAATTTCTAATTTAAGTAAACCTCAGGGTGCATTTGTAATTTACTCTATAATTTATTTATTTATTTTTTTAATTATGATTCAAAAATATAGAGTTATGCCATTTTATATTGTGCATATGTACCATAGAATGAATAGAGTTTTTCTTTTATTTTAACAGGTTAAACATATTCGATCCAAATATGGTGACTACTTCGGCATAACCGTTGCTGGTTATCCAGGTTTTTTTTTTTTTTTTGTAAATTTTTTTATTTTTAAGTTTCTTTCTAGTGCTTTCTTTTTCATATTATTTAATTCTTTAAAAAAAAAAAGAGCTGTAAATAAATTTTGATAATAATTTATTTTCTTTTCAGAGGGACATCCTGATGTCATCCAAAGTCATGGGTTGGCCACACCGGAGGCATATCGGAACGACCTTGAATACCTTAAGAGAAAGGTATTGTTTGTTATTATTTGAAAAAAATATATGCTCTCTTAAGACTTGTCTCATTAATATTGTGTTCATTTTACAGGTTGATGCTGGAGCTGATCTTATTATCACTCAACTTTTCTACGATACTGATATCTTCCTCAAGTTTGTGAATGATTGCCGCCAAATTGGAATAAATTGTCCCATCGTTCCGGGTATTATGCCCATTAATAACTATAAGGGCTTCATCCGCATGACCGGTTTTTGCAGAACTAAGGTATGCTACTTCCAACATATTTTATGCATTAATTCATAAATTATTTCCTTCTTGATTTATTTCTAATTTTGGCCTTCCCGCCTTGCCGTGCTTAATCTTCTAACAAATTTTGAAATTTATTCTACCATGTGTTCACTACTAGATAGACGTTTGTTAATAATCAACTTAAATTAATGGAGCAATGATCTACAGGAAAATTTTAATTAGTATTGACCATTGAGATCAAATTTGCAAAATACTTGATCACTTGGGAAGTATTATATGAACATTTATTTGCAATTGCATCATGTTGTGTTTTTTTTATATATGGCGAGGTTAAAGAATTCACTCAATTCGTAGATCCTCTATTTTATCATCGGTAACAAGAAGCGGTTACTGGCAATTCAATCAGTGAATGGTCAATGCATCAATCTCCACCATTGAGCACATATAAGTGTGGTGTTAAACCTTCTGGACTACCATTTTCAGCTTTATTATCAAGTATCATCAACCAGCCTTTTTACCACCTCCTAATGATCATACATCACATAAGAAAAAAAGATTTAAAAAAATGGTCATACATCACATATTGATTTAGGCAAGCATATTGAAACACTAGTCTGTCTAATTTCGGAGAGAATCTTAAGGCTGATGGTTAAATATTAGACTCATCTGGAGAACCGACATTTGAATGTGCTTCCCAAATCTACTTGTTATTTTCTTCCCACAAATGTAAAACTTTCACTCTTTTAAGTGTATTTTGTTATTGATGTGGCATCATGGAGGTTGTTTAGGTTTATCCTGCCATTTTATTACAAATGCACTTGTATTTAATTGTATTGGCAGATACCAGCTGAGGTTACTGCTGCCTTGGAGCCTATCAAGGACAATGAAGAAGCTGTTAGAGCTTACGGAATTCACCTCGGAACTGAAATGTGCAAGAAGATAATGGCTAATGGAATTAAGACATTGCATATTTACACGTTAAACATGGAAAAATCAGCACTGGCAATATTAATGGTTTGTTCTTATCTCCCGACAAAAATATAAAAATATCTTCTCTTGAAAAGTCAACAGTATTGTTTGTAGAAACTATGTCTATATCTGTAGTTGTGTCTTACTGGATAGACTTACCTTGACAGAATCTTGGACTGATTGAAGAAACCAAAATTTCAAGGCCCTTACCATGGAGACGCCCTGCAAATGTTTTCCGTGTTAAAGAAGATGTTAGGCCAATATTTTGGTAGGCAATTACGTGAAAACTAATGTCATGGTCTGCATTATATAAATTCTTTTGTAAATCTTGTGAAACGTCTGACCTGTTTCTAACAATGATGGTAGGGCTAATCGTCCAAAAAGCTACATATCAAGGACAATAGGTTGGGAACAATATCCACATGGGCGATGGGGTTATTCTCATAATGCATCATATGGAGCACTGACTGACCATCAGGTATCAAATCTTTTTGGCTGTTAGCTTTGATATTAGTGTAGTTGCTCATTGCTTCCTTTTTTATTTTAATTTTATATATGCCTAGCAATATTATGTTTTCTTTGTTATTTCCAACATGATAGCTACAATCCAGCGTGCTTATTCTGCAGTTTGTAATTTGTCATTCATTACTTGCTTCTAATGCTAGTCGAAAATTATGATTTTATGTTATCTTTATATGTGAGCTTGTGTGCGATTTATGACAACCAAGTGTTTGTCACATTTTTTCTTCGTTTGTCTTGATTGGTTTTAATTTCAAGGAAGTTGGCACAAAACATGTGCAACTAGTGGGTCTACATGATATGTGGCTCCATGCACAGGTATGACCAACAAGATGGCAGCAATTTTCTTGGCCATATTAGTTAGAGCTGAGATTAAAGAGATTGCACCAAGATCAAACCTTGGGGTGTACATTAGGCCCGGTCCGGTCCACCCGGGCCCGGGCCGGGCCACGTGTCGGAAAAATTAGGCCCCAAGCCCAGGGGGTATTTGGGCCAGTGGGCCGGGCCTGGGCTTGGGGCGAGCTTGGGTGGGTCTGAAAAAAAAAATTTATTTTTATTTTTTGACCAAAATTTTATTATTTTCCATTAAAAAAAAAACACTGGGCCTTGGGCAGGCTGGCCGGCCTTGGGCCGGGCCTTGAGTGGGTCTTAAGCGAGCCGATGGATCGGGCTTCAAAATGATGACACAGGCCCTGGCCCTGAGTCTTGGACTGGGCTCGGGCCCACCCCAGGCCGCGGACCATTTTTACACTCCTCCTGCCATTGTAAATACTCTGCTTGGGAGGACTGTTAGCAGCCAAGTTGTGGGAAGGGCCCTATTACTTCCATTATGAGATTTTGAGCTAATCTTCAACGCTTAGCTTACAAACTATGCCACTTGTAAATAAATAAATTAAAAGTAAATAAAAAATTTGAAAACAAAGTCTATTTGTCCAACCTGAAGTGCTTCCATTCATAATTGTTAATATACCTACATTTAGCCTTATGGTGATGACTGGATTGTGGGTGTTAATGCCTAATTCCTTTAAAAGTATTTGCCCACATAAGCTTGAAAATTCGATCGATATCCTATGGCCTATGTTACTTTCTTTTAAATGTACGTAGTACTTGTGTCAAACACTTGACACTTGGGTGAGGGTATGGAATGTGTGTTCGATACTTGTAGTTGGAAATTAACCTACCAGCATATTTGGTCATTTGGGTTAACCATTAAGCTATCTCATATTATGCATGAAATGATATATGATGCCTTGTGAACACTATTTTATTCTAAAAAATAAAAGAAGCATGTTAAGAAATTTGAATATTTTGTGGTGTTCGTGTGTCCTTAGACATGATAGTAGATGAATCATACACTTGGACACATATCCATACTTGACAACCCTACTTTTTTCTTTTATTATTATTTTTTATTTTTTTATGTGGGTACATAGGAAATAAATGACACCCCTAGTTAAAGTCCATGTAACATAGCCCATGGCTTGACATAACCATTGCTTTTGACATTGCCACTCCTTTTAATTTTGTTTTGAATGAAGTTTTCTCTAATTAACGTAAGGTATTATGCTTTCTTTTTTCTAGGGCAAATTTCACTTTATCCCCCATGGGCCATGTGCCCATAATAACCCCCTATCATTTGGAGAATCACTTTTAATCCCTATAATTTGTAGACTAAAAGGCACCATCATAGTTTCCATTCAAATTAATGAACAGTGCATTACGCACTCCTATATTCTAAATGACAAGAGGCTATGTGCAAATAACCTATACCACAACTGGTAAAGTGAATGATTTAGTTTAGCAGAGAAGAAGATAAGGGTATTTTAGGTCAATTCACAAGCATCCTTAATAGAAAGTTGGTGGTGTGTTTTAGCTCCCAAACCAAACCCTTCGATCAACAAAATAACAACAAATTCCTTAATGGATTTCACTTATTATACTCTGTATAGGGTTCCTAGCTCTGTTTTTTGAATGTCAAAAGAGATTATATTATATTTGTGAATAATTTTGTGGTTCTTGGGATTTGGACTTGCTTCTCTTACTACGAAGGGAAATGCCTTCCAATTTAGATGGTGTAAACATGTCCTTGCATAATAACTATTTTACAATATGTGACAAAATCAATTTATTTCATTTGTTTTTTCATATATACAATTATTTAACATCATTTTTTATAGTCTGTACTGAATTTTAATGATTCTCTATTTGATTTCACGATTCACTAAATTAGGATTTTGATTCACAATACGATTGACAACTATGGGCTAGTGGATGATTTGGGTTTTGACATTGCTTACGTATGAGAAATAACTCAAGAAAGGCATTTTCATGGAAGGACAGGAAAAAGGTGAGGAAGAAGAAGGCACTAGGAATCCCGCCTAAATTCCTCAAAAATAACCCCCCAAAGGCAAAGTTGGACAAAAGATTATGCAAAATCACATAGGCTTCACACTAATTCTCTAAAACTCAACTTTATAGGAAAAAGGAATTACACAAATAGTTTTTTTCAGATAGGGATTACACAGTTAAAATAGTAAGCTACTGGGGTTTTGATAAATTTTTTAGTTTATAACTTCTAAATTAGGAAATTAAGAAACTTTGACAAATGACATATTTGGACCTAATAATAGCCATATTTGAGACCTGAAAACCTAATCTGACCAACAAATTGATTCATGGGCGATCCTTGCAGCCTTCTGTCTAGCAATTTGCAAAATTGCACCATAATTACGAAAGCCTAATAAAAGCCAATAAGTTTGTCTTGTAGCATTCTAACCTGTAAAATATAAAAAATAAAACTAAAATTAACCGTAAACATGATTGTAAAGCCCCATGCATGCTCTATGTGAAAGTCTGGACTTGCAATTTTTCTTCTTTCCATACTCGTCAAAAGTTGTTTGAGATGATTTGGCTGACCATGTGTAATGTGGACTAACTAACATGCTGGTATGAAGGAGCAATTTTATTAAAGTTAAAGGTGTCAAAAGGACAAGGGGAAGGCCAAAAAATGCCATTAATTGAGGTGACATGAGACATTGCAACTGTCTTGGATTTTACCTAGGATATAACTTTGCATAGACACAATTCATCAAGACAGATTCATGTCGCCGGTCCTGAGTTAGGGATTAGTCCCTAACATTTGATATTTTACCTTCAACTATTAGAAACTAAGCACATATATGGACACATAAGAGTACCACAAGATTAGGACACACCGACGCAACAACACGAGAAGGATTACAGAATTCACATTCTTTTAGATTTTTCTGTATGCAACATAATGTTCACGAGATTATTTTCTTCTCTTTTCTTTTTTGTTTTTTCTTCAAATCTTTATGGCTTTTTGTTTTTTGTTTTTTGCTTTTGTTTTGTTTTTTTGTTGTTGTTGTTGTTGGTGTTTTTTTTTTTTTTTTTTGTGTAATTAGGGCTCAGACCTGGAACAATTGCTTTGCTGAGAACATCTCCTCTTTCATCAATCTCTTTCTCATGTTGCTATTTTGTGATGTTCCCAACAGTTCATGCGACCCCGTGCACGTGACAAGAAACTTCATGACGAATGGGCTGTCCCTTTGAAGAATGTTGAAGATATTCATGAGGTATGGTTTTCAACTAATTTATCCCATCTCTGAATGCCAATAAAAAATAATTTCCCATTTAAATGTGGCCCTTTTGGAATTGGTACATATCAGAAATTTATGAAATACTGCCTTGGGAAACTGAGAAGTAGCCCTTGGTCGGAGTTGGATGGCCTTCAGCCAGAGACAAAGATTATCAATGAACAGTTGGTGAACATGAACTCAAAGGGTTTTCTCACGATAAATAGTCAACCAGCTGTTAATGGAGCAAAGTCTGATTCCCCGTCTATTGGTAAGTGCAATGCCTGCATGAGTGTATCCTGTAACATATCCTCTCAAAACATCTAATATATGGAAAGTAAATCTCGCTGTTAAACATTATACATGCATGCATTAATGCCCATTTACTGGATTTTTAAAACTCGGGGACAAATTTGTGAGTCTTCTATTTGTTCCAGATTTCTCTACTTTCCAAGCTATATATGCCCATATTCCAACTCTCTCTCATGGATCTCTCCTTGTTTTTTAAAATAATTCGAGATTATTGTAAACAGGTGAAAAGCATCTAGTTAATTTGGCATACAAGAGTCAAACTCGATTCTCCTTTTATGTGCAAAATGTACTAAGATTTTCAGGCCTGCTGTGGCCGTCATAATACAATTTGTTTCTATTAATGTAGAAAATGGCTTTCCCTCAATTTTCATTCCAATTTTAAGGTCAACACAAGAAAATTAAAGTTAATGAAGGATTTATACGGGGCATGTAGCTCTATCACGGTGCAGAGTGTGCATTTGAGTTCACTTGGATTAATTTATTGTTGGCTTAATAATGTGGTGTGTGTTTTTCAGGATGGGGCGGAGCAGGTGGATATGTGTACCAGAAGGCCTACGTAGAGTTTTTCTGCTCCAAGGACAAGTTGAATGCTCTTGCTGAGAAATGCAGCGCGTTCCCATATGTCACGTACATGGCTGTGAACAAAGATGGAATCTGGATTTCTAACGTCAGCCAAACTGATGTAAATGCGGTGACATGGGGAGTATTCCCAGGCAAGGAGATCATCCAACCAACTGTGGTGGATCCTTCCAGCTTTATGGTGTGGAAGGATGAGGCATTTGAGATCTGGTCAAGAGGATGGGCTCAATTATACCCAGAGGCTGACCCATCCAGAAATCTGCTCGAGGAGGTCCGTGTTCTTCTTCATATGCTCATCATCTTCTTGATCATCATGCTGATTTTATTGTGTTTCCTTTTAACCATGAATTTTGAAATTTTCCTGTAGATTAGATTTGATTAATGTAATGTTGTCATTATTTTTATGTTAACAGGTGCAGAGCAGTTGCTTCTTGGTCAGCTTGGTAGATAATGATTACATCAGTGGTGATTTGTTTGCTGTTTTCAAAGATTTCTGAGATGAGAGACAGATGGATTTCTCACTTTGTTAAATGCCACTGAAGCAGGGATGGAACCAGGATTTTATCATCGAAGGGGCTGAAGACAAATCATTGTGTTTGGTTTGAGTTTTTTGAGTTAAGTTTTTTGAAAACTGAGTTTTTTGGTTTTCGTGTTTTTTTGTTTTTAGTGAATATTTTTAAAATTTTTAATTTTTTTTTTACTTTTTTAGATGCACCTTACTTAGATGTATCTAAAAAGTAAAAAATTTGTGAAAAAATATTTTTAAAACTTAATAAATACATAAAAATACAAAAATTGTACTGAATTCTCGTATTTTTTTTGTATTTTTGGTATTTAGTGAATTTTTAAAAAGTTTTTTTCAGTTTTTTTTTTTATTTTTTAGGTATATTTATGTTAGGTATGTCTAAAAATTAAAAAAAAATGCTCAAAATATTAAAAAAATTCAGTAAAAACAAAAAAACACGAAAAATAAGAAAGTAGAATTTTCTGAAAAGTGTTTTTGAAAAGTGGTAACCAAGCATAGATAATTTTTTTTCACTATACACATGTATGTACAATATAATATATAAACTATATATATGCATAAAAAATATTTAAATACCATAGAAGTAATCTCTTTTCGGATAAATAAATTTTTTTCATACCAAAAAAAAAAGAAAGAGAAATGTAAGATGGTAGAAAAATGAGATATAAATCTTTTATATTAAGAGGTTATTTTATTAGTTATAAAATAAGATATATATTTTAAAAGTGTTGTGCTAAACAAAGTTATTAATTGAAATAAGAAACAGTCTCTTGTAGTATTCTCCTGGTTCCGTCCCTGAGCTGAAGCAATTATTAATTGAAATAAGGTAGACTATGGTTATTGTTATTGTTATTGTTATCGTTATTGTTTGTGATAGATTGGATTGGATTGGATTATATTTTCTACTCTTAAATTGTTGATATGTAATAACAATTAATTCCTTCTGGAATTTTTGATACCTTCCCATCTTCATAATGCCAATTGCACATGGAGGAGTGGGGCAGCCATTTTAATTCATCTTTAAGCAGAATTTATGCCCGGCTTTTGTGTTTCAGTTTCTGATATGTTGTTGGTAGCAATATATGTATATACTCTTCAAGATGAGCAACTGGTGTGTGTGCATCGAATGGATTATGCAGGGAAAGGCCTACAACTATCATAATCAGTTCAGCCGTTTGAGTTCTCTTTCACTTGGCTGTCAATTTAGGTCAATTGCTACCCACCAATTCCTTCCGTTACATTCTAGACCCCACTCTCTCAAGCTTTGCTGTGGAACAACATTTAGATTTGGGTTAAATTTAGGAAAAGCTGTAAAAAAAAAAAAAAAAAAAAAGGAACATAAGTCTGTGACCGTTAGTTCTTATAAATTTTTGGAGAAATTGTATCCATATTTTGGTTTTGTGTTATTTTAATTCATATAATTTTAATTAATTTGATTTTGACTATATATTTTTGATGTTGTCTCAATTAAATTCAATTCATTATAATTGTTATTTATTTTATTTATGAAAATGTGCATATGAGCGATATGTATCATGTAAGGACAAATTTATAAACTTTATCAATTTATTGAGTTAATATCAACCAACTTAGTAATTATTTTTCGTAAAAAATCTTAACGTTATTATCAATTGAACGAAATTGACAAAAAAATCTAAAAAATTAAGGATCACAATTGAACCAATTGAAAGTGTAAAGATCAATACAACATAAGTGACAAAATCTAAGATCTACCGATGTAATTTACTTTAAATTTTAAAAGAAAACCAATGTTGAAATATAAGTACTTGAAACAAATGGTACTTCAATAACAAAAGTTGTAACAGTCATATAATACAAAAAGTGCATGTAGCTACCATATATATGTATATGTATATATATATATATAATTGTAACAACTAAATTAAATCAAAAATAAAAAAAAATAAAGTTGAATTCAAGTTGTGAACCACCCAACAAATTCAATATTCAACATCATTCTAAATCCAATTACTTCACATACCAAATCATCCAAAATTCAAATTTCAAAATTATTAAAATGAATAAAAAATAATATGATCGAGCCTAATATTTTTGGAAAGTAAAAAATTACAGTAATAATAAGGCAATAGTTATATGTTAATCAAATGTCATCTCTTTCAATTTTGTGGAGATGGTTGTGAATTGCTAAAGAAATTAACAAATTTATCCTGGATAAATATATATATATAAAAGAAAATGTATTTAGAATAAAATTTATCGACTATTTTTTTTTTGTTTTCCAAATGTAACTATATTAAATATCTGAGAAATTGGTGGACTATATGATACTTGGGAAAACAAAAGCACCGACTGTGGGTGTGATGGTGGATAGTTAACGTCATGCTTGAAAAGATTATACCCATAATTCATCATTTGTGACCAATAATGTGTCTGAACATCCTAAATAATTATAAGTAAGTATAATGTGTCATTATCATTACATTTGCACCATATATTGTAAATAAAAATAAAAGAAAAACTCCCATGTGGTTGGTTTAAAGATGAATTTTGGACATCTATATTGTTGTTGCAATAGTCAATATTCTATGGATGTTTTGAAGTATTTATAAGTACATTGCACAAAGTAAGATAAATAAATAAAAATAAAAAATATAGAAATTACATAGCTAAATAAGATTAATACCTGAGTGATGCAGGGTAGGGGTGAGCAGCGGATATTCCGATCCGCTCAAATTGACCGAACTGAACCGATTTGCCGCATTTTAGACGGATGCGTGATGACGAGCAGACGGTTGCAGATTGATTTTTTTCAATCTGCCTAGTTTTGAACGGATGGTGGATTTGAGGTTCTTTTGACTGCAATCGAACCGCCAAATCGCGAGCGCCCCTGGTAATTTGTAAGACTTTGTATTTTTAATTTGTTTAGATATTCTGTTTGTGTTTTCAATTGAAAAAGAGTTTAGATATTTTGTTGTGTTTTCAATTAGTTTTCAATTTAGAAATCTTTTTATCAAATGGCAAATGTTGAGATTTTGTATTTTTGTATGGAAAATACAATGCTTAATTTTGTCATTTAA
The DNA here is from genome assembly GCA_025200525.1 of Camellia lanceoleosa. Classification (NCBI taxonomy): domain Eukaryota; kingdom Viridiplantae; phylum Streptophyta; class Magnoliopsida; order Ericales; family Theaceae; genus Camellia; species Camellia lanceoleosa. The sequence goes on along the minus strand of CM045762.1, from coordinate 102,416,851 downwards.
AAAAAAAATCAAATTAAATAGTTTTTGAATAAAAAAGAAGTAATGAAATAGTTTTGATAATACATGGTTTTCTTATATGTATTTATTATTGGTATTTGACAATTTACTTGATAATCTTTTGGTTATATTGAGTTAGACTATTATTCAAAAAAAAAAAAAAAAACTTGACAAGTTGTTGCATTATATTCAAAATTTGTAAAAGTTTAAACCGCCAAATCGATTTGCATCCATCCGCTAATCTGCATCCGTCAATCCAGCGGACGAATGCAGATTAATTTTTTTCCAATCCACCAATCCGACAGACGAATGACGGATTGAAAGTTCTCCGACTACAACCAAACCACGAACACCCCTAATGCAAGGTCGTGAAACAACTTTGTCCTCTTTCCAATCTTCTTATGCCAAGGTTTTAATCTACCACCACTATTTTGTACATTGTCTTTGTTTTTCAAACCCTTAACTCTTTCAAAAGTTGGATCAATATCATTTAATCCTATGTCAATGGGGCCTCCACTACTTGAAGCATTTGAGCGGTTTAGTGAAATGATCATATTGTCCACTTTTACACACAAATTAGAAATACTGTTGTCCATAAACTCATATATGGTATCATATTCAGATGATCGAGCTGCTAATTTGACCATTCTAGGACAAAGATGTCTATTAAGCGTTGATATCATCAACTTGGGATCAACCTCATTCGCCATAACTTTTTTGTCTTTAGATGAACAATTCTTTACATTTAGCCTCCATCACAGTTGTATATATCTCTCGGGAATTTCCATAACATTCATTTGATGGAGTACTTTAATTGCATGACCACTCAAAATTCCAAAACTCTCAAATTTTTGACAAGTACAATGAACATTTTTGTAAAGTTTTGTCTCCTAAATTATCAAATTCCATTGCACCCACCACAATATATTCTCGAGTTATGTTAGGGGTCCCAAATAATCTAACAAATTTTCTACCAAACCTCTTACACGAGTGTGTGACCCACACACATGTGGATTTGTGTGGGTCTCACACCCATGTGAGAGATTTGGTAGAACATTTGGTAAATTATTTGGGGTTCGTAGCACTTTCCTACTCTCTATTTTCTCCATACAAACCAATTACATATTTAATTTCTCCTTCTAACTCACAACATTTCCATACTTGACAAGAAAGGGACTTGTCAAACTTGCCATGGAATAAGTCAATGATAGGAGGGGTATATAGTTTCGCGGTTTGAACTAACACGGGACAACTCTTGACCTTTATTCTTGGTAATTTTTGTCTAGATTGATAAATAGCATAACTTTCAGTATACAGCTTGTCTAAAACAACTTGATCGAAATGGGTAAAGAATTGAACAATATTATGGTCAAATTTTAAGTGCTTTTTTAATTTTGCATTCAAGCTCTCACTGAGTTAGATGTTTCGCATACCTGCATTAAATGACCATTTCATGTACAGGTGCGCCCACTTCTCTCTAAGTTCCCAAGTTTTCTTCACCCATGTATTCTCCTCCAAGTTGTATTTAATAATCAAAGAATTCCAAGCTTCAACTAACTCATTTCCATCTTCATATCTGAAAATGCAGCTTTAAAGTCCCTTTCAAATGTCCTTGTACAAATAGCCCAAATGCTTCAAGGCGTTTTGCATTAGGCGAAAAGTACACAATCCATGAGTAACATTCGACATGATATAAGAAATTCCCTTAGCCATTGCCTGATCTTTGTCTGTAAAAATAGTATTAGGTTTTTTCCCCAACATTGCATGCAAAAAAGTTTCAAATAATCACTCAAATGATGTTGTGGTTTCATCATATAGTAATGCGGCACCAAAAATCACTGCCGTTCTAAAATGGTTAAAGCTAGTAAAAAGAGCAAATGGTCAATACTCTTTATTTGTTCGAAATGTTGTGTTGAATGAAACTGTATCCCCAAAATTTTCATAATCTGTAATCATCTGATGGTCAACCCAAAAAATATTAGTTATCATTTCATCAACATCCAACTAAACTGCATAGTAAAAATATGGATTATTAGCAGCTTGGTTATGAAAATATCTCAACAAAGTGCTTGCTTCACCATATTGCAAGTCTCTTTATATGCAAGTAGCTCTTTTGGTTTTCTCATGTGAATCCTACAAATTCCCTCTCATCTGCTTAGGTACTAATGAGATCATGTGATGCCTTGAGTGATAAACCAATAGCATCAGCTAATTCTATATTTATACCTTGAACTTCAGAAACCTTTCTTTGAGATGGTATCATATGAGTACATTGAGGAAGATGCATAATATGGTTATGGGTATCATCAAACTTTGTAACAAACCATTTCGATAATTCCCGATCTAAAGAGACATACATGAATACTTTACAATTAGTTATTGTGTCTTGTTGAGGTTGTTTTACCATTTCACTTCGTTTATCTTTTTCTTCATCCTTACAGCAAACAAACTTTCTATTAACTATTATACCATCTTTCTTTCTTTTCGTATGGTAATCTATTCTAATACTAAATTCCATAATTCTTCCATATTCATTGTAGAATTGATATGCAATTCCCTCTAACTCAAACTCAGTTCCAAGACTTGGTGTGTGCTCTTTTAACAATATGTCATTTTCTTCTATACTCCTCTCAAGTCTACCAACCTCTATTAATAACAATAATTTGATAATAAAATAAAAAGACAAGTGTTAAAAAGTGGCACAAATGAATATATAAAAAATTAATTCGATTTTTTGCTTCAAAAGCAAGGTAAGTGTTCAAAAGTTGTACAAATAAAGCTAACAACATAATGAATGAATTGATATTATTTTTCATAATTAATTAAATTAATCTCTATAATTAATTGTCACTTTAACTATTCACTAATTTTTGGCTATTCGTTATAATAACATAAATATATGCACAAGTTGATTCATTACTTTCTATGTAAATAATTAAATTTTTTTTTCTTTTTTGGAAAAAAGTAATTAACAAATTGCATGAAGTTCAATCCTAGCAAAAATAAGCTCAATTTTCACAAATAAAAAAAATAAAAAAAAATAAAATCAAGATTTGCCTTCAAACCAACAATTTCACATCTATTATTTGTTTTTCTTTTTTCTTTTGATTACAAGCATCACTATTCCAATATAAACATGTAAGATATATAGGAAAAATTTATAACGCACATCACTTTTGTTTATAACTTATTGTAATAGTAATTACGACTTGGTTATGACTAGTGATGGAATTAGGAGAAGACCATGGAAGGTCACGACCTCCTGTTTTCATGAAAAATATTATTTGTCATAACACTTTAAATATATATATATATATATCATTTTATACATAAAATATCTCATAGTATAAAAAATATATATCTCATTCTTCTCTTAACTTGTATTATCTTTCTATTTTGTACCAAAAAAACTTATTCATCTATTAGAGATTGTTTCTATGGTATTTTTTTTCTATGTATATATATATAATTTATATATCATATTCTATATACATGTGTGTTTGTGTATATGGTGAATTTTTTTTATTATTTATCTTTTGGCATCTTCGATAATGAAATCTTGGTTCCCTCCCTGATTATGACTTATTGTGATATTAATTGTGACTTATTTTGATTATTATTTTAATTACGATTGAAAATGTCTTTGATTATTCACTATGTTCTTTGGTTATGACTAATAATTATTATTTTTAGTTATGACATTCATATTTGAATGTATGATATATACCCTTTTAAGGGTGTGGATTCTAGAATAACACACACATATATATATTATACATACACATACATACATACATACATATATACATAAACAATTTACAATATTTGAAATAAGAGACTGATTGAGCAGGAGATGGTGTTGTGGGTGAGGTTTGGCGATGGAAATTAATGATGAATCAATGTGACAATGGTGGAAAAACCTTTTTCGTCGGTGTTAAGTTTTTCCTTTTTTCCTAAAGTGAACCCTAAGTCTAAAACTATAATTTTAGGCTAAACAGAAAAACGTGGTCACAGGCTTGTGTTGCTTGTTTCTTTATTTTATTTTATAGCTTTTCCTAAATTCAACCTAAATCTAAATATTGTTCTACTGCAAAGTAAGATGACAGCTTGCATGTGATTTAATTTTTAATTTATTTTATTATAAATAAGCTAAACGATGTCGTTCTGCTGTCATGGTGCTGTGACAGCAACTAACCCCTTTCCCCCACCTCTGTACTAATTGCTCTCTCGCTCCTCGTACACCGCCCAATTGACAAAGATGCCTTGATTTCCTTTCCTGTAAAAGGCTCCCTTGCTCCTCTATACAATACAGCTTTGAATTTATTTATTTATTTATTTATTTTTGAAGTAAAATAAAAGCTCCATCTCTAATGTGTTTCTTTAATCATCACCTCTGCCAAGGCAACGGTCCCATTAACAAAAAATGAAGTATAAAGACTTGTGGAGCTTACAAATGCCCTGCAAGTGACCTTCTATTATCCATCTTTATAGGGGCATTTTTATAATAAGTTAACTATATACTCCCTTTGTCTTAATTTCCTTGAGATTTAGGGGCCTAAGACAAATTTTGAAAATGAAGGCCCATCTTACATTAAAAAAAAATAAATTTATATATAAAATGATAAGTTATAATTTTTTTATTTGTTTGTAACTACAAAAAAATTTACTAGCACATATAATCATTAAAATTATAAACAAATAATTTAATGAAACAAAATTAGGGCAAAAAAATTAGAAAAAAATTATTCAATTAAAACTGATAAAGATCTAGGTAAAAAATTGGGGCAAAATTATTTATTCCACTAAAACCTAATAGATAAAGAAGGTAAAAAAAAAAAATTAGGGTTCATATATTGTATGTATTGTTCTTCTTGGGCCCAAATACTTTTTTTTTTAATATATATTTTCATTTTAATAAATATAGGCCAAACAACACTTATAAATAAATATGGGCTAAACTATAGATGGACCCAATAAAATATTTTGAGACCCTTTAAATTGATCTTAAAAAAAAACAAAAAACATTGGGCCTATAGCATATTACTAAATTTGGGAGTCCTATTTTTGAGCCAAAATTTTGGGGTCTAAGGCACAGGCCTTACTGGCCTTAGGCCAGGGCCAACCCTGAATTTGTTGGTCTTTTTTAGGGTTTTAACTTTTTAAGATAGCATGCAATTATTACACTTCAATTTAAATTTCAAAATATTTTTTGACTAGTGGTATTATCTTTTCAAAATTTTAATATATTCATAGTTTTGAAAAATCAAATAGTTTTTACTTTGATTTTTCAAATGAGACTATCATTTTGGGACATCTCAAAATGGAATAGTCGGACCAACAAAATGAAACAGAGGGAGTATCTAGATTTGAGAAAGTACCAAGTTCATTCCAAGCTTTTATGTATTTATTTTTTTGGGAGAATATCAACAATTTATTAGCGAGATTCTCTTTAATGTTGGAAGATTGTAGAAGACGCTATTATTTCCGATCCAAGGTTCTCTCCTTACAGTCTTGTACTTGCGTCCGTTCTTGCAGGCCTTCGGGTCTACTTTTAGGCCCAATTTTAATAATCCGAACCGTTCATATTTTATGATTTATTCAGTATATCATACCTGTAAAAAATCAAGTTGATCGGATATCAGAAAACATATGTTCGGAAAACTGTTTATTAAATTATTTAAAAAATAATTTTTAGTTCAATTTTTCGAACACATACATTCTGATATCCGATCAACTTGATTTTTTACAGGTATGATGTACTGAATAAATCATAAAATATGAACGGTTCAGATTATGAAAATTGGGCCTAAAAGTAGACCCGAAGGCCTACAAGGACGGACGCAAGTACGAAAGCTGCAAGGAGAGGATCCTCATTCATTATTTTCTGCTTTGACATAGATTATTACTTTTTATATTTATTTTATTGTTTGGAAGGTTAATTAGTTAAGCCTTTCATCCACGCTTTCTTTGGTTAACAATAAAAGCTTGGTTCGTAACCACATTTTCTGAAAAAAATAAATTTTATTTGAAAGCGTGGTTGCTAACAACGCTTTATGTATAAATCAAATTTTTTAAACACGTGATTTGTAACAACGCTTTCTTAATTAAAATTTAGTTTGTAACCACGTTTTTATAATGTTACAAATTTTCAGCGGAAGAGTTAGATAAACGGTGAAAGCGTGGTTCACAACTACGTTTTAGTCGAGTTTGGGAATTCTGTCCAAACTAAGCCTAGCTTGGAAAATAAGTTACTATTTTGCCTTAATTTGGGAAAAAGCCCTGCACTTTGTATCATAAAAAGTGCAATATTTTTGCTAATCACAAAAAATATAATTAGTAACTACTACCATAAAAGTGTTATTTTCTCATCCATAACTTTAGGAGTACATATCATAACTTTACCATTTATAACTTCTATCACAAAATTTAATAACTTTCAATGTAAAAATCGTTGACATTTCTTACGATGTGCACCTTTTTAAGAGATGCACATTGTAACATTTTTTAGAATTGTTATCGTGTTTTGAATTTTCAAGTTAAGGCCTTGTTTGGGAAGACTAAATAAGTACACTTTTTATCTTTTTGAACAAAAAAATTGAGGTTAAAAATATGAATGTTTAGGTTAACTTTTTGACTTTTTATAGAAAAATGTATAATAAAAAATTGTGAAAATTGATTTTTAGAGGAAAATTTGAATTGGGAGTTGTGCAGCCGTAATTGTTGACTTTTGGTGAATAGTGTTAACTTTTTAATTTTTTGAGTTTTTGAGTAACTTTTTGACTTTTTGAATTATTTGGGAGTACCCAAACTTGGCCTAAATTTCATAAAACTAATCTTTGCTGGATAAAATTATTTATAGAAATATTTAGTTTCAACTCAATTCCATTTCCTAAATTATGGAATTATATCCTATCAGTATATTTTTTTTACTAGGTTGACTATAAAATAATTGACAAAAATATATTATCTTCAATTTAATAAACAACAAAACACTAAGTTAGCCTAAAATCTTATTTTAGATACCTGTTGAAGTGACATAGGAATTCAAAAATGTGATGACATTCCTGAGTAAAAATAATATTAAAATGTATAATTAATTTTTCATTAAATATATTATTTGTGTCAATTTTGTTTCATGCAAGATTTACACCAACTTACCTATATAATATTCATATTACTGACTCATGTCATAACCGTATTCGTGTCGAAAAATAATTAATTTTAACTTGCTAAGTTCATGTAGAGTTCAAATTATGTAAAAAATTCTCACTCTTAGCACAAGCAAACATAATGCATCCTCTGCTTAGATAAGATCCAACACTAAGTTATAATGGCTCAACAACTACCAAGCTACCTATGGCCATGTTTGGTGTAACTTACGAGACTGCTTATAGCTTTTTTATTTTTTTAGCTTATGCTTTTTGGTTATTAGCTTTCAGCTTGCAAAAAACTGAACCAAACATGCCCTTAAACTACCAAAGATGCCCTTATAACATTAAACTATCCACATGCTCAGCAACCGAGGCAATTCTCAATTCTACACAAGATTGATTATGAATGATGTTCTGTAAATGAAATAGAGAAAACCAAGTTATAAATTCGAGCTAACTCTCAATAACAAGACCCAAGAAGAAAACATGTGGCAATCCATCCCATGGAATGAATTCAGTAAGAACAATCTCACAATTACATGCAGTGCACAAACTTTCTTCTCATTCTTCTGCAGCACTAGCAGCACTAAGATCCACGCTGAGGTCAAGAACCTACAGAGGGGGAAAAAAAAAAGCATGTAAATTAAATAAATAAATTATTAATTAATATTAAAGCCCTTAAAAAATTCATTATGAATGATAGAGAGGGTGGTGCCTTGGTTCATAGAGAGACAAGCATTTGTAAGGCAGTAGGAATGAAGAAACAAGAAAGACAATTATTTGGAAATATGGTGACTGCCACTGTAAGAGATGCATCAACAAAAGAAATGATAACAAGTAATTGAACTTGGATACTAAATCTACAACACAGGATTAATAAATAGTAGAGAGCTTTTATTTCCACGGCCCTCTTTTATCCTCTTCCAGAGGCCATTCGAGAGGGCACCCAATGTGTGAGGAGGAGAGACGTGGAAATGGGTGGTCAAACTAACCAAACTCTGTATTTATACAATATCTAGAACATAGGATAGAATCATCCAAGATTTCCTTGAAGCTGTTGCATGCAACCCAGAGTCTCATGGATTTATTTAAGAAGGTAATCCAACAACAAAAAAAGCAAAACTACTTTGCAGGTACAATGATCCCAAAATTATACCCACGATACAGTCGTGATGCAAGATGAAACCCTCATACTTCAATCACTTTGCTATTTTTTGCACAACTAACTTTCCATCTATATCCATGCTTCCAAACACCATCATTCAACCACCTCTCCCCCTCCCTCCCTGAAATTTGTTGATTTCATGAGTTTCAGTTATACAGACACGGATGACATGTGACAACACAAATAGGTTGACACACATTTTAAAAAAATGTAGGATGCAACACATGGGAGATACATGTAAACTATATAATTTTATGAAATTATTATGTCATAAATATTAATATTTAAGTTCAAGAAAATAATTTTCGAAGTCAAAAGGAGTAGAATAATTATAAATTTATTTTTGTTTTTTCATTGGATTCTAAGTAATTTAATTCAAACTTGTAATGTGTTTTATGTCTAAGTGTTGAGAAATGTCCGACGAGTGTCGTGTCTTGTCAGACATTACCTTCTTAGAAATGTCTATCCTTCTTAGACCATTACTAATCCTTCTACACACACAAACACACACCCTCTGGTACCCTACAAAAGTATCACTTTCTCTCTTATTGCTTCCAAAAATCATGACCTTGTTGATTTGAAAAGGGTGACAAATAAAGTTTTTGAACATTCTACTCATAGCCCACTGAATTTGCTTCCATAAATCATGTAGATTCTGCCTTGTGTATACGAAAGCACAATCCTAATGATGGCACAACCCTTAATTGGTTAGAGGCTAATTATCCATTTTGAAAGCATTAGGTGAAGCCCAAGGGCCCATTGCGTTGATCGGAGACTTTTTGGTCCAACAATTATAATTGGTAGATTTTATTATTATTATTATTTAGTTAGAAATTAAATAATTATTAATTACGATATTTTGGTTATGTTGTCAAATATTGTTAAGAATTAGTTTCCTATTTTAATTAGGGTTAATGGCCTATGTATAAATATTAGATTTTGCATTGTATTATTCAAATTTGGACTAATAAATTGTGTGTAGGTTGTGGCCTCTTTGTATGTTTCTTTTCTCTCTTTCCCCTACTACATTCTACACCACCCAATCATGCTCCACACCCATTCCTTTGTTTTCCTTTAGAGGAAATTTAAACAGGTCAGAATAATGAACTAATCTGTTCTCCCGTAATTTTCACAACCCCTGGTTTTTCTCAGAATTGTTCCTTCTGTAGCATTCTGGGTCTTAAACCTGCCGCTTGTATAGATGCCTGGTACACTTTCGGATCCGTGAGGTGATGGATTGCATTTTTGTTGAGTTGGTTGAGATAGATTAATTCCTATTTAGCTTGTACCTCTTTTAATATTTCTTTTTATTTTATTTTGAACGTAGGAGTGAGAAGTGGAGACTTAGTAGCATTTTTGAGTGATTGAGGTTTGGCCGTGTAACAACCTCGACCTGTGATTAGCCTATAAACCATGATTAAGGATGTCTAATAAGTAATTAAGATGAAATTCTGAATTAATTACATGTGTATTGCATTATTTGTGTTTATATTTGTTTGCTGTAGGAATATCTGTCTGTATTTCTGAATTGGTATGTGAATTGAAGGCTTTATCGGCATCTGATCACGAAATTGACTTGGTTTATGTGTTATTTGAAATTTTTAGAATATTATGGTAGGTTTAATTGGAATTCGATTTGGAACCAAATCATTAGAATAAATTAGATTAAATAAGTTAACATGACTTAACCTAATCCTACTTTATTAACCTAAACTAAGTGGGCCTATATAAGGTCAATATAGCCTCTAGAATCCACTTGATCATCTTTGTCCTCATCAAAACGTGTGTGAGAGAGAGAGAGAGAGAAAGAAGCTTAGAAACTTGTATTCAAGCTTGGAATTGTAGAGAATTTGAGGATTCAATTTGGAAACTCAAAGAATTAACAACTTAGAACACAATTGAACACCTAAGGTAAGAATTCAAGACTTTAAGTTTGTAATTGAGTTGGTTAATGCATGAATTCAAGAGTGTTAAGCTAGGAAATGCAAGAATCAAGCTAAGAGGTAGGAAACAAGATCATAACACACATGCATGCATAATTCATGAATTTTTGAGCTTTGACTTCAACAATTCTTACATGCAAGAGCTTATTTTTGTTCTATTCTGGGAGCTCATGATGGTTTTGCACTTAAACATTTCATCTATTCATGTTTTGGAAGCTTTGTATCCAAGTCATTACATGCATGTTATGTTTTCAAAAGTTTAAGGTTTACTTTGGAAGAATTCACTTGCTTTTGGGCTTGATTTTGCGAAATGGCTTTCAAATCATGAAGTTCTATGAATTTACAAGTGTTTTCTCAAGTTTTGACCCAAAAGGATGTGTTTTATTGCTTTGGAATTGAGTTTTGTACTTGGAAAGCAAATCTGGAAATTTCAGAATTTGCACTCTCCGCTCGAGCGGTATAGTCTGCGCTCTAGCGAAGAATTCGAGCTCCTAGTACTTTTGCAGAGTTTGGGGTTAGCTCGAGCGGTAGAATCTACGCTCGAGCGACCACCCTTATATTTGTACCTTTGTTCGAGCGAAAAAGTCTAAGCTCGAGTGTAAAATGAGAGCTCCCAGAAGTTTTATAGAATTTTGCAGACCGCTCGAGCGACCGAAGTTGCACTCGAGCGGAGACCCTGTTTACTCAATCTTTGGCTCAAGCAACTGTCGAGCATCCGTTGAGCGGAAAAATCTAGCAACCAGTACTTTTGCAGACGTTGCAGACCGCTTGAGCGACCGATGTTGGCTTGAGCGGACTGCTCTGTTTTTGAAAATTTGACTAAGTGTTTCCACTCATAATTTGGCATCCTCATTGTATCTTAGGCATTCCTAAGCCTTAATTAAGACATAATAATGAGAATAAGGATTAGAAACACTTAGAAAATATGAGGAAGAAGAACTCAGAAAATATGAGGAAGAAGGAATATATTTCTGTTATATTCAAAACTTCTTATTTTACAAGACCAAATGACACTCCTTATATAGGAGATATTACAAACATCATTATAACCCATTATATGCCACTTAAATATTATATATTACCACTATCATATTATATACATGCCACTATCTGCCACCAACACCACTATCTTATTATATACATTAACACAAATTTCCAGCACTCCCCCTCAAGCTGGTTTGAAGATATCTTCTATAGCCAGCTTGCTAGTCAGCTTATCAAATTGCTTCTTGTGTAGTCCCTTCGTTAGCACATCAGCTAATTGTTCACCTGTTGGAAGGTAGGTCCTCTGATTATGCCAAAGATTGATTTTCTCCTTGATGAAATGTTTATCCACTTCTATATGTTTTGTGCGATCATGTAGAATCTGGATTATGAGCTATAGATATAGTCGCTTTGTTGTCACAATAGACCTTCATAGGTGTCGGGTGAGAAGCTTTAATTCTTCAAGAATTCTTTTAATCCACATTATTTCATAGATTCCATGGACAACGAACTCGCTCAAGACTACTTCTAGCTACCACATTCTGCTTTTTACTCGCCATGTAACTAGGTTCCCACCTACAAAGGAGCAAGATCCGGATGTTGATCTCGTCTCAGTAACACTTCTCGCCGCCTACATCTGTATACTTCAACTTGAAGATGTCCATGTTTCTTGAACAAGAAGCCTCTCCTCGAGTTCCTTTCAAATATCTTAAGATCTTATAAACGGCCTCAAAGTGCTCTGCCTGGTGAGTGCATGAACCGACTTACCATCTTGTTGCAAAGGCAATATCGGGCAGCGTATGAGACAAGTAAATCAATTTCCTACAAGTCGCCGATATTGTTCCTCTCTTTGACTTTTTCAAATTTAGCGACTTGTAACTTCAAGTTAGGCTCGACGGAGTCTCCACTATCTTACAACCAAGCATACTGCTTTCTCAAGGAGATCAAGAACATATTTTCTCCGATTAACGAATATACCTTCCTTGGATCTTGCAAATTCCATTCCGAGGAAATACTTGAGGGCTCCCAGGATCCTTAATGTGAAATTCTTTGCGAGTTTCTCTTTGAGGGTCGCTAACTTTGCTTCATCATTACCGTTAAAATGATGTCATCAACATAAACAATCAAAATTGCAATTTCTTGTCTTTTGAATGTTTATAAAATATTGTGTGATCGCTTGACTCTGCGAGAAGCCACAATCGATAATCGCCTTCCCAAAGCGTTCAAACCACGCTCTTGGTGATTGTTTGAGTCCGTATAATGACTTGTTCAATCTGCATACTCTGTCGCTTCCAAGTCTCTGCTCAAATCCCGGCGGTAGGCTCATGAACACCTCCTCTTCAAGATCACCATTGAGAAATGCATTTTTAATGTCAAGTTGATGTATAGGCCAATCTGAATTTACTGCAAGAGATAATAGTACTTTGATGGAATTTATTTTAGCAACAGGAGCAAACGTCTCCTGATAGTCGATCCCATAAGTTTTAGTGAAGCCTTTAGCTACCAGTCTCGCCTTGTATCTCTCAACGCTTCCTCCATCTGCGTTACATTTTATCGTAAACACCCATTTACACCCAACTGTTTTCTTGTCTTTGGGTAGATCAACTATCTCCCAAGTACCACTTCTCCTTAAAGCATTCATCTCCTCCATGACTGCTAATTTCCAATTCGGATCATCCAATGCTTCCTGTATATTCCTTGGAACAAACAAGTGTGAAATCCTAGATGTGAAAGCTCTATGGTTTTTAGACAGTCTTTGATAGGAGAGGTAATTTGCAATAGGATGTTTAATGCAATTTCGGACACCTTTCCTAATTGCTATAGGAACATCAAGGTCGGAAATAGAAGGAATAGAATTACCTAAAATTTCGATGCCAGAACTCGGGTGGACATTCGGGTCATTAGGATGGACATTCGGGTCATTATTCCTCAGATGAAATCGCTTCCTAGTATAAACACAAGCTCGAATTTAGATCATTTTGTAGTACTTCTCCCTAAACAAGAATCTTCTTGACTAGGCACCATAGAACTTGGTTCTCCTAAGTGATCATTATCGAGATGTGGTTTTTGTGTAGGATAAATGACATTGGAGAGCGGGATAGAAATATCCCAAAAATGGTCTTCTACTCCACTTGTCTCCCCCTGAAGAGAAGTGTTGGGGAAATAGGATTTTGTTTCCACAAATGACACATCCATACTTACATGAAATTTCTTGGTTTGAGGATCGAAACACTTATACCCCTTTTTGTTTGAGGAATAACCCAAAAAAACACATTTTATAGCACGGGGGTCAAGTTTTGAACGAAATTGACTGGGAACATGAACATAGGCAAGACATCCAAAAACTTTGGCGTAAATCGAGAAAACAACCTCGTGTCGAAAAAAAGTTTTGAGACAATCAAAAGGTGTTTTGTATGTTAACACCTTTGTAGGCATCTGTTATCAAATAAGAGGCTGTTAAAATTGCTTCACCCCATAAATATTTAGGAACATGCATGTAAAACATTATAGCACGTGTTACTTCAAGTAAATGTTTATTTTTTCGTTCTGCAATGCCATTTTGTTGAGGGGTATCCCGACATGTAGATTGATGAAAAATCCCCTTTTTTGCCAAAAACTCACCCAACTGCTCATTGAAATATTCTGTTCCATTATCAGAATGTAAAATACCAATTTTGGTTTGAAATTGGTTTTCAATCATATTGTAAAAATTTGTGAATAAATTTTTCACGTCAGATTTTTTATTCATCAAATAAATCCAACATAAGCAGGTATGGTCATCAATAAATGTAACAAACCATCTTTTACCAGAAAGAGTAGTGATTTTAGAAGGGCCCCAAACATCACTATGAATCAAATAAAAAGGTTTGGAAGCCTGGTAAGGTTTTGGCAAATAAGTAGAGCGATGAAATTTTGCAAAAATGCAACTTTCACAATGAAAAGAAGAACAATCAATCCCTTTAAATAATTCTGGAAATAAATGTTTCAGATAAAGAAAACTAGGATGTCCTAGCTTATAGTGCCATAGCATTATTTTTTCTCGAACAGAGATTGAACTAGTACTATTAAAGCTCTGAGCTTTTTTATTACTAACAGGTACTTCATCAAAGTAGTAAAGACCTTCAAGCATCCTAGCACGCCCAATCATCATCACTGAGTTCTGGTCCTGAAATTCACAATGGGATTCAAAAAATGTAACACGACAATTAGAATCCTTAGATAGTTTACTGACAGACAAAAGGTTACAGGCTAAGTTGGGGACGTGAAGAACAGCATTGAGATTAATTTTCTCGATTAGTTTAATAAATCCTTTTCTGCAATAGGTGAAAAACTACCATCGGCTATTACGATTTTGTCATGACCGAACAAGGAAATAGGTACTAAATAAATGGGAAAAACTAGTCATGTGATCGGAGGCACCGAATCTATGATCCACGGAGAGAAGTTTAGGCAAGAGAAGGCTTTAGGATTTCTACTGTTTGTGCCAAAAAACACTAGAGTCTGGGATGAGGAGTTGGATTTTATCAGCTTTACGAGTTGATCAATCTGCTCTTTGTTGAAGGGACCTGAATCGGCTTCATTAGCAGTAGTAAAGCCACGATTCTTCTCTCCTTGTTTGCTGCTTTTCTAGTTGACAGGTTTGCCATGGATCTTCCAACACGTTTCGCGTGTATGGCGAGGCTTGTTGCAAAAATCACACCAGACCCGTGGCTTATCATCAAACCTGCGCTGGTAATTGGCAGCCTTGTTGGCATGACATCGCTAATTAAAGCGTAAATTTCAATTGACTCACCAAGATTTTTTTTTCTTAAGCATGACGCTTGGCTCTCTTCCCTTCGACCCGGCAAATACTTCGCCATGGATGGGAGAAGAGGTGCGCGATAATTCTTCCTCGCACTTCATCGAACTCAATGTTGAGGCCGCAAGAAACTTGTAAATCTGTTGTCTTCACGCTTTTCTTGTGGTGGTTGCGATCGTCAACCGATTTCCATTCGTATGTGTTGAAGATGTCAAGATCCCGCCACAACCTTTTCAACGAATTGAAATATTTGGTGACGGAATCATCTCCTTGACGAATCTCCCAACTTCAAAGTTAATTCAAAACTTGAGATTGATTTCCTAGGTCGAATACATCCGACTAACATTATCCCACAACTCTTGTGCGAGAGTATAGCACATGTAATTAGAGCTTATATCCTCC
This sequence comes from Camellia lanceoleosa, assembly GCA_025200525.1. Lineage (NCBI taxonomy): Eukaryota > Viridiplantae > Streptophyta > Magnoliopsida > Ericales > Theaceae > Camellia > Camellia lanceoleosa. The sequence goes on along the minus strand of CM045762.1, from coordinate 102,401,410 downwards.
TCCATGGAATTGACCAACCATGTCATAACCATGGAGTTTTGGCCGTCCCAATCGGCAATGGATCATTAACGGCGAGAGCCTTCTTGTCACCGATGATGTAACCGATCTTTCCTTACCCACGGATATACATCCGATTGTGACAGCGGAGAAAATTATCACCATTTAGGCGGATGGTGGTGATTTGAGATGAGAGTTCGACGCTTTTCATTGGAATGGCGTGGCGGGGTTGAAGTGGTTTTGACGTGACTTGACATGGCTATAGCGGTTTTAGGGTCTTGTGTTTTTGTTGCTCTGATACCAACTTAGAAAATATGAGGAAGAAGAACTCAGAAAATATGAGGAAGAAGGAATATATTTCTGTTATATTCAAAACTTCTTATTTTACAAGACCAAATGACACTCCTTATATAGGAGATATTACAAACATCATTATAACCCATTATATGCCACTTACATATTATATATTACCACTATCTACCACTATCATATTATATACATGCCACTATCCGCCACCAACACCACTATCATATTCTATACATGCCACTATCTGCCACCAACACCACTATCATATTATATACATGCCACTATCTTATTATATACATTAACACAAATTTCCAGCAGAAACACACTAAGATAAAAAAAGAATGAGTTAAGTGTTTTTCCGAGCCCGTGTTTCAATGTGCTTTTGTTATGTATTTGTGTAGGTCACGCGCCATAGACTATCCAATCTGTCCATTCTACTATCGGAGCTATCTGTGAGTAATAACACTGTAACGCTATGTTTGAACAAAAGTAATTTCAGTATAATAAGATATGATTTGGTTATGAAATGTTATTTTGTGAATCATGAATGAATGTCTAATTTTTTGAAATGTATTTGTGGCATCCTTAGTTCACATGGCTCTCGTATGAGGGAAACAATACTATGGCCAATATGTATATAGCCCTTGCCTGGGAGAAACAATACCATGGCTACTTGTGTACAAGATATGGACCTTTAGGATCGTCGGTACCGACTATGCATATGGGTCCCAAGACCAATTTGATATGATAGCTAATGGATGTACCACATATTGCTTTCGATTTCTGATAAGTATATGATTCTAAATCTATTTCTGATATGAATTATGATTTCTGAAACTGTTTGGACATCATTCATAAAACCTTTACTCTGTTGTTATTCACTGGGCTCCAACTCACTGTATTATTTATGTATGTAGATGACCTAGCGCGCAACCAGACTCAGAGTTAATTGCCTGGAGTTCTGTCTATTTGTCGACCACTGTGCCTCCCGAGGAGGTTCCCTTTTGAAAAGTGATCAAGTTTTGTGAACAATATTAAAGACCTTTTTGTATTTCTTTTGTTATGACTGAACTTATCTTTTGTTCGTCTGTTTTTATATATATGGTGACGTGGAAATGACGTCTTAATTATGTAAATTAAGTTTTAAAATTTTCTGTCCCATATATGTCTACACATTTCTATCGACATTGTATTTTGTATAGTTGCTTCCGCTAGCTCCTTAATTATATGTTATTTTATACAGAGGCCTTTGGTAATCCAAGGATTACTGGCTGGTTACGAAGCTAAACTTATAGGGGCGGGTTTGGGTCGTGACATGCCGCACAAGTAGCCAAGTCTGGGAACATTTCTGCTTTAGCTTCGCATGAGTGCCCACAATTCACCGCATGAGCGGTGACACGAGCGGCAGGGGCCACTGCACGAGCTAAAAAGTTGCGACATGGCAGGCTCTTAGACTAGCATTTTTGAAGCCACTCTCCCTTTTCTGCAAAGAGACATTCCCCCTCAACTTCATTTTACTTCATCTCACTCTCTTTATTTCTCTCATATCGCTCTTCTCTCAACACCATTGTTACACACTTAAACCTTAGATTGAGTGTTTTAGAGTGAGAATCTCTCCAAAGTTATAACATCAACTTTGTAGAGCATGGCAAGTGCTCGCCAATCTTGATTTCACTAAGTTTCACATTTTCTTCCTTCTCTTTTCTTCAAGAGGTAGGGTTTTCTTTCTTTTGTCTAATATGAGTTTAGAGATGTATGTGTGGTATTCTGATAGAGAAATTTTGGTAGAGATTTTGGAAATGCATGATAAGAGTTTAGGGTTTATGAGTTGGTTGGGGTTTTCTCTGTATTTTTACTATCAAACTTATTTTCTTTATATAAAATTGCATGAGCGTATTTAGAGATGAGAAAGCTCCAATTTTGTGAAAAACCCTAATTTGTAATATTGCACAAATTGAGAAATTAAGTGTGTTAAATTGATCATGTTAGTTGGAGAATGATGTTACATTGAAATTGGAGATAAATGAATATAATTTGTGAAATTATATTATTGTTAGATATAATTGTTGGCCATTGGTGGAGAATGATATTGTTGTAGATACTGATATAATAGGATGATGAAAACCCATAATGAAAACCATATTCATTATGTCATTAAATTGTTGAATTTATGGAAATGAAAACCCGTTGTTGAACGGAGGTGCACAGAGCACATTTTATGAGGATTGAGCAAGTGCATGTGTTGCATTGATTTCATTAGAACACTCTGATTTCAATTGAGTAATGGTATGGTGCAGACGGGTCAGGTATGGAGAATGAGATAATTTGGCTTGATAGTCCATGGTGAAATACCGAAAACCTGCATGGTGTAGGTGCCAAGCTCCTTCCGATTAACAACCCATAAATTTGGTAGTGATTAGGGGATGCTTAGCGATGACCACTAGTAATTCATGGTAGTCTACTAGTTGATTAGGTAGTGCTTAGCGATGACCATTGGCAGAGTAGTGCTCATGGTAGCCTATTGGTTGATTAGGTGACACTTAGCGATGATCACTGGCAGATACATATACCTTGGTAGGATTTACCGGAATAAAAGGATGATCTGGATTATGAAATAATATTTTGTCAAACTTGTGATAAATGGTGGTTTGAGGAAAATGAAAACTTGTATTGTTTAGAGAATGATTTGAGAAAGAATGAAAACCAATATTAATTTGAAAATGATTTGAGAAATCTAGCATCATGATCATACACGTGTAGAAACATATTATCTTGTGAAAGATTACTCTACTAGACTATATGTTCACCCTATGTGGATGAAATCTTTTTCAGGTATTGATGGTGTGCCACTACAGCGAGTGGCCTTGGACTTGTGCTAGGGCTGAACAGAGCTCTCATGGAATGTTGGCCAAGGGCCTTTCTGATTCATAGGCTGAGTGCCTTTATATGTTGTAGGGTTAACCACTTTGTAATTGATGCAAGCCTGAGGACATATTGTTTATTGTTGGATATTTTATCCTGTATGACATACTGTATATTCACTCTACCCAGATTTGAATATAGGATGTATGTAATGAACCAAACAAATGTACTGGAGTCTGGATTGATATTCACATATATACGGGAGAGGAACTTTTGCCTATATTGAATATTGTTTCTTCATTCATTTTATTTGAGTTTATTTCTTGGTTTTGGATCTTGGAAATTCAGGGTGTGACACCTCCCCTATTCATCACAACTCCATTATTAAAGGATTTGTTCGTGTCTAAATCCCCATACAGCACCCTTTCAAGCATTGCAACAATTCACAGCCATCTACTTCCTCAAATTACCTACTGTAATGATAATATTCCGACTCTTCTTGTAATCCATTTTCATAATTCAAGAAATACACCACCACCATACAATATTTCTGAATCCAAACCATAGATTCACATTCCTATACTTGCTTAAATAAACCAACATCAAACAAATTGGCAGCCTCCCCAAACACTTGTACTACCCAAGAAATACCCACAAATCTACTAGCATCAAATAGCTTCTAAATCTATTTCTTTTTGTGATTCTTATAATTTCTTCCCTTGATTCATCGTCAATCTGGAAAAAAAAGAAAATTATCTTCAATCTTGAGGTATATGTATTCTTATAAGCTCTCATTGTAACTATGCAGGAGATCTCCACAACAAAATATGGTGGTTGCACCGAACCAAGGAAGAAATGCAGAGATAACAGAAGATGAAAAGACAACTGAAAATTCAATAGATACTTTAGTAAAGATTTGAAAGTAGTTTATTATTTGTAACCTTGCTTTTGTTGATGTTATTTTATTTTTTCTTTGAGCACTTTTAGTTCTCATTTGTATCTTTTGCACTTTCTATCTTCTTCTTAATAAAATTTCTTTGCTGTAATTAAAAAAAAGTAATATTTGTAAGAAAAAAATAGATACCTGATTGTTTACATCTCCCATTTCATAATTTAAATAACTTCCAAGTACTTCGAACAAAATTAATGCTATATATCTTATAAAAATATTTGCACAATAAGTGAACACAAACATCAAATAAATTCCTTATCTAGGTTTTTAACCTTTTTAAAGCAATAATCATGATTTACCAACATATAAATTACTCCAAATCAAAATACAATAACAGCATAACAAAATAGATGGATAACAGCAAAACAAAATAGATGGATAAAAGCATAATGAAGACATAATATGCTCATAACAAACACTTGAACCAAGGGTGACAAATCTGTATGAGCAAGGAACTCATTGCTATGAAAAAAATTAGTTCTTACCTTTCCAGTAATCATGGTATACATATTGAGAACATCCATGACTGTTGACTCAAAGTGAGTTGTCGAATCATAACTCTGTTGAACAAAGTGAGATAAATAAGCAAAATTACCAAATGAAAACGGGTTCAAGAATGGAATTTGACAAAACCCACCGCAGATATAAAACAATTGTCCAGCGAAGGCTCATTGACTGGTTCATATCTTTCATAAATATCGAAGAACAACTCATCCACAGGCCCTAGAAGATCAATTCCTGGTTTTAGTTCAATCTCAGGCTGATCAGTCTCTGCCTCTGTTGATACGAATGCAATGAATTTGCCCTTTGGGGCAACATTGTGAGAAAAAGAGCAACAAAAAAGATACCTGCACAATCTCAGAGCAACTAGATAAGACAACTATAAGTTGATATAAAACCTCAAATGTCGGTATTTGCTCATTTGCAATACCAAGCTAAAACAATTGACTTTATTAAGTAATGGATAGATATTGGAGAATTCCAAGAGGATAAACATTCCATTGTGTTTTAAGTAGCATTTATAAATACAATTACAGCCATGTACAACCTTCCCTTCCCATCCATGTTACACCAGTAAGGTCTTCAGCTTTCAAGAAGAATAAATCGTATGGTCAACATCCCTTTAGGGATTAGTACCAACATCTCCACTATTACACAGACAAACTGATAACCATTAAAATGCTACAGCTGAATAGACACTGTAATTTATAGAAAATCACTTTAACAAATAGAAATGGACGAAGACGCTCTTTAATGCCATAAAAAGAGATAATGAACACATTCAAACAGACTACATCACCTGCTTTAATTTCCACAGAAGACCCAAAAACTACACTAAAAAAAAAATTGAAGCTTATTAAAAAAAAATTGTCTACCAGTTAATCAATTGATTTACCAACCACAAACATATTCTTCCTCACCCAGCCACGACGATCATAAAACTCAAAGGTCATTTTTTCTTAATATTTGGCATGTAAGCTGTTCCTTCTCTAATTTCAATATTAAGTCTGCTTCCCTAATTAGAAGTAAAAAAAAATAAATATATATATATATATAGTAAAACCCGGTTATTACTCTTGCTAAATCACAGGACTTCTCATCTCAATGTCCCCCAAGAAAGTTCAGATTATACCCTACCAAGAATAAACCATCGTTTATATCTTAAATAAGCAACATAAGCCATACATGTACTCGCATAGTTAAGAAATCTAAAACTGAAATTTTGAATTTCATCTCTTTCTCAAAGATGCAGGAGAACTCACATATCTGATTTGCGACCCAACTGCTTCTGTGGCAGAATAACCTGCACTGAGTGAGAATTGTTGGTGTTTGGGATTGGGTGGCCCATGATAGCAATTGCCCTTGCAACCCTGCCAACTCTTCTAACCTGTCACACACCATACTTCACAAATTCAAACTAGTTTCTATCAAAATGACACAAAAAATATTAGCTCAGATAATGTTCAGAGCATTTAGTTGCTTTTTTCAATCTAAACCCTCTTATGACTGCAAATTAGTGTCATTTTAGACTAAAGAGGTATTTTTGTACTCAAGTTCATATAAATACGAAAGGATGAGGCTGAGAACTCTAATTCACTCTATTCCCATTATCCTATACTACATCTGTCTCTTTTCTCCTCTTCTTCTTCTCCTCATGGTAAACTAAATATATGATGGCTTACAAATGTATTATGCACATCACATATATTTCTACTTAAAAATGAAAAATAGAACTCATAATTTATAAATAGAATAAACAGCTGTAGTTAGCATGCTATTGCATGAGCCCAAGCAACCTATAGGCTTCACCCAGAATAATTTCAACCAGCAGCAGAAAGGCTGGAATAAACTCATCAGGCTATAATTAGAGTTACCTTGTTGGGTAAGTAAGAAGAATCGCATACAACTTTCTTGCACCTAGCAGTTTCCCCTTCTGACATGACGCCAATTACCTTGCCTTCTTCATTGAACTCTACCTGGCATTTAAGCAAGATCAAATTGTATGCTAACCTTCAAGTAAATAAGTTTATTGCAGAAAATAAGGAAAATGACCTACAACACCGAGAAACATGACCAAAAAAAGTACCTTGCACTCGGGTTTATTCAACATGTATGTACCCCCATATACAGCACTGAGCCGAGCAAATGCCTGAATGAACAAATCACCATACAAAAAGTAAATGGGCAACATTAAAAAAAACCTGAGTAAATGAACAAAATGTTAGTACAAAAAGAAAATACAAAATATTAAAGAGAGAAGATACAGAGAGAGAATGATAAGACAAAAGAACCTGAGGGAGCTCTCCAAGTCCGTACAATGGGTAAATGTATGGTGATCCTCCTTGAAAACGTGCAAAAGACTCAGAATAAAGCTGTCACACCATTACAAGAAAATATTTTAACCTAGACTGAAGAATTTGGGCCTTGTAGTCTAACCATTCAAACCAACAGAAAGAGTGTAACGCATATATCCCATGCATTTTTCACCTTCATTCTTTTCACAGTATCCAATGCAGGCTCATTTAAGTATTGGTCGTCTCTGTGAAGTGCCACTGCATGACCAATAAAGTCGAGAGTGTTATCATCCAGACCATATTTCCTGTCAGAAAGATAACTGCACTGTAAGCAGAAGGAATCTTTTGTTGATAAAACGGGGTAAAGTGAATTGAGAAGTATGCCAAAAGGGCATAACTATTTCCCGTCAGAAAAAAAAAGAGTTAATTGCACTGTAAGCAGAATGAACTTTTTGTTGACAAAATGTGTAAAGTTTCAGGTCATGTTCAATTTTTCATGCCCAATTCACTACAACACCCATAAGAAAATGCCAACCAGAAAGTACCCTCCAAAAAATCCAAAAAATGAAAACTGCATATTGCAGAGATAATAATTGAGAACACCTTTCAGATTGAAATTCCTGAATAGATATACGGGACAAACACTAAAAGCAAAGATTAAGAGCATACGCAATAAGCTCTCTCGTTGTCACTCTTGTCAAATCCATGCCATCATGCGTTTTGGGATCATTTTCATCATAATCTTGGACATAACTCAAGAACTTGCTAGCACGACGCTTTTCAAAAATGCCCATAAGAGGAGATTTGATGGCCTCCATGTCAGTAGCCGGAACCTTGTGAACCTATAGTATAAAGCTTATTACAAGTTAAGGTGCATTAATAATATTAAGTATGGGGGCTAAACTGCTGAAACTTCTTGCACAGAAAAAAAAAAAAAAAAAAAAACACTGTTGTCATACCTTTCCTTTACTATAGACATAGCTGCCATCTACAGCTTTGAAGTACAAATATTTGGTAACATCTGTGTGAATAAGTACTCGTACAAGAGTACCATTTGCCATCATAAACTGAGAAAAATATCACTCAGAATATCTTGAAAGTTGAGAAATATAAGAAAATACAATGGTTAATAGAGTAGAGAGAACATAAACCTTTGGGATCATATCCACATTATAATCCCTAATCGATCCCAAATGACCTGGAGGCTTATCACTTCCTCTAAACCTCTTCCACAGCTGTAAATTAATAATTTGGTCAAGACAATTAGCTGGTTATAGCAAGTTGCAATTGGTATTGAATATCTTGCAAAAGACTATGACAACATAAACCTGAACAAGATTTAGTGAAGCTGACTCTCCTCCATAATAGTCGTTCCTGTCCATGTGGAGAACCTGGTACATGAAATGTGAAGTATTAATGATCAAACAACAATAGGGTAAATAAAATGATTAACCCAGTTAATGCAACCTAGGAGGGGGTGAATTGGGTTGAAAATAAATAATAGATGCAAAAAAATATGTAAGATATACCAAGTGAACAATGATTCAACAAAGTGTGTAGATAAATGATTCAAGGATGAAAATACAATACAACAAAGAATTGAAGCAAAGATATGAAGAGAGTGAATAGAAGAGACTCCAACACCAAGATTATAGTGGTTTGGCTAACCTAGCTATACTACATCCACCAAACTGGTTGTACGATACGGGGAAGAGAGAGGATAATGGTTGTGCAGTGGTGGGAAGAGCGATGGTGGGGAAAGAGGCGAGGTTGTGCAGTGGGGGAAGAGAGACAAGTGAGAAATGGACGAGAGCAGAGAATAGAGAGAAAAAGAACAGAGAGTGAGGGTAATTAGGTAATTAAATTTACTGTTATAAAACAATTGTTTTAAGAGTTGAGGCAATTTGGTAATTTTAAATTTTCTCTTACGTTCATTACTAGACAAACTCTAATAGGGAGGCAAGTCTAGTTTAATCACAACAGTGGGGCTTATTGTAATAAACACAAACCTTGAGAGATTAATGCAATTTATCCTAAAATAATATAGAAGATAAAAATAACAAGGTTTTGATCACATTTATTCAACTCCTCTCCACATGTACAAAGCCCACTATACTTGTTCTTAGAGATAAAATGAAAAATAATTTTTAAAAAGTGGATTAAGGAATTAAGGAATGATATTTTACAGCATAAATGGAAGTATGAGATGGTAACATCTTAAGGCACAAAAAAGGGCAACGACAAAGATTTGTGTTCTAGTAGGGTCGGCTACATAAATCATTTTTCGCCATTTTGCTCTATCAAGAACTATATGCTCAGTTAAATTTAATAGATTCATATCTTTTGTTTCTAACACATCCCCTATCAGTTTAAATCTTTCCTTCCCTTAACATCATCCATCATTAGCTTTATAGCTATTCTATAAATATTTCTTTTCAATTTCGTTGATATTCGTTGATCATATAACATGTCAAATGCACTCCACTTAAGCCAACCTACTTTAATTCTACAATTCATATCATCTTCAACCTCACCATCCTTATTAATAATCGAACATCGATAATGAAAATGTTCAATATTTTTTTTCTTTTAGTTTTCAATATTTACTTCTCCATTATTTCTACTTCTGTTGTCACTAAAATCACATTCCATATATTCACTTGTACTTCTACTAATTTTAGTTTAGACCCTTTTGACTTGAGTGTTTCTCTCCATATTTTAATTTTAGTGTTACTTCCTTAGTTTTATCCACTAAAACAAATATCATATGCAAACAACATACACCGTACGACATTATCCTGGATGTGTTTAGTTAATTTATAAATTATTAAGACAAATAGGTAAGGACTCAAAGCTGAACCTTAACACAACCCCCATTGGATGCATTTTATATACATTTGCTTCAGAAAATTCTTATTTTTTTAATTATTCTTATTTTATCCTCCCCCCCCCCCCCCCCCCCGGCGGGGGTTCTTTTTTTTTTAAACAAGTCAAATTATGTGCTAAGGACTCCATGAACAAGTATCAACACACTTTTGCTGGAAAACTATAATACCCTATCAATTTAGGTTTTGGAGCAAACATTTGAAAACATGGCATATTTTCATTCCAAAACCATAAATTTAGTGATCCAAATCAATTGAGAAAATATTCCTATTTATTTTCTTAGCATTTTTATTAAGAAAAAACCAAATTTAATGAATTAAATTTAGAGAGACTGGAGTTTCAATGAGAAAAATTGTAAGAATAAGGGATTTATAATGATCCTAGAACTGTGTTTTTATATGGCTAATTAGAAAGAATAATTGACCATGTTCTATTAGATGTCTACCTGTTAATATAAAATTGCTCTAACATTTTGAAATATCTAAAAGCTAAAAAAATAAATAGATTCTAATAGTGTTATCTATCTACTAAGCACAAACATAGCCGCACAATACGAAATGGACACACCGACACGACATGTGGAGAACAAGCATAACATACGTAGTTTTATATATATTTATTATATGTCAAGTATACAGATAACAAAAAAATATATATATATATAGATATGCAACATATCACTAATTTCTATAAATCTACATTGTTTTTCTTTTATCATTCTCTCCTAAGTTATTTAGTTCAAACTTCTAATGAGTTTCATGTATCTAAGCAATGGACACATGTGCCCCCAAGCATCTTAAGCATGTTTAGGTCTAAAAATAAATAAAACATAATAGAAAAATTTAGATGAGAGTTGAGAAGTGTTTGATAAGTGTCAGTGTCCAACATGGACATGCCAACTTAAAAGTGTCTATGCTTCTTGAATCTATATAAACCAACCCCTATTGAACCACATTCTTGAGAATGTGGCATACCACATTCCTGTTTCTCAGACTGAAACCATTAGTGTTCAACGTAACATGGTACCAATGTTTATTGAACAATTTGCACACATTTTATAAAATAAAGTCTAACATATTTTGTTAAAGATCTTTGTAATTTGGGTAAATTACAAATACACTTTCTGAGATTTGATTAAAATATGAATCGCCCCCTGTGATTTTGGAAATTACATTCTACCCCCTGAGGTTTCTAATTTCATAACAAATCGTCCTTTTTATTAATAAATCATCGAGTCAATCAATAGTTTTTAATAATGTTAGAAATATGTTTCAATTAATGATTTAGGTAATTTTATTATTGTATAGAAGAGCAATTATGAATTTTATTTTTAGTTAATTCTGTTAAATAAAAAATACTAACAATGAGGCATTTGTAATTTTCCAAACCACAAGGGGATGTACTTTAAGCAAACCTGAGGGGGTGCATTTGTAATTTACCTTTGTAATTTTCAACCTTAGTATGTATGACAACCAGGATAAATACTTTTTTATTATAATTAAACAGCATGAATGTTTTTTTTATTATAATAAACCCGCATGAATACTTGTTTATAATTATTAAACAACATGAATACTTTCTTACTGGTTTGAAAACAGAGGGCTTTAACTGAGTTGTTAACATAACAGACAGCCTTGGGCTATACAGACAAGAAAATCACCAAAAAAAAACCAACACAAACAACAAAACGACATACCTAACCATCCTTATATAAATAATATGTGTCTAACAGAATGAAAAGTAGGTCCTAAATTACGTAAAATAAGTGAATCAACTCAATCTCCAAATTAACCACAAACCCGTTCCCAAACCAAACAGTTTGTGCTCATTTACTCTCACGCAAAATTGACAGCACCTAATCACCTTGTTTAATTCATAGTTTCTCAATTCCTAAATGATTAGCCAGGCATTTAAATCAGTTCTACATGGACAGGTGCAAACCATCTTTTGTAATCCTCTTTGAGCACCGTGTGCATCCACATGAACCCTAGGCTTCAAGGCAAGACCCGATATTTGGTTCACACATGAAGGGGAGATTGTTGGAGCATGTGTGAAGGTAGAGTCCCATATCGGATTAAGAGTAAAAGATATAGGTCTTAATATAAATTAGATGAACTCTCAACTTATAGACTTAAGCTTTTCAGTGGGTATGAGTTCTAAATAATGTATGTTGGGCCCTGATGTCAAGCATGTGGACTCTGAAGTTTCTCCCTAACAACTGGTATCAGAGCCAATGGTTAGTGATCTATGGGTGGGCTATCCTGGAGCATCGATGTTGTTGGCCTTAGGTTTGCACGGAGACTCTCAATGGAGCAAGAAAAATCCATGACGACTCTTGATGGAGCAAAGAAAATTCTTGGTGCACGTGGCAAAAATTGGATGGCGAAAAGGTGGCTCTCAATACAGTATGGTGGCTCACAATGGAGTGTGTGCGGGTGGCCCAAGTTAGACTCGATGTTGGAGAGTTATAGATCAAGATTAAAGAGGAGTGCGTATGATCCACGATGAACCTGTTGTTGATAGATTAAACTCAAGGGGGAGCAAGGTGAGACCTGATGTTTGGTTCATACATAAAGGGGAGATTGTTGAAGCATGTGTGAAGGTGGAGGGTCCCACATCGGATTAAAGAGTAAAAGAGATAGGTCTTAATATACATTAGATGAACTACTCAAGGGGGAGCAAGGCGAGACTTGATGTTTGGTTCACACATAAAGGGGAGATTGTTGGAGCATGTATGAAGGTAGAGAGTCCCACATCGGATTAAGAGTAAAAAGATAGGTCTTAATATACATTAGATGAACTCTCCACTTATAGACTTAAATTTTCAAGTGAGTATAACTTCTAAATAATATATATTAGTCCCTAATGTTAAGCAAGTAGGCTCTGAAGTTTCTCCTCAACAGATTGGGCCTATGCACTTATGGGCTCCCGGATTCCCTAACAACAGGGATTACCAAGTTCTGCAAAATGGCATCATCAACATTTGGACAAGGTTCATAGGTGAATGGGGGAACACACATGCCTTAAATCTCTAAGAGGAAAGAAAAGATTGGGGTAATTTTATTTACACAACGATTCTACCTCATTACACCATTTTTCTAATAACACCTCCCTCAAAAATTCAAAAATCTTATTTTATCTCTTTACACACACTTTTATTCTACCTATACCCTCATCTCTAACCTCCTCTTTTCTCCTTATATCCGAAATCTTTCAAACCCTAATTCCTCCATCTTTCAAATCCTAACTCCTCTATCTTCAACTATTATAGTTGCCGTTATCACCTCTCAACCTCACTGCCATGGCCACCTCTGTAGCGTCTCTGTGACCACCACTTCTGCAGATTCTTTCCAACATTCACATTTTGCTCCGCAAACCAGAGTCGAACAAATTTTGTTTGCTCAGTTGGACATGACCAAACAAACAATGGCCTCACAAATCAAGTTTGTTCCATTGTGTCTCACCAAACGAACCAAAATTGATAAATCAACCATGTTCGGCTATAGAAGTTAGAACAAACTAAAGATCGAAGACTGAACAATCTCAATTTGTTCAGTGAACCATAGTCGAAAAGAGTTTTGAACCCTCTTTTTTTAAATAATGCGAAACTACAACAAAATGATTGAAAATCATACCAAAACATCTTTTAAACACACACACACACACAAAAAAACTTATATACTATTTATTTATAATGATTATATATACATTAGCTAATCTCATCATTTTTTAATCTTTCCAACGGGCTAGCTACTGTAGTAGTTGTTTCAACAAGATTCTTCTAGGCTAGCTACATTTGGAAAGTCTTGGGAAGCACTTTAAACTAATTTGTGTGGATAAATATGTGAAACAAAGAATAGTGTTGAAGCACATAGATAAAAATTTAGGTAAACTAAAGAGTATACATTTTTCATCATTTAGCTAGTGAAAAATAAAGAGTAGCATTGGCGTTGCTCTAATAAGCTAAAGTGCTGTGTAGGTAGAATTTACCAAAAAGAATATTGCTATTAAAAAAAAAAAAATTTTAAAAGCATGACATTACATAACTGAAGCCTGATGTTTCTTTTACATCTCATTTTTCTCACTTAAAAATCAATTTTGATCTTGCTGCATCACAACAACACTTGAGCTGCAGATTTCACACCAGCAGCAGATAACACACTAACTTCAATCCAGCCATATGCAAACAAACCTGGGATTCATAAATTATATTTCAACCGTGCTAGGGAGCTCGAATTTGAGCCCCCCGAATCCCCCTAATTCAAAAAACGACGTCGTTTTGGATTTTTTTTTTTTTTTTTCAGAAGAAGAAAATCAGAAGAAGGAAGAAGAAGAAGAAGGAGGAGGAAGGAGGAGGACTGGAGGGGGCCTAACAAATCGAGCTGGAGGCGGAGGTGGGGGGCGGGGGCTGCGAGGCAGGGGCGGAGGCGACGGCGGGGCTGCGACGATCTGTGACGACGAGCTGCGACGAGGCGACGGCGGGCGACGATCCTCCTCTCTCTCTTCTACATTTCGGGCTATTCGGGGGGAGGGAATTTCGGGGGAAAAAACATGGATAAAGCTTGGGAGCTCGAATGAGTTCCCCCGAATCCCCCGAAAATGAAAACAGAGAGAAACAGAGGGAAAAGAGGGGGAAAAGAGGGTGAAGGCAAGAGAGAGAGAGAGAGAGAGAGAAAGAGAGAGGAGAGGAGAGAGGGAAACAGAGAGAGAGAAAGGGAGAAGGCAGCGCAGTGAGCCAGCCTCGCCCGATTGTCGACCGATCACGATCGTCATGAGCCTCACCTCGGCGCCTCCGCCCCTGGTTTATGCCCCCTCTGTCCAGTTTTCCCTTCTCCCTTCCCTTTTTTTTCCTCTTCTTCTTCTCCCTTCTCTTTTTTTTCTTTTTCTTCTTCTTCTTCGTTCTAATTCAAAAAAAATAATAAAAAAAGGGCAAAAACGAAATCGTTTTTGCCTTTAGGGGATTCGGGGGATCATTTTCTAGCGACGTAACATTACTCAAAAAACATTTTCCATTATCTTTTGATCCTATAAGAAATTTCTTCCGAAATAGAGGCACTACTTTAATTTCCCTTAAAATTTGTATGAAAATTCAGCAACAACAGAAAACAACATAAAAATCATTGTGTTTGGATTGAGGGATTTGGAGAGAAAAGAAAAGAAATAGAGAGAAATGTATTTCTCTTCCTTGTTTGGTTATCTTAAGTGGAGAGAAATGGGGAGAAATAGAAAGAAATGGAGAGAAACTCATTTCTCTCATAACCCTTATTTTCAATCTTCCCAAAAGTTGCGAGATTGGGAGAGAAAAGAAATCCACAAATGTTTATATTTTCATAATACCAATTTTACCCCTATAAAAATAAAAGAAATAAAATGATTGAAAATATAAAAAGGTTATTTTAGTAATATAACATAAAATAATTTCTTTTCTTTTCTCTTAATGAAATCTAACCAAACAAGAAGGAGAGAAATCACAATTATTTCTTTTCTTTTATTTCTAACTTATCCAAACAAAAAGGAGAGAAATTACAATCATTTCTTTTCTTTTCTTTTCTCTTATTACTTAAGTAATCATTTCTTTTCTTTTCTCCCCTAACTTACCAAACATAACGTTAACAGATTAAAGACTTTTGAGTATTAACCCATCATCAGATCCGTAGGATCGGAAAGGAATAGTCACCGATTAGTCAGTGAGACCCATTTCCGATCACAAAAAAATGACAGCATCTAATTCAGTTCCCAAAGCAATTAGAATACAAATAAAAATAAAATGATAAATTACAAATACAATTCTAAGTTTGAATTAAAATACCAATCACGTATGTGACTTAGAAAATTTATAAGATTTTTAATTTCATCACAAATTATTAATTTTATTAATAGATTAATTAATAATTTTTAATAATATTAAAAATATGTTTTATTTTTATTATTAAATAATTATAATTTTTTTTAATTTATTCTACTAAATAAAAACTTTTAACAAAGAATATTTATAATTTTTTAAATTACATGGTTCAATCTGTATTTTAAGTAAATTTTAAATGTATATTTGTAATTTCTCTAAAATAAAAATGGAGAGAGAGAGACCTTAAGGCCATCGACAGAGAGAAGACCGCTGAGGATGCATTCTTTGAGACCAGTCCCAAGCACTATCACGTCATACTCTTCATCCATTGCTAGATCTTCTTGCGCCCCAGAGAGAGAGACTCACAGATTATATTAACAATAAGTGTGATACACAAGAAACACAGGGATACAGACCAACTGATTAGAATTCGAGAAACCAATATGCTTTTATGGTTTTACTGGATGGATATATATATATATAGATATAGATATAGCAGGAAAAAATTGCTTTTTGCTCAGATTCTTTGTTTATTAATTGGGCAAAACATCCCTCTATTTTCATGTTTGGCTCTTTTTTGGGGAGAAATATAATGGGTGGTTTGGAAGTTGGCCCTTATTTTAGTTTTTGATTATTTTAGTAGGTTAAAATTTTAGTATTTGAGAAGATAATTAAATTTTTTTATGATTAGATGTGATATTTGTGAGAAAAAAAGTGAAATAATTATAAATTTATGGGGTACTTACCAATTAGTCCTGTTAACTAGACTTATTTACCTACAGGTCCTAACTAATAAATTTAACACTATAAAAATAAGAGAGTGATAAATTTATCACTAAAAATTTATTCATAAAACAAAGAGACTGATAAATTTATCACTATAAAATTATTCATTAAAAAAAAAGACTGATAAATTTATCTTTATCACTTAATAAATTATATCAAATAGGACTTAATGAGTAATAATTCTTCAAAGTAAGACCTATTGAGTAATAAGTCTCCAAAATAGGACCTATTGGTAGTTTACCCTAAATTTATTAATGTGATATTTTGTCGTATCGACTATTTTAACTTAATTTATTATTATTATTATTTTTTTATAAATTTTAACCTAAAAAATCCAAAAAAGGCTCTTGCCAAACACCCTTATAGCGAGAAAGATGAAAGGCTATGTCTTACCATATTTGTGGGATGGATTAATTACCATGAAATGTGGTAAGTCCATTTTACGGAGTCATAATTAAATAAAAAAAAAAATGAGTTATAATCAAATTTTGTGAAAGTTTTAACTAAATATAGGAAGAGGGTCACTGCTCTGGTTAAAATATAGCAGTGACTGCTGTGGTTCAATTTTAAAGTGTATTATGTATATATTTTTATAATCCGAACCGTTCATTTTATAGGGTTTGTTGACTACTTCATTCCTACCAAAAATCATATTAATCGGATATCAATGACTATATAATCGATTAACATATTTTTTATGCAGTTTTTCAAAAGAAAAATTTATTGTTTATTTTTTTGGTTATCGATCATATAGTTATTGATATCCGATTAATATGATTTTTGGTAAGAATGAAATACTCAACAAATCTTATAAAATGAACGATTTGGATCATAAAAATATATACATAATATACCTTAAAATTGAACCACAGTAGTCACTGCTGTGTTTTAACCACAGCAGTGACCCCTTGTCCCTAAATATAAGGTATAGTTAAATAATTTTTTTATCATAATTAAAATAATAATATGATTAATATTATAATCAATCATAACTAATAATTTAATAAATCATAATTAAAATTATTAAAATTATAACTAAAGATATATATAATATACACTTCTATCATATAATTTCTTAGATAAGAAATTGTCTCTCCATTTTATTTCTTCAAAAAAAAAATTATGAGATTTAATGAGAACAAAATTAATTGATCGTACAATATTTATAATACTAATATTGTCGCTCCAAATTCATATAAATCTCAATCATATCTCTTTCATATGATTTGCGTTTTTACTTATCTGAATATTTTTGATAATGAAAAAACACAATTATTTCTTTTTTTATTTTTATTTTTATTTTTTCACCATATAATCCTAACTTACAACAGTTTTTCATATTTTATTTATTTATTTTTGTTGACTCTTTGGCAAAGCCAAATGCCAATCCTGTCGTCGGGTTGACGGTGTATGTGGTGGACGTTGCTTTTTGACTCCGTGTAACGTACAAAGTAAAACATATATATATATATATATATGAAATAATATGACAATTTTGAAAGGGCATTGCTTCCGATCCCCGGTGGGAGTGATTCTTAGTGGCATTTTCAGTGACGTGGCAGTTTATGATTGGCTGAAATTCAAAAAAAAAAAACTATTTTGCACCAATTAGCAAGGACCCCCAACACCCCCACTTGGGGTTCAATGCATTTTCCTTTTTAAAAATGATTAAGGTACAACTATTGATAAATAAATTAGATAAAATTTTAGTTCAAAGAGCGAATGTTTTTAGCAAGTTTGCGTAGAATGGAATAATCGAATGGTGATATTACACATTAATGATCATATGGTATCATTATTAAACTTTAATTTGGTTTGATTTTTTAAAAATTATTTTAGACCCATGCAAGACACATGCTATTATTGTGATAAATTTAAAATTTTCAAATATAAATCTTCTAAAAAATTATTTAGTTTAGTTTAATTTTTTTAAAATTATTTTTAGATGAATTTTTAGTTATTTTAGTAATTTTTTTCATATTTTTTTTCAAATTACTATTATTATTATTTTTTACATTTTTCTGTTTATTTTGTTAATTAAAAATTCTAACAAAAAATAGTTGTAATTTCTAGTATTGTAGGAGCTTTCATATTTTAAAAAAAATCTCAGGAGTGTATTTGTAATTTATCTAAAACCAAAATACGTATGTTTCATAATTGACTAATAATCTTTGCATAATTATGAAAAACTCTTCTTCCAAATTGATACCACCAATATTGATAAATAATACAAAAGACGGGGGTAAAATGAGAAAGCTAAAAATACAAGTCTCCAATAATAAATAATTTCAAACAAAAGGGCAAAAAGGGAAACTTGTCAAAATACAACCCATTTTATAAAGAGTGCTACTATTAGCACCCCATAAATTATTTGACCCCTTAATTTTTAGCCTTTTTTTAAAATATAGTAATAACCTCAAATAAAATTACTACAAATGATATTATTGATTTTAGGACACCCCATCTTACAATTAAACATACACACCAACTACATCATGAATTAGGGTTTATAAGAGCACTCACCTTCATCATCACCCATCCATCTTCTCCAAATTCTACCTTCAAAACCTACCCACCCTTAAAACCTTAAAAACCCTTTGCTAGTAATATTCCGGTAATGGTGGCAACCATTTGATTACCTACATTGAACGATCAAAATATGGAAATTTCTTAACACATTGAACGGTTAAAATTGTTAACAGTTGCAGAAATTTTAATTTTTTCAACTTCGGGAATACAAGCCTGAACATTACTTATTTGTTCGGGAAGATGTTCCCGAACAAATAAGTAATGTTCGGGAATGCAACTCTGAACGTGAAAAATTCTTAACACATTGAACGGTCAAAATTGTTAACGTTTGCAGAAGTTTTCATTTTTTCAAGTTCGGGAATACAGGCCCGAACATTACTTATTTGTTCGTAAACACATTTTGCTCGGGAATGTAGGTCCAAACATGAAAATTTGTTGACACTTTCAATGGTTAAAATTCTTAACACTCATAGAAATTTTATTTTTTCAAGTTCGATAGTTTCAGTTCTGAAGAAGCAATGTGTGTGTGTGTGTATGTGAGAGAGAGAGAGAGCATACCAACTGTGACAATGGTTAAATCAGTAGAGACATTATTCTTCTTCTTTTTCTTCTTCGTGGATTTTGAAAAGGATGAGACTCTCATTTTTCTTAATGGGTTTTGTTAGGGTTTTTTAGAAGGAGAGGTTTTTTTGGGGGGTGTGGGGGTGTGCATTCAGTGGGTGGAATTTTTAAGGATAATTTTGGTATTAGTTGGGAAGAGAGAAAAGAAATTTTAACGGTTTCAAAATTTATAAGTGGGGGTCCAAAGAAATGGAGAGTTCAAAATAATTTATGGGGTGCTAATAGCACCACTCTTTATAAATGAAGTGCCTTTTATATTATGTGGGAAATACCATCCGTTTCAAAACCTCTACAGATTTTTCTCATTATATCTATTCCTTTTGAATTACTTCGATGTCATATTACTGAACAAACTAGATTTGTCTAGCTATCTGTTGTCACACGTTTACAGATTCACTATCCTTAAAATGTTGATTTTTTCTTTCTAAATTTATGATGGGCCTGTTCGATTATAAATTAATGAACAATTTGGATTATTCCAGTGTCATATTATCGAACAAACTAGATTTGTCTAGCCATTAGTTGCCGTACGTTTACAGATTCACTTTTCTTAAAATATTAAGCATTCATAAAAACATAAAGTGTACAAACATCCATAAAAAATATTCATAAAATCTATCGATACATGCTATGTGTTATTTTGCTAATCGGGATTAATATTAATTAAGTATGATTAGTGAGTCCTAATTATGATTAATTAAGTTTAGTATGATTAAGTTAAACCTAGATTAATTAGTACTAACCTTGATTAATTAACTAAGCTAAGTAAAAGAGTCAAACAAATTTGGTGAAGCACAACTCACCTTTTGTCTTGCTTAGTTTTTGTCTTCAATATTCTTTCTCATCTTAACTTAAGAAAACAAAAGAAGAGAAGAAAATCTGTAGGAGAAAGAAGAAGGAGCTAGAGAAAGGGGGAAGAAATGAGAGACAGAGAGAAAGAAGAGAGAAAAGAGGAAAAATTCAAGAACTTTACCAAAACTCATCATTTAACCAAGCTAAGTTAAGATTTCAATTCCAAATCTTGTAGTAAACCCTCCTAGCACCTAAGATTGAGTAAACGTTGGGATCAATTTGAATTAATAAGGAAGAGATGAAGGAAAACAATGAGAAAGGTTGGGTTGGGTTGAAGAATTAGCTTAGAAATTCATCATTTTGATTGAGTCTTTGATGTTCTTGATGCATTTAGGTCTTCATCTTCACATGTTCTCTTGGTTTGCAATAATTTTGTAAGCTAACTGTAGGTTTTAAAGGAATGAAAATGAAGGGTTTGAGTACAAAGTTGAAGTAATGAAATTTTCAACAAAATTTGAATTTTTATCATTGAATCTTGAAACCAAATTATGTTTTGATGTTATTGATTTGGAAAACAATCATATGTTCATGTTTGTCATTAAATTTACAAGTTTTAGGTTGAGTTTGCATGAACCCTAGCCTTAAAACTAAGAGAAGAAAACCTAGAACATGTAGAAATTTCCAAATAGACCTATTTGCCCAGTTCCGCACATGCGTCTGAGAGCCCCGCATGTGCAGTCAGATCCTAAAATCACAAATTCAGTTTTGAAATAAAGGCACGTGTGGCCTTTCAGCCCTGTATGTATGGAAATGCCCTGTTTTGTGCACAAGTTTGTTTTATAAAGCTCTCTCTCACATAGGACACTCCTAGCATGCATTTGACACTTAGTTGAGACTTGAATTAGGCTTAGAATAACGCTTAACACTTGAAAGAAGTTTAGGAAAACACTTAGTTAAGTTTAGACACTTGAATTATTATGTGTGTATAAGTTTGTTTGGTACCTCAATACCTTGTTATTGTTTTGTGTAAGTCAAGGTTCAGAAGAGAATACCTAGTATTCAAAGAGCCAGTAGTAGTGTAGTGAAGTTCTGTTTATTAAAACTATGATTGGAAATCAAAACATATGCTATATTTATGAAAGCTAAGGTATTGTTTTGTTATGAATGAACATCCTATACTCTTGTATCATGTATTAAGATGACATTTTGGATCTTGTTTGTTATTGGAAATCATGCCAATAAACTCTAGCTAATTGAGCTCCTCTTGCCACCTGTTGTGGACTCTTGAATCGAAAGCCTAATAATGTTCATCACTATGTATATGCATACAAGTTAAGCTTGTTTTGTGTTGATAAAATTATATTATCTTTGAAACATGATCTTGTGCTTGATTTTATAAAAAAATCATTGGTGTTCATTCATTTACTACTTTACCATATTACTATTCACTAGGCAACGACTCATCTCTCTCCCCAATAGGTATGTAGGTGACGATGATGAATAGGTTTAGGAAGAGAGGTTAAGCTAATAGTCTTTTTCTTTTATTTTGTACTTTTGGGAGCTGCGGTTTAGAGATGATAGCCTTGTAAATATATTTTGGTTTTCGTTAAGAGTATGTGTTGTAAATGTTGCACCTTTCTTTTTGCTGTTTGGACTTCTAAATATCAAGATAATGAAATGAGAAGCATGCTTGTTTTGTTTGCATTTGACTTATGCACATGCTCTGAAATGGTACAAGTTCCGTGTGTTCAATTAACGTTCGATTGAACACATCAAAAACACGACTAAATTCTTATTTTGGCTCACCTTTAGTTCTAAGTTTTAATTACTCATTTTACTTTACCAACCATTCCTTAATCCAATTAATTCCAAAATGTGAGTTAAAGTCCTCTAAAGGGAAGGAAGTGTCAAACAAGGGGTAGCTTAAGGCATGAGAGAAGTTTCATGCCGTTGGTAATGAACCCTCAAAAGAGGATTAAACCATTAAGCATGGACCTCAATCTCAAGCTTAAAGAATTCCAAGTTTGAAACAAACCTCAAAGCAAATTTAAAAAGTCAAGAAATGAGGGAGGTCGCAACGCTTTAGGTGCTGAAATGAAGTGCAAAACAACACCAAAACATGCAATCAACTCAAACAAGGGGTGTCTAATGGCCTAAAACACTGAGCTTGTGAGGACCTTTACACTACAACCATGCAAAACAAGACTTAACTGACCCAAATAGCCCAAAACAGAGCTAAAACAGTCTAAAGCAAAGGCAAAAACATGCTGAAATATAGCTACAAAAAGTTTGAAAATCATGCTAACATATAGAATTAACTAGGCTAGCAAACAAGACACAAAGAGATGAGGCTAACCCCTCCAATTTTGGACTTCAAAACATGTTTTTTGCCATTGAAAACACTCTAGAATTCAGTGGTTAAAAGAACAAAAAAGTTGGTTTGAAAGTGAAAAACAAATGTGCAAAAGCCTTTCAAATAAGAAAGAAAGAAGGGTGAAGCACCCCCTAACTTAAAATGATCTCAAACCATCACTTTTAGTCAACCAAAATAGGTTTTTTTACAATTCAAAAGCAGCTCACAAATAATGAGAAAATATAGCAAAATGAGTATGTAAAACAAAGTGTACAAGACAAGTGCTATACCTCTTGAAGGGAAGAGTAATTCTAGGAAACAAATCAAGCCAAAACCACCTTCTAGAGCTCAAACCAAGTCCAAGAACACCTAAGCTCAGAGATTAGGGGATTTGGTTAAGAGTATATAGGCAAAAGTGTAGGAATTGTAGGCAAAAGTGTAGGAAATGTGTAGAGAGAGAGGAAAATTTTGAGTCTAAAATTTTCTCTAACCCCAAAACATGAGAGACGGGGTCCCTATACATGAATTCTATACAAGAAGATCCAGCCCTCCACATGTGGACAGATGCAAGCATCTGTGCAAATAGTTGGCACAGCTGGCATAAAATATCTGCAGAAAACATTGGTGGCCGGTTGGCCATCAATGATGGCCGCCAAGGCATCATTGATGGCCAGCAAGGCACATCAATGGCCGACAGACAAGAAATGCTGGCCGGCAGCCTCCAAGGATGGCTGGAAGGCCACCAGAGATTATAGGCTAGAAAGACCAGGACATGGTCCAAAAATGAAACAAAATAGATGCAGGGTTTGAAAAGCTCAAAGCTGTGGCATTCTGCCGAGGGCTTCAAGCGCTCAACGAGCAAACAGACTCATCAGCGGATGTACCTGCAAGGACATCCAAGTCTTAAAGAGCCATCGAAAATGGGGTGTCTACATAACTGTATGAATGCCGGTGGATGGAGATTGTGTCACTTAATTTGGAACTTTGAGTTGTACATTTTAAAACTCTTTCAAAATATATGAAATCAAGTTATTCTAAAATGAATGACGTAGTTCATACTTGTATGCTTCACATAGTATATTTTAGGATTTATTAAATAATTGGAATACGGACATATAAAGTTAATAAAATTCATATCATGGTTAGTAGAGGCTGATCTTTGATCAGGTGTGCGGGGGTGCTCAATTCATGACCTTCTCCTCTCATACCTAAGGTTCCGAGCCAAGTATCCTTGGTTACAACGAACAGTGGCCTTGGCACTAGTCATGGGTTTCCTAATTTTCCCAAAATATTAGGTGGCGACTCTAAGATCTAGTGATATAGTCCATTTCTGGCAAAGGTTTTGTAATAAAATGGATTTTCTATACAAGTTACCAAATCTGGACTCTTATCTATGTGTCGCATTACACTCGTGAGATTAGATCAAAGAAATCAAGGGTTCGAACTATTTAATGCACACGGGTACCCCCTAGGCGATGTTACAATCTTCCAAAATTGGTTACCCAATCCTTCATCAATCAATTCCACACAAAACCCATTAGCATCATAAAACCCATATGTATGTATATATATCACCCATCTCAATAATCACCCCACACCTCAAGATACACACATACTTAAACCAAATTATAAATATACAAGGTTAAAGATATTCCTACCTCAAGAGTTGCAAGTGAAAGATGAAGATCTATACAATGAACTTCCAAAATAGCATGATCCAATCGGTTCAAAATGTAACTCTTGACGTGAATAAGAACTTTATTGAAAGCACAAAGATAGATTATTGCTATTGCTAGATGAAATCTAGGGTTTTAAGGCTAGGGTTTTTGGAAAAAGGCTATTAGAGAGACGAGTATGAAAAAGTGAGCTAAAAATGTGTTTGGATCGCAATTTAACTCTGCTGCCCCAAATAGACTGCTCAAGCAAACTTTTCATCGCTTGAGTGAAGTGCTAAAATACAAAGAGACAGAAGTTTTGCAGAGCTACAGTAAAATACTAGGAGCGTGACATCTGCGCTTGAGCAAACTTTCCTTTGCTTGAGCGGTCTTGCTTGCAAATATGCAAGATACTGGGAGCTGTGAATCTATGCTCGAGTGAGTGAATGACTGCTCAAGCGGTCATCCAAAATCAGCTATTAGAGCCTATCCCCCTTAAAGAATTTTGTCCCCAAAATTTCATAGTTCCTACCAAAACAACTCTAACAATTCCCAAGGAAGATGAATACGACAATAACAATAACTTCAATTATCATAACCTCACAAATCAAAACGAAATTAAAGCTGAATTCAAACAATAGCATGAAGATTTAAAATTTTCATTTACTTCCATTTACAACCCCTCATACATATAATCTAAAAATAACAAAAAGCAAGTTTATATATCATTAAATAAATCTGGGTATTTCTCATGGACTTTAGCTTCTTGTTCCCAAGTGTCCTCTTCCACCTCGTGGTGGTGCTATAACACTTTGACTAATGAAATGACTTTGCCTCTCAAAACTTGTTCTCAAGTGTCCAATATTTTCATTGGTCTCTCTTCATATGAAGCATTTCATCCACCTCTAAATTTGCCTAATCCAAGACATGGGAAGGATCGGGCTCATACTTGTGGAGCATAGGGACATGAAACATATCGTGTACTCCGGATAACTGTGGTGGCAAGGCAAGGCGATAGGCTACTTCTTCCACCTGTTCTATAATATCAAAAGGGCCAATGAATCTAGGTGACAATTTCCCACTTCGCCCAAATCTCATTAAACCTTTTCTAGGCAATATTTTCAGAAATACATGATCACTCACATCAAAAGATAGGGGTCACC
The DNA here is from genome assembly GCA_025200525.1 of Camellia lanceoleosa. Taxonomy (NCBI): domain Eukaryota; kingdom Viridiplantae; phylum Streptophyta; class Magnoliopsida; order Ericales; family Theaceae; genus Camellia; species Camellia lanceoleosa. The sequence continues at coordinate 102,375,868 of CM045762.1, read as the reverse complement.
TCCTTCGGTCGTCATAACTCTTTTGTCGACTTTGAGTTGTAATTATGAGAACCCGCATTTAATTATTCTTAGAAGCGAATAAATAAATAAATAAATTGATTTTATCCAGAGTCTATCTAAAATATATATTAGTGTATAAGTTAGTTTTAAGTTAATTCAATAATAATAATTTTGTGGGTATTCAATATTTATTATTTATAAATTATTTTAACAAGGATTCAACATAATAATTATTCTTACTAAATACCTTAGTTAAAAATATTAGTCAATTAATTTTAAGAAACCCATACAAATACAAATACAAAAAAAAAATTTTAAAAAAATCAGAACTTAGTGGCAGTGTAGGTGATCAATCACCCAACATTTTGTATGAATGCATGTTATTACAAGGAGTAGGCTCAATTATATCTTTTTGAATTGAAAATTTTGATGAGACTTGATAGAATGAAGAGAGAGAGAGAGAGAGCCTCAGGATGAACTCATGTATATATATTGTGTATATGATTGCATTCTTATGATCGAAGAAGAGAAAAGAAAATAATTATTTTTTTGAGCAAGCTAAGCTAAGTAGGGAGAAGAAGAAGAGTAGAAGATTCTAGAAGTTATAATTTCATCACCCTATTTCAATCCTACTACTAAGTAAGAAAACCCTCTCAACCCTCTCATTCTTTTTAATTGTTAAAATTTCAAATTTGTGTTCATAGCTAAAATTTTAGATAAAATCTTGTTTATAGTTGTATATAAATTTGTGATTTGTATATTAAATACTTGAATGTTATTTTTATATTAGTAGACTTAAAATCATAATATAATTGTGGAATTAGACTTGCATATGTAGTTTATGTCATTAAAGAGATGATTGAAGATTTTATTTGGTCTGATTATATGACTCTTAAATCTGCTAGAAAGTTGTACGAATTTTTAGACAATTTTATACTCAAAATTTTGAGATGATTTCTTATACAAAATTGTTAAGAATAATGTTTAGTTCATCTAGGAAGTTTTGTAACAATTATTCTAGTTTTGCACAAATTTATACAAAACTTTAATTAAATCTGGAACTACAGACAAATTTTACTGTATGTTTGAAAAATCATTAAAAATCCTATATTAAACAAAATCTGGTAATTTCTAAATAAAAAAATGAAATTTGAGAAGTCTAGTTTCATAATAAATTTTTATATTATGGAATTGATTTATAAATTTCAGTATGGAATTAATTTAAGAAAATGTGATAAATCAGTGTCATAAAATTTCTTGGATTTTTATAGAATTATTTATAACTTATTTTTGGGAAATGCTTTGTAAAAAATGACCATAACATGTTTATTGAATATTCTATAGATTTTCACGAATTTTAGAATTGTATAAATAATTTATTTATAATTTTCATTAAGAAAAGTATATTCTGAAAATTTCGGGACAGATTGAGAAGAAACCAAGATTATTACTTCAATTATTTATTTGGACTAAATTTATATATTGTGCTGGTCTAATTATCAATATTTACATAACATGTTAATGTGTCTAGTTTATTTAATTTTATTTTAGGTTTCATTTATTAAAAAAAATTAAAATTAAAAAAAAGAAAGAAAAATGATGAGAATTGCATGTGTTACATCAATGGGCTGACTTGTGCTTTAATATCTTACTTTATTCTCATACTGGTTCCACGGGTATAACTGTATTTGCTTTTGGCGTATGCAGGATATAAGTCGACGGCTATCCACTCGGGCCTCTAAAAAGGCCAGAGGTTCGTCCTCCTCGGCACCACCGCCGCCACTGTCACCACCATCCTTACCACCACCATCGGTTGAGTTGCATGACCGGAGTGGGCTTTACGCCCGGTTTACAAACTCACACAGTTCAACATCACATATTTTCAACGTGACCCAGTCACTTATTGGGTAGTTGAGCAACTTCGCCTCCGGCAACAATTGGGCCTTTGCACGGTTACGGTGCCTACGTATCCTCGTCTGGTACGGCTCTTCTACCAGAACATGTATGAATCACTCACTGAAGTAGGTCTGTTGTCCACTATTGATGGCCATCTCGTCAGCATCACAGAATCCATGATTGCCCAAATGTTAGGGTTCTTTTCCACGACGGACCAACAGCCCTTCCCGGGAGTTAAGGGCCGAGAACCCATACACAGCCTCATCCAAGAATATTTCCCAGGGACTCACGGTGACGCAAGTTATTGCGTTGGAGCAAGCTGTCTGGCCCCTTATGATTCATTGACTCAGTGCTATATAAGAATGCCCTTCCACTTAGGCATAAAACTGAGCGCTGTCTAGAGTCTGTTTACCAACAAGGTTATCAGGTCCCGTTTGCGCATGTGATCTGGATGCATATGCGAAAATTTCTGTAGGAGGCTATTCAGCCTCAACCAGTGCAGAACTAAACTTGGCCCCTGCCATTTGCCAACTTGTTCACACTTATCTTCGAGCTGAACGGCTTTCCAATTGATCCAACTGAGGAGATTGACACTACTTATCCGACTTTTGGACAACCGAAATGGCAGCATAACTTATCTCATATCCCGCAACAAGTTGGTGCCCTGGTTGATGAGGCCTATGACCCCATCCATGACCAACCACCTCATCCTGCCTCCCATATGCCTCCCCAAGGGGACCCACTATGCATGACTCACGAGGAGTACTTACAGCTTCAACATTGTGTGGATTAGGTCCACAGTACTATTCACAATCACCACCAAATTCTCATGGGGTTGCATACGGATTTTCAAGTGCATCGGGACTATTTTCAAGCGACTTTTGAACAGCTCAACACTCATCAGCTCGACATTCAGCAATCAGTTGCATCACTGCTACCTAATTTTTATACATATCGAGAGTCGAGCCAGCAACATTTTGACCAGCTCGGCGCCCAGGTTCAAGACAAAGCATTCGAGATGCGGTCATTGATGAACGCCTTGTTTGCCTAGCATTTCCACCCATCGCCACCACCAGATTCTCAATAGTACTAGACTATTATTTTTTTTTTGTCTCTTTCATTTATGTATTTACTTTTAGTTATTTCTCTTTCTAAAAAAAAAAAGTGTGTGTGTGTATGTGTTACTATTTGCCTACCTGGATGTGTACCTACAATCTCTGATAATATTTTCTTGCCTATTTACTTAGCATTTGCTTCCATTGAAGACAATGTCATATTCAAGTTGGGGAATGAGGGTATTTTATTTTGTGCATTTCTATTTGGCTCATAATTCATGCTTATATCTGCTTCACTTGAAAGCACTACTTCACTTGATGTTGATTTGTTGCTAGTAGGGTGATGATATTTGCATATATTAATTGGGAAGCATAGTAAACTTGTATGAAAAGAGTTTATTGGGTAAACACTAGCATGTAATGTTTGCACTAAAATAGTTGTTTGTGGATGTGATATTAGTACACTTATCATGATTATGCCTTGACTCACATGAACACACTATCATAGCGGTGACTTCTCTATTATAATTCCTAGTGTATATCATTAATAATTGCTAGTGTTGCAGGAAAGAATAAATGACTAGCATTGATTCTTAAAATAATAAAAAATAAATAAAAATAAAAATAAAACTTGACTTGTTTGGGTTCATAGCCTCTTTAACTCAAGTTATTAAGCCCGTAGGGGTGTTTTCACACCTAGTGCCCTAAAACTGTCTGGTTTGGGAGTCATTGGCCCAATACTTGGTACATGGGTTAATTAGAAAGTTTAAGGGATCTAGACATTGCACAATTAAGGAAAATAAGGAAAAAGACTTAGGCCAAGTTTGGGAACACCCCAAAAAGCCAAAAAGCCAAAAAGTTACTCAAAAAGTTAAAAAGTTATCACTATTCACCAAAAGTCAACAATTACGGCTGCACAACTCCTAATTCTATTTTTCCCCTACAAACCAATTTTTACAATTTTTTTATTACACATTTTTCTATAAAAAGTCAAAAAGTTAATCCAAATATTCATATTTTCAACCTCAACTTTTTAGTCTAAAAAGATAAAAAGTGCACTTATTTAGGACACCCCAAACAACCCCTTATTCAGATTCGTAACCTTTTTAACTCGAGTTATTAAGCCTGTAAGGGTGTCTTCACACCTAGTGTCCTAAAACCGTCTAGTTTGAGAGTCATTGGCCTAATGCTTGCTACAAGGGTTGATTAGAAAGCTTAATGGATAAGGACATTTCACAATCTTTAAAAAAATAAATAAATAAATAAAAAATAAAAAATATTTTGAAAATTCAGGTTACAAAAGTTTAATCTTGTCTCTATATGTTGGGAGTTATTATGAGTTATATTGGGCTATTATAGTGGTCAGTTAACTAGTTATAGAGATTGCACGTTACACTGATGTTACTGATGATGTGTTCTACTAACATTCACAAATACATAGAACTTGATTTGTGTAATACTAAATTGCGGTCTTTACTCAATAGATTCCTTCATACTTGTCTACAGTGTCTTCAATGACTCATCATGTCTTAATATTATACTGTAGTGGCACATGAGTTAATTCTTGAGTGGTGCAGTGTGATTGATTGTTGCTGGATAGATATGAATATTTTAATATTTGTGGGTATCATTTCTAAAAACTCTCGTGAGACTTTACTCGTCCACTTGGAGTAACTTTGTGGTTTAAAGGTTTGTTGCATATGCTAAATGCAACCGTTCTTCCCACGAAAGAGGAGATAGCTAGATTTTGTTTAATTTTTTTCTTTTCTTCTTTATTTCTTACTTGAGGACTAGCAAGTTGTAAGCTGAGGGATGAGATTAAAGCCGAATTGTACAACACTGAGGCTGTTAATTAAGATCTCTTAACTTTACATGCTTGTCAAACTATATATTTTATGACTGTTTAATGTCAATCAGGTTGTACATAGTAGGAGCATAAAATAAGCAAAAATGCAAAACTTGTGAAGAAAAGTTCTTCCCGCACGTGCGTTGACTTTTTTCGCACGTGCGACAGCACCTCAAAAATCGTGCCGCTGTTTTAAACCTGTTTGAAAGACAACAGATATATAAAAAGGTAGAAAAGATGCTGGAATAGGGTTCTAAAATTTTGAAGGAGAAAAAAGAGGCTAGGGTTTGAAAAAAAAGTTATTCTCAATTTTCAAAGTAAAGGCTGGTTTGGCTTAACCTAAATAAGCTAAAAAGTCTAAGATATCACTATTCACCAAAAAAAAAAAAAAAATTAAAAAATCAATTTTCTTCAAAAAAAAGTACACACCGAATTGATGTGTGTGCAGCTGCTGTGTGCGGCAATGGAGAAAAAAGAAATGATTGGGTGTGATTTTTACACACGCCATTGTTCGTCCCATGGGGGCCATCATGGGTCCCGTTTTGATAATCTGAACCATTTAATGTGTAGAAATCGTCGAGTACTATATGTCTGCAAAAAATCACATTGATCGGATATCGATAACTATATAATCAAATCAGTTATGTACAACAAATGGATGGTGTTATAATTAATGATTGAAAAATAAATAAATCTGATCAGATAGCTATCGATATCTGATTAACGTGATTTTTTATAGGTACATAGTGTTCGACGAGTTACACACATTGAACAGTTCAGATTATTAAAATGGGACCCGTGATGACCCCCACAGGCCAAACAAAACTGTCCAGTGCTTTGTACAAAAATTAGCCAATAATTTCCAACTCCAATTCACTCCTGCCGATTGTACAGGGCCCACCCCTCTCTAATCATCTCCTACACACTTTTTTTATACAATTTTTTAATACATTTTTTTTTCCAAAAAAGTCAAAAAGTTAACCCAAACCTCCATATTTTTTTCTCAACTTTTTTAGTCCAAAAAGATAAAAAATACACTTTTTTAGGACACCCAAAATCAGTCCTAAATTCCCATGGAGGGTTTATCTCTTGCACCTTTTCCCCCTCCTCCATAAATGACTAGACTCTTTTTTTTTTTAAGTTTTGATGAAACCATTAGCTATGGCCGCTCTTTCCATTTTATCTCATTCTCGCTTGGCTAACTACATTTGGAGGACTAATCTCATTTATAATCTTTTATTGGCCAGTAACACTACTAAAAACTCTATCTAACGTCCCAATTTAAACCATATTCAAATGAAGAAAAGAAAATAAAAGGTGAAGAATGTGAAAATAAAAATACTGTGTTTTTAGTATAAATGTGATAGCTTTGTTTTTGTAATTTTCAATCAGTATGTTCGGAACATCTCGAAATATGTTTAATAATGTAGACAAATACAATCACCTCATTTGATTTTGATTGATTTTTTGAAAATTGAAGTTTATTATTATTATTATTATTATTTTTTAGAATTTAGGATTTAGGTAAATTTTAAATAAAATAAAATTTTAAGTAAATTTTTTATTTTCTAAATACAGATCCATTTAAAAAATAAAATATTTCAAAACAAATATTTAAAAAAATCAATAAATACAAACATATACAAAATTTTTATATTTTTGAGCAAGTTACCTACAACCCCTGAAAGTTTAACTAAATTACAGATTCTTTCCCAAAGTTTCAAAAATTACATTCCCCCCTCCCCAGCTTGAAGTTCATATTCGCATAACTTTTTAACCCTTGTCGTAAACTAAACATTAAATAGCTGACAGCACCAAAATATATATTAACAGACAATATTGCCCATGGTATCTTTCTAAAGCACCAAACAACCTAATTTAAGCTAAAATCTCTTTAATAAGTCAACAAAATTTACAAAAAAATTACATCAGATGAAAAGAAAAAAAAAAATTAAGTTTAATGTTATAATCCTCATTTCTTTTAGTGTACTATACACTCAAAAGAATTTCTTTCATTTTATCATATTTTTCATACTAACTCATAATACAAGTCATGTTTGGTATAGTTTATTGTAAACTAACAGGTGACACACATAATACATGTACAATTCAAATAACTAATAATAAAAATAAAGAATAAAGAATTTAATATTATAATATATATGTTGTTTAATAATAAATATATTCTTAATGATACCCAAGATTTTGAGTTCAAAACTTACTTACGCTGTATATAATAATTTTTTTTATTTTAACATATGTAAAGTTGCCACATGACATGAAGAGAAGAAAATTTCACTAAACCAATTTAAGTCTTCACTAAATAATAGTACAAATTAAAAATTAATAATTAAAACATAGAAACTAAACCACCATTTTTGCCTAATAAATTATAAACAAATATTAAAATAAACTATTTTGTAACAAAAGAGGCTCTACATTGTTTTTTTTTTTTTTTTTTTTTTTTGTATTACAAGAAAATCCTTCCTACTTTCCCGTAGGTTCAACGTAGTATCCCTTGCAGAGATCACCAGAGTGTCCTATTGGTCATTCTAAGTGAAGCGACTATAACCTGAGAACTTACCCTGACCTCCCAAGACAAGCTCCGCTTAAGTCAGAACTCGCAAAGCGAGAAAGCATTGCACTCACACCATTACCTTGTTGGTGATAAAACAAAATATCTACTACTAACCATTAATTTTCAAACTATGCCACATCATGAAAATAAATATTATTATAATACACATATATCTATACAGGAACTTAGGATTTTAATTTGAAACCAGTAAAACTATATACTAGCAAAAATTTTGATATATATTTAGACTATAAATCCTTCTCATTTGAACCTTGTAACAAAATAAATCTTCAATTTTTAATTTTATTAATTTAAATGCTAATTTATTGATTTGTTTTAAATCTAAAACCTTGAAACAAGTAAAAATTCCTATCCTAACTAATTCACAGATTGATTTTTTCTAAAATCAAGAGCAGTGCATAGAGTAGTAATCTGCAAGAAAGACCGTTGTTAGAAGCCTGCAGTACAGACGAATCACATACCCCTATATACTCGGAATACTAAAAGCAAAATCACACCAAAAAAACCAATAATTCATCAAAAACATTAAATTAGACACATTTGGAATAGAGCAACAAAATTCACTAGTTTAATAAAACAAACAAAATATGACAAGTAGAGAGGTATTTTTTTTTTAATTTGCGAAGTTTTTTTTCTACCAAATAAATGAAAAACCAAAAGCTACAGTCACTCTGCATAACAAAAAGTTTAAGCATACATTCCTCTGAATTGTGGAGGAAAGAAGAAATCTGAACTTCTTAGTCAAAAAGACTGAAGCCCATATCCTGCAGCAAGTTGGAATAAAAGAGAAATCAATACCATTATGCCTGAAAGTTGTTCATATGCAAAGAGCAGGCATGAATGCTCAACAATTTAAAAATAGAATAATGCTAGACTGGTCATATTTGAATAGCATATTTGGGAACCATCTGCTGTGGCACCTCATATGACACTTAACTATAACATTCACCTTTATCTAAAATGAATGGGTAATATAGTTTGAATCCATCAGTGTTATGGTTAGTTTGAATCCATCAATGTTAAACAAGTTAACCAGTAAACAGGTTGAAGCTCAGATAACCATGTAAGATGCAAGGAGAACTGAAATAACACAAGTAGCTGGGCAAAATGAGATGTCACAAATATCAGAATTCCAGCAACAATGTGATTAAGTGGATAAAAACTTACATCATCTGACTCCTCTTTCTCTTCCACCTTTTCCTCTTTCTTGGGCTCAGCTGCTGCTGGAGCAGCAGCAGCACCACCACCACCATATGAGGTCACTGCAATAGCACCACCGCCACCAGAAGGAACTGATGCCAACTTCTCCCGTCCAGATGCAATGAGCTCTGTTATATCCTTACCCTTGACCTCCGACAAAAGGAGCTGAATCCTATCATCATCAGCCTCAGCTCCAACTATACGATGTCAAAACAAAGCCATAATATCAAACAATACAATACAACATTGTGGTTATGTCGTCAAAGAAATGCATCTTACATTAGATTGTTTCAGGATAACCAATCCCTAGTCACTCTAGGAAAAATCAGTTTCGGGATTAAAGCAGTTGAGATCACACTAGTTTCAACATTGTGTTTATGTCGTCAAAGAAACAGCAGTCGAGTTTTATTTTGCATTACATAAAAAATTATAAAAGTTGATGTCATAACCAAATAAAACAATTGCATAATAAGCAACCTAGTTAATTAGTCATTAATTTGGGGATATCTAAAAGGCAAAATGAGTCTACTGTACGCACCACAATTTAGGTTAGAGAATCACAAATGGAGGTGTTAAAATTGTGTAGTACTGTGTTAACTAACATAGAGGAATAAAAGTGAACCCATTTTATGTGTATGGTAATTTAGAGAGTGAATGAGTACTGCAATGGAGATGTTAAAGCATATGTCAAGTGTGAGTTAAGAATAAATAAATAAATAAACAATTTAAACAAATTATCCCCCCCCCCCTCCCTCTTTTTATGTGTATGGTAATTTAGAGAGTGAATGAGTACTGCAATGGAGATGTTAAAGCATATGTCAAGTGTGCGTTAAGAATAAATAAATAAATAAACAATTTAAAAAAATTATTCCCCCCCCCCCCCTCCCTTCTTTTTGCATTGACCACCCCAGTTCTCCTGCCCCACCCCAGTTCTCTTGCCTTGGGCAGATCCTTTTAAAATTTCGGTCATATAAGAGCATTTCCAACCATTCACCAAATCCTTCATCAAAATTAATTTTGATGAAAATTGTAGTGACAATGAGATCCAATCCTTACATCAAACTCCAATCAAATCAACACCAAATATATTTCATCAAATCAAGTATGAATCAAATCTTTTATAAAATTTTCAACAATCTTTTTTTTACTTAAGTTTGATGAAATTGTTAAAAAAAAAAATGAAGATGGGGGGTTTTCACCTGAATTGGTTAGGTTAGGGGGGTTGGGGGTTTAAGAGCATATCCAACCATTTACTTTTTTTTTCATCAAATTTGTTCAAAAATTAAGATGAAAAACTTGATTTGATATTGCTCACTCCTATAGTGACAATCAAATTTTCATCAAATCTTTTAAAAATATCCAACATATCCCAAAAAACTCCTTTAACAAATTTAAGTGGAAAAAAACACATCTCCAATTCTTTGTCTTTTAATAATTTCATCAAACTTAAGTGAAAATGAGTTGTTGGAAATTTGGTGAAAGATTTGATTCATACCTCATTTGATGAAATATTTGGTGAAAACTTGATTTGATTTGAGTTTGATGAAAGCATTGGATCGCATTTTTCATCAAATTTAAATTTGATGAAGGATTGGAGGATGATCTTAGGTATTTTTAACATTTTGACAAAAATTTGGATTTTCAACATTGGAGTGAGCTACATCAAATCAAACTTTTACTATAAATTCTTGGACAAATTACATGGAAGAAAAAGTTAAAGGTTGGAGATGCTATAACACACTGACACAATTTTAACACCACCATTATAATTATTCATCAAATTTAAATTTGATGACTAATTTGGTGAATGATTGATGATGCTATAAGGTATTTTTAAAAAGAGTTGATAAAAAGAAAAATTTTGTTCTCACCATTGGAGTGAGCTATATCACATGAAACTTTTGGTCTAAATTCTTGAACAAATTTGATGGAAAAAAAGTCAACGGTTGGAGACGCTATTCACTACCTATTTTGATTCCAAATTTGAGTAAAAAGCTTAATTTGATATGAACTACTCCCCTTTCATCAAATTTTCATCAAAATCTTTTTAAAAATTCCCTTTCATTCCAAATTCCACTTTTCATTAAATTTGATGGAGAAAAAAAAAATCATCTCCAATGCTTCACATATCCGAAACCCCACCAAATTCAAATTTTATGAAAGATTTGACGAATTAACAATTTAATGAAAAATAGTTTTCCCTTGATTTGATATTGAAGATGATTTTATTCGTCAAATTTGATGAAAAGTGAAATTTGGGATAAAAGGGAATTTTTTTAAAAAAATATATATATACATATATATCAAAATTGACGAAAAGATTGGAGAAGTTCATATCAAATTAAGTTTTTTACTCAAATTTGGAATAAAAAATTAGATGAAAAAAGTAATGGAGGGTTGGAAATGCTCCAAGTCTTCAAAATGAAGACAACACAAACAAAAAATCTACATGTATACATACATATGTATACATGTTGGAGTTTTAAAGCAATAATGTGATACTGATAAAAGCAGAAACTTAAAACTAAGCAGTAAAATAAAATCAAGAAACGACCAAATCCCATAAGACTATAAAACAAATTAAGTCGAAAGAGAATAATATCTACCAAGAACTTTAAGTAAAAATCAAGATTTCCATTGCAGATGAATATGTATATAAACGAGATGTAAGAGAAAGAATACCAGAGTTGAGGATGTTGTTGAGATCATCGGCGCAAGGACTGGTGTTGCCTCCCAACACGGCCAGCAAATATGCAGCGACTACCTTCATCTCTTCTTCTTAAATTCCTTTACACACACACACACACACAGTGCAAAGATGTTACACATACATACATATATACATGTCGATGGAGAGAGAGAGAGAGTACCAGAAAGGCTATGGATCTGAAGAATTGGGAGGAGACGCAGGTTTCGAACACAAACTAGGAGAAGACAAGCGCAGCGTGTTATACCACCTCCATTATATATAGCTAGGGTTTCACCTGGATTGGGTCACTCTTCTTCTTTTGGGTGAGCAAAACGGATCCTACTTAAATCGGGTCACTAGATTGTTTCCGGGTTCAGAGTCCGACTACCGCTTATTCCCAACTAATGATTTGTTTGGAAAGACTTAAATAATTTTTTTTTTTTACTTTTTATGAAAAATTATACAATGTGATAAAAAAAATGATATGACTCAAATGAAAAAAAATGATTTAAAGTAGATCACCCCAAACAAAACCTAAGGTGCAACTTAGGCGAGTTTCGGATGAATCGAGAGATTGTCCAAACTCAATTTAAGTTGTGTTAAGAGCTATCTAGACGCGCCTAAATCTAAATTGTAATCTGAAATTGTCTGTCAAAGCTTAACTCGAATTGCCTGAATTATACATAAATTTTAATTTTTTTTTCTTTTTTTAATGTAGCTGAATTAATTAATTTATTAAAATTATACTCTATTTAATTTTTTTTTATAAAATCAATAATAATATTAAAATAAATAATTTTATATAATTTAATAGAGATTTTACTACGGTAGTCATTACAATTTATGAATGACGAAAAAAAAAAGTCAAGATTTTGTGTTGTTTTACTTATATATATATAATGTAAGAAATTTATAACACAGATGATAAATTGATTTAGGCATACTTTACGTGTTAAAATTCGAAACGAAGAACCTTGTGAGTAAATCACGTGCTTCACAACCACGAACAAAAACACCCAACAATGGAGTGATACTACAATGTGAGTATCATTCTCTCTAATCACAGTGCGAAGGCTTGATTATTCTCATATGGGAGAGAGTTAGAGAGAGAGTAAGGAGAATGTTATTGGTACCACCCATTTACATAACGTATCTGATATATTATTTATTAGATATGTAGCCTCCCATCCCTATCTCCTAATAGGATAGGATAGATTAGATGTAGATAGTGGGTTATCCTAACAAGATAAATAGAAAAATTCAAATTACATGGGTAATTTGAATAAGACATGGGTAATACCACATGGGCGGCCAAATCCAGGTTCAAAACCCGACCCGATTTCCAACATCTCCCACTTGCACATGAGTTGGCATGACACTGCCACATCTCTATCTCAATCTGTCCAAATATTGAACAATCTTATACTAGCCAATGAACCATCCGACCACTGAGAACACTTGCATGTGAGAGCTCTGTACTAGAAACTCAAAATGAGCCAACATAGAGACGTTAATCCAAAAAGAAAAAGAAATATCTCAATCTGCCAAAATATTGAACAATCTTATACTGGCCAATGAACCATCTGACCACTGAGAACACTTGCATGTTGGAGCTTTGTACTAGAAACTCAAAATGAGCCAACATAGAGACGTTAATCCAAAAAGAAATAGAAATAGTGTCTTATGTACCCAGACCCATCTAGTTACGTTGGTCCAAAACATCTCTTAGCCCTCGAAGAGCATATTTGACCCTCCTAGGTCCTGCATTATATTCACACTCAATCACCATCCTATACAGAGTGATGTGAGTTGTCGATAGTGAATATAAAGCAGAGATATAGAACTAGATGAACTTCCCTTCACCCTCATATCATTTAACTTGGAATTGACCGCTTTCCTAGTAATGTTCCTTAAAGTTGAATCATAAATGACTTCAAGCAACATACCAAAGTAGCCAAACATCAACTCCCCATCTTATGACAGAGTCAAAGGTCACAAAAGGCACAAAGTGAAGTCATTGGAAAAAATGACTTTTAGGATTCACAAGGTGAGGAAGCAAGGATCCATTCTCTCACCTCGCTAACGGGTTGATAAGCACATGCAATATGAATGCATGCTATAGTGGAGTAACTTTTCCAAAGAGTGATGTTAAACTCATACATCGTACAGATCTTAGTCTCGTCGCTCTTAAGCGCTCAAGTCGCTTCCTAGCATCTAACTCGAATTCTCTATTTACTTGCCTCTCAAGCATCAAATGAGATCTCGCATCTAACTATCCATAATAGGCACATCATGGAAAAATGGGTACTCATATCCATCATCGGTCTCTAACAAGACCTCATCTTGGCTTCAACCAAGGCGGCGTAGTTGGCGGATAATTTTAGCCTCTCTTTTGGCTCCAAATATAATAAGCCACTAGTCTCATCCTTACTCGCTACCTAGCGCCAAGGGCGATTGCTCGTATGAGTGAGTCAATCTTACCTACTAACATCAGATTTATTTATTCTGTGTGCTAATTCACAAACCATGGCAAAAAGTAGTAAATATAAATGTGTAATCGAAACAAATATGAATACTTATGGCATAAATATCCCCCAAAAAATAAGAGTTCAATTGAATACACATATATCACCACCTACGTAGTCCTAAAGCCCTAACATGATTAAGATAAACATCTCTAGCAATGGGCTTAGTCAAAGGGTCCGCAACCATGTGACTCGTAGGGATGTGCTCCAAGATCACTTCTTTGTACGCCACAATATCTTTGATAAAGTTAAACCTTACATCAATGTGTTTGGTTCTTCCATGGTAGTTAAGATCCTTAGCGTAAGCGAGTGCAGCCATGCTGTCACAATGGATAGTCATTGGGTTTGAAGTGTATGTGACAACATCCAAATGCTTAAGGAACCTCCTCAACCAAACGACCTCTTGAACGGCAGATGAACAAGCCACAAACTCAGCCTCCATAGTCGATAAGGCAATACGGGATTGCTTCTTACTGCTCTAAGAAATAGTACCATTGCTAAGCACGACAGCATATCCTGAAGTGGACTCACGCTCATCTAAGTCTCCTTCCCAGTCAGCATCACAATAGCTAACTAGATGTAGATCTAAATTTTGGTAGCAAAATTTGTAATCTGTAGTCCCTCTAAGATATCGTAATATCCTCTTAACTGCTTTCCATTAAGCTAGTACTGGGTTAGATTGGTAATGACTCAACAATCCGACTGCATAACAAATGTCAGGGCGTGTACACATCATAGCATACAACAAGCTTCCAACAACATTCGAGTAGGGTGTACGGGCCATCTTTTCTTTTTCTTCTGGAGTCTTAGGCCTCGTTTGGGAACCTTCCTTTTTAGCAAAAAAGTTACTAAATTAGCTAAAAAGCCAACAACCTATACCAAAAAGTCAAAGATTCTTTTTTCTCTCCACTTTTTGCACATCTTTTCGTAAAAAGTCAAAAAGTCATCCCAAACATACTAGTTTTTTTAAGCTCATATTTTAGCCAAATAGCCAAAAAGTTACTAAATTAGCTTGTTCCCAAACAAGGCCTTAGAACCCATATCAAGGCTTAGACTCTTGCATTTCGCAGCAGAAGTGTCAATGGATTTGCAACTGTGCATCTGGAATCGCTCTAGGATAATCTTAATGTAAGTCTCTTGAGACAAATCGAGAAGTCTTTTAGAGCGATCCCTAAGGATCTTAACACCGAGCACATAGCTCGCTTCACCTATGTCTTTCATCTCAAATGTAGAGAAACAACCACTTTTTAGTGGCGACAATCATCTTCTTGTCATTTTCAGCCAATAATATGTCATCCACATATAATGACAATATCAGAAAAATGTCCTTGGACCGTTTGACGTACACACAATGATATTTATCGATCATCGTAAACCCATTAGAAACAATGGCTCAATGAAATTTCAAATTCCACTGTCTGGATGATTGCTTTAAGCCATAAATAGATCGTTGAAGCTTGCAAACTTTTCGCTCTTGACCTACTGCCGCAAAGCCTTTTGGTTGATCCATATATATCTCTTCATCCAATTCTCTATTGAGAAATGCAGTCTTAACGTCCATCTGATATAGCTCTAAGTCCAACTGTTACGACCCGAACCCGCCCCTATGGGTTTAGGTCATAACCGGCCAGTAATCCTGAGATTACTTACGGCCTCAAATCAAATCAAACATAACTCATCAGAGTAAAGCGGCCAAACGGAAGCAAAATTTAAAACTTTATCCATAGAGCTGTGCTTACATGGCATATCAAAATAACCCATACATATGCACATTAATAACTCACAACAAATATACAGTACCATCAAGTTCTGTACAGATAGATCATCCAAAGCTAAGCCAACCCATGAGAACTATATACAGACACATTCAAAGTCCTTGCCAACAAGACAAAAATAAGATAGTATGACAAAAAGGCGAAGACGAGTCTCGTGCGTGAGACACAAGGGCTGACTCTCCAAAACTCGGTTGTTTCACACAG
The DNA here is from genome assembly GCA_025200525.1 of Camellia lanceoleosa. Lineage (NCBI taxonomy): Eukaryota > Viridiplantae > Streptophyta > Magnoliopsida > Ericales > Theaceae > Camellia > Camellia lanceoleosa. The sequence continues at coordinate 102,360,079 of CM045762.1, read as the reverse complement.
ACTTCACTGAGGCTGGGTCTGGACCTCTCTTGGCTCACCTACAAACACATGAATGAGCGTGAGCGAAAGCCCAGTGAATAATATCAAATAAAGAAAATACATTGGAACATTATACATCAGACGGCCTCGGGCCCAATTCATATTTCCCTTTAACATATATACACAATTTAGGTCAAGTGACTGCGGTTCCAAACAAACTGGCCTTTGGCCCATTCAAACTTTAATTTATGTCAAACTGGCCTTTGGCCCATTCATTTATGTCAAAACGGCCTCTGGTCTATTCATTCATGTCAAAACGGCCTCTGGCCCATCCATTCATGTCAAAACGGCCTCTGATCCATCCATTCATATCAAAACGGCCTTTGGCCCATTCATTCATTCTTGTCAAAACGGCCTTTGGCCCATTCATTCATTCTTATTAGAACGGCCTCTAGCCTATTCATTTATTCTTATCAGAACGGCCTCTGGCCCATTCATTTATTCTTATCAGAACAGCCTCTGGCCCATTCATTTAGCATAGCAAACATTGTCCACCAATCAAATCAACGAATTTATAAACTTACATAAAAGTAAGCAATTGGACAACAACATATTTCAGATATCTTTGTCGAGATATTACTCACAGTGATCAGTTGGTTAGTTTGCCCTGGAGCTCGACCCTACACATTCCATGAACACAAAAGGGTCACAAACGATTCAATTCATTCTAAATTCACATTTTCCTCTTTAGGCTTCATTCTTATCTCTTTAACTCAATTACAAAGCTCAATGCATGCCTAAGAGTACTTGCAAGTGAAAGAGAACGGAAACACAGGATGTTTACACAAAATTTTCAGAAACAGGGTCGCCGCTCGAGCGTCAACTTCCCCGCTCGAGCGGACCCAATAGGTCTGCAAAAGTTCTGGTTGCATCAAATTCACGCTCGAGCGTGAACTCGGGTGCTCGAGCGGAAGGTCTGTCTACATAGCTCCACGTTTAAGCGTTAACTTCCCCGCTCGAGCGGGCACCAGGTTGTAGACGTCCCCGAACGTCCCGGGAGGGAATCCCGTTTTGTTCATTGGTCTCACTATAGTTCAGGACTCAATGTCACGGTTCTGAATCTAATCTCGCAAAGTGCAATGCAAGATCGATAAATCACCAAAGAGTCCAAATCTGACAAAATCGTTTTGAAAAATAGATTTTTAGAAAGAAGTGCCAAACATGGACTGCTTTGCCAGATATAGAGTCGCCACCTAAATATTTTATTTTGGGGGAATTTAGGAAACCCTGACTCGTGCCTAAGGCCATGTGTCCGTCATCACCAAAGTTGCCTCGGCTCGGGAACTTGGGTACGATTGGGGAAGGTCACTTCGTGAGCACCCCCGCTCGCCCGATCAAAGATCGACCACTACTAAGCATGATATCGAGTTTTGAAAACATTGTGTGCTTTTATTCCGGTTATTAGCCTAGAATTACTATGTGATGCACACAACATACAAATATAGACTGGATCGTCTGAGTTGGAACAAAACATTTCATGTTTATTTATTTGAAAGATGGTTTGATAGTGCTACTCGTAAATAGGCTAAGACGTGGATTTGCCACCCTCAGGTGGGCTTAAGAAAACATAATTTTGCCACTCTCAAGTGGGCTTAAAACTCTCAATCGGTGAATTGTTCCTATTCAAATAACCGAACCTTCACCCACAGGCATTCAGGCAGTTATATCACATAAGCAAATAGCCTCATGGTAAGCATGCTATCATGGCAGTCACTCACACACATGCAAGGATGCTAAAGCATAAACACTTATCGAGTACTCCAAGCCGAAGAAAGAAGCTAATTAGAAATCATGCATGAATCCTAACTATGCTGAGATGCCTAATGCAACACATACAGATATGCAACTAAGATAGGCTCGGCTATTCTAAGATGGCATATGAAATGCAACAAATGATACACGCATTCAACTCGGAATTGAAATATAATGCAGTTAGCATCATGCGCCGAGCCCGGTGCATGCAAGACAGATAAATGGATGCAAACATGCGAGCATAAGTATGCTAATTGAAACATGCCCTAAAACTAACCATCATAAGCTGGTAAATAAAAGGGAGAAAGATGTGGGGTTGGAAGACATACATCACACACACGCATACTTATTACAACATTGCCCTCCTCGGAGGGTCCGAATAAATAATACACAACCGAATGAATAACGAATCACAGCTAATTATTACATAACCCTAATTAATTAACAAATTAACTAAGATAAATAAGCTAGCATGCAAATTAAACAAAAACGGACTGCTTCAGCTCTGTTCCGAATGATAGGGATGCATGTATGCTCGAGTCGCCTTGTCAGGAAATCCATCACGATGCCTCGATTTGCCTCTGTTTGCAATCGTCCCAGGAATCGTACAAAAGCTCCGGAAGGCTGTGACCGCTTTTTGTTTGGTTTCGGTTTCTTTGCAACAGAGAGCAAGAAAGGGGCATGGCAAAGTATTTTCAACATATGTATGTATGACCACTCTCTCCGTCATTGCATAAGCTCTAGGGAGTGTAGTCCTCGATCCTCGTGCCACCAATCATGTATCCCGATGCATGATGGCCGAGGAGTCGAATTGCACGACTCAATATGAAATGGATGCACACATAAATACAACAAGGCCTAAACTCTATCATGGGTAATCCGGAGTGTCAGCGACCGAGAATCGAGGCACGTTTCGTCACTTGGAGTACGAAACGTCCCTCATTTCCCATGTTTGGACTAAACCCTATTCCAAACACAATGCAATATACATGGAATGCACGATGCGACTGGGACTATGCAACCTAAATGCAATGCGACTAAATGATGCAAACATGCAGAGAATGACATGCAAACATGCTACTAGCATACACAATGCTATGAACTACATGGCATACTTGATGCAAGGTACCTTATGCAACAATATGCCAACATATGATTAGCATACACAATGCGAATATCAAATGGCATACTCGATGCAACGAACTACATGGCATGCACAATGCTATGACTAGAATGGCATACACAATGCAAGATGGACTTAAACCAAGATGATGGAATGAAAGGTAGGAACACTCATGCAAACATGCCCGATGCAAGGGACCGAACCTAAGTCATCAAATGCCACTCTACGAAAGCATGGCAAGGGATGAAACATGGCATACAAACACACATTTTCCAGCTCTGAAACATGATACACAATGGTCCCGAATCATGCAAATATGTCACACAATGCATGCTAGATGGCCCGAATACCGAAACTAGTGAAGTGCGTTTCACTAGAGGTACACAAAGCAATGCTCAAATTGCAAAACCAGCCCCAAACAGACCCTAGGCAGGTCCAAGATCGTGGAAAAATGGCCTAAAAAGATGGCTCAACATGCATAGAAATGAAGCTCATGCAATGGTCCAAAAATGAGGCAAACCAGCATGACTCTCAAATGCATTTAAAGAGTGGAAAATATGAGAATATGGCATATATGTAAGCTCTGAAATATGATGCACAATGGTCCTAAAACATGGAAACACCTCAACATAAGCATGCAATAGGCCCCAAAACACAAAGCTAGGCAAGAGTATTGAACTACAACCATGCATAGAAAGCATCATTCGACCATGAGGCATAAAAAAAGAGCTAAGGCAGTCTAAAACATGCACAAAATCAATTTAAGGCATGGCCAAAAAGTGCTAGATTCATGACCAAAATAGCATGCAATACAAGCTAGTGAAGAGGGTTTACACTATAAGCATATGGAGCATTCAAAGAGGTCACTAAATTAGAAAAATTTAGAGGTATGACATGCCAAATAAACCCCAAAAACCCATTGAAATATGGTCTATGCATGCAAGAATAATAGGCCCCTTTGATATGCTATGAAGAGGGTTATTCTACACATGCAAGGGGGACATCTAATATGGAAAAAACACCTCTGGATAGAGGTTATCAAGGCCCTAAAACTCATTGAAAAGGGCTTGAAATGAGGCTAGGAAACATGCAAGTATAGGCTCCTTTGTTAGGCCAAATATGCTAGAAAATAAGACAAGGGATGAGAGGGTCACCCCTCTCTGATTTTGGTGCTCAAAAACACATAATAACCACTGAAAATCCACTAGATTTTAGTGGTCAAAAGGGCCAACAAAGCTCAACACAAAGGCCCTAATGCATGGCTCAAAACAAAGGGAAATGAAGCATGCAAGGGGGTAGATGGCCCCCAACAGAAAAATGGTCTTAAACAAACATGTTAAGAAGCTCAAAATAAGACTTTTTTCAGTTTATGACAAAGCTCAAATATGCTTGCAAACTAGGCTAAGAGATGGAACAAGATAATGACAAAAAGAGGGAAATAGAGTGTTACCCTTGTAGCCAAGAACTCCAGCAGCTTCTGAACCAAAACAGCAAGCCTTCAACCTCTGAAAACCAGCTCCAAGGTGCTTAGAGTGATGGTGGAGGTGTTAGGATAGGAAGTGGTGTGCAATAGGCCAAGAACAACAGACCTTTGGAGCTAAAATGGAGGGAAATAGAGAGGAGAGTGTATGTATGCCTAAACCAATTTTCTGAACCCTCTACAAGGAGGGCAAGGCCCTCCTTTATAGAGCCAAGGGTCTAAAGCTTCTTCAAGAAGCTTAAAACCAAGGTTAAACATCCTCCATACACGTGTATGGAGGATGCAATCTGCGGCTTCCAGCTGGCACAACTGGCACTAACTCAGTGAGACAGAAAAAGGAGAAAGCTGGCCGACCAGTTTAGGTGGTCGGCCGACGACTCCCCATGGTTGGCCGACTAGGGTCAAAAGGTTCAGGTGGTCGGCCTCCTCCTAGGTGGTCTCCAAGCTGAAAGCAAGCTAGTGGCATGGTGGAGACTAGTCAAAAGTGGCTCAAAAACCAAGGAGACTAGTTTCTTGAGAAGAAAACCGGCCGGCGGGAGAAAAGGTGGTCTCCAAGAGAAAAGGTGGTCTCCCAGCCTTGTACCACCTTTCAAACAATGAAAACAAGGTCTATGCCAAAAATGAACCAAGACGGACGCAAAACGAGGGTTCGGGGGCCAAAACGCGCAGTCGGGTGCCCCAAAAACTGACTGTTAAGCATCGAATGTGGCGTGCGACCACGAAGGTGGTCTCCCGGGCCACAGTGTCCCTCTAGAGAGAGGAAACAAGGTGTGTGCCAAAAACTGGAGCAAACATAGAAAGTTAAGCGGTCCCGAATCGAGGCTTACGGTCGACGGCTCCGAAAATCGGAAACTAGTCTCCAAACGGGAACAGTGGTCTACGACCACGAAAAGTAGCCTACAGCCACTGAGAGATGGTCTATGAGACCTCTCCTTCCATTCGGGAAGATAAAATAGAACCTGGTTCGCAAACCGAGGCAAAGCACAAAAGGGGTTCGAGGCTTGGAGGCAAGGCTCTCAGCCGAGACTCTGAAACCTCAGAACGAGCACAACATGCGCAATCACCGAGCGCTCAATCGATGACGTCTGAGTCTTAAGGTTGGTCAAAAATGGGGTGTCTACACAGGTCTGCAAAAATATGCTGGGAGCACGAATTCCACGCTCGAGCGGCGGTTCTTCCGCTCGAACGGACATCAAATTTTATGGGTTTTTCCAACAGTGTTCTTGAGCTTCAATTTGATGTTCAAGGGTTCCAAATGCATGATTTCAGTCCCAAAAATGTATAAACACATTATATTGTATGAGAGTGTAAGGATATTACGTCAAATTGTTCAAAGTCAACATCTAATTCTCAAACAACTCTTATTTCTTTAGTATGAACAAAACTCATGTCTTCAAACTTTACATAAGCTTAATTTCTTCAAGAATCAAACATGCATGTAAGTTTTGGCTTCCAATTCGAGTTCAAATGGTACAAATAAGGCTTATGATCATGGAACTTATGAAAACCATGCATGCATGTGAGATTTGATGCCCAATTCCTCTTGTTCAACATAGCTCATGCATGAATATGCAAAACTATAGCAATCATGCACATGCATGCTCATATAAACTCCTAATTCAATAAATTCAACTCAAATTATGCCCTTGATCACAAATAAACCTTGAACTTACAAAATTACAAATTCAAACTTATGAATTCAAGATCAATTACCTATCTAGGGGCTCAATTTTTCCAATCAATAGCAAGCTCCTGAGTATGGCTTCAAGATTATCAAGCTTCAAGACCAAACTTTAATTATCTCCCCTCTCTTCCTCTAATTTCGGGTCTCTCTCTCTCTAGAGAGTTGATTTCAGCCAAAGATAAAATAAAAGAGGGAATTGAACATATCATGGCCCCTTATACAACCCCACTCAACCACATTATTTTAATATAAGATAATTGAGCATTAAGTCATTAATTTAATCCGATTAATCTGACCCGAATCAATTTTCAACTAAATTTCATCGTAGGCTCTAAAAATTACGCTAATCACTATGGCGTAATCAATTTCAGGTTCTGTGGTCGATAAGGCCTTCAATTTAATTTCCAAAGCAGATAATCAAACAGATATTCCTACGGCGAACAGATAGAAATTCAAAACCACATATTTTCACATAATGGCACACAAAATCATATTAAACATATAATCATACTCATATTAAGGACTAATTAACATATTGCGAAATAGGGATATCACACCAACTGAGCTACTATGGCCAGAATTAGGCAAATAGAGGCAAACCTTACAACTGGTGAAAAGGTTTCCTCATAGTCCACACCCTCTAATTGGGTGTAGCCTTTCACCACTAGGTGAGCCTTATGGAACCATCCGTCTTGCGCTTGATTTTGAGAACCCATTTGTTTCCAATAGTCTTGCGTCCTGGTAGCAAATCAACCAAGTGCCAGACATGATTTTTCTTGACAAACTCGATTTCTTCATCCATTGCAGCACCCTATTCTTTACTAGTAGGGGATGAGAAAGCCTTCTTGAGATTTTTATGCTCTATCTCATCACTCGGAGCAATCATGAATGCTTCCTCTTCAATCTCAAAACAACGACAGGGTATAGCTCCACGTTTGTTTCTACGGAGTTAAGAGTCTTGACAATCCTCATCCATTGGATCTAATCCATGGGTAGGTAAATCGCTCCCATTGTCCCTAGGAGCTTGAGGGATTATTTCCTCATTCTCTACTAGGCTACTAGGTGCGCCTTCATGTAGATCCTCTATCTCATAGAGCTCTACATCTCTAGTTACCTCACATTTGCTAAGGAAATCCTCCTTTAGGAAATTCACGTCTCGTGACTCAATTTCAGTCACACTTCTATCCGAATGCTTCCCAATAAACACATAGCCCTTAGAATGCTCATTATAGCGAATGAAGATACACTTCTTTTCTTTAGGGCCCAACTCCCAAAACTTGTAAGAAGTGTTGTGTATGTAAGCTGCCGAACCCCAAGGCCGCAAATTGCCCTTATTAGGCTTTTCACCAGTCCACATCTCATATGAGGTGGAAGGAACCGATTTGGAAGGCACACGGTTAAAGATGTATACAACAGTCAACAAAGCATCTCCCCGATATAAAATGGGAAGATTAGCTTGCGCCATCATAGATCTAACCATGTCAAGCAATGTATGATTCCTTCTCTCTGCTACACCATTTTGCTGCGGAGTCCTAGGAATTGTTAATTGCCTGATAATTCATTTTTCCTCATAGAGCACTTTAAAATGCTCAGATAGATACTCGTGTCCCCGGTCAGTCCTTAGAGCCTTAATGCTCTTGTCTAATTGATTCTCAACCTCATTAACATAAAATCTAAAGCTCATTAACATAAAATCTAAAGCAATCTAATGCTTCTAACTTGTGAGAAATCAAATAGACATGACCAAAACGTGTGCAGTCATCTTTAAATGTGATAAAATAAGGGGCTTTATAACTTGCCCTCATATTCATTGGTCCACATATATCAGAATGAATAAGCTGTAATGGGATAGATGCCCTTTTAGTTTTCCCAAATGGTTTCCTTGTTGCCTTTCCAGCATAACAGTGCTCACAAGTAGGCAAAGTGACTCTAGCAAGTGGGCCTAAAAGGCCTTCTCTAGCCAATTTAGTCATCCTGTCTTGTCCTATGTGGCCTAATCTAGCATGCCATCTCATAGAATCATTATCACAAATAGATGTAATGTAAGAAATAGAGCCATTGGCATTATTATTAAAACTAGAATCATCCACATCCAAAACTAAGCAACCGTCCAAAAGATAACCAAAACCATAAAAAATTGTACCCAAGTAAATGCTAACACCATTGTTCTCAAAACAAAAGCCAAAACCAAGGCTCATCATGCTAATAACTGAAACTAAGTTTCGCCGAATATCTCGAGCATAAAGAACATCATGAAGATACAAGGTGCGCCCTCGTCGCATTTCCAGCTTGTGTATGTCAATGCTAAGCACCTCCACACTGGACTTGTTCCCCATGTAAACTTTTCTGGTCCCAGCAAGTACTCGGTGATATTCAATGAACCCTACCATGTTTCTCACGACATGGTCTGTTGCTCCTGAGTCTATAACTAAAAAATGAGGAGAATGAGAAATTAATGCTTCACTAGAAACAAAGCATTGAATGAGAGAAATTAAGTAAGGGAGTACCTTCTTTTGCTTAGGGCAATCCAGAGCGAAGTGTCCTTCTTTGTTACAATTAAAGCATGTCAATTTAGTCTTTACCTTCTTGCCACCTCTCTTGCCCCTACGCTTAAAATTTCTTGCGTCATTGGGCTTTAGTGTAGCTGCTGCTTACTTCTTAAGAGCATCCTTTACTTTTCTACGCTTGAACTAAGAAGTCCTACGCGAGCTTGACTCAACCGCTATAACAGAACCATCAAACTTAGCCGCCTCTAGGTGCTCAACCTCTAGCTCTAAATGACGCGATATGTCCTCAAATGTTTTCACACTCTCATTATGTATCATGTTCTGCTTCATAAGCTCCCAAGAATTTAGCAGAGAGCGAATCACAGCTTGAACTTGTTGCTCTTGATTCAAATTATGCCCAGCGGCAGCCAGCTCGCGTATCATGGCTGACATGACCCTCAAATGCTACTTCATAGAGTGATGTGCCTTTGTCTAATAAGAGTCAAACTTCATCGTTAGCCCACGTAGCTTTGCCAAAAAGGTGTCACCAAACTTTTGGTTGAAAGCTTCCCACATCTCAAATGCAATCGGGCAATGCTCAAACTCACTAATCAAGTCATTGTGCATGCTACTCAACATGGTAAAGCGCGCACACTGATCTTTGTTACGCCAAGTCTGATAGACTTCGAGATCATAACGATGTTGAGCTGTATTGCCCTGTTTAGGCTCAACCATCACTTGGTCTAGTGTGTTCAAAACTTCTTGCTCATTGAGGAGATATTAGATCTTACGACGCCATATGTCACAGTTATCGCCATTCAATTTCTTTCCCTTAGTCAAGTCTGCCACAACTGTCTTAGCTGCCATTTTTACATACAAAGTAAAAGAAGAACAAATGCGCAGGGGATATTAATGTTAGCAACCCAATTATTTTGTAGCAAAAGAATCTAAATTAAATAATGATAATATTACACACGTCTCAAGATCGAAAATTAGCTATGCTCGTAATCATCTTTTGCGCCTTTAGTGACAATTATCAAAACTTAATTTAATTCCATGCGTAAAAAACAACCTCCCACTACTTGTGGCATGTATAAAGCATGATAATTAGTCTAATTCCATATAATAGCATCTTAATGTAAATTTACAATCAACTCATACTATGTTTCATTTAATAATGGAATTTAATTTTTTTTTTTTTAAAAAAACACGTTATTCTAATCACAACATATTAGAAACTCTAGGCAAAAAATAACAATATGCTATGTTTAATATTCAGATTATGCCATAACAAAAAGTACATAACTTCTAGAATTTTCATGACTTTTAAATAATTAATAAACACATATAAAATCAGAAATAAATATTCTAGAATATGTGAAAGTACAAGAATCATACCAGTAAATAGTAAACCATTACAGTAGTCTACAGAAAAAATTTCAGCTTTAGAAACTTAGTCATGTAACACCAGAAGCATTTTAAAGCAGAAATAATGAATTATTATCTCAGAAAAAATATTTTTTATTATCATAAAATTTTCAAAATTTTACAATAGATAAAAAATTTGATTCTAAGTCCAACAGTACTAACTATGCTCAAAACAAGGCTATAATGAATTACTTATGACCATTTAAAGCAATTCAGAATAAAATAAAATAAAATAAAATAAAATAAAAACAGAGCCTTACCATCCAACAGCCAAGCCAGCCAAGTCGGCACGGAAAACGGTGCGGCTTGGCTCAGCGTAGCGCATGGCGCGTGCGTGGACAGCGCAGATGACGCGGGCATGGGCAGCGCTCTTGGCGCGTGCGAGTGGATGGGACACATGGTAAGCGCGTGGCAAGCGTTGGCGGCGTCATTCTGCGCGTGAAGTGCACGAGCTACCTTCTGGGGTTATTTCTGGTCCAATTGTGGTACTGCCAGACTCGATTTTCCAAAATAAAAACAATGGTGGTCTCAAAATTGGCATTTAATAAACACAAATGATAGGGTGTATTACACTCTCTCTCTAGTAAGAGTGGAAGTGCAGAGATTCTGCACCTCATCTTCTTCCTCAAACCACCAAGAACTCACAAAGAACCCAATTTAGGGTTTTAATTTTCTCATCAACTGTAAGTCCAAATCTAACAAATAATATATGATTTCGAAGGTCTCGAAACAAGAATTCTAAATATGTAAGATTTGTAGATTAAAATTAAAGCATGTAAAACAATCATGCAAGTAAAGTTTTGGAAATATAAAATGGGTCTCCATCTTTCTTGAAATCTAATCGTTTGATTGTCATGAAACTTTGCAAATATGTTCCACATGAAATATACTATAACATATGTGAATTTCAGGTTGATCGGAAAAAGTTCGAAAACAACATTAATTTTCATGCATATATCATATATACATACATATACATATAACTATATACATATTTTAATGCACAAAAATGAGCACAAAAATACCCCATATGGCTTTGATACCAATGTAGAAAATTTAAAACACAGCGGATAAATTGATTCGGGCATACCTTATGTGTTAGAATCCGAAACAAAGAACCTTGTAGGTAAATCACGTGCTTCACAACTGTAGAAGCGCTCCCGAAGAGAACTCCTGAGGAAACCTCGTTTTGTTCTCTGAGCTACTGTAGTTCGGACTCAAATGTCACGGTTCTGAATCTAATCTCACAATGTGCGATGTGAGACCGATAAATCACCAAAGAGTCCAAATCCGGCAAATCGTTTTGGAAAACTGATTTTTATAAAGAAGTACCAAACATGGACTGCTTTGCCAGATACAAAGTCGCCACCTAAATATTTTATTTTGGGGGAATTTAGGAAACCCTGACTCGTTGCCTAATGCCACGTGTCCGTCATCACCAAAGTTGTCTCGGCTCGGGAACTTGGGTACGAGAGGGGAAGGTCATCTATGAGCACCCCTGCTCGCCCGATCAAAGATCGGCCTGTACTAAGCATGATATCTTGTTTTTGAAAACACATGTGTTCTTATTCCGATTAATTAGCTAGAATTACTATGTGATGCGCACAACACATAAGTATAGACTAGATCGCCTAATTTGGAACCAAGCATCGCATATCCGTTTGTTTGGAAAATGGTTTGAAGTTTGCTACTCGCAAGTAGGCTAAAATGCGGATTTCAATGAATTGTTCCAGTTCAAGTAATCCAACCTTCACCCACATGCATTCAGGCAGTTAATCACGTAAGCAATTAGCCTTATGGCAAGCATGCTTTCATGGCAACATCCACACACGTGCAGTACGCTAAAGCGTAAACACTCACAGTGTACTCCAAGCCAAAACAAAGAACTAGTTAGAAATCAATGCATGATCCTAGTTCATGTTAAGATGGCTAATGCAACACATGCGAAAATGCAACTAAAATAGGCTCAGCTATTCTAGAATGTCATGTGAAATGCAACTTGGTAACATGCTATTAAACACGTATTCAAGTAATGTATTGCAAATACAATGCAGTTAGTATGATGCACTGAGCCCGGTGCATGCAATATAGACAAATGGATGCACGCATGCGAGCATAAGGTATGCTAAATTAAACATGTCCTAAAACTAATCATCGTAAGCGGTTAAGTAAAAGGGAGAAAGAAATGGAGGTTAGAAGACATGCATCACACACACGCACGCTTATTACAATAATGTGCCCTCTTGAGGGAGGGACCGAATAAAGAGCTAACTAGCTAATCTAAGCTAATTAAACTAATTATTACAACACCATTAATTAACTAATCCAAGTTAACTAATTATTACAAATCGAATTGAAATAGCTAAATGCATTAACTATTAAAGATACAAACCAAAGCAAAAGCAAGCTATCTAAGCATGGCAGCTAGGGAAAGCAGTAAAACAGGAGGTTCTCGGAGGAAGAAGATTGGATACATGCTCGGTCGCCTTGTTCGGAAATTTAATGCGATGCCCCGATTTGCCTCTGTTTTCATTTGTTCTCAGAAACTTGCACCAAGCTCCAGAAAGCTGAAACTCCACCTTGGGAATCTTGTGGGAGGGTGGCCGACCACTTTTGGTTGTTGAAAAACCAGAAAAGTGTTCGGCTAGCTACTTTTTGTGGCTGGCCGGCCAGTTGTTGCTGCTGAATCCCAGTTTTCTACAACAGAGAGCAAGAAAGGGCATAGCAATGTATTTGCAAGATATGTGTGCACAACCACCCTCCCTATCATGCCATGAACTCAAGGGAGTGTAGGTTCTCGACCCTCGGGCCACCAATCGCACATTTCCATGCATGATGGCCGAAAGGCAAAGTTGCACAATTCGATATGAAAATGAATGCACAAGTAAACACATAAAGCCTAAAACTCTATCATGTATGATCAAGATTGTCGGCAACCGGGAATTAAGGCATGTCTCATCACTTTAAGTATGAAACGTCCCTCGTTTCCTGTGTTTGGACTAACTCCTATTCCAAACACAATGCAAACAAGCATGGCATACACAATGCGACTCGATCATGCAAGTATGCAATATGACTTAAGCATGCAAACATGCAATGCAATATGAATAACCTAACAAATGGCATGCACAAGGCTAATGGCATGCACAATGCTAAAGCATGTAACAACTAGCATACACAATGCTAAATGCTAAAAACTAGATGGCATACTCAATGCAAGGCATTCATAAGGTTCTAAGCATAATGTAATGCATACATGCACAATGCAATGCCACAAGGGCAACTTATGTAATATACCAAGCATGGCATGCACAATGTAATATACATGGTATACTCAATGGACTTAAACCAAAAGGGTAGACCTCAATCATGCCCAAATCAGTGGCCATTGGTGATGGAGTGAAGGCACATAAAGCAAGGCATGCATGCACAATGCATTGGCCATCAAAGAGGCCAAAGAGCACAACTCTCAAGAGTGCTCAATGAGTGACAAGAGAGGAAGTGTAACAACACTAAGTGCATTGAAATGAAGCAAGAAATGATGCCAAATCATTCGAACAACATAAGTAAAGCATGCTAGGGTCCTAAGGCATGAAAGCTAGCAAAGAGCAACACAAATGAGGCAGGCAATACATGGCACAAATGCATGAACTAAGCATGGACAGAGCTCCAGTAGGTCAAAACAATGACCAAAACATGCTGAGATAAGGGACCAAAGGCCTAGGCATGCAAGCATACGAGCTAAGCCCTAAGCTAGGCAAACATGGACAATACTTAGAGGCATTCAAAACATGAATGAAGTAGGAACAAAAGCATGCTATAAGCTCTGAAATTTCATGTTAGATGATGCCAAATCATGTACACAACACAAATGAAGCATGCAATGGTGCTCAAAGCTTGAAGCAAGCAAGAGCATTTGTACTACAAGTATACAAAACATGAAGCATGAGGTTAAGGCAACCCAAAATAGTCCTAGAACATGTCAAAATGAGTCTAACACATGCATGGAAGGAGGCCAAAACATGCTAGCATGAGGGGCATAAGACATGATGAATGCAAGGCAAATAATGTGGATTACACTACACCTATTAGGACCAAGCATGGGATGACTTAAGCGATAAAAATCAGAGTTATATCATGACATAATAACCCCAAAAACACATTGAAATGGTGGCTCGCAAGCTATGGCATGAAGGCATACGCAACGGTTCATGTTAAGGCATAAAGGGGGAAACCCTCCAACGCATTGAATGAGTAACAAATGTGAATGCATGGGCATGAAACATGGACTGAAATCACATAAAAAGTGATGCAAAATCATTGAAATAAGCCAAGTAATGCATGCTAGAGGATTCAATACACAAAGCTAACAAGCTAGATTGAACCAAGGCTATACAAAGCAAGTCATGCATGACCAATACAACACAAATCAGACCTTAAACATGCTAAAACATGAACAAAGTATTCTTTAAGCTAAGCCAAAAGCATGCTAAAATGACATGTTACAATATGATGCATGTTAGGCTATTTCAAGGGATTGCACTACAAGTGCATGGAGCATGCAAAGGCTAACCAAAACAAACCCTAAAAAAGGTATGACATGGAAAAACATCACCAAAAACATGCTGAAATGGAAAGAAAACAAGCTAGAATGACATGCTACTTCATGAAGCATACAAAGCTAGTTTAAGGGATTTACACTACAAGTGTATTAGGCATGCAAGAGCCAACCAAACCAAACCAACCCAAAACAGATCTAAGGCATGTTAAAACAACACTAAAAACCCACGGAGATGGCTCCAAAACAAGCTAGAAAGACATGCTCAAACATGAGGCATACAAGACTAGATTGTGTGATTTACACTACAAGTGTATTAACCATGCATGGAGTGACCAAAGCAAGAAAAAACAGTGGTATGCCACAGCAAAATAACCATAAATACAAGCTAAGATATGGTCAACATACACTTAGTAAAGATGCTCAAACATGAGGCATATTAAGGCATGTATTGAAGATGCAAGGAGAGGGGATGGCCCTCCCCTTCTTAGGACCTTAAAACACCATGAGAAGGCCAAAACAAGGTGGTCCCGAAGCTCACAAAAAAGGCTTAAAAACAAGGCCAAACAAGGCCTAAGAGGGGGTAAACAACCCCAAACACAAAAGTGATCTCAAACAAAGATCAAAAGCATGCAAAAACAGAACTTTTATCAGTTATAAGTCAAGCTTAAAACAACATGCAAGATAGGCTAAAAGCTTAAGCAAGAAAGGGGGATTTAAAGGCCAAAAGCTCACCCTTGAAGACCCTCTTTATAACTGCAACTCCAGTAGGTTTTTCAAGCTCAAGACAACCCAAGAACACCAAAATCAGCCCCTAAGCACCTCAGTAGCAAAAGGATGGTGTTTGAGTGTGTGTTTGTGTGTTAAAGTAAGACAAATCTACACTTTAAGGCATGAAAATGAAGTAAACAAGGCAACATAGATACAACACTATATCTATCCTCTTCCCTCGGATCTTCTGACCCTGGAGGAGGGAGGAGGAGCCTCCCTCTTATAGAAGAGGAAAGCCAAAGCTTCTTGGAGAAGCTAAGCTTGGATGCCATTCCTATATACGTGTATGGAGGATGGCTCAAATGCTCTCCAGCTGTGCCAGCTGTCCCAAAACATCTCCAAAAAGGTGTCAAAAAGCAGCTGACCACTTGAAGTGGTCGGCCTGCTAGTTTAAGTGGTCGACCGACCACTTTAAGTGGTCAACCAGAGCAAAAACTTGTCGGCCATAGGTGGGAGAGGTCAACACACTAAATGCAAGGTGGTGGTGTGGTGGCCGACCAGAAAAGATGGTCCAAAGACCAAGAAAGCCAGTTATCTGACAAGAAAACTAGCTGGAAAAAGGAAAAGCGGTCTCCAAGGAGAAATAGTGGTCTCCAAGGAGAAATACTGGTCTCCCACCCTTGTACCACCTTCCAAACAAGGAAAACAAGGTTTGTACCAAAAACAAACCAAAGCGGATGCAAAATAAGAAATCGGGAGGCGAAACACGCGGTCAAAAGCCCCAAAAACTAACTGACGAGCATCAAAAGTGGTATGCGACCACAAAAGTGGTCTCCCGAACCACAGTGTTCCTCTAGGCAAAGGCAACAAGGTGTGGTTCAAAAACCACGCCAAACGGAGAATGTTAAGAAGTCCCGAGACAAGGCGCGCGGCCAAAGGCTCCAAAAACCGGAAACTAGTCTCCAAACGCGAAAAGTGGCCTATGACCACGAAAAGTAGTCTACGACCACAGAGAGATGGTCTACAAGGCCACTCTCTTCCTCCGGGAAGGGAAAACAAGACTTGGTCTGCAAATCGAGCCAAAGCACAAAAAGTTTCGAGGCCCGGAGGTAAGGCTCTTAGCCAAAACTCCGAAACCTCAAAACGAGCACAACATGCACCATCACCGAGCACTCAATCGATGACGTCTAAGTCTTAAGGTCGGTCAAAAATGGGGTGTCTACAACAACTACAAACAAAAACACCTAGTAATGGAGTGATACTATAGTGTGAGTATCACTCACTCTAATCACAGTGCAAAAGCTTGATTATTCTTTTATGAGAGAGAATTTGAGAGAGAGTAAGAAAAATGTTATTGGTACCACCAATTCACATAACGTATCTAATATATTATATATATCAGATATGTAACCTTCCATCCCTATCTCCTAATAGGATAGGATAGATTAGATGGAGATAGTGGGTTATCCTAACAAGATAAATAGAAAATTTCAAATTACATGGGTAATTTGAATGGGCCATGGGTCATGCTACATGGGCACCCAAATTCGGGTCCAAAACCCGACCCGATTTCTAACATATAATATACATTCAATATGGTCTAAAAATTTAAATTATTTTAATATCATTCAATAGCTAATAATATATATATATATATATATAATTTGGGTTTTAGTTTGCTTGAGTTGTTTAATATCTTTGTCTAAATTCGTCTAAATTTAATTTAAACTTCTAAATTTTTGACTAAATCCATACTAAATTTAAAAATATTTTGTCCAAACTCAAAACAAATACGGACTAACTCGGGTTGAGCTACCCAAGCTGCACCCTAATCCCAGCTCGTCAATTTCTGCTAAAGGCACTAACAAAAGTAATGGGAAATTCTATAATATTGACACTCCATTTTGGGGTGGTTATGATCTATTGTGATATTGATTATGATTTATTTTTATTTTGGTTATGATAAAAAAAGTCTTTAGTTATACTTAATGAGATATTTGATAGTAGGTGGAGATAACTGAGAAGTCCGATTGAAAGATTGACCATTGTACAATAAGAGGAGAGAAACCACTAAAATCTAATTTTAATACAATGTTAAATTATCCAACTTAAAATTAATTAGTTATGAGTGAAGAGGTTATTACACTATATTAACCAAACTTTATTGGTTTAGCCACATATATATTTACATATACATGATCAATTAAGTGACGACTCTTTTTGATGTCGGATTTAAAGTTTGGTACAATTTGTGGAAATGAGTTTAAGGAACTTATTGCAATTAGGGGTGTGTGCGGTATGGATAGGGCGGTTTGAAAGTAAAATAATAAATCAAACCGTGAATGGCTGATTGGCAAATAACCAAACCATGGTTTGGGTTGTTTGGGATGGTTTCAATTTGATAGTTGATTGAAGAATATTCTTAAATAATTTTTAAGTATTTGAATAATATATAAAATACTAATTTGCATAATATTATATATATATATATATAATATAAGTAAGAACCTGTATTTAATTATTCTTAAGAATGCATTATAAGATGTGAATAATAAATTGATTTTATCTAAAGACTATTTAATAAATATATTATTGTGTAAATTAGGTTAAAACTATTCTAATTTAAATCACAAATAAAAATATTACCAAGAATAATAATTTTGTGGGTATTCAATGTTTGTTGTTTGTAAT
This sequence comes from Camellia lanceoleosa, assembly GCA_025200525.1. Taxonomy (NCBI): domain Eukaryota; kingdom Viridiplantae; phylum Streptophyta; class Magnoliopsida; order Ericales; family Theaceae; genus Camellia; species Camellia lanceoleosa. The sequence continues at coordinate 102,342,127 of CM045762.1, read as the reverse complement.
TATTTTTTTATAATGATTCAACTTAATAATTACCCTTACTAAATACTTTAGTTGATAACCTTAATTACACTATAACAAAAGTTACTATTTATGGCTTTGCGTTTACAGCATGCATCAAATGCATTCTACGATATTTTTTTTTGGCAAGTCATTAAATGTGTTTTAAAAAACGACATACATACTATGTATGTCGTTAATTCATATATTTATGACATATAAAAATATGTTGTGAAAAACATATACCTTCACGGCTTGCAAAAATATGCCGTGAAATATTTATACTTAAGATGACATGCATTTTACGTCATAATATATCATAACTTTACACTGCATGCATTCGTATGTCTTGAAAAACATATACTTTCATGGCTTGGAAAAATATGCTGTGAAATATTTATACTTAACATGCATTTTATGTCATAATATATCATAATTTTATATGGCATGCATTAATTAGTATGTGGTGAAAACTATTATTAGAAACCTCTCAAAAAAACAACTCCTATCCTATGGTCTAAATCTTTACGGATTCAAGAGTATTGAAATGAGCGGGCCAGTACCCTCGAACTTTGCCTCACCCATGAAAACTCAGGAAGAGGAAGATCATCTGGTCAGAAGCACGAAGAAGATTAAGAGCAAAGATCACCTGGAGACCATGGACACAACTGAGAGCTCAAGTATCCCGCCGCCGGCACTAGTTCACGGCCCTGATAAGGTCTCGATTGAGGGTCAGAAGGTTAAATCATTCAAGGAAGCTTTGGCTGCACCACGGAATGCAGATTTCTATTTTGACGATTCCATGGACTCTCTCTCTGCTGACGAGGAAGAGGAGGAAGGGGATGCTCCCACTCATGAAGAAAACCTGTACCCGGCTCAGAAAGGCATTCCACAAGTACACCTACTGAAGAAATTTCTGGAACAGATTCGTAAACCTTGGGCCAACACCCTGATTGTCCGATTATTGGGCAAGAACATCGGGCATAAGATGCTCTGCACAAGAGTTAAGAACCTCTGGGGCCTACAGGAGGACTTTAATGTCATAGATCTGGGTAGCAATTATTTCCTGTTTAAATTCTCCTCTTTGGAGGATTGTACACATGTCTATTCTGGAGGACCGTGGGTTATTATGGACCATTATCTTACTGTGAGGAAATAGGAGCCTGATTTTAAGGCATCAGAAGCCTTTGAAACCACCACTGCAATATGGGTGCGATTTTCGGAGCTTCCGATCTAGTATTTTCAAGAGAAAGTTTTATATACAATTGCTAGGCCGATTGGTAAGCCCCTGAAAATTGATCTCACCACAGCCATGGCTACTAGAGGCCGGTTTGCAAGGGTGTGCGTTAAAGTTGATCTCCGAAAGCCACTATGTCCTCGGTTCCTCCTGGGGAAGAAAAGCTATAACATTGAATACGAGTCCATACACTCTTTTTGTTTTTACTGTGGAAGGGTAGATCACCGTAAGGAGCTATGTAAATACCAGGCTGCACACCCCAAGCCCCAAATTGGCCACCGGAATAATCCTCTGCTGGAAGGACTACAACTCACAGTTGAGAGCAACCATGTTCAAACGTCAACGGCTAGCCCCAATGCTAACGGTCACCTGCAACAATCAGAAGTTGAAGGAGAAGACACATATGGGCCCTGGATGATGGTCACCAAGCGAACCTGTAAGCCTGTGATCAATAGAAAAACCCAGCCCATTGGACCAAGCCCCACCCATAATAAGTTCTCAGAATTAAGCAAAGGGACCCATTAGGAAGAGGACATGGGTAGGGGAAAGAAAACCACTAGACTGGGCCTTGAAAAAAAGGCATCTAGCCCATATCCGAAAATTCAACATGGCCCATCTACCTCACATACTGTGACTCCGTCCAAGGTCTCTCAGACCGGCCCATCAGGTACTACCACTCCACCCACCCAAAACCCTTCCATTGTCTCTCGACCTGAAGAAATGGTCCCTTCAGCTCAGTCACCCACTAGGAACTAGTCTAGCCTTTCTTTATCTGACAAACCCAGTACGTTGGGAACCGATGCTACATCCCCAGAAATCCCGATGGCTGATCCTCCCTCTGAAGCACCTTTAATACATACACCATACCTACCTACTTCTGCACCTTTACCATTCCAGAGTAATGGATCCACAACCACAAAGCACAGAAAATCTATGATCCGGGAATCCAACATGGAGATGGAGGAAGGCACAGGTCTGGAAGTGTTTACCCACCGGATGGAGAATCATCCATTGACTCTATCATTAGAACAAGGGATAGAAGCAACTCACCTCGTCGCTATGGTATGGTGGATCGAGCAGATACGGATGCGAATAGAACCAAACTGGAGCCACAGAACCGAGTCTCCAACCCACTCTGTGCAGATGGCCTCCTTGAGATCAAGGGATCAAGATCATAGATGTATCAGGTGCATTATTCTTGGACTGGACACTGACCCCCTCCCTAAATATCCGATCATGAATTCTCTTAACATTCTTGTTTGGAACTGCTATAGGGCAGGTAACAGTGCCTTTAAACGTAACATGCGTGAACTTATTAGCAACCATAAACCGGAGATACTTCTCCTTATGGAAACAAAGGTCCCATTTAGCTCAATGGGGAACTTCTTCAACACCATGGGGTTTATTGCTGCAACAATAGCCGACCTAGTAGGAAGAGCATGTGGCATATGGTTACTTTGGGACACTGCCCATGTTAGCATAAGAGCTTCAATTGTTACAAACCAAGTTATTCAGGCCACTATCCATAAGGAGGAGATTTTAATGACTACATTAACCACACTGAAAGAAGAAGCTTTTTTACTCACTACAACCACAACCGGTCCCAGAAATTTGCTGAGCGAATCAACAACTGCAACCTCATTGATCTTGGTTGTGTTGGTCCCAGATTCACCTAGACAAATAACCGACATGGACTAGCCAATACCATGGAGTGTCTTGACAGAGCTATGAGCAACGACAAGTGGAGAGCTTTCTTCCCTAAGGGGACAGTGAGGACACTTCCCAGAACTTATTCAGATCACTCCCCACTCATTGTTCTCGCACAAGGTATGCATCCTCATAATCCTACTGCTAGACCTTTCAGATTTGAAGCAGTTTGGCTGTGTCATCCTTCTTTCTCAGATGTTGTTAAAAAATCTTGGTCTAATATGGAGTACAATCTTATAGAGGCCATTAATGATTTCACTCATGATGTTAAAATTTGGAATAAAGATGTATTTGGGAATGTGTATAAGCGTAAACGCAATCTGTTAGCCCGTATAGAAGGTATCCAGAAATCTCAATCGGAATACTAAAGTCTTTCATATTTCTACTATTAGTAAACGTAGGAAACTCAAAATCGACATGATCAAGGATGATGTTGGAAATTGGCTCTCTAACTCTGTGACCATCAAAAACCACATTTATCAATATTTCAATGGTCTATTCCAACATGAGGCTACTACTATGCTGGAAAACTGGAGAGGGATCATTCATACTGGCTTCACTAGAAATAATAATGATACTCTCCAAGCCCCCATCACCAATCTGGAAATCTGGAATGCCATTAGAAATATTAAAGCCTTCAAAGCTCCTGGTAGAGATGGGTTGCAAGCTGTCTTTTTTCATCAAAACTGGAATATTGTTGGCCCATCCATGTGCCATTTTGTTAAACAGTGTTTCTCCACCCAGACCATCCCTGAGGAGATTAATGCAACTCAAGTTGTTTTAATCCCTAAGCTGAAGCACCCTGAGAATATAACACAGTTTAGACCGTTAAGCTTATGTAATGTTACTTATAAGACCATCACAAAAATTATTGTCAATCGCCTTCGGCCCATGCTTTCTGAGCTAGTTAGCCCGAACCAGAGCAGCTTCATCCCGGGTAGAACTACAACTGACAATATCATCATAACCCAGGAAATCATTCATACCCTCAGGTCCAAGAAAGGTCGTATTGATGGCATGGTGCTCAGGATAGATCTTGAAAAAGCCTATGACCGCATCTCCTAGGACTTCATTCACCATACCCTCAAAGAGTTTAATCTTAATCCTACCTGGATTAACCTAATCATGCATTGTATTTCTAATGTCAACTCATCTATTATCTGGAATGGTGAAGTCCTCCCAAACATTAGGGTTGGGAAAGGACTTAGGCAGGGAGACCCCCTTTCCCCCTACCTGTTTGTGCTTTGCATGGAAAATCTTTCTCACATGATAAGAATTAAAACTCAGAGTGGTGATTGGCAAGGCCTTAAAGCTTCTAAGAACAGCCCCTCTATTTCCCACATCTTTTTTGCTGATGATCTTATTTTATTTGCTAGGGCTAACTCTAGGAATTGCAATGCTGTTATGGAAGTGCTTAATGAATTTTGTGCTATTTTTGGGCAGAAAATAAACTTTCAAAAATCCAAGCTTTTTGTTTCTCCTAATATTCCTAGGAGGGAAGCCCTCCCCCTTAGCTATCAATGTGGCTTTTCTCTTACCAATGACTTGGGTAGGTACCTTGGTACCCCTTTGGACCATGGTAGACTTAACAAAAATCATATCATTCACATTATTGAAAAGATGACTAATAGGCTCTCCGGGTGGAAGGCCAAGAATTTGTCCCTTGCAGGTAGGCTTACCCTAGTGAACTCTGTTACCTTTGCCATACCCAACCACCTAATGCAAACTATGGAATTACCTACACATATCTGTGACAAAATTGACAGATTAAATAGGAATTTTCTTTGGGGCAGCACTGATTCTGTCAAAAAGGTCCACTTAATCAACTGGAACCAAGTTTGTAAAAGCAAAAGGCATGGAGGGCTAGGCATTAGGAAAGCCAGGGCTCAGAATGCTGCCCTCATCTCCAAGCTTGGCTGGAAAATTGCTAGCCATGCTGATAATCTCTAGTGCACTATTCTTAAATCTAAATATCTTAGCCATCATTCCATATTTAATTGGCCTAACAGGAGGAAAGCTTCCCACACTTGGAAGAGCATAATTAATAACAGAGAGGTGTTAAAGGCTAACATGAAATGGAATGTGGGTAATGGTGAGCATATTTCACTCTGGTCAGATTGGTGGTATGGCTTAGCACCACTGAATAGTAACCATCAGGGCCCTCATTTTGAGTGCACTATAACTGTTAGCTCCATCCTTGATGAGGAAGGCCAATGAAACTTGGCCTCTATTCAAAACTTGATCTCCCAAGAAGAAAAAGAGAGCATTCTCCAAATTTTCAGGCCTAGGTATGTCACTTTCATGGATACTCCTACTTGGCAAGGTACTACTACTGGTAATTTCACTACTTCTGCTGCCTATAATTCTATCACTCAGCAGGATGAGCATGATTGGGATTGGAAATGGGTTTGGAAATTCAAGGCTCTACAGAGATTGAGAAGCTTTCTTTGGTTGGTCATGCATGGTAGGTTGTTCACCAATCAGATGAGAGTCAAAAGACAACTCACGGATTCAGACACCTGTTCTCGGTGTCAATCTGCTAGGGAGGACATGAGCCACCTTCTCAGAGGCTGCCCTAAAGCTAAAGCAATCTGGGTTAGGTTGCAAAGCTTCATTTGGTGGCAAACAGGTGACAGACTCCCTCTTACTGAATGGATCAGATCAAATATGAAAAGCCAGCAAAAGGTGGAGGATATTCAATGGGCAATTATCTTCCTCTCTGCCCTTTGGAACATATGGAAACAGAGAGGTGTTTGAAGCCCAATATCACACTGTTACTGTTAGCACAGGCAGAATTATACATCATGCTCAAGAAATCCAAGCTTCTCTCTTGAATCCAATCCACCCAAATTACTCAATACCACGTCTAAATATTTGGTTTGCACCTCTTGTAGGGTCGCTGAAATTGAACACTACTGGATGCTCTAGAAGAAACCCAGGCCAATCTGGTTATGGTGGTCTGCTGCGGGATGAAGTGGGAACTTGGCTGTGGGGCTACCATGGCTACCTGGGGAATTGTACGAGCTTGGAAGTGGAACTTTGGGGTCTCTACCGGGGACTTACAATCATCATGCAGAAAGGATTGACAGATATTGAGCTTGAAACAGATTCTCAAGATGTGAGGCAACTGATTACAGAGGGTACCGCCGCTCTTGCCCATACAGAGCCTTGATTGAGGACGCCAACTTTCTCCTAAGAAGGTGCAAATGCAGAATTGCATACATTCCAAGAGAAGCCAACAAATGTGCTGATGCTCTTGCCAATATAGGAGTCAGTCAGTCTGTCCATTTCGTTTTCTTAGATGAGCCACCCACTGCTCTACATTCTGCACTAGTTGCAGACATGGTAATTGTTGGCTCTAGGAGGGACTGAGCTCCCCTGGATGTTTTATCTGTATTAAACTCTGTTTTAATCTTAATTTGAATAAAAAAAACGAAAACTATTATTAGAAAAATTAAAATTTGTCAAATAATGAAAAAGCTTTTAACCAAAAATAAATAAATAAATAAAAACAATAATATTGTAAATACTTTACCAATATCTTAAAAACTAGTTTATTAGTTTTTTCTTTTTTAAAAAAGACAATTTTGCTATAATTTTTATAAACTTATTTGGGTATATTTATAATTTTATAAAAAAATAATAATAGAAAACAAAACCCAACTTTAACTAGTCTACAAAATTACTAAAAAAGGTACACACAAAAATATGAACTAACTTTTTTGTAGCATTAACTTTATTTTTTTAAAATATTATTCTTAATTAAAAAATTTTAGCATTAACTTTATCTCACCCTTTTTTTGTTCCTCACATAATTTTGAAGAGCTCAAGCCTGCGTTTGGTTGTGTTTTGTAAATGTAATTTGAGAGTATGAGTTGTATTTTGAGTTTGTGGGTTGTAGAATTATGATTTGAGTGTAGAAAATTTGTTTGGTTATGATTTGTAAATAGAGTGTTGAATTGTGTTTTGAAGATGCATTTTGAATTAAGTTTTGAAAGTTTGATGTGACATGTGAAAGGTGAAAATTTGTTTGGTGATGTGTTTTGAAAATAGTTTTCAAAACTTAATTCAACCAATAATTTATCATCAAACACACAACTCATATATCGATATCCATATTTTTTATCAACAATAATAACCAAACTATTTTTAAAATACTGAAATTAAAAATTGATTTTTTTTGTCAATTATTTTTTTTTGTAATTTTTTTGAATAATTGTTTTTTCGAAATAATATTTTCATTTTAAAATAAACCTATGCCAATTATTTTCTGCCAATTAATTTTTCTATCAATTCATTTATAAAATACGTTTTTAATTTTTTTCTAACATTTTGTTAAAGTCAACAACTTTTGAAAATACATATTAATAAAGAAGGAATAAATACACTAAATTTAATATTTTAAAATACAAATCATAACGTAAATCTTACAAAACATTATCAATTTTTTTTCCCCATTTATTACATGCTATGAATTTCGTCCAGATGTGGTAACAGAAATGGAATGCATTATTGTACCCGTTGAGCTCATATAATTGTGGGGATTGACATACGAAATGGCTATTATGCCCCTCTTGACTTAAATGGAAAGTGGTTACATAGAACAAAATATAAAGGGTAAGATAGTAATTTCACTTACTTACTACCTACCCCCTATTGTTTCATAGTTGTGTGTTCAACACTGAGGTAAAGAAAAAGGAGAGGCTGCAGCTGTGTACTCAGTACATGGATGTGATATCATTAAAAAAGTAATAATATTAAAAACAAATAATATGTAACAAATAAAAAGTAAATAAAAAAAAATACAACATGAACCTTTTGAACCTCACCCTTTCTATTAAATCTGAATCTCATTCCATTTGCCACACCAACTTCACCATCTCAGAAACACCTTCTCCAGTTACATCAGAAAACAAAAATTAGAGAAATAGAGCATATCCACCATCTCATTAGGTCCTCCTTCTCCACTTCCATAATTTACAGGTTAGTTTTGATGCCAGTTCATCTTCATATTAGCTTCAGATATTAGCTTCAGAGGGAGTGAAGAAGGGGAAGAGGAGGACAACCGAGCGGTCATTCCATGGGACATCCGGCCGGTCTTCCCGGCCCAGTCACCATTCTACCTCCATATCTGTTGGCTTTGTTTCATATCTGTTCCATTTTCATCTATTATATTTTCTGATTTCTGTTCTAATTTTGTCACACTATCATTTATTTTTCTGATTATCAGTTTCTAAGTTATAATAAACTGTATGAAACAAACCCAATATAAATGAGAAATATCATTCCCTATGATTTTTTTTTTTGTATAAAAATCTGTTTCTATGGCATCTGCCTAATTAAATTTTGTCACCAAATTTTTTTATATTTATTTTTTACATAAAAATAAGTTTGTATGCACAAAAATGTACTAATGGTTGATATATTTTTCATACATTTTTCTTACCTCTCATATGTTTTAATATACAATTTTCTTTCACTTTTGCAGTCATCATGCCAAGAACAATCATGCCAGGAACAAAACGAACTAGGCCCGAACTTGGTGAATCCTCAAACCCTGTACCACCACCATAGCAACAACATGATGGCTATCCAACTAATGATTTTGCAACATATCATCATGAACAAGCCTATGAACATTTCATTACTCGACCAATTGTTACGGGGAGAAACGTAAAACTACCTTCTCAATATGATTCACTCTTACTTGGCAAATTAGATACAATGGGATGGTTACCATTAAATAATTTACCAAATAAGATATATCCCCGTCTTCTACGATTATTTTATGTTCACTTGACACCGGGTGACCAACAAAATGAATTGTTCAGTCTTACCTCTTATGTTAAGGGGAAAAGAATCACACTTTCTCTCTGTTGTTTTGCACAAATTATTGGAGTCGAAATAGGAGATTTACAATGTTATTTTCAAAATGAGGCCGCATTAGAAAAAATTGTTGATGATGTCACTCAGATTTATACCACAATTTGTGACAACCGATTTAGCGGCACTAATTTACAAGTCAGCCATTTAAAACCTCACCTTCGTATTCTCCATCGATGGATAGTTGAAAATATCACTCCTAAAAAAGGACATTATAATAGTGTTTCATGTTTTCAAGTTTACTTGTTATATTGTTTTGAAATTGGACAAAAATTAGATTTATGCTTTATATTACTAAAAGAAAAGATGCTTGCAAAATTGGATACTCTGAGTGGCCGGTCACTACCTTTTGTAGATTTGTTAACCATAATTTTCAAAGCCCATGATGTGAACCTTGAAGGTGAAGGATGGATCAGAATCACTTCACCAATTTCTGAGTATACACTGACCCGAGTTGGTGGTGCTGACACCTTGATGGGCTCTTTAATCTTGAAAATGAACCAATACCTGATGAGGAAGAACCCAATGACAATGCCATGCCACTAAATGAACAACCCCATTACTGGACTGATTATTTAGCCTTGGAACAAGAACGGTACAATCAGCGCCTACAATGGGAACAATAAATGGCTAATCAGCTCAATACATTGGGTACTCAGTTCGATGAATTTGGTATTTGGTTCGATAAAATTGCCACCGCTCAGAACTCACTAATTCATCAATTTGGTGAGTTTCGTGTAGACTTAGAGAGACGTGCTGAACTGACAAGGAACCGCATTGATCTGATTAACCATCGAATCACTCAGCTGTACCATCAGTATTTCCCTCCACCTCTAACACCACCTGACAAGGATGCTTAACTTGTTTAAAAATCAAGTAAATGGTTCACATATATGGTGGTTATATTTTTTTCCCTTTTTTTGTTTTGGTTATTTATTTCGTGAGTTTTGTTGTGATTGTTTTACTTTTATTATTTTGTTATAAACTTTTCTATTCACGTAATGAATAACAACGAGGGGTTTTTTTTGGAATCATTTAATTACATAGTTATAATGTTATAACAATCTGTGCAAAAAGATTATGCATTGAAAAAATTATTTGTACAAAAATTAATAAATAGTACTTCATAAATGTCTACAAAATCCTTCATTTGAATAAAATGAATAAAAATTACACAATTATTAAATAATTTGTCTGCATCAATTAATTTATAAAATTAAATTAATGTTCTGAAATTAAATAAAACAAGTTACAATTTAATAATATTTAATAATAAACATTCTTTTTTTTAATGAAAAGGAAAAAAAAAAGTTAATATAAACTTCTGTACAGAAAATTAAAAAGAATACCCCAACATTTACACAAATTATACACCCTTACTTGAAGATGTCCCTAGCGAATTTTTACACATTCTTCATATAAAATAATATTTTGCTATAAAATCGGTTGATATAAAACAATAAAATATAATTTACTTTTTTATTTTATTTTATTTATTATTATTATTATTATTATTATTATTATTATTATTATTATTATTATTTATTTGTTACACTTTTAAATGGTGAACTTATCACCACCACCACCTACCACCACCAACCACCCACCTGCCAGCACCACCCACTAGCCACTACCACCCATCTGCCACTACCACCCACCACCACCCATCACCACCCACCACCCATCTGCCATCACCACCCACCACCACCCATCTGCCACCACCACATTTAATTTAATGACAACATATTTATTTATGAAAGTTACTAAGAAACACATTGCATATTAATAACAACATATTTAATTGTCTTTGCTAGACTATACATAAAATTGCATATTACACATTGCATGAACAACATATTTAAGTACACATGTACTAAGAAAACCATTATCTTCATTGCCCATGCGATGATGTTTGTGTTTTATTTCGTTTCATTGCCATTTAGCCCAATCGTTGTCCTCAGTATTAGTTATCCTACAAGAAGATAAAAGAAGTCAGTAAATCACAGAAATGATGGTTGGGAGAAGTTATGTAGTAACGGTGTCATAATGACTAAAATTAGTAAAATAATTATGCATTTACAACCAGTAGTCAGTACGATATTCACTTGCCTTGTTCACATCCCTTTTCTATGCATGGTGAACATGATTTTGCCACATAGTAGTAGCAATTGCATCCCTAACGTTCGATTGGTACGTTAACCCATGTTGTGACATGTCAACGTAGTCAACTTGGTCTCCAACAAACCCGTCTGTTTCTGCGTCTGCGGCCATTTCATTATCAGCTTCCATAAAGAATGGATCCATAGCTGCATGCAAACGGATCCAATTGTGCACTACACAACATGCAATCACGAGAGGCCCTTGTCGTGTAGACTTGTAATTTGGCATGGACCACAATATTGGGAAGCGCTTCTTCAAAACACCAAATGTTCTTTCTATGACATTGCGTAATGACGAATGTCGATGGTTAAACAATTCCTTAGGTCCTGCATAACGATGGCCACGAAACTCTTGCAAGTGATACCGTTGAGACCAAAATGGGGCAAGAAATCCAAGCATGTTCGTGAAACCAGCATCAACTAAATAGTACTTGCCTACATGTAAATAATGAATACACAGTTCTGTCAATTGATATGTACAAAAACAGACAAGGAAAAAAGTGTACCGTATGTTATTCAGGGACAGTCACCATTGGGTGGGTGTGGGAACTGTAGATCAGCTCGTGTAATAGAGTCAACCAGAATAGCGTTGTCGTGAGCATTACCTTCCCATGCAGAATTAATAAATGTGAACAACATATCGAAGTCGCAAGCTGCGAGTATATTTTGCGATACCATTGCTTTTCGACCGCGGGATGTATTCTGTCTTGAAGCAGGGACCCATGCATCCACCAATGTGCCATCAATAGCACCGACACAATCCTAATTGACAGATATTTGTTTGATATTAAAAGAGAAACAAACTTCGATATTACTTTCATAATTAAAAAATATATATATTTATTAACACTTATTGATATGAACAAACTTACAGGACAGTCATACTGTTCGTACCTTGAACCAGGGAAAAAACCTCCTGTCATTTAAAATTTTTCCCGGTATGTCCTCTAGGTTACGTGGTTTGATAACCGATGATGAAAGCTTGCACAATGCTCGCATAACAATTTTTATGTGCCGACAAATTGTTTCCGTGGAGTGTTGAAATCTATCTGCCATTATTCGATGGCGATCATTTTGTGCAAAAGTGTATAAAAAAATTCCAAGCGATTCCTCCACACTGATATGCATATGTTCAGTATCGATAAAGCCATTATGGAGTAAAGTGTCTTTCAATAAAATGAATGTTTGTGCATCCATTCGCATAACGTTCATCATTGTTTCTGGATGGCCATTTAATAGGCCGAAGATGTAATCATCACCTCTGAATGGACACGTTCGTTGCGGTCGGCGACTATTTGACGCGTTGATATGGTCATGCATTAAAGCAATCATTAAAAAATCCATAAAATCATCAACAACCTCATCCTCTTCTGATGAGAGCTCCATTGTATTGTTTTCTCTGTCGGATGACATATGCCTTTATCTACATCACAGTAAAAGCATAATTATAAAATATGTTATTCATGCTGTAACAATTAGCGTTATTGGTGAAATAGTAAAATTCAAAGGAGAACAAAATTTATTTAACACATGGTCATATTATAATAACAGAACATAGTTTTAATATAATAGAAAACACTTAAAAGTTCAAAAAAAAAAAAAAACATATGAACATAGAAAAGGAAAGAGGATATGATGGAATGAAAAAAATAATAATAAAAACCAAATCAGGAATCGTGAAATCATCAAACAGTTCAGCCAAGAAGATTTGTTAACACAAGCAAAACAGAACTTCTCAGTTCACTGTAAAGCGAGGATCATGGCTAGGTGCAAATGGGTAGGAGTGCGCATAAAAAACCTTCGCCAATCCTTATCCTTGAACAGTGTTAGTGCCCTAACGTACTGCAACGGTGGTATGTCCCCAAGCTCAAGCAATGCATCTTGACATGTATCAAGGGAGTAATCATCACCATCTGCACTTACAGCCTCAGTCTCATTTTCTCGTGCACGTGAATGTCCTGTTTTGGCTTGTACATAGGATGTGAAAGCTGCGCACACATCATCAAACCCACTTGACCGTGACTTTTTGGAATGACCACTGTCAGTCTGGCTGGTTGCAGGGCCCCTCTTGTGACTTTTGCCCTTTGCTGGATCCATATACTCATCCCTGAATAAGTCAATAGGAATGGCCTCGGCAGCATTACTCCCACCAGCGTTACTCCCACCAGCATCAGCATTCAAAAATTTATTTAACATGTCATCTTCTTCTTCTGAGTCAAGGGGTCCTTGTGTGGATGCACAAGACAGGGCCCCTGTGGCACAATAATTTTCAAAAATTTCTGCCATTTCTTGAAAATATTCAAACCCTTTTGTCCTAAACTTCTTCACATTTCTGCTAGCCTACAACAATTACAAAACAAGAATTAAGCACTATATATATCATGAAATGTTTAAAATAAAATTAGAAAATAGTACAGATTAATAGAAAACCTTATCCCAAAATTCATCGGGTGCAACAACAGTGCCTATAATAGGATCCCATCCTAGACCAGTCTGTGCCTGCAGTCGCTTAAATGTCTAGTAATCAGCTTTCAATCGCTGATATTTTTGGCGCACCTTGACACATGTATACCGAAATCCATATATGTTGTGCAACTGATTTGCATAATGATTCCAATGCCTAATTGTTCACGAAGTAGTACGGCCCATTGTTTGATTGTTTCTAACCTCATCTCTCAACATATTTATTAATTTCGTTTCAATTCTGGGCGTCCACATTTTGGTGTTCTCATTGTCATCGGAATTATTTCCATCCATCTATAAACATACAAATTATATTTAAACTAGTTTGGAATGGATATACAAGCATAACAGAGTATTTTAAAGTAGTCTGCGATAGATATACAAGAATAACAGTGCAAAATGGTTTGAAGGAGAACACAGATAAAGGAAAAAGAACAGATGATTTTATTTCGAGAAAAAAAGTACATAGCAGATTAATTGAATTTAAATAGCAGAAATATAACCACAAAAAAAAAACATTCAGATAGCAGAAATATAACCACAAATAATAATAAAAAAATCAATTAACATTGTGTTTAAATAGTAGGAAACAAATCAGTAAAAGAAAAATTAAGGGAAAAAAATCAGTAAAAAAGCCCGGTAGGTTCAAACAGTTGAGGGGAGGACCAGTAGGTTCAAACCATTAAGGAAGAAATGGAAAACCAGAAGACAAAACCGGAAGAGATGGGAGAACCGGGTGGTTGACCGGCCGGTCCATCGGCCGGATGACCCGGGGGACGACCGACCGGGTGTCCCAGGCACTGCCGCTTCAGGTTCTGATCGATGAAAGGTTCAAACAGTTCATAATTTAAAATAACAACCGATCTGAAATGGAAAATACGCCTCTACAAATTCTCATAAACCATTTAGGAACTGATTTCAACTTCTCCAAAATCATTTATACATAACAGATGAAGATTGATTTACTGACTATTCTTGAAGAACAAAAAAGTTGAAACAGTTCAGGATGAAGAATGAAGAATGAAATCATTTATCGACTCGTCTGAAATCATTTTTAGATAACAGATGAAGGATGAAGGATTTATTTACCAGATTAGTGGGAGTTGAATAGTTATTGCCGGTGATGGAATGTGTATACTGATTGAATGTGCCACTGTTTGCTCGTCGGATTCGACAATAAATTTGATAAATTTGACCTGAAAAAAAATAAAAATAAATTAAGATGAATTTCTCAAATAATTTCCCTATAACAAAATATGTAAATAAATTTGTTAGTAATTTCACCTCGCAATTGTCGTTGTTTGGTTGCTCGTAATAAGAATCGTCCGCAACGCACAAATCATAACTAAGTCGATTTGTGAAATATGATACCAGTACAGAGCGGGTTGGGTGGATTCATTATTTATAAAATGAGTTTGACTTCTGAAACCCACTCGTGATGAATCTGAAGTACGGATATTTGATACAGAGAAGCCACCAGTGATGAATCTGAAGGACTGATGTAGATGAGGTTCATGTGAAAGTTGTAGAGACGATGAAGAAGGCAGAAACGTTGAAAGGGAGATACAAGCTACCAAATAGATTTTCAAAATGTAATTTGAATTAACACGCGGAATCAACTTTTGAACATCGTATCCAAACGTCATGCGCGAGCTCACATGTTGGAAATTGATTTGAATTAACAACCAAACAGAGCCCAAATGTAGCATTCTAGAAATTTTCTTCATTTTCACTGGAGCGGTCTGGCGTGTCACCCAACACTTTTGCAAGTCTGTGATTCTGGTCGTTACTGATGTTCGCTCGAGCACGCTCAAGCGGTCTGCCTTGTTTGGTCTGAACTTCCAGGAGTTCACATTCTTCACTCGAGCTATAGTTTCATCGCTCAAGCAGTCTATTCGAATTCAGCATCTTTAACAAGCCATTTTGGTCCACTTTTCTCTATTCTTTTCTCTCTCCTCTTCTTCCCTTCCACAAATTTTGTGGGTTTCAAACTTTCTAACTTGGTTTTCATCTATTTCTACGTATTTTCGACCCATAGTTCTTAGATCAAAACGTAGAGGATCGCGGGGGCTTCATTTTAATCTGAGCGGATCGTGTTTCGTCACCATGGATTTTTGGCTTTCTTCTCGTCACTTCAAGTGGTAAGGATTTCTTTATTCTTTTTCAATATTTCGTCTATAGATAGACATGTGGTAGATTTTGTTGCATAAAAATCATATCTATTATGAGTTTCTTTGAACATCATGAAAAGGGATTTAGGGTTTGATATTTGGGGTTGAAATTGTTAAATTGATTGTTGTTTTGGGTTAATTGGGGAGTAGTTTAACATGTTTGTGTTGAGAGGGAGAAAAAACCCTAATTTAATATTTTAGCTTAATAAATTAAAAAGGGGGTAAAGGTGAATAATGTTTGTAAATTGTTAATATGGATTGTGTAATTGTGTTAATAGCTAAAAAGGGGAATTAACCATGGTATTAGAATTATTTTGGATTAATCATGTTAAATTGAGTTGGGTTATGGTTTTAATATCCTTGGATTTAGTTCTGAGAAATGAAGAGAGTGAATTGTGGATAAAGATTTGGGTATGCGAACTTGGAAAATAAGAGAATTGATTTTTGAAAATAGAAAGAAAACACAACGTTTTGTAATTCAGAAATAAACTCGAGGTTGCGTTTTGAACACTTTAATTATTGTTATTATTGTTGGACTTAAGGTCTAGTGAGAAATGGATTATGATTTTACGGGGTATCAAATATATATACTTAGAGATCTTGTCGTCGGTCATTGGTAGAGGATGACATTGTGATGTTGAATAGATTTCATGTATGTGGTACACTCGAGTTATCTATGCCTGTTGTATATTGTGATGGTTGGAAATTTACACACGCTGAGAACAAGTGGTACCATTACCTTCCAGCTAGCGCATGGAGAATTGGTTGCACATAGAATGAGAGGTACCAGTACCTTGCAACTAGTGCCTGGAGAACTTGGCGGAGGTACTATTACCTTCCAACGGGTGTCTAGTAAATTGGTAGAGGTCCCATTCCCTTCTAGCTAGTGACGATCCCACTGCTATAATATTTGGCATTTAATTAATAAAAGAGATTTGAATTTTAATCAGTCCTTATTCTAATTTAATTTGAGAATTTATGAGAATTATTCAATCTAATTCGTATATGATTTGATTAAGGGTTTATTTTAGAATTAGAATTTGGAAGACTAAATGGCTTAAGGAGGTGAAATTGATGATGAATTAGTGTAATTTCAAAGTATTGGACCATATGAGAGTTTAATTAAATATTTGGTTCAGTTTAGTAAAATTGAGATTTGACTAATTAGGCTCGAATTAGAATTAATTGGGCCAATTTGGTTATAAGAATTAGTAATTGTGATTATTTTGAATTAAATTCAGTTATGAGGTGTCCAATTTGAATATGTAAATTATTAAGAAGAATTTTGAGTTTGATCTGAAATTGAAGGCTTTAGTGATTTGGGAAACCAAGATTGATGATGGTAATAAGTTTGATTTGATATTTGGAGCCTCTTAACAATTTGATTAAAAATCTGATTCGGATTGATAATTTAATTATAATTAATTGTGCGTTACTTGAAGTCAATTAAACTAATTAAGTTATGCTTGACTTGCCATTAGTTATGATTAATTAAATTATGATTAATCAAGATTAATTAAAATTAAGAGGTGGTTACTTAAGCTAATGAATAATTAGTGACTAATCTAATTGTACTCAACTAATTAACACTGTTGTGTATATTAAAGAATGTTCTAGAGAGTTGAGAGAAGTGAATGAGCTCACATATATGTGTTGTTTGTGTTGAAGCAATTAATCAATTTGTTGCCTAAGACTCTAGAGAGAGAGAGAGAGAGAGAGAGCTCAATTCATTGAAAACAAAAAGAACCCATGTTACTGCAAATTTTGATGCTTGCTCAAGAGAAGAACTAAAGGAAAAAGAGAGGAAGTAAGAGAAAGTGAAAAATTAGGAAGAAGGCTCAAGAATTCAACAATTTTATGTAAATATTTGTCTTAATTCTTGTAGATGATTTAGTTAAAAGCTGAAATTAAGAAAGTTATGGAATCAATCTCATGGATTTTGTAAGAAATTGGGTTTTTAGTAAGAAATTAAGTTAGATTCATGATTATAGAGATTAATTTGGAAATTGATTATTTTGGGTTTGATTTTGATTATCTTGCATGAATTTGATTTGTATTTCTACATGCATGAACAAATTCTACAAGTTTTAATACTCTAATTGTACATGCATCATAGATTTCTTATAACTGGTTTCATGTTTTGATGAAATAAGAACAAAGCTTCGGAAAATTATTTTTTTGGGTGAATAAGACATAAAATAAAACAGAAAAATGAACAAGATTACATGATTACAAGGGGCATGCCCCAGGCCCTACACGAGCTATACAAGAGACAACAAAGAGAGACAAGCACACATAAAATAGAACAAACGCAACTGTTCAAGCGCTATATCTGAGAAATAGCCATTGAACAGGAGCGAGGAAATAAACTAAGAATATAGAAAGCTGAAACAGAAGACAAAGCACCAAGTAATAGCTAACAAAAATTTCCATCAAGGTACCATCAAACCTGATCCAGCAACAAAAGCTATGTACATAGTCTAGTGGTAGTAAGACCAGCCAAATCGAGATGCAATCCAGTGGGCACAAACAGCAACATAACAGTTCTAGTACATCCCACTAGACAAACCACTGTCAATGAAATCCAAAATCCACACGCCCAAATCCATATGTATCCTAGCACGAGCAGCACACAGGATTGATGATGAGAATATAACCCATAACCCCTAGTACATCCCACTAGGGTAGGCAAAACAACTATGTTTATATAGTAATTACAAAAAAGAAAAAAATTGAAAGACAACTTTTGAACACACTGAGCAACCCAGAAGGCGCTTGGAGCAGCCATTCCACGAAACCAGTTAACCTTACAACGCAGCAACCCCACCACCAACGAAACCAGATAATCGGAGATGCAATCCCAAGTAGAGATCTTGTAATATGCATCACCTAGACATTGTAATAGGTCCTGCCAACCAAACACAGAAAGAACAGCACCCATATTCAGAAAAATAAGAATGAAAATGAAAGGTGGTACACACATTTCTTGCTCACTACACTCAACCCACAAATATAGGACCTCACTAAACTCGGGAGTTGCTTTCTTAACCTACACATAAAAATTTACAATATATATACTGATTAGTAACAAAATCATTTTAGTGCTAAGATCACTCAACCCACATGCCGAACACATAACAATGATGTCTTTAGTTTTATGGCTACTATCACTCAACCCACAAGACCTATCCACAAATGGAGCTTCGTTAGTAACTTTGTATCTCACCATACTCAACCCACAGATTTCATGAAATTCCAAAGGCCAGTCCCTACACAGGGAACAGATAGTTAGATAAACACTCATTTTCAAGCTCCCTTTCGCTCGACCCTCGCTTATAGGAACTCACATCACTCAGCAGCCCTCCCATTATTGTGGAGATGGGGCTTCAGAATAGAATTTGGGAGGTTCCACTGGGAAAGGAACCATTCATCACCTGCAGCAGTAGGAATATTGTTTGCAGACAATAATCTACTTCTAACCATGAGCACAATAGATTTAAGAATCACCTCAACAGGTTTACAAACTTTATTGAAAATTCTATTATTCCTTTCAATCCACACATGGTACACAGTACAAAGGAAGGTGAGTCTCATGATAACAGATTTAAGAGATTTGTCTTTGTTCTCTTGGATAACCAATGAAACAGTATCAGGCCAAGGCACATCATTCCAGTGGACATTGCATTTACTTTGAATAGCATACCAAATTCTTTGAGTGAATATGCAGTCAAAGAAAAGATGTGGATGGCTCTCATTATGATCAAGGCAAAAAGGGCAAGTAAGGCTAGAAGAGATGCCAAATAAGTGAAGCCTATCACAAGTATTCAACTTGCCAAAGATAGCCAGCCAAACAATGAAACTGACTTTAGGAATAGTAAACGAACCCCAAACCAGATTGTGCCAAGGAACAATGGCCCGCTTATTCCTCCACAAATTCCAAACAGATTTAATAGAGAATTCCCCATCAAGATTGAGGGTCCAAATGATCTTATCAGCTTCTAAGGAGTTAGGCTGACAACTGTTGGGAGTAAGAGAAATTAATTCCCTAAGCTCCCAAGAGTTAGGAAAAGGCCACCTTCGGAAAATTATGAGTTTATGAACAAATGAGTTTAATTTTTAAATTAAAGGAGTTTTAAAATTAATCATATTTTCTTGATTATTTAAGAGCTTGTGTGTTTTTAGACAAGCTATGTGTGAACCCAAGTTTTGAAATTATATTTTGAAAGTTTAATTCATTTATGAGTTTGAAATTGGGTTTGTTATGGAGAAAATTAATTTGGATAAATCAAGAAATTAATTATGATTTAAAATTTGACAATCAAGAGTTGACTTGATTTTGATTTGAATTTCATAATTGCAAATATTTTTCTAAGAGCATGTAGCTTTAATTTTATGTTTTGTAAGAAAGGAAGAAAAGTATGGAAATTGTTAAATTCAAGGAAATTTGAACTAAGATTTAGAAATAACCTTTTATACATATTTTTGGTAGTGTTTTTGTACATTAGAACATGTCATGTATGAAATTTGGAACTTTAAATGTGTGTTTGAAGCTCAATCAGAATTCTGGAAATTCCACAAAATCGACAGATTGCTCAAGTGACCAAAAGGTAGCTCGAGCGCATATTATGAGCATCCAATACTTTTGCAGACTGAGGGGTTTGCTTTAGCAGTCAATGTAACAACCCATATTCATGTCTTAGTCATGTTCATGTGCATTTACATAACTTTGTCTTGTTAAGTTTGCATTCATGAATCTTGTCTTGTTTTGCTTAAGTGTTGCTTGCATGCTTTGTTCCTTCCCTGCTATGCCAAGCCTAGGTCATGCCTTTGAACCTCTTACACCTAGGACCATCTTAGAACCACTTTGGTGACCTCCACCATCACCTAGGCATATTAGCCGAGATGTTATCATCTAGGCATCCGAGATCCTTAATCCTTGCACCTAGTGATCTTGTTCCGGAACTGGAATGACCTAGACCGAGGTGTGGCACATCTAGACCGAGGTGTGGCACAGCTTGGCTAAGTGTTATCCTTCCTAGCCGAGATCATTGTTCCCTTACTTGCCGATGCCTTGTCCTTAGCCGAGATCATTACTTGCTGGAGTGCCTTGCCGCGTGCCTTGTTGAATACACTTTGTCATAGTCTTGTCTTGTCTCTCAGTCATCTTTTTGAGAAGAACCAACCCGGTAGAGCCACATGTCCGAGCTGAGTATTAAGTCAGCCAGCAGACCTAGAAATGTATCATTTTGCTATCTGTCTTTGTTCTTGAGGAGAGAGAAGCTCTAGAAAGTGAGGAAGAAGAGTTCTTGAGTGAGAGTAGATTTCCAAGCTTGATCTTCGCACCGTGAGCCATTAGATCCGTGTTTTGAGGTTAGATTCTTGATCTGCTCTTGCTGTTCTTGTTGTTCATCCAGCTGCATTGCATGATCTAGCATGTTTTGAAAGCCATGCATTGCTTTGAAGTTCGGTTTTAGAAAGAGAATATGATATTCATGTGTTCTTGAGGAAAAGCCATGATTTGATCCGAAAGCTTGCATTAAGATCCATGTTTTTGTGTTTGTTTTCCCAAGATCTTCAAGTATGGGTACCCAGGTCCATGTTTTCCAACTCATAGCATGAAATCCCAGATTTTGTATAAACAAGTTATGATTTTGGCATCCATGTTCTTTATGTTCTTCATGTTCATGTTCTTCATGTTCTTCAACCCAGATTTCCAGACTTCACTTCCCGAAGTGTAGTCGCCGAGATCACTCTTACCTAGACCTCACACCTAGGCCAAGGATCGTATCTCACCTTGGCCTACCTTGCATGATCACTTGCACCTTAGTCTGTCTTGCAGGAACACCTCGGCATGCAGCCGCACGCGAAGCCTAGGTAAACCACACCTCGGCCAGGAGATGTGGGACCTCGGCAAAGACCTGGTTAGTACCCAGCATGTCTTCTTAACATGTAAAACAGTGTTTCAACTCCCAGCATGTTTTCCCGAGATCATTTGCATGCATGTAAGACTTGTTTTGAGAAGTGCATTCAGCAGACCTTGCCATGTGTTTGTAGGGCTTGGACCTTTGCTTTGATCCCGACATCCCAAGAACTAAGTGAGTGGTATTTTTAATAAAGTTATGTTATAAAGTTTTGATAAAGCTTTGCTTCGTTTTGGAAAAGTATTTGATCATGAATGATTATCCCTATTTTGTGTATCAAGTATAAGTTTGTTTTGATGACATTTCGAGGAAAGTCCTTAGTGTCAGGGACTATAATGCAACGACACCCTTGTCTTGAAAGTCCTTAGTGTCGGGGACTATAATGCAACGACACCCTTGTTTGAGAGATCTCTGCCATCAACGGTCTGTGAACGGATGGCCCCCACCGACGGTCTAGGATACGGGTGGATTTGTCTAATCGATTCCGGGTCGATCATTCCCTTGTTTTGTCTGGAATGTCATCACCCCAAGTATTATATAGATGTTACTAAACATCCCAAGAAGATTTGAAAGCTCAAGCACATGTTTTGATACAAGTTATGCCAAGTACATGTTTTGAACAAGCTATGATATATGTATTGTTTTGACAAGGACCTCAGGAATCATTCATTAACCCCTTTATTACTTGTACCATTCACTGAGTATCCAAGCTCACCCTCTCTATGTATATATGTAGGTAACAAGCATGAAGGCGGTGACGCCGAGATGTGTTATTTGCAAGATGATGTTTGATGCATGTCATGTCGGCAATACTTATGTCGGCAATCTTGAGGACTTGTATTTTGAACATGTCGGCTCGAGAAGCCTTTTATCAAGACGTGATATGTATTTTATTTTGTTTATATAACCAAGTTGTAAAGCTATGTAAAGATGTATGCCATTTCATTTGACTTATGCACAGCTCTTATGGACTAGTTAGATTTACATATATTGCTTCCGCACATGTAAGTCCCATATATTATACTCTGATTGTGTGTGAATTTTGAAAGTTGTCCTTCGGTAATCTCGGATTACTGGCCATCACGACACCATTCTACTAGGGGTGGAATGGGGTCGTGACAGTCAATGTTGTGCTCGAGTAAAGTGTTTCAGGAAATTTTGAAAGTTGTATTATGTTTCGATTTCCATTGTCTTTCATTTATGAGCATTCTTAGGCATACATTAAGCATTCCAAATGAACTACATAAATAGAAAGAAGCCTAAGAAAGTTAAACAAATAAAAGAACGGATTGAATTGTATTGTGATTCAATTTCTGTATGTCTTACAAATTGTGTAGGGTCAACTCTGAAGACGAATCAGCCAACTGAACACTGTGAGTAATATCTTAGTAAAGATATTTTCATATGTTATTTTTATTTTATTTTTTTCTGAATGCAACCTATTTGGTAAGTCTTTTCGAACTTATGATTTTGAACTGTGAATGAGTATTTCATTTGTTCAATTTGTACAAGTATGGAAAGAACATAACGGACCCATGGTCGTTTGGTATGTTTGATGAGATGGGCCTAAGGCCATTTGGTATGTTGGATAAGATGAGCCTAAGGCCGTTTGATATATGAATACAATAAGGTAGGCCGAAGGCCATTTAGTAAGATTAACAAGAAGATTGGACCAAAGGTCATTTTGAATATGAAGACGGATATGAGCATGTTCATGAATATAAGTACGAACATGATGGACCCAAGGTCGTTCAGTACATTTGTCATGATGAACCAGTCATCATTTATAAATGGATCCATTAGACCTAAGGATATATCAAGAATGAATTTGATGGTCCTAAGGTCATATCATGAATGAATATATTGGACCCAAGGTCGTTCTGCCTCTTTAACATGCTTGAGCATAAAAGGATTGGACCCAAGGTCGTTCTGCCTCTTTGACATGCCTTGAGCATAAAGGATTGGACCCAAGATCATTTTGTTTTGAGAGTGATCTATAAGTGACTACATGAGTATGATATGGAAGAATCTCATTCATTAACCCCTTTACTATGGTATTATTCACTGGGCTTTCGCTCACTCTTTGTATATATGTATGTAGGTGAGCAGTAGGATGTCCAACTCCAACCATAATGAACCCAAGGAAGAATGTCAAGTTGTGGAGTCAACCGTGACATGCCTCACGAACTAGGCCTTAGTTTTAGAACTTTTATTTTGACCTTTTGTCTTCTTTTGATGGTCATGTTTGACCTTATCTGTATATAAGCTATGGTTTTGTATAAATGCAGTGTTGGATGGATTTAGACATATAATGTCTTTTATGTGGGTATGTTTGGTGTGAGTTATTAATATAAGAAATTTTTTTTGTTCATTCCATTTATGCATAAGCTCATTTTACAAATATTATCTTTTTCTTTCGCTTTTGGCCCCCATATGATTAATTTAAATTTGTTTTCTGTCTGAGGCCATAGGTAATCTAATGATTACTAGCCGGTTATGATCCTAACCTTTAGGGGTGGGTTTGGGTCATGACAGAGTGGTATCAGAGCACGAGTTAATAACTCACACACTTGTCCAAATGAGCATTAAGATGTCTAGAAAAGATTTAAGGTGCATCCATTTGATAAGTATACACTTGTATGCATTGAGAATATATGATAACATGAGACATGAATTGTTATATATAAGTGTTCATGTGATAGTCAGTCCAGGTGACTGCTCGAGCGCAAGAAGTGGCGCTCGAGCGTAGAATTGTTGCTCCCAGTATCTCGCGGGTTTGCAGGTGGGCCGCTCGAGCGTAGGAAGTGTCGCTCGAGTGTAGAAAGTAAGATTACCCTTGACATTTTTATTAGTGTATTTGGAGTCTCCTTGTTCCATTTTGGGATGGTGATTGAAGTGGTAACATAATGGTAAAGTAAGAGTGAACCAAGAATTTTGATTCGGATAATTTTCCTATGAACATCCATCACTCTTTCGCCCTTTTCTTTTTCCACACTTTGAATTTGGATGTGAGGCTAGAACCATTAGAAAGCTTGTTTCTGAGGCTTCGATTTGGACACAAGAATGATCTAAAACGGAGTTTGGATGAGAGAGTTATGCCCGTTTGAAGTTTTGGTATCTGTGTCGGAAGCAAGTGCGCTCGAGCGCAGAAAGTGGCGCTCGAGCAGACTGCGCAAATTCAACAACTTAAAAAGTGATTTTCTAGATCATTCTTTCCACTTTTCTTTTCTCTCTTCCTTCCTCTCACCCTAGGTCCAAAAACCTTTGATTTCTTGACCCAAATAGCGTCCATTTCTCAAAGAATTGGTAAAAATCTCTTACCAAAAAGTGAAGAATACATGAAGCTCAATATTTTCAACCAATTGGATTTTGGATTTTTGAAAAAATGCTCTTGATTTGGCTTCTTTGCTTGGTCTTAGAGGTAGGGGTTTCTAGTTCTTCCTCAATACTCTCATTCATGGATAGATTTGTGGTATTTCTTTATATAAATACAAAATTTATGTTTTTAAGCATATTGTGGTAAATCATGACATTGAGCGTCTAGGGTTTGAAGTGTTGGGGTTTAGTTGTTAGGTTATGATTTGGGGTTATGAATTTGGGTGTATAATCAATAAGAGAATTAGAATAAAAATGTATTTTTATGAAAAGCTTTAATTTCTCTTAAAACCCTAGCTTGGTTCATGAAGATAGATGATGGTTTTGCTTAAATTGAAAGTAGTATCATGAAATTAAGGTAGTCAATTACACACATACAAGTTTAATTGAATTTTGGAAGTGTTTGGAAATTATGTAAAGGTTGCGATTGAACCCGTATTGTTGATATTTTAAATCATGTGATAATATGAAACAAAATTTGGGGGAAGAAATTGTTAATGATATCGACGATACGGAATTTGTGATAAGATGATGAAGTGAAGATCTGAGAATTTTAGTGTGTAGTTAGAAAGTGATTTTATACCTCAAAACTAAAAGTCCAAATTTATGCTTAACTTTAGTTATGAAATTTATTTTTGGAAAATGAAGAATACTTCAATTAACATTAAATTTATGAAATTAAGTCTATGTTGGGTTAAGATGAGTGTGACAATAATAAATGGGAGATTGTGAAATATGACGGTGTTATATGAAGGAGTTGTATCAAAGAAATTAAATGTTGGAGATTTAATTTATAACCTTGGGTAATAATTAATAATCAATGTGCCGTGAAAATTGAATTTGAAGACTGGATAATAATATGGAAAAGTAAAGAAATAGTTTGAACCCAAGAATTGTGAACACCTTAAAGATGAATCTTTATGCCTCTATGGATGTGTTGTTATATTTTTGTAACAAAACAATGAATGATTTGATGGATAATGGAGAAGGTGGTGGAACATATTGTGTACTTGTTATGTGAATGGAATTTCAATATATGGTGGATGTGTATTGAACTAATATGTTATGGAAATAATGGAAGATGTGTTGGCATTGCCCACAAATTATAATGATGGATTGTGATGTTACCTTGGGGTCCGTTTCCCGCCGTATTTTGAGTAGGCAAAGCATGGCGCTTGAAATAGGTTCTGCCTTCCTTGTGGAGTAGTGCCCGATAAAGCGTATGGTATGTTGAGGTTCCGTGTTCCTTTCGGCTTGTGACTGGTAAAGCGTGAGGTTCTGTGTTCTTTCTGGCTTGTGACCGGTAAAACGTGAGGTTTCGCGTTCCTTCTGGTTTGTGACCGGTAAAGCGTGTGACTCACGGAGATGACTTGTTATTGGATTCGGTATTTGATATGAAATTAATTGAAAGAATGGAAAATGAAATGGTAATTGGATTAGGGATTGGTGATGATGAACTCAATGGATTGCTTGTGACTATAAGGGAAGATTATGAGTTTTGTTTTGTAAATAATTGAGAAATTGAATTAAAAAGGGTTTTGTTATTCTTGTGTTATGTTTGAACTCTAATCCTTTGGATTTTGATGTTATGAAGTATAGTAATTGGAAATAGTATAAGGGAAAAATGAAAATAAAATGAGGAATATTAAAATGGAAGGGAAATGAGGAATAATTTGGAATCGAGTTAATAAAATTAAGATGGTATTCTTCCTTAAGTGTACTTGTTTTCAAGGAGAATTTATGATTTTCTAATGATGAGAGACTACATTTATGGCAGGGAGTTTTCTTAAATGTTCAAATGAAATTTTAAGAAAAAGATACTTTTCATATAATATTTTGAACTTACAACATGTCACCTTACTATATGGTATCACCCTGCATGCATGATCATTTTATCTATGTGTTAGCTATTGTTGTAGAACTATGAGATTCCTGCAGGGTATTAGTGCTCACCCCTCATTGTTTTATTCTTTTCAGGAAGAGAAATTTGGATTGATTAGTCGAAGAGTCATGGAGTCCATGCATGTTTTATGTATAATTTCATCATAGATGTGAAAGGAATGAATAATGTATCTTGTTTGCAATTATTTATTTGTAACTTCGCAACAGAAGCTTGGCATTTATTATTGTTATTATTGTATTCATTGAGAGAGAGAACATGTATTATTATGTTTCTATTACTCAAGGGTAATAGATATTTGTTTAAAAAAAAATAGACCTAAATTACAGGCTTTGGTAATGTTTTCTAGTAATTAAAATTTAGGGCGTGACAACTTGGTATCAGAGTTAACTGGGTTTGAAAACTAGAGCTCGTGGGAAGTGGTTTTTACCACAATGGGTTGGCTTCGCTTGGTGAGGACGTTTGCATGTAGGAAGTAGGAGGTGTAGAACATTATGTGTTGCATTGTGTGAGCATGGGTTGAGCTTCATGGATAGTGCTTGTGGCCGGCTAACTTGCTTTGAGATCTAATTGGAAACGCGTCTGATCAACGTCGTTTCCAGTGGGAGTTCCTTGGAAGTTTCGGGACAAGTGGTCGTCCTTGTAAACTTGACTCGATTGTGTGGTTTGTTGCTTAAAATTGTTTATATGTTATGTGATTATGTGTTATGTTAGTTTCATGTTTCAGTAGGGGGTGTAAATGTGCTGAGAATGAGTTAGAATTTTGTTGAATTATGCTTGATATTGTCATTGATGGGATGTCGAGGCAAGCCAGTAGAGGTCGTGTTGGGACTAGGGGTACTGGTAGGGCCCAACAGTTCCAGTAGTGGCCATACTTGTAGCACCAGCTGTGGGCAAAGAGATTGCACGCGAGATAGTAAGAGCAATAAAGGAGGCTTTAACTCATAATGAGGGAGACAAGTCTCGTGCCCTCAAGATCTCTAAGGAGTTCTTTCATCTTAACCCACCAAAATTCATAAGAGGATCAGAACCGTTAGAGGCAGAGAGTTGGTTAGAGCAGGTCACTAAGACTCTTGATATACTCAGAGTCACAGATGAGGGGTTGAGAGTGTCATTAGAGAATTTTCTGTTGAAGGTAGAAGCGGGTTAGTGGTGGAAGTATGTAAGTTCTACCGTAGGCACCACCTGGGTTGTGTTCATTGAGGCCTTTTGGGCCAAGTATTTTCCTCCTTCCGCTTGGGAAAGATTGAGGAAACAATTGTGAAGTTCCACCAAGGTACAACACCTTTAGCCCAGTTTGAAGCGAAGTTGACTAGTTTGGCTAGATTTGCTCCAGAGTTGGTAGCAACTGAGGAACGGTGTTGTATAGAATTCAAAGAGAAATTGCATGATGAGATCAAATGGAAGGTAGTAGGGTGTATGCATAGAAATTATCACACATTCGTGGAAGCGGCGGCTCATGTGGAAGCCACCAATCTTGAGGTTGACCAGGATGAAAGAGAGAGGGCCATAATGGCGAGTCCCATAGCTTGAGAGCATACAAGATCTAGTAAGAGGCAAAGGAAAGCTGAATCTCAATCAAAATCCTAGTCACAACCACAATCTAGTTCTGCCTTGTTGGGTTCATTAGTCGGGAGATCCAACCAAACCCAGGTTTCTTCGAGTCGGTCAGGAAATAAAGGACCACTTTTTTACTCTAAGTGTAAGCAGTCAGGCCATTGTTAGAATCCGTTGTCCTTCACGTGGGATAAGTTTGTCTTAAAGTCTGGGTAAGGACATGAATAACATTGTGTTTTGATGGAAATTTTGTGCTTGGTACTATGATGTAATGTCTTTTGTGTGTAGGGCCTTGTGTCTACGAATGTTGTGTATGTATATGCATATGGTTGTCTTTGGAACCCATCAGTGGACGCATGTAAAAAATTTTGACATTTGTCTATTATGGAAAATATTGTAAGGAATTGTAAGCTTAATTTTGTTGGATAACTATTTTCATTTCTAAATAAAATATGTATTGACTTATGAGCCTTAAGTTGAATTAAAGTGTTTATTGAATGTGGGAATTGTATAGTTCAAAAAGTGCATGGTCGAGATGAGATAGCATCTTAAGATGGGATAACGTTGGTTTGAGTCACTTAGAAGATTGCAGAAGTGTTTATAAGGAGTGAGATTTGTGTATTGTAGCAATGAAGAATATTGAATTTTGCTTGTGTATTTATGTTGTTGATATAAATCTATAAAATGACCCAAATTAAGTTAAAGTGTTTGAATGTAAAACATTGTGAGTGCACTTGTGTTAATGTGTATTAATGATTATTTGTGTTGACGTTTGTAATGAGTTAGAACTCCCAATTTTTGGGAAGTCGTATGTGTTTTATTACTCCTAGGATGTACCAGATTGTTTTTGTTTGTTGTTGCTATTACGAAAGTGTATGGTAAAGGTGTTATGATGCCACCGGATGGGGTGACGGAAATTATTGGGTGATGGTTGGAATTCACCGAAAGAATGTTGAGACTAATGAGGAAAATGAAAATTTATTTTCCTTGTGTGTGACTTGGGAAGGCACAATTAAACTAAATGTTAAAAACTTAACCTGAGTATGCTAGTGAAAGATTTTCACTGTTCTACTTTTAAATGCTATGTTGAATAAAGAATCGATAATGCCGCTAATTGAGATGCAATTGAGAATTGTGCTATTGGACCGTACAATGTAATGTGTCGTTGGTTTTTGCTTGTGTTAACCTGATATTTGGTTCAATGGTTTCCTTTTTTTTGAAATTGAGTTTTGACCATTCAATAGTCATTGTTTGCGTTGTTGTTGGTTGGGGAGTTACTATGGACTTTGGGATTGTAAGTGGTTGGCGTCGCTCTTTACCCATTGGATTCCAATGTATGTGTTGATCGAAAGGTATTTGTGATCTTTCCTTTGCGATCGTTCTTGTTCAGGTGTCTTAAAGGCATTGAGGTATTGAACTAGAGTTTGAGAATCTATCTTGAGTGGATCCTAGCTTTTGGTTGGTGGTGATGTTTTACCATTGGGTTTGAGTAGTTTTCGTTTCGCCTCTTTTTTTAAATTTGGGAATACATCCCAAGAGTCTTAAGTTAAGAGTTGTGCTCCATCGGTGTCGGGTTGTCTATTGTTTCGATTTCTCTAAATTTTGGGGACGAAATTTCCTCAGGTGGGCAGATTGTAACACCTTGTACTTTTGGGTTAAAAAAAAATTGATATGAGGTGTAATTGAATGTTGATAAGGATTGATAGATATATATATATTATTGCTGTCATGCCTTATTATTAGATTGGGGGTTGTTGCTATGTTTTGTTATTGCTTTAAGAACGGATGCTATTTTGGGGACAAAATTCTCTAAGGGGAAGAGATTGTGACAGTCTGTCCAGGTGACCGCTCGAGCGCAAGAAGTGGCGCTCGAGCGTAGAATTGTTGCTCCCAGTATCTCGCGGGTTTGCAAGTGGGCCGCTCGAGCGTAGGAAGTGTCGCTCGAGCGTAGAAAGTAAGATTACCCTTGACATTTTTATTAGTGTATTTGGAGTCTCCTTGTTCCATTTTGGGATGGTGATTGAAGTGGTAACATAATGGTAAAGTAAGAGTGAACCAAGAATTTTCATTTGGATAATTTTCCTATGAATAGCACTCACTCTTTTGCCCTTTTCTTTTTCCACACTTTGAATTTGGATGTGAGGCTTGAACCATTAGAAAGCTTGTTTTCGGGGCTTCGATTTGGACACAAGAACAACCTAAAATGGAGTTTGGGTGAGAGAGTTATGCCCGTTTGAAGTTTTGGTATCTGTGTTGGAAGCAAGTACGCTAGAGCACAGAAAGTGGCGCTCGAGCGGACTGCGCGAATTCAGCAACTTAAAAAGTGATTTTCTAGATCATTCTTTCCACTTTTCTTTTCCCTCTTCCTTCCTCTCACCCTAGGTTCGAAAACCGTTGATTTCTTGACCCAAATAGCTTACATTTCTCAAAGATTTGGCCAAGATCTCTTACCAAAAAGTGAAGAATACATGAAGCTTAACATTTTCAACAGATTGGATTTTGGATTTTTGAAAGGATGCTCTAGATCTAGCTTCTTTGCTTGGTCTTTGAGGTAGGGGCTTCTAGTTCTTCCTCAATACTCTCATTTATAGATAGATTTGTGGTATTTCTTTATATAAATACAAAATTTATGTTTTTAAGCATATTGTGATAAATCATGAGATTGGGGGTCTAGGGTTTGAAGTGTTGGGATTTATTTGTTGGGTTATGATTTGGGGTTATGAATTTGGGTGTATAATCAATAAGAGAATTAGAATAAAAATGTGTTTTTATGAAAAGCTTTAATTTCTCTTAAAACCCTAGCTTGGTTCATGAAGATAGATGATGGTTTTGCTTAAATTGAAAGTAGTATCATGAAATTAAGGTATTCAATTGCACATATACAAGTTTAATTGAATTTTGGAAGTGTTTGGAAATTATGTAAAGGTTGCGATTGAACCTGTATTGTTGATATTTTAAATCATGTGATAATATGAAACAAAATTTGGAGGAAGAAATTGTTAATGATATGGATGATACAGAATTTGTGATAAGATGATGAAGTGAAGATTTGAGAATTTTATTGTGCAGTTAGAAAGTGATTTTATACCTCAAAACTAAAAGTCCAAATTTATGCTTAACTTTAGTTATGAAATTTATTTTTGGAAAATGAAGAATACTTCAATTAACATTAAATTTATGAAATTAAGTCTATGTTGGGTTAAGATGAGTGTGACAATGATAAATGGGAGATTGTGAAATATGACAGTGTTATATGAAGGAGTTGTATCAAAGAAATTAAATGTTGGAGATTTATTTTGTAACCTTGGGTAGTAATTGATAATCAATGTGTTGTGAAAATTGAATTTGAAGACTGGATAATAATATGGAAAAGTAAAGAAATAGTTTGAACCCAAGAATTGTGAACACCTTAAAGATGAATCTTTATGCCTCTATGGATGTGTTGTTATATTTTTGTAACAAAACAATGAATGATTTGATGGATAATGGAGAAGGTGGTGGAACATATTGTGTACTTGTTATGTGAATGGAATTTTAATATATGGTGGATGTGTATTGAACTAATATGTTATGAAAATAATGGAAGATGTGTTGGCATTGTCCACTAATTATAATGATGGATTGTGATGTTACCTTGGGGTCCGTTTCTTGCCGTATTTTGAGTCGGCGAAGCATGGCGCTTGAAATAGGTTCCGCCTTCCTTCCGGAGTAGCGCCCGGTAAAGCGTGTGGGATGTTGAGGTTCTGCGTTCCTTCCGGCTTGTGACCAGTAAAGCGCGAGGTTCTGCGTTCCTTCCGGCTTATGACCGGTAAAACGTGAGGTTCCGCATTCCTTCCGGCTTGTGACAAGTAAAGCGTGTGACTCACGGAGATGACTTGTTATTGGATCCGGTATTTGATATGAAATTAATTGAAAGAATGGAAAATGAAATGGTAATTGGATTAGGGATTGGTGATGTTGAACTCAATGGATTGCTTGTGACTATAAGGGAAGATTATGAGTTTTGTTTTGTAAATAATTGAGAAATTGAATTAAAAAGGGTTTTGTTATTCTCGTGTTATGTTTGAACTCTAATCCTTTGGATTTTGATTTGGAAATAGTATAAGGGGAAAATGGAAATTAAATGAGGAATATTAAAATGGAAGGGAAATGAGGAATAATTTGGAATTGGGTTAATAAAATTAAGATGATGTTCTTCCTTAAATGTACTTGTTTTCAAAAAGAATTTATGGTTTTCTAATGATGAGAGACTACATTTATGATAGGGAGTTTTCTTAAAGGTTCAAATGAAATTTTAAGAAAAAGATACTCTTCATGTAATATTTTGAACTTACAACATGTCACCTTACTATATGGTATCACCCTGCATGCATGATCATTTCTATCTATGTGTTAGCTATTGTTGTAGAACTATGAGATTCCTATTGGGCATTAGTTTTCACCCCTCGTTGTTTTATTTTTTTCAAGAAGAGAAATTCGGATTGATTAGTCGAAGAGTTATCGAGTCCGTGCATCTTTTATGTGTAATTTTATCATAGATGTGAAAGGAATGAATAATGTACCTTGTTGTTTGCAATTATTTATTTGTAGCTTCGCAGCAGAACCTTGGCATTTATTATTGTTATTATTGTATTCATTGAGAGAGAGAACATGTATTATTATGTTTCTATTACTCAAGGGTAATAGATATTTGTTTTTTTTAAAAAAAAAAAAAGACCTAAATTACAGGCTTTGGTAATGTTTTCGAATAATTAAAATTTGGCCGTGACAGTTCAAGCAGGTTTTGGTTTTGCTAAATGCAAGTATATTTTTTTTTTGGGTGAATAAGACATAAATAAAAAACGAAAGATTTACAAGTATACAAGGGGAATACCCCAGGCCCTACAACCACTACAACCAAGAACCGGAACCAACCAAACAAAAGCAAAACAGACATAAAAGCAAAATAAAAACAATGTTCACAAACCATATCTCAAAAGATAGGGGAAATGAACACAGCGAAACCAGAACAGGAATAAATAAAAAAACGCCAAACAAGCGGCAAAAAACCAAAACTATGAAGCCAAACGTTTCCAACACAAGTCTCAAAAGAAAGCCATAATCGAACCTGGTTAACACAACTGATAAGTAACCCAAACACCCAAAACAAAGCACTGGCCCTAGTACATCCCACTAGGGTAGGCAAAACATAGTATCAACAAATGACATAAGATAAAAAACACGAATTAAAACAGCTGATTTTCATTCTGAAGACCCCAGAAGGCGCTGACAGCAGCCATTCTATCAATCCAGATATCCACCAAAATTTCACTCCCACGGCCATCCACCTTAAACATTGTAATAAGACCGAATCCTGCCAGCAGGAAATAAAACGATGAGAAACAGATAGCAACATGAACCCAGCAAACAATACAATGTAAATGATGTACATAATTTCTAGGCTCCCGTCACTCGACCCACAGAAACCTCACTACACTCTGTAACTGCCAAAGATAGACAATTACTGCACTCAATATAATTCCTTACCACACTCAACCCACAACTAAAAAACACACTACAGTATGGACCAGCTTCCTTACCCTGCAAATAAAAATATACCATATATATAGCCATTAGTAAAAATATATTATGAGGCTATGTCACTCAACCCACAAATGGACAGACGGTGAACATGTAGAAGTATATACTAGCTCTCATCACTCAACCCTCAGTAATACCAAACTGCACCAAGTCCAGCTGCAACAAGTAGCAAACTAGTTAGGAAACACACATTTTCTAGCTCCCAATCACTCAACCCACTTTTGAGAAACTCCCATCACTCAGCAGCCCTCCCAATACTTGGAGCATGGGGCTTCATTATGGATTCAGTTAAATTCCATTGTTGAAGAAACCACGCATCACCTGCAGATCTAGGCAAATTTTGCACTGACATTAGTCTGCCTCTAACTATTTGGACAATTGATTTTGTAACAATTTCTTCAGGTTTCATTTCTTTATTAAAGATCCTGTTGTTCCTCTCTATCCAAATTTGGTATATAGTACACAGCAGAGACAATCTAATGATGACAGATTTCAAAGACTTGTTCTTGCATGAATATGTGATTATTGTGCCTATGTGCATATATATATATGCAAATATTCTCTGGTTATTATGATATGAGTTCATATAAATCAAGGTAAGAACAAGGGCAGATGAAAAGTTTAGTATTGTGAGAATTTGATATTGCAAGGAATTTGAATTTTTAATGGAAGTAATGTTGGTTACAAGTATATTGATTGTGAGAATCTAGTATTATAAGGAATTGAAATCTTCACTAGAAGCCATGAAAATTATATGGGAATATTTGAGAAGTTGAGGTATTTGATGATCAATGAGGAGTGTGGAGCGATAGTGATTGAAAGTTAGGAAACTGTTTGATATGAAGAAGGTATTGATTTGGTGAGAGACCTAATGTATGAACCGTAGAGTCTCATACATTTGTTGAATGACCTTGAAAGTGCGATTGGAATCATGTTCGGACGGCGTAGCTTCGAATCGGTATTGTGTCTTTATGTGATTGCATGATTTGTAAGTGATTATGTATAATGTTATATTTTACGCTAATTGATATTACCCCAAGTGTTACTCACTTGTGTCTTGTGTCTTTAGGAAAAGATGGTAAAAAGTAAGGATGAAGTGGAAATTGAATCCTTATCGAAGCAATTAGACAAAGTCAAAGAAGTGATAGAAAATATGATGAAAGCTATGCAATCAGGTTGTGAGAAACTATACGATCAAAAGAAAAAGTTGAGTGTGAAATCAATGAGGAGACCGAAGAATATGTTTGAGAATTTTGTGACAAGAGAAGCAAGCCATCCTAAGCAAGGTCGTAAAAGAAGTAGAGTTGTCCCGACATGTCCAATGTGTCATAAGCCTCATAGGTGTGGACTCGACTTTCTTCGCGTCCCCTTTGGGAGAGCTCGAATTGGTACTACAGTTCGGACTCCTGTCACGATTCTAAATCTAATATCACAAAGTGCAATGTGAGACTGATAAACACCAAAGAGTCCAATCCGGCAAATCATTTTGGAAAATCAGATTTTGAATCAAATAATGCCAAAATTGGACTGCTTTGCCAGATTACAGAGTCGCCACCTAAATATTTTATTTTTGGGAAAATTTAGGAAACCTTGACTCTTGCCAAAGGCCACATGTCCGTCATCACCAAAGTTGCATCGGCTCGGGAACTTGGGTGCGAAGGGGGAAGGTCATGAAATAAGCACTCCCGCTCGCCTGATCAAAGGGTCGGCCTCTACTAACATGATATGTTGTTTTATAAACACATGTGTTCTTATTCCTAAACAACTTTGAAAAGATAAAAAGAATTGAAGTATATGATTTTAAATTTTAGGTAAAAAGTAGTTGACATGAAGCTTATGCTTAGTAAAATAAATTTCCGCATCCTTTTTCCTAAGTATATTGATGCTAAAAGAATCCATGAATTATTATCTTTCCTCTAAGCGTGGAGGCTTTCCTAGCCACCATGAAAGACTAGTGCGAAACTTTAGAATTGAAGTAGTAGGTAGTGTGAGAAAGGAAAAATTTTGAATTTTGCTTTCCTTGTTTGTTTGCACGATAAATTTATCATGACAATGTCGAAAAATGTAAAATTGTTAAATTTTGTGTACAATCCATAGTAACATGGTAAGTTGCCTTTCAATTTCTTGTAAAACATACATAAATGTTTCTTGCAAAAAACAAAGAATGTTTTTTTCACTATTTTGTGACTTTTGATTTCCTATCTAAACATGTAGCTTTTTACACTTGGTTAATTTTGACCTAACGAGCTTTGCTTTGTTTTTCGAGTAACATTCTTATGATAAGGGATGTGCATAGTAGCATTTCCTTTACATATGTATATTATATACTTGTAAAATTTATCTTATAAATGCTATATTTTTTGGAACAAGTATCTTAGATGATTAGTTTCAGTTGGATTGTTTATATACATATGCCTAAGAGGAGGGATGAATGTCATCAGGATAGTGTAATTTAGTATTTTCAATTTGGGGAACCACATCCCAAGGACCTTAGGGCTGTAATTAATAAATCAATGAGGAATTTTTTTTATAATTACAACTAAAATGAGAAGGTGAAAAGTAAATATAAAGAGGTGGCCATCGCCTATTTGATTTACCAAAATATCATTCTCTTCTTCCTTTTTCCTTCCCTTTGCTTTAGAAATATGGTCATTGAGTCCCATACAACCAATTTCCTCCCTCCTTGACCAACCCCCAACACCTTGCCTGCCACCACTAATCCCTCACCCACCTGTCCCTTCCCTTCTCCACCACTTGAAATCCCTTCCACCCATTTCCATCACTTCCTCACAATACTCTCGTCTACCTCTTCTACATAAGCCCCTTCCAACCCCACCCAACCTAACACCCTAATCAACCCAAACCCAAGCCATCAGAACCCCCCAAACTCCTCCAGTCCCTCCCCATCTCTACTTTGCACCATCTCTCTCTTCATTATTGTTCAAAGATACAAGTCCAAACTATGTAAGGTGGTGATGATTTACTCCCAATGTTTTGGCCTGATAATTACATGATATGTATGGAGTGGGAGAATAATATGTACCCTAGAAATTAGTCCAAGCAAGGCCTGACACTTTGGTGACCAAAAAAAAAAAAAAGGAAAAATCATAAAGGAATTTGTATCAAACTTTTAAAAACAAAGAATAAAAGAGAGAATATTTGTGTTATGTATTTCTATAAATTATTAAATGGTTGGACCAACAAGTAAAATGATAAAGAAGTGAGCTTTAATTTTTGTATGGAATTTTATGCACAGGTCAAAACATCAAGATTGATTATTTGGTACCTAAATGTTTTGACTTGTGCATAAAAATCCATACAAAAATTTCTTGAGACTTAGAGCTTATGTGCCCCACTTCAACGTAAGTTTCCACACTAATGGCTGGACTCAAGAGTTGTATCCATTCACATTTTGAAAAATCCGTGTGAAAAAATAATCCGTTTCAATATGCTACCCCTCAAGGGTTGCATATAATATTCTCCCTAACTATTGGCTCTTTTTATTTATTTATTTTAATTGCTCGAAGGGTTGGTTTTGGTACGTTAGTCTAAGTCCTTATGCAATGGCTATTGATAGTTCAAACAAATGTATTAAAAGTTTTATCTCTTGTATTGCTTATGTGGTTTGTTTATGAAATGGGTTTGATGGGTTTCCAATAAAGTGAAGAGGTATGAATGATGGATGTCTATTACAAATAAATTTTCTAACGAAGTCGTGGTTCTTGAATGATAGGTTCGTGTCTATTTCAGAGTCAAGGTTTTGGGAATTGATTCGTTAAGATCACAACTTTCAGTTAAGGTTGGGACTCACCTTTTGCATCAAAATTCAAATTTAGCAAAAGGTAGAATGTTGGAGGTTTTAAAGTACTTGATTATCTTACTAATTTTATGAAGCATAATTAAGAGATGTATTTCTGGGAATAGACTCGTGCACTTGTGGTAAGTGTTTTAAAAATGGTAGACTTAGTAGGAAAACATGGCAATTTTTTCCGAGCTTTCCCTCCCTTCGAGTCTTCTTATAGGTTTTGCTATTCCCTTTTGTATTATGTTAGATAGTGCCTAGATTGGTTTATGAGGGTGCCTTATGGATTAAAGGGAAAACAATTGAATATTATGCAAAAAAATATATTATTTTTTATTCACCCAAAAAAATATATATATTGTGCAATTGCACACTTATACGCCAAAGAAGAAGAAGAAGAAGAAGTTTTTGGTTAAGAGAAAATACATAACATCTTTCTCATATATTTTTGTTGGATATATCGTTTGATATTTGAGCAACTGGTGTTTGTTATTTGCTGTAAACTCTTGATTGTGATGTGCAAATCCATACGTCTTCTTTGTGGTAATTGAGGCTTCTTTGTAGCATTGATTTGGATTAGGGTCTTCTTTTATTTTGAAGGAGGAGGTGTATCATTGTCTTATTAATTATTTATGTTTAAATTTCTTTCTTTCCCTTATTGAAAAAAAAAAAATTATTGATTGATTAGTCAAAACTTCCTCTTTTGCTTTGAAGCTGGAAAAAACTAGCTTTTAGTCAAAAACTGCTACAACGCACGCTTGGTATTAGCTTATTCATTTATTTGAGGCATAGGTGAGATAGAATAGGATTTCTTTTTAGCCTCAAAGCATGTCTTACTTAGTTAGTATACACAATTATTCTGTGCAGGACTTGGTCTCTGAGCTGAGTTAGATTAGGTACTATGAGAGTGGCAGAGGTTTGGGCACCATCTAAGTTTTCTAAGGGCCTGCTTGTTTTATTCTTTGATGTAGTAGGGTGTGGGGTGGTTGTGTTTACCACTATTCAAATTTGCACCATCTCTGGATGACTATGAATCTACACTAAACCTATAGTAGCAAAGATTACAAATACCAATTGTGCAAAACCCAAAAAATTGCGCAAAACCCACCGTCACAATTTGGGAAAAAAACAAAAATCAACATGCATTCAATTTTAAATCTATACTAACCCATGACTTTTATTTTGTCCTCCTTAGCAGGTATAGCCATTCGGATTGGTAAGGTCTTGGATGTGGTGAAGTGATTGGAAAACACCCAAGCTTGTATGGACAAAAGGCAGGTCTAGATGCACGAGGAACTAAAATTTGTGTAAGTGACATTGAATAAATTGACAAAAAAAAATGTAGATACCCCTCACGAGGATGGAGGACAAGGTGAGGATGAGGAACACGAAGAAGAGTTGGGAAGAGATGAAGACGATGATGATGATGAGAAAGATGAAGAAGAGTTGGGAACAAAAGATGTTGAAAATGGAGATGAATTTTCTAAGGAGCCTTGACCTTGGCCTTTTCATTGTTTTTCTATAACTAAACTAATAGTTGAATATGTTATGGGTTTTGTGGTTGTCCCAAATATGTTAATGAATACTTTTTGCTTACTTTTGGGAGTTTGGTATGATATGTTTTGTGTATACAAAAATTCTTAGTAAATATGGCCTCACCAAATTGTTTATTGTTTGAAATATGGTAGCAAATTGCCTTTATTTATTTTTTTTCCCCTAAAATTTTGAAAATTGTCAATAGGGATAAGTTGCTTGATATTTGAAATATGATGTATTTTGCTTATGTTTAATGCATTGAATAGTAATTTATGAGGAGATTGTGAATGATACAATTTGTTAACTTCAGACCTTGTTATTATATTCATTTCTAATTTGAAAGCCTATGGCCTGACTGAACACTCCAGATTTTAGTTTTTAGCTTTTATTGGATTATGATCGACGGATTGGCCAATTGATTTCTATCAAGGCAATGCATTTTCCAATTTCCAATTGATTGGAAAATTGATTAGGGAACTATTAGTCAATCAATTCTTGCGAGAAAGTGAAAACACCACTCAATTGGCCAATCCATTTTGGAGCCCATGGCCATGACAAATAGAATAAAAAAAAAACATGCCAAAGTTTGGCATCCTTATATAATTTGCTTAAATATTATTTACAATCGATTCATAGTGAATCTATTAGGCACTAAGCATGTTATAATCTCACAATCAATTGAAGCAAATTTGTATTGTTTAGACTTGGCTAGCAATGGTACACAATCAATCGTGCAATCAATTGCTCCGTACTCTTGCAATATAGATGCATTTTGTGCCAAATAGATTGCCATCCAAAATCAAATTTACAACCTTACACATCAATAATCTACACATACATGGATTACCAAAATCAAATTTACATCCACATTACATCATCCATAAAAAAGCCATCCAAATTACATCACATCTATATATATATAAAATGGTCCTTGGTCACTTTTGGTGAAGGGGTTAATCATCCATGTCCATTTGTTGGCCTTCCATCATCGCCGGAACCTTCACTTCCATCAAATTTCTCCTCACTATAGGAACATGAAATGGCCTTATGAAGGTCAACATTAAGAAGGTAAGAATATTATTATCGTGTCGCGTACCAAATATCAAAGATTTTTGAGATAGGATACACGCTGTCATTAGAAACTAGACACATTTTTTTTGTTCTTGTTTGAAAATGGACCTCTTTACCACATTCAGTGCTTCTCATCAACATGCTGACTGGCCACACCAAAGTATTCATAACGAAAGGAACATAGCTATAATTTTTTTAGTGTGAACTTGAAGTGACAAACATCCAAATCTACAAGTTCGAAAAAAAGAAGCAACAATATAAATTATCAATTTCCATTAACTATTAAAGTAGCAATGAAATAAATTTAAAAAGCAAGAATAAAGAGATTCTTACCATGTGAAAAGAGTCAAGCCAATATGAAAGAACATGTGGGAAAGAACAAAAGCACCACAAGAGTCTTTCAAAACATGAAAACTATAAGTGAGAGGAACTACCATTAAAGCACCTTACATAACCAAATAAAAAAGTCATATCAGCAAAATAATAAAAAAATAATTCAAAAGCATGTAATTTCACAAGGGCCAAGTGAAGTTGAACAAAGACACAAAACCAATGAAGTCCATATTGTTTAAATCTCTACAGTTAAATATTCATAATTCTTCAAGCTAAATATAAAGTTCCTTACTATTGATACAGCCTCTATCAACATCAAAAGTATTTCACAAAAGCCTAAACATATACATTGACAAGTCTCTTCCTCCAAAAACAACGTTTAACCATCCATCTCCAGAAAGCCATATCCAAATCAAGGATGCATATAACCAACTATACAAAAAGATATTAGAATCTTAACTGGGACAATTGACTGCTGTTTGCTTCTTTGGGGGGGCCAATTCACCCCAATTTAAGTGTCGCGTAATAAAACTATAAACAAATTTTGAAGCTTGGGAGGGGCCTTGACCTCCCTTCGCCACCCCCTTCAGTCCGCCACAATACATACATATGTATTAAGAAAGTTAATAGACATACATTTTCAAGTTATATGTACATAAAATCTATAAAGCAATCAAGATTCTCTACTCGTCTTTAATTGAGTTAGCCATGGTATTGCTTTGTGATAAGTTTGACAAACATGGTTATTCTAATTGAGGGAGGGTGGAGTGTTGTTGATGGTTCAAGTGATGGAAAGTATTGACAAGAGTACTTGCACAATTCTTTTTCATAGTTTTTCTAATGAAACTTTGTATGAAGCACATGAAATGCACACAAGGTAGTGTCATTAGGGAAATTTAGCATTCCAACAAAGCAGTGTCATTAGGGAAAGATCCATAACAATAAGCTTGAATATATCAGGGCAAATACAAAAACATTAATCCAATTGATTTAATATATTGCATTATATAACAAATTGCTCATTGGCCAGAGGGAGAAGCTGAGAAACCAACAACTCATTGTCATGGGTGTCATCACCGACAGATTCCCTAACTCTTTGATGTCCACTAGAAGTATGAAGTATCTGCGCAAATCAATATCATTTCTTATTAAATATAAAGTACATAGAAAAAATATAAGATATTAACTGGATCACCTCTGCTATGTGTCTTAATGTAGACACTCATCTTGTTAGTGCTCACTGTTTACATAATGCGAGCAACATGCTTTCTTTTAAACATTGTAAACTACAATTAGAATTGATAATACAAAATATGGATAAAAATAAGAATAATAAAATAAAGAAAAATGAACATTTCATGAAAATTATATTTCATTAATTGGATTCATAATACAAAAACCACAACACATTCAACTATTCCTTCCTCTGAAATAAAATGCTTTATTTTTTCCTTAACAAATTCCTTCTTTTGAAAAGGGCTAATTTTCTCTCTATTTAACGTGTATTACTCTTTGTCAAACACACATCATATTGATTCAACAATATTGGTATTAGTTTTATCTTTAAATATTAGATCTCTCTATTTAACTTGTATTACTCTTTGTCAAACACACATCATATTGATTCAACAATATTGGTATTAGTTTTATCTTTAAATATTAGATTTTCCAATATTATATTATAGATCCATAATAGGTATCAAACTAAATTACAAAATCAAAAATAAGAATCATTTGTAAATAGTTTAGCAAC
Organism: Camellia lanceoleosa; assembly: GCA_025200525.1. Taxonomy (NCBI): domain Eukaryota; kingdom Viridiplantae; phylum Streptophyta; class Magnoliopsida; order Ericales; family Theaceae; genus Camellia; species Camellia lanceoleosa. The sequence goes on along the minus strand of CM045762.1, from coordinate 102,299,682 downwards.
CATAAGCTCTGTTGAACAGTGTACGTAATCAAAAAGTTTGGGTCTGAAAATGAAATCTACTCCTCAAGCATTGCAATTTTTTCCACAAGATTATTTCAATAAATTCATTTATGTAGATGACATTCTTACAATTTTCAATTAAAGCACAAGAAAGAAAAGAACTCATTTAAGGTATCAATATCCTGATTGTTCCTGATGTTGTTAGGATTACAATCCTCATATTTACAAAAAACATAATCTTAATATTATTCAATTAAACAAGCATACAACAATCAAACTTTCGTGATAGGACTACAAAAATAACTTACTTTAGGCCATTAGGAAGAATAACATGGTCCTTTGCATTAAATAACTAAGGCCTACAAACAATAACACAAACATAAAAATTAGAACCTCAAAGATGGACAATCATATAAATATATTTACAAATTATCAACAGAGAGAACCAGAGATTATAGGGTTGGAAACAATAGCACCAAAATACAGACTTTTTTCTTGTAGAAAACATAAAACATAGCTAGGGTCTAGAAATTAAGAAAAGGAGAGGGAGTTAGAGAGAAATCGAATTAACCTGTGCTGGGTAGAGATCGAGACAGGTTGGTGTAGAAATCGGCAGCAGCAACTATGGATTCCAAGGAAATTTCCAAACGAACTGGTACAGTGGTAGTGTGTGGGTGTAGATAGAATGAGATGAAGAAATCGCTGGAAAATTGCCTAGAAACTGCCATTTGAAATCACAGTCCACCAAACAATCTTCAAACTGCTGCCCCACCAAAGGACTCCCTCTCTCTCTTGATTGATAGGAATGGAGGGGGGTCAGTTTGAGAGGAAGGAGTTACATAGACAGAGAAAAAGAGATGTGAGAGTGAGATGACTAGGGTTTTGTTTTGTTAAAAAATTAAGGAGGGAATTTTAATTTGGGTAAAATTTTGGACATTTCATTTGAAATTTTGGGAAGAAATTTTTGAGGCAAAATTTTGTAGTAAACACAAATTTTTTGTAAGTCATCTCATAACCATTTTGAACACCACAAAATCAAGTAAGTTTTCATAAACTCACGTACATTATCTCATAAAATGCGTAGGTAACACAAATTCGAGTAAGTCATTTGACAAAATTTAGACCAACACAAAATTAAATAAGTTTTCACAAACTCACGTAAATGATCGCACAAAAATGCATAACTTAGCACAAATTTCCCGTAAGTCATCTCATAAAAGTTCTGAACAACACAAAATAAAGTAAGTTTTCACAAACTCACATAAGTGATCTTACAAAAATGCATAAGTAACACAAATTCTCAAACTAATAGCATATAATGAACAACCGAAATTCTCAAACTAACAAAAATTATATTAATATTTGATAAATAACACTAATTTAAATAATGAATTATTTTTTTAAATTCAATAATTATCTTTTTAAAACAACGATTACTATGTTCTTAATAGTTTATATTTTACAATTAATGCTTATTACATTTAAGGCAAATTTTAATTAAACAACATTAACACTTGGGTAATTAGTAAATTGTGATTAATAATTTTCATAAAAATCCGCTTAAAAGGCATAATATATACCTCAGTTAAGTAATGATACATGAATTGGAGATGATGCATGGGTTCTAATGCCATGTATCCTATCATAATATTGGCAGTCACCGACACTGTAAAGACCCAAGATCACTTTTCTACAGTCAGCGAAATTAATTAACTAATCAATTGCACATCTAAAATTTTGCAAAATCATCGATTAACTAATTGATTGGAAGAATTAGCCACTCCATTCGATTGTACAATTCATTGGATGGCTTGACCAACACTAATCCATTCACCAATCGATTGGAAGGTTTGTCCACCACCAATCAATTGTGCAATTGATCGGATGGATTGGCCAACCCTAATAAATTGTTCAATAAAAATTATAAACAATCATGGTATAATGCCTCCCAATGTTCTAAGACCGGGAAAAAAAATCTTATTACTATTTTCCTTTATCCATTATTTTAGGGAGCAAATTATTCATTAAACAAACAATTGCTACTAATGATGAGAGATTAAAGACTCAATTTTCTAAAGTATAATCAGTTATATTCTGTTACCAACATTCCACGACTACTCTTCATATGGTTTCAAACTAGAAAACACTTTCTTTAAATAAAACAAATAAATATAAATCCCATATTTAGGTAGAGTATGACAAATTTAAAGCTAAAAGTAAAAGCAAGGCCTAGAAGACATTCATCACATTGTGGAAACAAATTGTGAACAACAAAAATAAATAAATAATAGAATGAAAATCATGGCATTTACATTTTACCAAGATACATATAGCATCAAAGTTTTGTAGCAAACACTTAATCTATCCCCAACTTAAAATAATTACCCGATCCAATCATTGAACCCCCAAAGTTAAAGCAATGTCAAAACTTCAATATGATGAGAGATTTGCAAAATTTTATCAATTTTGTAATTTAACTAGTTAGTCCAAATTTTACTTCTTTTTTTTAAAAAAAATTTTACCAACAAAAAAACTTATATTAATGAAACAAATATACACAAAGATACATATAGACATCAATAAAGGAAGGAAAGTGCTAGAGCATCTCACCCGTTTCTTGGTCTACTAAAGACAATTTTGCTGAAAAACTAGATGAAGGTCAAACCAGCCAAAGATCAATGTGGATACATTCATAGAAACTACTACATTCATAGATAGAGCAAACCTAGCTACTTCATGTTCATGAGCCACACAAGGTCCTCTAGTCTAAACAAAACAAGAGTTAACAAAAGACAACAAATATATGACAATCAGCTAGCATAACCTCTATTTCAACACCAATTCTACGCATAAAATTTAACTCATGAACAATTGGTCGAGCTTCACTTTCAACAATAATTACCTACACAAGTGGCAAATGCCACGTTTATCCATTAAGCAGATCTAATGGTAGCCACATTTAATGTCGACAAATTGATTCGTCATCATTTCAACTATTTGAATTGGGTCTCCTATGTTTTAAGTTCAATTTCGTCAACTATGCATGAACTTCAGCACTCAAAGAAACATTTGTTTCTAAACATAAGTTCTGGAAATATAAAGTCTGATTACTACAACTTTTAAAACAGAATTTAAGCTTTGATAGTTAAGAGGCATTAAATGACTCAGTGTGTTTTGTGGTTCCTTAAGAGCAAATAACCCTAGTCACTATTGCAAGTCACAAGCATCAATGAAAAAAAAAATAAAAAATAAAATTAAGAGAGAATAATTTCCAAAAACTAAAGCCAAATAAAACGATCACACATCCTAGCAAACATAGTATATACCTAGCAAACGTAAGACATGACAAATGAACGTGTACATAATAATGACCACCTATTACATCCATTAATTAGTTTCAAATTGTATAGCCATGTTAATCTTGACTAATTGTTTCAGTAATCCAAGATTCAATCAGCTGAGCTAAATTTAAACTCTTCTTATCAACACAAATATTCACAACAGGCAATAAGTTGCCGTAGCACATAAACAATCAAAACTTTCCTTTATAAAACCATAACGATAATGATAACAATAACAAAACTTCAATAGCACTTACAAAATTTAATCCAACACATCCAAGTAGTGGACCTACCAAGCCTATAGAGAGCAACTGGGGCAACATAGATTCAGCAACAAAACATTAAAATAACACAGAAACAACTCTATCAAGGCTTAAATGAACTTCAAAATCAAATAATCTCAGCAATTACAACTGAAAAAACAAAATCAAATCTTTCTTCAAAGTGAATGGAACTATATGAAGCTGGATTTTCAATTCTTTCTTCAAACCAATTACTAAATTCAATCAGATATTTTTGCAAGCACTTGGAGTACATCTCACAACCCAGATTTCAAACCCATAATTACTATTATTTGTTGCCAAAATCAAGGTAAAAAAGAAGCAGAAATGCAATAATACAAGCTACCATTTTTTTTAAAGATGTGTGAGTCACAAAATTGCTTAATCAAGCTAAAGTGTTAGTGACATTTTAATTAACAGTTACCCTACAACTGTAAAACAAGTACCCCACCCCTGAAAAAATTTAATCGAGAATAAAATGAAATTCAAAACTAGATTATACATATGCAATCCAAACATTAGGAGAAAAAATATATGCAATAAACTCAACTACATCATAATACCCACTACATTAACCTAACAAATATTAGAAAAGAAACAGAGAAAAGTTCCTAATTAAATCAATTTGAGAAAGTCAAATTTTGTTAATGCCAAGACCCAGATCTATCCTTCATCTTCCAAGTTCTATCTTTATCAGATTTCCAGATTTTCTACCAAAACTTAAAGCTAAACACCTTTTTCACCTTAACCGCTGTCTTATTCTCCCTGACATCCTTCTTTATCGTCTCCAACTTGTTCCCAGCACTTCCATCCCACTTTTCATCTCCATCTTCATGCTTTTTATGCTAGCTGTAAGATTAGTGAGAGCAGTTTGCAACTCCTCCGACTGAGGCTTGGCTCACTGCTCAACAAACCGCATGTATGATGCGAAGGAAATAATTGTGATTATAGAGGAAACAAGATGGATCCGGTCAACCATGCTAGAACTAGTTTTCTTTCTTTCAAAGCCAACGACATATATAGGGTTGACCCACTTATTTTGGACAATTAACGACTTACGAGCTAATGCTAATAGTTTCAACAGGGTAGCTGAAGAAAAAACAAAACAAAACAAAAAAAAAGAAATCACTACCTCTTCTAAGGATTTACCAATTCAAATTAAATGCCAAAACTATTCAACCAAAACAGCCAAATCTGCAGAAAGCAAAGCTCCTAACCTCTGCATGTACGCAGCATTGACAGATTATAAGATAACATGTTCAGCATGCTCTACCTTGATCAGTTGATAGCAACATAAACTTTTGTGTATACTAGCAAACATAAGACATGACAAAGGGTAGAATCTATCAATTGATCAAGATGGAGCATGTTGAACATGTAATCTTATAATATATCAATGTTGCATACATTCAGAGGTTAGGAGCATTGCTTTCTGCAAATTTGGCTGTTTAGGCTTGAATAGTTTTGGCATTTAATTTTAATTGGCAAATCCTTGGAAGAGGTAGTGATTTCTTTTTTTTTTTTTTTTTTTTTCAGCTACACTATTGAAACTATTAACATTAGCTGGTAAGTCGCTGATTGTCCAAAAGAAATGGATTAACCCCATATACGTCATTGGCTTTGACAGAAAGAAAACTGCTTCTAGCATGGCTGATCGACTCCATCTTGTTTCCTCTATAATCACAATTATTTCCTTCGCATCATACATGGGGTTTGTTGAGCAACGAGCCAAGCCTCAGTCGAAGGAGTTGCAAACTGCTCTCACTAATCTTATAGGTAAGATAAAAAGCATGAAGACAGAGATGAAAAGCGGGATGAAAGTGATGGGAAACAAGTTAGAGACAATAAAGAATGACATCAAGGAGAATAAGATAGTTCAGTTCTTTGAAATTTTTGGATTAATATATATAATCTAGTTTCTCTTATATTTTTATTCTCGCTAAATTTTTAGGGGGTGGGACTTGCTACTTTGCAGGTATGCTGTATAATTTAAAAATGCCCTTGACATTGGGTTGTTTGAAATGTTCTAAATAAGTACACTTTTTGACTTTTTATGAAATATGGGTTAGGTTTGAAGTGATATAGTAGAGACGTGATGTGACTTAAATAAGATGATGTGACTTAAATAGGATAGTAACTTTTTGACTTTTTGGCTTTTTTAGAGGATGTCAAACTAAGTAGCACGGACACGGATACGGGATACGACACGGACACGACACAGACACGCGGACACGTAATTTTTTAAAAAATGGGGGACACGACACGCTGGGGACACGTTTAATATATATAATTTTATTTATATATTATATGTAAAATTAAAAAATATACACTATTTGTATTTATTTTTATTTATTTATTTTATTTATTATATGCAAAATTAAAAAATATATACTAATTTTATTTATTTATTTTATTTATTATATGTAAAATTAAAAAATAAATATATTATTTATATTTATTTATATTATTTATTTACAAAACAAAGGCATAAAAAAAAAAAGAATAAAAAGAGTATAGAGGGAGAGAGAGACACGTATAAGGCAAAGGGGGAGCAAAGTGAAACCAAAAAAATAGGGAGAGACAGATCGAGAGGCGATGGCGAGAGGCGACACCAGAGAGAGCTGGACAGAGAGAGGAGATGAAGACGATGAGAGACGAACAGGTTCTTCCTCGATCTAGCCTCGACAGGTTCTTTCTCTCTCTCTCTCTCTTTCCCTTTCTCTTTCTCTTTCTCTTTCTCTCTGGTTAGGGTTTCTTCTGTTTAGGTGTCCACGACGTGTCAAAACGTGTCCGAAAGAGTGTCCATCTGCAAAAATTAAAAAAAAAAACAGGGACACGTTAGGTCGAGTGTCGGACACGTGTCTACCGCGTGTCCGACGCGTGTCTGACACCCATACGCTGCCTCCAGCGACGTGTCCGTGCTTCTTAGATGTCAAACCTAGCCTGCAATTTTGTGACTCGCACATCTTTAAAAAAAATGTACCTTGCTTTATTGTATTTCTGCTTCTTTTTTACCTTGATTTTGGCAACAATTAATAGTAATTATTGGTTTGAAATCTGGGTTGTAAGATGTACTCCAAGTGCTTGCAAAAATGTATTGAATTTAGTAATTGGTTTGAAGAAAGAACTGAAAATCCGACTTCATACAGTTCCATTCACTTTGAAGAAAGATTTGATTTTGTTTTTCCAGTAGTAATTTCTATGATTATGTGATTTTAAAGTTCATTTAAGCCTTGATAGAGTTGTTTCTGTGTTATTTTAATGTTTTATGGCTGAATCTATGTTGCCCCAGTTGCTCTCTATAGGCTTGGTAGGTCCACCTAAGTCCACTAGGATGTGTTGGATGATATTTTATGAGTGCTATTGAAGTTTTGTTACTATTATCATTATCGTTATGGTTTTATAAAGGAAAATTTTGATTTTTTGTGTTGCAGCAACTTATTGCCTTTCGTGAATATTTGCTCTATCTATGAATGTAGTAGTTTTGATGAATGTATCCACACAATGTTTTAAAACCAATCAAACCGGAATCAAACCATGACGTAATAAATATATTAAAATTATATTTAAATAAAAATATAAGTAATAAAATTATAAATTAAAAATATTAAATTATCTTAAATATTTGTCCTAATATTTTTTTTACTGAAAAATATAATAATACATTTTAAAATATTATTAATTTCAATTTTGAAAGATGAAATCAAATATTTAATATTCCCTCCATATGATTTTAATTCAAATAATTTGATTGAAAGGAGAGCAAAAATTTTGGAGGGATATCAAAATTTCAATATTCCCTCCAATACATTTGATTGAATCCCACATGGATTTTTTGAATTTTTTTGAAAGAGTTTTTTTCTTATAAATAGGTAAAGACTTTCACAATAATTTCATCAAGCTCTTAATGAGATTCCTCACAAGAGGAGACCCTTGAAAAAGAGTTTCAAATTAAAATTTTCTTATATTCTTACATTATATATATATATATATATATAAAATAAGAAAGAAAGAAAATAAAAAGGTTGGTTTGATCAACGGTGCAGTCAAGTTCACGGTTTAACTGTGGGTTCACCGATTTTGCATAAATAGGCGGTTTTCTTGATGGGCGGTTTGGTCGATCCGGGTTTTAAAACCTTGGTACCATAGCATTTCTCATTTAAATTCTCGTAACCATAAACCTAAATGAAGTTCTCATTGTACTGACAAATTTACCTACATATAAGTAAATAAATTAAACTAAATTTAAAATCCAATTGAATCAAATATACATGAATAAATATTCACTTTGTCTCCAACTATTTGTTTCGTGCATAATCAAAAAACTTAAAAATAATATATTTGATCCATTTGTATTAATTTAGAATATTATAATTGTTGTTTTGGTAGTTTACCTTGGTTATTATTAATTATCTAGTAATTAGGAGTTCTAACATTAGTGAGTTATAGGTTAGGTTACATGTGATGCGGTAGTGGATTGTTATACGTTTATGAAGGTCATATTGAACTTGATTGAACCAACATTCAACAGAGGTTTCCCCCTCAGAGTGGGTCTCTTTCCAATTTCTTCTCTTCTTTTTTTTCAATTTCTTCCTCTTCTTTTTGTCAATTTTTTTTTCTTCTTTATTTATTTATTTGTGTTAATGTGTTAATTTTGTTACGAAAAGGGGACTGAACTTCTAATTACTAGATAACAAATAATAATAAAAAAATAAAAATTATAATATTCTAAAATAATCTGAATTTACCCCATAAAATCAACCTTGCTCTCAGGGTTGAAATACAACTGGATGACATATTTTAGAATAAAACCAGCGGTTCAATTGGCAAATAATGGCAGTTTCGACTTGGTGGTTCGGGCGGATTGGCAGTTTATAAAAAAGAAAACATAATTCAAATTACAAAACTTGAATCAAAGAGTAAAAAAAATTAATTTAAGTGAAATAGTTAAAATGGATTAAGTTAAGCGGATTGTTTCTCTGATGTTCTATATATATCACTACATATATCTTCAAACAAATAATTATATTCAACAGATCTAGTAAGAAAAAACCCTTACTCATACTGCTTTTATCCTTGTTTAGAAAAGAAAATTAAAAAATAAATTTACTGCTTTTATACATTTCCTTTTCTTTTTCCACAAATCTAATATCTAAATACAATTCTTCTCAATACAAAAATAATCGGTATTTTACAATTTTGTTTCTCTCTAAACACAATTTTGTTTTCTATTTTTATTATTTTACAATTCAACAACACTAAGGATAGATCCTTTAATCAGAAGGTTTCATGGAACAGGTGAAGGCAACATAAATGAAAAAAATCTATTCTTTTGACCATCAATGATAATTTTTAGTAATTTAATAGCATTAAAATATTATGTTAATATGTTGTCTCAAGAATCAAGATCACACAAATAGTTAAAAAACCGTCAAAGCAGGGGAGAAAAAGCAGAAATAGAGCAAGACCCATATGAAAAGTACACTATAAAAGAGAGTAGTTACCTGAAATCTGGAACTTCACCGTCGGACTGAGAGTGAGAACTGAGAAGTTGAAGTTGCTCGCAGCCAGACTGAGTATAAGATGGAGAAGAGAGAGCTTCAATCGTCGGAGAGAGACCTATTGCACACTAGAGAGAGAGCGAGGAGAAAACATAAACCAAAGAGAGAGCAAAGGCAAAACATAAACCACAGAGAGAGAGAGAGAAGAGAAAACATAAACCAAAGAGAGAGCATAGAGACAGCCATGTACCAAATCTGGAAAAAACAGCAGTGACGAGTGGAAAAGCAACGCCAGCAAGGCCAACGGTGGCGACTAGCAAGAGTACAACCACGGATATGTGAGAGGTGAGGTGAACGGCGCCAGAGGGGAGACGATCGGTGGCGATTGGCGGCAAAGGCGAGTCGATCAGTGGCGAGTCGATCAGTGGCCATCGTCTACAAGAGGCGAGATGCAAGAGGCGCTTACGATGAGATGAGGGGGTGTTAGGGTTTAATTTGCTGTGTGTGCGTATACATATATATAATAAAAATAAATAAATAAGGGAGTAAGCGGGTCGGGGCGGGTAGCCTAGTTGGGTTGCATTTCTCCAACCGCCACTCGCACTAACTCGCATGTTCTAGACACCCAACGCACCAACCAGTCCGCCAAAAACCAAAGAAAGACATAATTCGGCACGGTTTGGTGCGGTCCATTGTTGTTTTGGCAATTTTGACGATATCATGTACAGTCCTAAGTAGATTTTATTAAAAAAAAATGACTTAGACCCTATTGGGGGTCACTAGGGGTCTCTCTTGATTGGGTAAAAAAATAGTTTTTTTTTTTTGGGTTTCCGCCAGTGGTAACTCGCCACCTGTCACTGGGGGTCGGAAGCATTGCCGTTTATAAAAATAAAAGTGAACAAAAAAAAAAAAAAAGAGAATGCTTCTAAAAATCTTAGTTCTAGACGAATTTTAAACATAATCTGGTCTATATTGTATCTCTATAGGAAATTTTATAACTTTTAAAAATCTGGGCATAATTTATTCTCTCATGATATCATTCTTTTTTCTTTTCCTTTTTTTAATCTTAATTTTGGATATTTAGAATATAGCTGAATTGCATCAAGCCATTTTCTCTTTGTCAAACCTTCAACCAAAAAAAAAAGCCTCTTTAGATTTTTAATATATTTTGATCAACATAATTTGATTTGCTTTTGGAATTGAATCAACTGCATTATTGATAACCATTGGAAATAAGAACCGCAAAATAAGATATTGAATTAACTCACAATTAAACATGGTCACAATTGCCGTATTAGTTTTAGCAGAGACTTTGGGCAAATTATAACCTCTTTTCTTGTATACTCTTTTGTTATGATACTTAAAGTTCAAATTCTTGGTAACCAGAGAATTATGTGTTTGAATAAATTGGTACTGCTCTTCAAATGTTCTTAGGGTCTTTTGATTTCTTTGTTTTGATTCACATTTGTCTCTGATTTTCCCAACATTTAAGAAACTCTAATGCATGTTTTGATATTTTAACGTTATTGTAACCTCCAGATTGTTTAATTGGATTTAGCAGTGAAGATGACATTATTTTTTCCAAGAGCTCTTGTCTCTAAGAATGGCAACGGGGCCGGGCGGGGCTGGGGAACACACTCCCCGTCCCCAATCCCCGACGGTAAAAAATTCCCCATCTCCGGTCCCGATCCCCGACGAGGAACCTATCACCGTCCCCATCCCCGCCCTCTAACGGGGATCAGGTTTCCCCGACTCCGAAAATCCCCCACACAAATCTATTTCAACATCATCAATAACTTTTAACATCAACAAAATCATCTAGAACATCATCAAAAAAATCATCAGTAAGAAGTGGAGACAAAATTATCAACAACAAAGTCATCATCAACACTCTGTGCATCAACTACAAAAAATAAATAAATAAAATAAAATAAATAGACAAATAGAGACACACACGTACATGTATACATACACATCAACACAGATCTGAGTGTACATCATCAATCAACACAGATCTGAGATCTGTCTGTCATCAAACAGATTTGAGATCGGCGATGGTGACTACGAAGAAGGTGGACGACGGTGGCTGCGATCGGCGATGGTGACTGCGATGAAGGTGGACGACAATGGCTACGACGGACGACGGCGATAGACGAAGGCGATGGATAACGGAGGTGGACGGAAACAAAACGGGGAGGGCGCGCCAAAGGGCGGGCGGGCCGAGGAAAAAAGAGGGGAAAAGAGTGAAAGAGAGAGACTCTAAGTGAGTGAGAGGGAGAGAGAGAGATAAGAGGCGGTGAGGAAAAGAACAAGAGAGAGAATAGAGGGAAGAGAGAAAGAGTGTGCATATATGAAATGAGAGAGAGAGAGAGAGACAAAAACAATATATAGAAAGTATATTATATATATATATATATTAAGTTGGGGACAAATGGGACAGGGCAGGGCGGGGTCGGGCTAGGCTGGGCCAGGGCCGAGGCTTGGGCATTTATCACCGTCCCCGGCCCGAAAATGATCGGGCATTAATTTTTAAATACCATCCCCGTCTGTCGGGGGTATTTTTCGAAGAAAAACTATTTAAATTGGGATCAGGGATCGAGTCCCCGTCAGGCCGGTTTCAAATTGCCATCCCTACTTGTCTCAAATACTTGAGCTTGCCACCATTCACATTAGTAGGTAAGCTTCTTTCTTAATTTTATGATAATATAATTTTGGAGAAATGGTAATAGAGAAGTTATGCCTTACATTTAAAAATCTCTGAGTATTTACGAATAATTTGGAAATGGTTTAATATATAATAAAATCATTTTTATTTAATATTTACCTCCTTTTTTTTTTCTTTTTTTTTTCTCTTCAGGCTGTATGACGTAATTTTTTAATGGATTGTTCTAAAATTTTCTTCTTTTATGCTTAAATGAATGCTAAATGTATATTTGTTCTAACTTTGATTTGTTAATCATAAGTGTATTTTAAGTTCATCTAAAATAGCTGTTGCTACATGTATTTGATTGACTTTTTTCTCACCCTTTGCCACTGGCAGCTATTACTCTCCCACTATCCCCAGCCTACAATCATGCCTTCCTCATCCTTCCAGCTGATGCTAGACTTAATTGCTAATTCGCACCCTCCTTGGCCCCCTTCAACCGTCCACAGCCTCAACCTCAGCCTCAGCCCCAGCCCTCGCCTCAACACCAACACTTTCACCACTGCCATCCCTAACCCTTACCCAAGCCCAGTTTCGGGGGCAACCTCTTTGGGCCTCCAAAAAAAAGCTAAACATAAGGCCCCAAAAATATTTATAGAGGGAATTCTATTTACACCCAAAAAATATTTAAGTGAGCCCAATTTTTTGATACACCCTATTAAATTGTTTAGGGTTACAATTTATTCTCAATACGTCTTTTTTTTCTCCCCAAATTACCCTTTTGAAGTACACCCAAATAAAATAAATTAAAATTTTCAAATTATTTTTGAAAAACTTTTCTTTTGAGCTTAGGATTAGTGACTTGTTTGGTTATTAATCTAATACACATTATTTTTTTCAGGTAACCAACGTAATGGATATTAGCTTAAATCAGTCAAAATTAAAGCTTGATTTTGATATATACATATACATATACATGGATATATATATATATATATAAGCTCATTATATTTAACCTAGTTTGCATAATAATACACCAAAAGATTGCGATTTTACATTAATGGTGAGATTGGACTGTTAATCCACATGATTAGAATAAACAAAATTCATGATTTAGTAAAATACGAAACAAAAACACAAATTTAAGGTTGATGTATATAAGTCGAAATAAGTGAAATTTGAAGCTTAAGTTTGATAAATGAAGACCATGTATATATACTGAGATATACAAATATATACATATATATATATATATAATCAAATGTTCATTGAAAGCTGTAGGTTTTTTAAGTGCAACTAATAATATAATAAAAAATAATGATGTTGATAATAATGGTGTGTTTTGGTGGAGTGGATTGAAATTTTGGAGTGAAAAAGAAGAATAAAAGAAAATAATTAAAACTTGGAGAAGAAGATGAAGAGATTTGAATAAGAAAAGATATAATTGATTAAGGTATACCATGAGAAAAAATAATATTTTATTTTAATATTTAATATGTATTGTCTTTATTAGTAAATTCATATTAGGTATAATAGAAATTAAAAATTAAAAATTTAAATTGGGCATACTAAGATAATTTAACGTGTCACGGTCTAGGTTGTTTCCAAGCTATCCCTGCGGCACTTAGACAATCTCAAGCTTGACTTGATGATGCTAAGTCAGCCTAACTCACGAACTTGCAAGAAGACAAGTAGGAAGACAAAGAGAGTTTGAGAGAATGACTTGTATTCACTTTGAGAAAGCTTTACAACTCTTGGATGGTTTGGAGCAAATGAGCACCTCCCCTATTTATAGGCTCCTTAGGAGCATTCTAGAACTCTCAAGAAAATGTCATGTAGAAGCTTCCCATGGAAGCTTTCTTTACAAGCTACAAAAATGTTCTAAAATGCCTTCTAAACCTATCTACACAACTATCTAATTATATGTACAAGTGTATAGGTTCTTGAATTCCTTAGGTCCTTCTAGAATTCTCCATAGTCTTCACATGTGCTAAAGTTTGCTAAGGAGTTCTAGATTCTTCCATTAGCCTTTCTTTCTTGCATGCTCCTCTCTGGATATTTTGGAGAATTCTGTAGGGATTTGACATTTCTCCCCCACCTATGCTAGCGATGTCCTCGTCGCATCCTCCTCGCGAAACTTTTGTATTTGCTCCTTGAACTGCCACCAAGATCGGCTGGGTCCCAACTAGCCTCGTTTTCAAGTAGTCCCTTCCATTTTACTAGGTACTCAGTGCAAGGAGGTACTCCACGTCTTCTAATGACTCAATTAGCTATCATGTATTCAGCTTCTTTGTCATATGAGGCTATGACTGTTGTTGGTGCCCTAGATGACTCTCTACGACTTGGATCTTCCTTGTCAGCATGATGAGGAGGCGGGAAACAGAGATTTAGCTCTAAGCCCAAGAGAAAAGAAAGCCACGCACAACACCCGAAGATTAATTGAAGTCTAACATTATTGATCTTCTTTCAACTTTCATCTATCACAAATAGTGAAGGTATTTTCTTTTCCTCTCTATTTTATTTATTTATTAATTTTATGGAACTATTTGTCTAAATTTTTTGAAATTAATAGAGAACTATAATCATATTTCTGAAGATTTTATATACTTTTAATATTTTCTTATTACTTGTTTCATATCATATTTGTTATATAAAATAGGTTTCAAGTTTTTGCTTAGTGAAATATTTGTTTGATGATGATTATAATTTTTTTTTTACTATTATGATTACTTGATTTTTCTTTTATTTTATGTTTATTGATTATTGAATTTGTTATGATTGAGGATCAAGTTAACTGTTAGCATTATGATGATGAAGATGTTAGTAATTTTTGATAAATTATATTAAACACGCTAATCAGAATTCTTAGAAAGTGAATTATTGTAAACTTGGTTATAGATTTAAGCAAAATACTTTTTGTGAGTATCATTTTTTTTAATATGTATGAAAGGTCCTATATTTATCGTTCGCTTTGGGTCTTGAAAAACTCAGAGTCGGCATTGCCCTCACCCAATCCCTTGGTTGAGATTTAATTAATCCAAAACCATGTTGTTTTGGGATGAAATTAAAAATAAAAAATAAAAATCTTAAGCCCTAGCTCCTAGTTTCGTATTTCTCTTATTCTTCTATGAGCAACACAACTCCCCTAACGAACTAGCAACACCTCAAAGGACAGAAGGTGCACACATGCCAAAAATGCACTCTTAGGCCCTGCCCTGGGCAGAGGCAAGAAAGGCTTTTGCCTTTGGACCCAAAAACTTGGATGAAAATAAGATCCCCAAAATTTCTTAGTCCTTTATACTATTAGATATTAAAATAAGATCCAACATAATATTGAGATCCAATTTGAAGGACCCAAAACAAAAATCCTTGTTGGGCCAAATTTAAAATAATAAATTATATATGAATGTTGTTGGGAGAAGGATATGCCAGATAAATTAGAGTATACAAGCTTAATTAGTAATTTTACAACAAAAAATAAGAGAAAAGTGATATTTAATTCATTTTTTATTTGGTATTTTAGCTTTACACTTTTTTATTATTGTAAATTGGAATTTGCTAATCTATAATGTAACATGACCAAAATCTTGTCCTTTTGAATTCTTATAATGATTTCCTCCTCATCTAGATACGGTGTGCAAGTAAACTTTTGTGTATACTAGCTAATGTTTATTTATTTATTTATTTATTTTGTTGCTATTTCCATATTCCTCAAACTTCTTTTTTAAAGGGTAAATATGTAAAAGGATGCCTAGGACTCTATAAAAGTCAAGGCTGACCTTATGCATATTGTTGTTGAAGTGAACCAGATCATTGCACAAACAGAGTTAGACCACCTTGGTGAAGCACCATGATTCAGGGGCGGAAGGACAAGGGGGGGTTCTGGCCCTGCAAAATCTGTAGAAATCTTACATATATATTAGATAAATTTTTTATATGTGATGTCTAAGAGGTGGCTCCCCTTGGTGTTTCTTTACTATTTATCTTTTGTCTTCTCTTCTATTTGAAAGATGGTAGTTCCACCACCTCATCCATCTACTAAAAAAAAAAACACTAAAGTTAGTGGATTAAGCATCGTCCATCACAATTTTGATAGGAAATTATGTACCTTTTTGTTAGTTTTATAGTAAAGGAGACCAAATATTGTCATTTTGTAACATACTATTTGTTATATCATAGTGTTAGTATAAAGAATTTTAATCTTTGCTGCTTCAAAGATGGTTATAGTTAGTGAATATTTTATTATTATTATTATTATTATTATTATTATTATTATTTTAGTCAACATTTATATTATTAATTTGGTCCCTCCAATTAAGAAATCCTACCTTCACCCCTGTCATGATTAAATCATTACATACAGTCACAACACTCCATGATATCGCACACCATCCCTAGCATCTGCCACAACGAAGTGAACCAAATCATCATCTATCACCATCATCAATCACCATCCCTTGAGCCCACTGCCATCCCTTCCATTGTTATGTTTCTATTGTTAATCTCTCTTCAATTTCAGTAGCACCACCATAGTTGTAAGTCACCCCTACAACTCCTAGCTAGTCCACTCACCTCTTCAATTTTATTATTTTCAAATCTTTTTTCCCCTTTTTGTTATGCTTTGTTCAAACCTACTGCAAATTCATTAACATTCTTTTGCACCATGGATAGGAGTTGGATGCAACTTCATAATAGAAGGTCACCTCAGTACATTGATGGAGTGATGGAATTTATCATGTTTGCTCGTGATCATATGAAACCATGGGCAGATAAGATTTGGTGTCCATGTTATAGATGCAACAACCAAATTCAAAAGACCGTAGAAGAAATTGAAATTCATTTGTATGCATATGGGGTGGTCACAAGTTACACTAGATGGGTGTATCATGGGAAAGGTTTTGAGTTAACTGACAATGATGACTCACAAAATGAAAATGACAAATATCTCGATGATGTGACAGAGAAGTCAAATAGCCCTAATACTGTGAGAAGTTATTCATGACAAACGAAGTGGAACAAACCACATTTGGTTACGTAAGAGAAACATCTAGTAGTCGTAATCTTGACTTACCTAGTAGTTGTAGTGGAGAAACAAATAAATTTGCAAGATTAATGAGGGATGCAGAGCAAGGTTTGTATCCGGATTGCCAACGATTCTCCAAACTATCATTCATGGTTAAGTTGCTACATCTAAAGATTTTTAATAGATGTAGCAACAATTCACTCACGATGTTAGGCACTTTCCATTGGTGAAACGCTTTCCTGCTCTTACAATGAGGCTAAACAAATAATTCGAGATTCAGGCCTCGACTATCAAAAAATACATGCATGCAAGAACGATTGTGTACTTTTTTGGAAGGAGTATGAAAATGAAGACGAGTGTCTTGCTTGCAAAGTGCCAAGATACAAAGTTCGTAAAGGTAAAGGTAAAGGTAAAGGTAAAGGTAAAAAAATCTCTCACAAGGTTCTGCAATACTTTCCTTTAAAACCAAGGCTACAAAGGCTATTCATATCAAGGAAGACGGCAACTGATATGAAGTGGCACAAGAATAAATGTGTAGAGGAGGAAAATGTATTGCATCATCCGGCTAACTCTGAAGCATGGAAAGATTTTGACAAAAAGCATGAGTAATTCGCCAAAGATCATTGTAATGTTAGGCTCGGACTAGCTAGCGACAGTTTTAACCCGTTTGGAAACATGAGTAACTCATATAGAATATGGACAGTTTTTCTTGTTCAATACATTTACCACCATGGAAATGTATGAAGGATTCATTTTTTATGATGCCTTTGCTTATTCTTGGGCTTAGGGCTCCCGGATTTGACATTGATGTGTTTTTACGGCCATTGATAGATGAGTCAAAGGAGTTATGGAAGGAATGGGTAGAGACATACGATGCATCAAATGGCCAAAATTTTTAATTGCGTGCCGCATTATTATGGACCATCAATGATTTCCCTGCGTATGGTAACCTATCCAGTTGGAGCACCAAAGGGAAATTGGCTTGTCCTTCGCGTCAAACACAGTGGTTTAAATATGAAGTGCTCCAATTCTTTGCAAAAACATTGGGTTTTAATTCTATTTTGTGCATTTGATCTAAAATCTCTTTGGCTTGTGGATTCTTTCTCTTTTTGATTTTGACTCTTTCCTTTTCTTTTTTCTTTTTTTTCTATTTGATGATATAACCCATTTTTGCTCACTATTATTTTTTTATTTTCACTAACATTTTCATTTAAATTAAAACTTTTAAGAAGTAAATATTGCTTGGTATAAACCATTGTTTAGTTTTGTATGCATTATAAAGTAATACAAATTCTTGGAAGAATTAAAGTTTCAGATTCGATATACGACGAATGCGTATTTCTTCATTCATTTCCATCCAATCAAAAAAAGATTTTTTTTGACTTGGAGTTGAGTGTATCTCAATTTTGCTTTTGGTATTTTTTTTTTTATATATTTTTTAAATTTTTTATAATTAAATTGTCAGTGTTCATTATCCTCAGCATAGGGATAGCTACATTCTGTAATCTTCCTTGCACTTTTACATTTCCTTGGACTTGTGAAGGGATATCGGTATATAGTGTTCTGCTTTTAGATATGCCACCATTTTTTTTCATGAAAACTAGATATTTTTTTCTTCCAATATTTTGTTGTAGATTATTGATTCAATCATATCTCATGGTAGTTTCTTAAATAATTGCTTTATAGAGCATAGTGTTGTTGGGATCCATTCCCGGATAAACTCCAATGTACACTTAAAGGTCTGCTCATGATTTATAGATGACTATATTCTTGACCTCATAATTGCAGAATTACATAAACAATTTACACTAACAGATTTTATGTAGAATATAGAAACTTTCTCATTACATCTTATGAAATGGATTTAATTTCTTTATTTTAGTGCAAATATCATTTCATCGTTTAAATATGGTTATTATCTTCTCCGTTGTACGATCATATTTCATTATGTTCTCTAAAATGAGTTGGAGCATGATGATGCAAGACATGGTAATGCTTGATGCAAACAACTATGAAACCGATGGTGAAATTGTAGCAATGTTAGCTGAGGGAAGAGTTCCAATTGGAATAGCAGAAAATACAAGAATCAAGTATAGACTAACTTAGACTTTTCCACTTCCATTATTTTCTTGGAAAATCGTTTTCTACAACTTCTCCAATCTCTGATGGCCATTTGTATGGTCTTATGCAGAGAACGAAATTGTCTTGTAAATTTTCTTTTTAAAAAAATTAAAAAAAAAAGAAGAAAAGAGAAAACATGTCGTTCCTCTCAAGTTATATTTCATTCAAGGGTAGTAGCTCAAACCAGTTCCCAAAGCAACTAATCTTAAATGTGATTTGCTAGTGGTATGCCACAAAGGCAATCTAGGAGACATGGCTTGGGATTTTTTTTTCATAGAACAGTTCTATCATTTAATTAATAAAAAACAAGTTTCATTTTGTCATGTTTATTTTGTATGTTATTATTCACATGATAAGTCCATATAGGGCCAGCCTTGGGGTAGGTTAAAAAATGAGGGCCTAATCCAACTTCTTCTAGTCTACAATCTTATCTTTGATTAATCATGTCACTAAAAAGATTGAATGGATTAATTATGTTGGCCCCATTCGGCATCACTTACAAGTTAGTTTTCAACCTTATCTATAATATGTTGGCCCCGTTTGAATTGAATCTTCTAATGTGATATTGAAATTGTAAGCATATCCATAAAGTGGCACATATGCCACATGTTTTATTTATTATTTAATTATATTATTATATAATTATTATATATATTTTAATCAGTAAACAATTGGGTAACTAACGTAAAATAAAGTGGTTGCATGGGAAGTTACAACTTCCCTGATGGTGAAAAGTTATAAAGAGTTACACTTGGATCGTAGGTCTAAGCCTATCTATATATGCCAGTGATAACTATCAAAACACAAACATTTTTATGAATAGAATATGTTTGAAACTCTGTTCCTTCCACTTTTCCATATGGTTTTGTGAAAGTGTTTTGCAAGTGGTTTTGTTTATACATTCAAGACTTGATCAATCAAAAATAAGATTCAAAGGTTTAAATATCATGGCAGGAGGTATTCTTCTTTTATTAAATTATTTTAGTTCTCACAATTGGTATCAGAGCATCCTTCTATTATGTTATTCAACATTATTGTAATTTTATGGAGGTCAAATCTTGTTTGATCCCAATAGTATCTCTGTCTATCATGATCCTATATTTCACTTTGTTTGATGTTACCCGTATATTATGAAAACATGTTCCCTGCTTATTATAATCATGGCTTTGTCTTTTATTATAATCATGGCTTTGTCTTTATCCTTGATAGCCTAAAACTTTGTTACGTGAACTATGATGAGTCTCAGAGAAACAAAAACAAGAAATTATTTTAATATCCATTCGTAGACTTTTCATCTACTTTTTCACTATTTGAAATTGATTTAGCCTAATGATCAAAGATATTTGGGTTGGTTTTATTCAAGCACCTCTTCCCTATCTTGCTGAGTAAAATTAAAATAAATATATATATATATATATATAAAGGGTTTCTGAAACTTGCTGGATTGTTTTTCTCACTATTAAAGATGAATTGTTGCTTGATGTATATTAATTAGAGGCAATAGAATTCATCTTGTTCTATATTAGTAGTGTTTACATTAATTTAGAAGTGTTCCTATTCTAAATCTTTTAAATAATCTCTTAAGGTTTTGAATAACCTTAGTTAAGGAATTTCTCGTTTAGAGTTTCTTTCAAATGTCTGGGTGTGTGTGTTGTTGTGGTGGGAATCAAACCTAGAAATTGAGGGTTTTTAAAATAAGTGTTGAGAACACATGGTTGACATTATTAATGTATTATTTTGTGCATCAAAATGAGTAATGGCTGGGAAAAATTCTTATTTATAGTTATAAACGTTGAGTTTCACAAATTATGGGGATTTTTGTTATTGCAAAATTATTGTTCAAATGTTGCTATAGTCTTGAAATGACTATGTTGTTGGAATTGCTTGAGATATGGAAATGTGGTTATTTGTTGATGGATTTAAATGGAAACATGTTTCACTTGTGAGATAGTATGGAACGGAGGAATGTAACTTTGATTATTTAGGAATTATTGGTATTGATAATTGTTGCATTGCATATCCATTCAATTGCTATTGCACATTTTTGAATTGAGTTGGGAGCTTTTACATTAAGAAAAAAAGGTTTATAAATAAATTTCTCATGGAATTTGTTTTGGGGTAAATATGTTGGTATGTTCGGATAGGGGTTGTAGATGGATTTGTCTAAGTTAGCCTGAGTGTCCGAGGTGAAAGACCGAAAACACGTGCGGAGAAGGTACCACTTCCCTTCCGGTTAGCAACCAGTAAAGTGGGATTTTGGTAGTGCTAGTTAAACTTACTTGCAGACACCAACCTAGAGATTACCTGAGTCGTATTTACCCCCCATTGAATAAAAATTGTATATTTTATTATTGTTGTGATTTCAAATTACTGTTGAACATGGTGGCTTTTTAAAACATGTAAATGAAATCTTTTTATTGGTATTGCATGGCATGTGCATTTTACATTGGGAATCTTGCATAAATGTATAGACTTTGTTTAGAATTCGCTACTGAGCTTTATACTCACCCCTATGGGATTTTGGTGCAGGAAAAGACGTGGTGAACCGCCAAACTAGGGTGTGGAAGTATGTATTGAGAGCATAAGGCTCTTTTTGTTGTGATTGTAATTTTTGTAAGCCAAGGGCTATTTATGTATGGGTCCGAGAGACCATTTTTGTGTAATCGGGCTTATGCCTTGGAACTTGGAAGCCTTTGAGGGCATTTACTTATTTTGATTGAATGACTCTATATGCTATAGATTCATGTATTAGGTTTCACCGAATGTATAACCGCATGTGGGACCATTCTTGCATAAACATTTGAGATTATGTAATGGAATGCATTAGGGGTATTTCTGGTATCTCTTAAGAGCCATGGTTATTATTATAGTTCAATTGTATGTATTTCTGGGGCGTTACATAAAAGAAAGCATGTTGCTCGCATTATGTAAACAGTGAGCACTAACAAGATGAGTGTCTACATTAAGACACATAGCAGAGGTGATCCAGTTAATATCTTATATTTTTTCTATGTATTTTATATTTAATAAGAAATGATATCGACTTGATACTTCATACTTCTAGTGTACAGACCCTAATTTTTGTAATTACCATTAAATCCTTAACCTTGAGTTTATTTCAATAAAGCCCTTGAATTTTCACTTAATTGCATTTTAAACCCTAAAATCGAGTAAACCCTAATCGATCCCGTAGATTAATAATCACCTTTAAAACCCTATTATTAATTATTAGACCCTATAATTATAGATTAATCACTTTAAAATCTTAATTCTCGGTAATGCTATTTTTGCTCGGTTTCTCGCCTTTGTTTGCGCTTTAATTTAACCGGACCCAAATTTATTATTCTAACTATTTTCTAATGTTAGTATATTGTATACCAAATATCAAGGTTTCATAAATTTAGACTTGGTCCCTACATACTTTTATTTTATTTCATTCCAAACCTTTATTGTAGTACTTTCTTAATTAATTTACTTATGCCTATTATTTTATGTTTATAAATACAAATATCTTATATATATATATATATATACGCCTTGGAGCCCAAGTTGTTGACCATGTGATGGATGAAAGGGCCATAGTGGCAACTTTGACAAATTACACTTACCTCCCAATCCTTTCTCTATATATATATGCACACTTCTCCCTCTTAATTTACACATTTTTAGCCATGCACTAGAGGAGTGAGAGAGAGTGATCTTGGAAAAAAAAGAGAGAGGAGAGAGAGAGAGAAGAGAAGAAGAAAACGAAGAATTGTATTGAGTCTTGTACAACAACGGTAAACATACATCACCTCTTCTCTCAAGTTTTTTACCACTTGTTTTTCCTCTCCTAATACATACTCTTTGTATATATATGTTGTATTCTAGGCCTACACTCTTATATAAATGTGTATTAATCAAGAAATGATATGCTTCTCTTTCTTTTTTAAATTTCCAGCAGTAAATCTTTTTCCTCTCTTGAATTTATTTTCCTATCAAAACTACATAAACACAAAATCTATTTTTATGGTGTAATATTTGGTATGTCTAGAGTATGTGATAATTTTGGTAGGACCTAAGGATGTATTTTTATAACCTAAACAATTTTTCTAAGTTTGCTACTCACAGAACCAGAAAAACAGTCAACTTTCTCTATTTTTATAAAATTCTAGAAAAATAATCTTGAGTCCAATTTTATGTCAAAATCTTAATCTTGGTGTTATATTTTAACTAAAATTTGTTTGAACTCAAGAGAGTGAGGGGTTCGAGAGAAAAATCGATTTGTGTAACTGTCAACAAATCTGGACAGATCTTGGTAAGTCTGAATTATCTTAAAATCTAAAATACCTATCCTACTTTCGTAAATTGAGTTTGAAAATAGACTTGTTTATCTACAAACTCACACGAGGCCAGGTACTTAGGGCCAATAAAAGTATTTTTTTCATAATTATTTTCAAACTAGTTCAAATTTGGAAATTTGGAGCTCTTATTTGGTTTGCAACTCTTATATTCTACGTTTCTTGAATGTTTTACTCTCGATATGTAATCTCTGATAAATTATGAATTTGGTTTACCATGAATAAATTACTTGTTGTTTAGTTTGGATTCGTAATTATAGTGACCATGCTTTGCTATAACTGAGAACATAATGCTCTTAATAAAGGGGAAATCAAATGGGATGGTAATGTGTTGCGATCATTGTATTAAATATTATGAGATAATGAACGATGGATTCAAGAGTGTGATATAGTGGAATGTGTTCCATTTTTGTGAAGTCTTGCGCAAGTGTGTTTTTGAAACCTAACATAGCACGTGAGGTATTCTAGCTGCTTAACGGAAAAGGGAGGTATAAGGGTGGCAGTGAGGGTCTCACACAGAGAGAGTATCCCCGAAGCTGCCTTCAGAGCGCACGTGATGTCACTACTCGGGTATGTAACCTAGGTGCGTGGGCATCATTGGTAATTGTGCGGTAAGCGACGCACTGGTGGTTATGCGGTAAGTGACGCATTGGTATTGTATTAACCAAGGGGGTGTCAGAATTGCCCGTGGCCAGTGTTAGTGGTTGGGTAAGAATGACATTCCGCGGGGAGTTGCCTAGAACTAACTAAAATTGACTATTATTTATGAAAACTGAAATTTAATTATAAGCTCTGCTTAATTATTGTTTTCATTGTATGTTATGATCATGCCGTTCTGTTACTTGTGTATTTGGAATGGGAAAAGGGTCGGGGTGTGTGTGTTTACTGGGCATTCCAAGCTCATGGTGTTTTATGCCAGGTGAAGGCGAGTTTTACACTGAGAACAGAATCCCTAAAAGCTTTGCGGAACCATGGCTGCCTGAGAGATTAGATTGTATATTTCCTGTATTTTGGATAATCTTTTTGTAACAAGGAATTGATCTGTATTTAAAGACTTGAAGAATTTTATCTATAACTATTATTAATATTTTCTTTTAGTATAATTATTTGTATTTTGTGCTTAAAAATGATGTGTATCCGCTAGTTAAACCCTGGTGTATTGTTGTATTATATTATCAAAATTTGGGGCGTCACATCTAGTGGATCAACGAGTTAGGGAATCTGTCGGTGATGACACCCATGACAATGAGTTGTTGGTTTCTCGATTTCTCCCTCTAGCCAATGAGCAGGTATCTTTGTTATATAATGCAATATATTAAATCAATTGGATTAATGTTTTTGTATTTGCCTTGATATATTCAAGCTTATTGTTATGGATCTTTCCCTAATGACACTACTTTGTTGGAATGCTAAATTTCCCTAATGAATTTCTACAACAATCATAGCTATCCCCCATCCATAGCCCAAAACAAATATTTCTAAACAGATAATTAATTTCCATACACATGAACTTTTTGAATTCCAAGAAGTGAGTGGTAATACATACTCAACTCGACCATCCTCATCAACATCGATCCAATTTCACATTTCCAACATAAATTCCATGTATTTATACAAAATCAACATTTGATATATTTAGGACAAAATCCCATTTTCTTCCAAAATCAATTCCAAGTATAAAGACCATCGATTTTACAATAACTCAACCTCATTTTGAATCCTACAACCATTTTCAAGAATCTATTTGAAAACCCTTCTTTTGATTTTTAAACCAACACCTTAGATTTGTTAAAAAATTCCCAAATCACAATATTGTTTCAAAACACAAATAGCTAAGTTAAAAATCATAAGAAAGTGCGGAGAAATCCATACCTCAAGCTTAGAAGACGAGAGAGAAGAGAAACTTCAAAAATGCCTAAACCCAACTTTGTTTCGATTAAAACGAAGCTCTATATGAGCTCTACCTTTTTAACAAAGGGACTAAGGTGTAGAAATGGGTGGATCAAGGTGTATTTGTAGAGAGAGGGGGAGTTTTAGAGAGAGAGGGTCTCAACTTATGGTTTTTAGAATGTTTAGAGAGAGAGAGAGATATGAAAAAGTGTGCCAAAAAGGTGACTTTATAAATTGATATGTGTGTAGACCGCTCAAGCAAAGGAAGTGTCATTCGAGTGACCATACATAATAAGTGAGACCGCTCGGGCAAAGAAGTTGACCGCTTGAGCAAAGAATATGAACTCCCATAAGTTTTACAAATAGAGGACCATCGCTCGAGCTCAAGAAGGACCGCTTGAGCCAACATCGCTCGAGTGTAAAAATGATCGCGCAAGCATAGAATGGCAACTCCCAGTATCTTTGCAGGCCTACAAAAGTACTGAGAGTTCTCAAAGACCACTCGAGCACAAGAAGTGTCACTCGAGTGAAGAAGCTAAAATCTGGGCACGAACCATTTTGAAAAACTAACTCCCGACCTGTTCCAAACGCAATCGAGGCACTCCAATAACCAAACTGAATGAGAAATAAGAAGAAATAATACATGAACAATCGTATAAGATAATGAAACCCGGATCCAAAACATCAACAGGTCGGGTCTAAACTAGAATAGCTATAGTTTCCACCCCAACGACACCTTTGCCCTTCACCTAGGGCTTCAAAGTCTCCATATCTGTTGCTATCCTTCTGATTATCTCATCTTGCTTCCTCACTTGTTCTTTCAAAGCTTGAGCATTAGTTCTTCGTCTTTGCCCTTCTGGGCTTCGGGTGTAGTGAGGGCTCAAACCACACTTTTCTCACGAGCCCTTGTGAGGGTTTCTCCTCTTAGGATTGAGATTAGCCATGGGCAGGACATAGGGCAAATCTCTACACCTCCTGTTGGCCTTTAACGTCTCGCTATCTACAGCGAAGAGTGGTGGATCTTCGTTGTTTGCTATTAAAATCATCAGAGAGAGCTTGACGGCGCCAATTGTATGAGTACAAAATAACGGTTACTTGTATAATCCTCTTGATCAAGCTCATGCTCCTCCAAATATTGTCATATAGTCTGAAAGCACAAAACGTAAGCTAGCCGGCGGGTATGTGCCAAAACCCTTTCAATGCTTAAGTTAGCAAGTAGGATCAACAAAGAGGAAAAACTCTGTGAATTCGAATATTAAAATTGCAATACCTGATATTAGGTTAATACTGAGCTTTTATAAGTTTCGCATGACAGACTACTAGTAGAACTCTGATTCCCATTCTTATAGTCCCACTAGGAATCATCTTCCTAAACGATAATGCCTATCCTTTACACCCTAATCACTGCAAATCAAGTGATATGACATAACTCTTTGCGTGACTCTTAATCGAGCAAACATACTATTTTAACCTTTCTGGTTCTTTGAGACAATTAAGCAGCGCACAAACTTTGGGCGCCACCATGCAAATGTAGTGCTGCACTCCAAATATCCCAGTCAACACCACGCATCCAACTGCACTTAACCGGTCTTCTTGTGATAGTTTGGTATGATACACCCTTCAAAGTACCACAGGAAGACAACCAAGCTAGCCCAACCTTGAGCCAAATCCTAGGCCCATTGAAGCGTAGCTCGGTCTACACACATCCTGGACCTAGTTTGCCCAATAAAACCAAGCAACATCTTTGATCAGTTCAAACTCTACACGGCCCAAAACCATGCAGTCTTCTAATCTATAGCTCAGCCAACAAGAAGTGCTTGATTTAGAGCAGCCCATATATCACGCTACAAATTCCCCTTTCAATGTTTTTGTGGGCTAAGTATTTTAGATTGTATAATTTTGATGAAAAAAAATTAAATTATAGACCGAGTATCTTTTATTATATTTATTAATATTATTATATATATATATATGATATAAATATAATATATGTTGAAAGCATCGATCTTGATGTATAAAATAAGATACTAAACCAGTACCAAACTGGAAATTAAAAAAAATTAAATGAAATTGGTTTGATCGATTTTTCTTACATGTTGATGCTTAAATATGTTTCTTGTGGGAACAAAGCGAGTTCACTCATGGTGTTGAACTCAAAGGACAACGATGACTAGGTGCTTCTAAGATGCACCCACCCTCATCAGATGAACCAGCCAGAGTCCGATCACACAGAGATTCTCATTTCAACCGTAGACATCTCCACCTGGGACATTCCCATAATCCTCAGTCACCAACTCTTCATAGTCATGTCCAAACGAACCAGGAAAGTCCAAACGAACTCCTCCAGACTCCAATTCAAGTAACCAATGCTTGCTTCTCACCTTTCTTCAATTTGTTCATCTTTGACAGGCTCATCCAACACTCCTCGTATTTTCGTGGCCTTCTCTGTGGCAACTTTTGGTATGTTTGATGAATCTTTTGCTTGTTATTAATGTTTGGTCAAACTTCAAGGATTTGGATTTTGTATTTTTTGATTTTGATGGGTTTTCATACTTATGCAAAAATTGTAGGAATTTTTTTGTGATTGATTTGTTTTGTTTTGCTTTAACTGCATTCGTTTTTGGCAAAAGGAGAGGTTTGAATAGCGGAAGGTGATTTGAAGTTGAATGTTATGTAACTGTTTGATTCTTTATTGCACAAGTAGAGATTTTGGTCATTGTCAATGGCGCCATTAACAAATATAATGATACGAAATGGTTATGATAATAAGGGTCTGTTTGGTGCAGCTTATTGAGCTACTTATGGCTTTTATATTTTGGAAATATGTGTCAAATGTTTGGTGTAGTTTTTGTTTACAGATTATGAAGCAAAAATAGCTTAAATAAGCTGATAAAACAAATTATTGGAAATGAGGAGAAGAGGTGTTTTTAGCCATTTCTTTCTTATTATCAACTTTTAAGTTGCTAGAAGCTGTGTCAAACTGGCCCTAAGTCAAGGACACATAAAATTTATTAACTGTTAAGTGCTCTTCCTAGTTGGTGGCTTCAATTTCCTGCAATGGCTTTAATTTAGAAGGTACATGCCTGCTTAACTGAGCACATAGCCCTTGAAATAGTAGAACGACATAAAAGGATTCATGTAGCTTACTTTACTTAATTGGGACACAAAGTTTAATTTGGTTTAGTTTCATGCTCATGTAAATGCAAGACAACCCTTTTGATTGCACGGACATCTAAACCACAAAATTGTTTCTCCTTTGAAAGTTGCTAGTTTAGTTCAATTCTTTCTTAAATCCATCACCCTTTCCCTCTACAGGGACACATGTGTTTATGTAAAGTCTTAGAAAGCTTGTAACGAGAAAATAATTGCAAATTAGGCGTGGTGAATAAATGAAGCAGATTTGAATCCAGTGCCTATTCAGTTAATTCTTCTGTTGATGTAAGCAACAGATTTTTGAATTACTGCCTTTCTACATACCAACAATTTATGATTTCCTGTTCTCTTTTATATTCGTGCAGTGACTCATTGTATATCAATTAAGTGGAATCTAGAAACGTTCATGAGTATTCTAAGACTTTCCTGTGGATATTACATCAAACAATTTTCTACTTCTGTTTGAGGTAAAAATTGCACTGGCTCTTGTTTAAGTTATTACCCTTTGTGCTAAATTCTCACCTACCTCAAACTTTATTTTGTAAGTTATGACTAACTGTGGGTGATTGTAAACTTTCTTTATAGGCCAGGGCATAAGTACAAGATTTATTTATTTATTTTTTTAATCTGCATTTCCTTTCAGAATCTAGTGATGTACTCAAATGATGTTATGTTCCCAGTTAATGTAGCAAAAAGCTTTGCAAAACAAATTAGGTGGTATTTACCAAATAACATTGGGTTGAAGTGGTATTTAAATTTGAAATTTTATGGGTCTCAGATGAAGAATTGAGATATACATGGGCCAAACAACAATCAAAATGACAATAACATACGCACAGTGGCAGATGCATGAATTCTAACTAGAGAGGGAGGGGGGGGCGAACTATATGTGTAAAAAATTGGCAACAAAATTTTAATTATTTCATTCATAGTGACCACATTATACAAAAGTTATACTGAAAATACACCTATTTATGTATAAAAACTGTAAAATATCATTAAATTCCCAAATAAAAGATAATTATAATGGCACTTTTTCCGTATTGCACATAACAAAAGAATAACATTCATCTTCGTGTTTTATAGAAACTCATCTAATAGATGCAAGTAATCATCTCATAAATGTTACAAATATTATGATGAGAGTCTATTGGGAGCAAATTTCAACATTAATACTATAATGACCACATTTGTGTATATCATCTCATCTATTGCTATTGTATTGATTTAATTGATCCTAATTGTCGTATGACTGGTATATATTATCAGTGCAGTGATAACATATGAATGATAAATAAATTTTACTACATGATTATCATAATAGTAATAAAATTTATCAACATTAATAAAATTTAACATAAATTAATTTTTGGGGTCTTAATTGTTGTATGACTCGTATATATAACATATGAATGATAAATGATTTTTACTACATGATCATCATAATTGTAATAAAATTTTATCAGCATTAAAAAAATTTAACATAAAATAATTTTTGGTAGCCATATCTTTCTTAGGTGATGTGAGAAGCCTTGGGTTAGGGGGGGCCACCCCTTGGTAATATACCATCCAAAGAACAAACAAATTACAAAATGTATGAGATTTTGTGAAGGTTGCCCACCCCCCTCCCCTGCTACCACAGCACACACACACAAACAGAAACTTTTTACCTACCTTGAACAAAAGTTTTAGGGTCAAGGAAGAGAAAGAGAGAGGGAAGCTTAGATATTTGTGTTTCAAACGATTGCCCGTAAATGCCGTATGGCATCTCACACAAAGACACCTAAAGGACTATGATAATCTTCTTTCATTTAGTTATTTAAAGCTCATTGCATTATTATTCATATGCTTGGAAAATGTGTAAGCTTGTCTCACACAAAGGCACTAAAAGGACCATGATAATCTTCTTATGCATTTAGTTATTTCAAGTCCAACTTGAAAATTATGCTGCTGTTTATATGCCAACCTGAAAATTATGGAAGTGTAAGCCAAGTAAAGCTGGAGAACTACTCAAGCTAAGATTTGCTCCTGCATTACCAGACTGAACAAATTATATTGCACATAACAAATTAATGAAATACCCATTGTATAAGAAACCTAGATATAACAACGTAACTGTAGGACCATTATTTTATTGTGTCATAATAGTCCAAACTTTTGTCAATAACTGCTAGAAATGACAATTGAATTTTAGTTCAAGTGGGATCAAGATGCTGAGATAGAGAAGTAAATAAAGTAGGAAATCAAAATCAAAAAGTAAAGCGCGTTAAAAAAAATATCTGCATAAGAGTTATGTCAAATGAATTTCCTAGGAAAGTCAGTGTTGAAAAATATATGCATGGAATTGGTATAATACACTGAAATTTGAATCTTGAAATGATGACATTTTTATTTATTTATTTTTTATGGACTAAAACTGCATGGCTACTTTCAAATTGTTAATCTAGGCAAGATGAAGATAGCATTTGTGCTGAGTCCCATGTCTTTGACTACATTTCCCGCTGAGAACCTTTCTTGCTCTTTCACCTGCTTGTCATTTATTAGAGTTATTTAGGCTCTAAACTCTATGATCTGTGATATATAAATATTTTTTTTGACTTTCTTTCTATTGTATTTTTTTGTTACTCTTAACTATCAGCATAAAAGGGTAAATTATTTATGTTTTCAATCAACTTGAAATGCTTTACATTATTTATTTTTTTCTGTTTGCATAATGTTTTCAAGGTGCATTATTTTTTGGAGTGGAGTTGCTTCTTTTGAAATATAAGGCTTGGTTAATTGATGTAGCATCATTAAAAGACCTTTGCTCATTGCAAATACAATTGGATGATCTAATAAATATTTGGAAGTTCGGTATAGAACATGGTGAGTATTCTTTATAATTCTTTGAGCCTATTAGAAAGGATTAAATAAGAAAAGTTATTTTTTTGTTTCAGTTTCTTGTTTGATGGCAACATTATGGTATCAGTCTAATCGATGGAAATTGAATATGGTGTAGCAAATTATTTCATTCCAGAACTCTGTACAAGCTATCGTGCAAGGAACTTTGTATGTGCTTAACTACTACATAGCTTTCGAATAGCCACCATTTACTCTAATATTCTTCCTGGTTACATCTATGATTGGAAAGTTGGTTTCAGTAGATGCACATGATGTAGGACAGGATTTTTGAAGTTTCTATTTTTGATTTTAATTGTGGTGAAAGGGGTTTAGGAATACTTTTTGATCCAGACAGACCTTCCTGATCATTGAAATGGTACCTAAAATAGGAACAAACGCTCCGGACGGGGGTGTCGAAATTAGCCCTCCGACGAGCAAGTTAGTCTTTTTGTCTTTGTGTTTACTTTTCTTGTAAGTTATCTACTACTTTTTCACATACCTTTCCTTGATCGAGGCTCCTCCTTTTATACTGCTTCGGGCCCCATGGTTGGGCCCACACTTGACCCTTAAAGTAATTAATTAGTCGACCCACCAGCTTGGTCCTTTGGCTTCCATTCGGCTCTTTTCATGGCCGATTTGCATACGTTGCTACATGGGCTTCTGGGTAGGGCTGATTTGTATACAACTCCATTCTCTAATGGGCCTGTTGTCGAGCTTTTAATCACATTGATTAAATTCAGCCCCCACATTAATATTTTTGTTATAGTATTTGACTAGGAAGCTTGTAATATCCTAGCATTATTAGGTTTTTTTAATTTGCGTTGATTTTGTTTTCTAAATTTTAGGTTACTTATTTCCAAGACTTAGGCTAGTTGATTGCTTCCTAACTTTTAGATTGCTTGGTGTGTAAGATTACTTTGTCTCCAAGACTTGGTTATTTTAGATACCCATGTAAGCCTTAGGGAATTTAACTTATTATTAATAATATTCAAAGATTTTCTCTTCTTTGTGGATTCAAGGTTCTATCTTTCTCGTAGATTTGAGAGTCTTTTTTTTTTTTTTTTCCCTTTTTTTATTAGCCCTTTTGTCTACCAAAACAATATTTAATTCAGTGTGATAATTCCTCTGCGTCATTTTAGTATATCGGAGTATTACTGGTTTACTGAATTTGGATTTAAGAGATGCTATTATTTATCTATAGACATTTTAATCAAGAATAAAAGAAGAAATCCAAGCACGGGCTCATCCCAAATAAAGCTTGGTTTTATGGAATTTGTTTTCTTTACATAAATTAAAGAGTGTTTTGTTGAATAGGCATATTTGAGCCCAAAAATATAAATAAAAAAAAAACTATAATGTTTTGTTGTCAATCAAATGCTCGTACTCAAATAAATGCAGATGATAAATACACAAGAGACAATAGTCAATACAATACACTGACAACACTTCACCATCACTACATACACTATTTGAATGGGTGAGTTTCTCACCACACTACCCTTTTGGTTGCTCTCTACTACACTACTCTATCTCCATTGCTATACCTCTAAAATGAGGTATTTTGCCCTTCTGTAGCCATCCACCTCCTCAACAGATGGCTAGGAACAATTTGATCGAAGAGGTTTTATTAAGCTTCTAGAATATTCTAGGATATTTTCTTCATTCCACTATACTCTATAATTGTTTACTCTACTCTTTCTACATTTCTTAAGAATATTTTAGAAGCTTTCGGAACCTTCCAGATTTCTCTAGGCTTCTTCAGGATTCTCTCATGTTTTGGATTCTTGTGGGATGTTCTAGAACCTACCAGATTTCTCTAGGACTTTTTAGAGTTTCTAGGTTTTTCCAGTATCATAGAATGTCGTAGAAAACTGTAGTGTGTTTGAATCTCAACATGTTTTATGCTACATTTTACCTTCTTAGAAGTACAAGCAATACTATATTGTTTTACTTACAAGACACAGTTAATGGTTAGAGGGCTATGATTTTTCTAGTTGTTGATGGCTTCACTTGAGCCTTACATAGGTTTTATAAGATCTTTTGACTAAGGTAATAGAATTGAAGTCCAAGTCTGTAAATGGGTCAAATTCAGTGCAAATCTCACTGAACCCCTTTGACAATGATGCATATTCAAATTTGAATCTGGCTTATCCTAAATGATTGTAATCAATTGCATAAGGAATCAGGATTTTAATCTTAAAAGTAGTATCATCTACATTATTATATTAAATGAGGCTTTAGTTCCTTAGAAGATGCTGAATAGAAATACCTTTAATTGATGTCATGATGAAATCAGTAAAAGAACAAACTAGCAAACTGAAAATTTCACACCTATAATGTCACTACAAATCTGATTATCTCTCTAACCTGCCACTTTTGACAAATATAAACTAACTGTATATTATCAATCCACAGATTGAGGCTACATAAGTTAAATCTGATTCTAATACATAAGTTAAATTTGATTCTAATTAGTTTCATCAAACCGAGTTTGTGTTCAAACTGGGAAATTGGTAAATCTATAAATTAGCATGCATCTTTACTTCAAAGAACTAATGCTATGAAATTTTTCAATACTTTGCTTAGTTCTTTGATTGTATAGTAATGCTATATCATCAATCCACAGTTCTTTGCTTAGTTCTTTTTTTTTTTTTTTGTGCAATTAATTGTATTATAATGCTATGTAAAGCAATGCTACAATTTTAATTTCATAAAAGAAGTAATACGTGACTTGGAGTATTCAATACATTTTTCTGAATATTGAACGAGTATTGGTATCTGATAGGGATACATCTCCCTTTTACAAATATATGTGCTTCATAGGCGCTGTCTAAGGTAGCTTTTATTGGTTAGTATGCAATTCATGGTAAGATTCTCAAAATCAATAATTTGAGAAGTGCACATTAATTGGTGTTATGTGTGTAAGCATGATGAGGAAATATGACTCAACTTCTCATCCATTGTGATGATGGGCCTAGGGAGCTGTGGTCCTTGATTCTCTTTGTGTTTGGTGTGGATTGGGCTTTCCTTGGACATGGTGATCTTCTTTTCTCTTGGAAATGTGCTTGTGGGGGCTTGGTGTTTGGATCCCCTAGCAATTAATTGGCTTATTTAGGGAGAAAGGAATATATGAACTTTTGAAGAGAGAAATCAATTTTGGGGAGAGGTTATTATTTATTTATTTGTCAATTTTGTATAATGGTTTTTAGGGATGGTCAACCTATCCTTGAATTATTCACCCCAAAAAAACCTATCCTTGAATCAAATATTGGACTTTGAGGAGACCTTTGAATAGGTTTTGGTGTATGGTTCTCTCTCTCTCTATAAATATATATGGGTTGCATCTCTTCCTTGGTACTTCTTTTAATAAATTTCTTATACTTATTTTTTTAAAAAAGAAAAGAGATGGGGGTTTGTTTCTCTTGTAAGATTTATGCTTATATATTTAATTTGTGTTAAAATACAAAGAATACATCTGATTATATAACAATCCCAACCCTAAGACTAAAAAAATGAAAGGGTTATTTACACTCCCTAAACTATAAAAGCGTACAAATGGACCCCTTAAACTATTGAGAAGTATCACTTTGCCCCCTAAACTATAGAAGCGCCCAAATAGACCTTCTAAACTATGAAAGCTTACTAATTGGGCCCCCAAACGAAAGGGGTTAAAATGAAAACGTCAATGGTTTAGGGGGTCCATTTGTAGACTTTTATAGTTTTGGTGTCAAAGTGATATTTCTCAATATCTCCTAGGGTCTCCGTGTAAATAACCCAAAAAGAAATACGAATAATGCTAATTATACAAAATATTTACACAATATTCACTAATATTCTCACACCCCTGCTTAAACTTAAGGTGTTTTAGCAGAAAATATTAAGAATTTGTCAAGAATAAATCGAAACCAAGTAGTAGTGTAAGTCTCGGTAAAAAAATTTGCAAGTTGAAAAGCAGAAGGGACGAACACAAGTGAGATAGAGCTAGACTGCAAATGCTAACGAATGAAATGACAATCAATCTCAATATGCTTTGTCTATTTATGAAAGACAGTGTTATGGGCAATCTGATTAGCACTTCGGTTGTCACAATAGAGAGAGGCCCGAGAGGATTGAGGAACGCCCAAATCTGATAAGAGACAACGAAGCTAGACAATCTCAGGAGTGGCATGAGCCTTAGCACAATACTTAACTTCGGCCGTAGAATGGGCAACAACGGTTTGTTTCCTACTTTTTTATGAAATCAAGGAATTGCCAAGAAACATACAGAAACTAGAAGTGGACTTGCGATCATTGACATCACCAGTCCAATCAAAGTTAGCATAGGCCACCAAGTCCGAAGAGGAAGTAGAAGACAATAACAAGTCCTGAAAGATAGTACCTCCAAGATAGTGGAGAATCCGAACCAAAGCAACCCAATGGGTGCAATGAGGAGCATAAACGTACTGGCTAATCACATGAACAACATAGGCAAGATCAGGACGAGTGACAGTCACATAGACCAAGCTACTCACAAGCTCCCGATACAAGGTAGGATCATCCAGAGGGACACCATCAGTACTGTTAAGTTTTAAATTAAGCTCAATTAGTGTATCAGAAAACTTAGTATCGGAAAGACTAGTGCAGTTGACAACTTCATTTGCATATTTGGCCTAAGACAGAAAATACCCATTGGGAGAATAAGCTAACCTTAATACCAAGAAAATACTGTACAGGGCCTAGATCCTTCATTTCAAAGGTGCGGAGAAGGGGTTTCACCTCAGAGACAACAAAAGAGTTAGAGCCAGTAATGATCATGTCATCTATATAAAGTAACAAGGCAACAAAACTAACAGAGGTGTGGAGTAAAAACAAAGCAGAATCATGGGCGTAAGGATGGAACCTAAGCTAAGTAATGGCTTTATGAAAACAATCATACTAAGCACGAGGAGATTACTGCAAATCATGAAGAGATGATGAAGACAACTAACCTGTCCAGAGGAATGATGAAGACTAGTGGAGACGACGCATGTAGACCTCCTCAGTGAGGTGGCCATTAGTAAAAGCATTCTTGACATCCATCTAATAGAAAGGTCAATGTCGAACAACAACTATAGAAATTAATTTATGGACATTCATCTTCTTAGCAACAGGAGCAAAGGTCTCCTCATAATCAAGACTATACTCCTGAGAGAAGCCTTTAGCAAGAGAACCACAAAAAATGAGTCTTTACTTTGTAGACCCATTTGGAACCAACCAGATTCTTGCCAATAGGCAAATGAACCAACTCACAAGTAGTAGTCTTCTGCAAGGTTGATAGCTCATCCTCTATAGCTTGAACCCAACCAGGATCCTGACAGGCCTCCTTGTAGGACTGGGGTTCTGAAAATGAATGAATAGCAGACAAGAAGGTATTGTATAAAGGAGAAAAATATGTATTAGAAAACCAAGTTTTACCACTGTAGTACAACAGCGAAGTAGATACCGGCGTTCATTAGCATTGGTGTCATCAAAAGTAGGAGCATCAGTAGTAGAGGAGAAAAGCAACTAGTAGGAGAAGAGCCTTGCAACGAGAATAGACTGATAATGGAGGAGGAGACGAAGCATGAAAAGGAGCTGGAGGAGGTGAAGATGTGGGAATAAACTTAGGAGGGGACAATAGAGATGTACTCATCAGAAGGACCTCATAAGGAAATTGATCAATGTAAACCAAATCCTCTTTGGAAATAGAGGCAGTGGTAGGTGGAAGCTGAAAGTAAGCTAGGCGTTTGAGCAAGGAAATATGGCAGGAGGCATAAAGGCAATGGGAAATAGGATCATAACATCAATAAGTGTTTTGAGTAAGACTATAACCCAAAAAGACACACAGGACAGGCCGGACACTAAGTTTGGTCTTATCTTTCTAGGAAAGAAGAACAAAACAGGCAAATCCAAAGATGTGAAGGAGAGAATGATTCAAAACTTGGGAAAATAGACCCTAAAAAAGGGGAACGACTGGAGAGAAGGCGAGTAGGCATATGGTTGAGAAGAAACACAACAGTAAGAACTGTCTCACCCCAAAATGAGGACAGAATAAAGGTAGAGAGAAAAAGAGACCGAGCAATCTTAAGCAAATGATGATGTTTATGTTTAGCCCTGCTATTCTGGACAGGTGTATCAGAATAGGAAGATTGCTGAATGGTACCCAAATTAGCTAAATACTTACAAAACTCAGTTTTAAAATATTCCCTACCCAAGTTAGTCCACAACATTTTAAAGTACACCTAAACTATGTGGTGCTCATAGATCGAAAGGTATAGTATATCTGGTAGAAGTTAGACTTATGAGTCATAAGATAAATCCAAGTGTAATGGGTGTAATTATCAACAAAAGACACATAGTGCACATAACCCCCTTTGGTGAAAACAAGAAAAGGTTACGAGACATCAGTATACATGAGAGAAAAAGGTGTAATAGAAATAGAAATATTTTTATTAAAAGGTAATGCTATCATTTTGTCATGAGTATACCCCTGACATTCTGTAAGTTGACTAGAAGAAATTTTATCCAACAACCATGACTGAGCTAAAGACTGCAAGCAGTTAGGAGACAAATGGCTTCATCAAAATGCCACAAATAAAATGGACTCGACAGAGAATCTAATTAAAAAGATGAAAAAACAGTTGAAGAGGTAGTCACTGGTAGATTCAAGCTCTCCATTGTATAGAGGTCTCCAACAGTACAAATGGTCCTAATCCGTTGCTTGGATATTTGATCTTGCACATAACAGACAGAAGAGGAAAAGATGACATCAAGATTTGAAGCATCAAGTTGACTGATACATAACAAGCTGACATATAACTGAGGTACATAAAAGATAGAGGGAATAGTAATAGCAAACATTGCAGAAGGTAGGATAGACCTAACAGATAAAACATACATACTAGACCCATTGGCAATATTAACAGTAATAGGGAAGGGAGAGGGAATACAATTGTGGAGTAAGGAGAGATGAGAAGTCATATGATAAGAAGCACCGTAGTCAAAAATCCAGACAAACTGAGAGATATCTGAAAAAGACCCAAACAAACCTAAATGAAAAAGATAAGAAAGCTAGAGCAGATGCAATATAACCAATGGGAAGTCAAAAAGTACTCTGAGTAGGAGCTCGGAATTGAGGCTAAGAAGTCGGAGCAGATGAACGTCCCTTCTTGGGATAGTGATACTTCCAATGGCCCCTCTAATGGCAAGAGACACAATTATTTGATGCTAATGGCCTCTTCTAGGGCTTGGCAGTAGCCTAAAGTTGATAAGTAGATAGAGTCAACAATAAGGGAGGCTTCGTAAGCACCAAGAAGACAAGAGATTCTATTTACACCAGAAATATCAATTAGTAAGCCCAATTTCTCAGCACTCCTATTAATTTACTATCAATACACCCTATTAATTTTCACAAATTACCCTTGAATAATATAATATTTTAATTTTATGGTACACCCAAATAATAACCTTAATATAAAATCAATTCAAAAAAAACTCTCCTTCTTCTCTTCTCAGGCACGACATCTTCTTCTCAGCCATTCTTAGTTACGCCTCAACCACGTCATCATCTTCTTAGTCTTTTCACTGTCAGTTATTGAAGAAAAATCACATTGGGTCCAAGTTGAAGGAGAAGGACAAAACGAAGATTGGGTCCAAGTTAGCTTGTTCATCCTTCCAGTGTCAAACAAGATTGTTTTGTTCAAACTTTCACTTGTTTGAATCTGAAAGTTTGAATAGTATTGACGTAAAACATGTTGAATATTCGTTTTTACATTAAAAAACACAGAAATAAAAAATTGTAGTTTGATAGTTATGTGAATGCTTACCTCCTTTTTGATGGATTGCTTCAAAAAATAGTTTTGATTATTATTCTCATCCATTATTTGATTTTGTTCAAACTTTTTTCTATTTGTAAGTAACAACACAATAAGAAACAATGATGTTGATGATAATGGTGAATTTTGATGGGGTGGATTGGAGTTTTGGAGTGAGGAAAAAGAAGAGAAAATAATTGAAACTTGGAAAAAAAGATGAAAAGACCTGAATATAAAGAACATGTATAAGTGATTAGGGTGTACCATGAGAAAGAAGAAATTTATTTTAGGATTTAATATGTATTGTCCTTATTAGTAAATTTACATTGGGTGTACTAAATTATTTTTTAGGTGCAAATAGAATCACCCCAAGAAGACAAATGGAGACAGAGTCTGACAGGCCATCTTGAGACGAGTTTCCTCAAAGAGGAGCTCTCGAACAATAGCATCCATAGAAGGGAGAGGAGAATGATGAAGGATGCTACCACAAATAACCTTAAACTAAGGGGAAAGAGTCGTTAAAAATTGCACCAAACGACTTTCCTTTCGAAACTTTATATAAGCATATAGTACCTTAATGTTAGATGGTTCCATGAGGCTAAACTAATCCTAGAAACTTTTCATCTCAATATAGAAATCTTGAATAAACATGTTTCGTTGACAAGCACTCTGAATCGCTGATTCCAACTCATATCACTGGGCAAAGTTAGACTGTTGATAAACTTCAAGTAAATGGTCCCACACCTATTTGGCAGTAGTGTACATGGAAAACATCATCCCAATACGATCTTTCATAGAGTTGTGAAACCAAGTCAGAACTTGGGCATTGGCACAATCCCAAGTGTCATAACATCCTTGATACCCTTCATTTTTCAGTTTCAGCAGATGAGTAATGGAACTAGAAACATATTCCTATTTTTTTGGACCAAGCAGAAAATTTTTCATAACACTAGACCAATAAGCATAGTTGGCACCAGTGAGTCTATAATTGATGGTCTAAATTTTGTCGCTCGACATCGTGAGTGTACTAGTCAAACAAGTGTAAGAACCTATAATATTGGAAGTAAAAAAACTATGGCCAAAATGTAAAAAGCAAGAAATTGCATCAAGTGAACAAAGGAGTATATAGGTATATGGGTTGCAAATCAAAGAGGTAGAGAGGCAAAGAGAATGATGAACTAGAGAGGTAGAGAAGTTAAACTAGACGGAGCAGACCCAAGCTCAGATAGGACGATTCAAACTAGATGGGTCGATTTGAACTAGATGGGTTGTCGACTCAAACCAGAGGGGTCAACTTGAACCAAAGAATCTTGATATGGTTCTTCTCGAACCAGATGGGTCGCGATTGATGGTTTGTGATTTGAACTCAGATGGGTTGTAACACAAACTTAGATGGGTCACAAACTTGATGAAGCAAAGGATGAAGAACCCGATGATGACCAGATAACTTGATTGAAGCCAAAGAACAAAACTAGAGAACTTGGTCGAACGAGAGATCAGAACCATGGATGGTTTCGCGATGGCTGCTATGGTTTTCAACCTGGCTCTAATACCATGTAAGATTTCTGAATAGCTTGTATATTCAATTTGTGTTAAAATACGAAGAGTGCATCTGATTATATAGCAATCCTAACCAAATCGAATCAAACCAAGCCTTAAGTCCTACCAAATGGGGTCGGTTGTATGAATTCTTCTTCTTTACTCGACTCTATCCAAGGCCATTTCATTAGTCAAATTATGGAGATTCATATATCTATTTACTACACTAGTCCACGTTAATCTAGGTCTACCCCTTCCCTTAACACTACCATTTATCGTTACTATATTGCATCTCTTCACTACTGCCTCTGTTGGTCTCCGTTGTATATGACCAAACCATTTAAATCTATTCTCTCTTAACTTATTTTTTATCGCTATTACTCCTACCTATTCTCAAATATATTAATTCCTAATTCTGTCTTCTTTAGTCTTGCCACACATCCACCTTAGCATCCTCATCTCAACAACACTCATCTTATCTACATGTTATTTCTTAGTTGCCCAATATTTCGTCCCATACAACTTCGCTGGTCTAATAGCCGTTCTATGGAACTTCCCTTTTAATTTGATGGGTACTCATGTATTGCACAGTACTCCAGATGCACAAGTCACCCCGTCTTAATTCTATGGATCAGAATCGCTCCAATCTCCCCAGTCGTTGTGATAATTGATCCCAAATAACGAAAATATTCACTCTTAGATAGTTATTGGTTCTCAATCTTTACTTCTCCTCTGCTTCCATTGTGATTGTTACTAAAATTACACTTCATATACTCTGTCTTAGTTCTTCTTATTCTAAATCCTTTAGATTCAAGTGCTTTTCTCCAAATCTTCAACTTACTGTTAACTTCTTCTCTAGTCTCATCCACTAACACAATATCATCTACAAAAAGCATACACCATGGCACATCATCCTGATTATTGTGCGTCAACTCATCAACAACCAAAGCAAAAAGATAAGGAGTTAAGGTTGATTTTTGGTGTAACCCTATAGTAATTAGAAATTTATTAGTCTCTCCAGCAGGTGAATACTGGTCACCACTCCTTCATACATATTCCTAATCACATCAATATAACCTTTTGTCATCCATTTCTTCTCTCACACCCTTCAGATTATATCCCAAAGCACTCTATCATATGCTTTCTCAAGATTGATAAGAACCATATGAATGTCTCTTTTCTTTTCTCTATACTTTTTTATTACTCTCCTCAAGAGATAGATCACTTCCATTGTTGACGCATAAACACAAATTGATTCTCTAACACCTCTATTGTATCTTTCAATCTACGTTCCATCACTCTCTCACACACTTTCATTGTGTGACACATTAACTTGATTTCTCTATATTTACACAATCTCGTAGACTATTTACACAATATTCACTAATATTCTCACATCTCCAACCAGAAATAGTTGGAGTTTGAATTAACCTACTTGATAGTTGCCATTCAAATTTTTATATTTTTATATTTTTTTCCCTGAGAAATTTGAGTGACAAATTCTTATAGTCTCATCATGTGTCATGTTGCAGGTTCAAGTTTTGCAGACAAAATTTGTAAATCTCCATTAGTTAAATTAAAGCAATGTACACATATAATCTTGATGTCTGAATTATATTTTTCCTGTTCATTTACTATGAAATGTGTAATCGCTCTGCTAAAATAATTTACTTCTTCTTTGGATAATGTCTTGTGATCTTCTCCAATTGGTCGTGCCTTGTGTTTTGTGCAAATATTTTGTTTTCACAGAGCCTTATCATGTTTCTACCAATGGAACCTCATGACTTCTTCTTCTTCTTCTTCTTCTTCTTTTTTTTTTTTTTTTTTTTTTTTTTTTTTTTTTTTTTTTTTTCTACAAATGTGGGCAATCTATTGCAACTCTTTTCTTCACATACCCTATAATTTATTAGTTTTTTTGCATAAAGCATTCCGATTTGATTGTAGACAGGTTGGTTTATTTTTAAAAAATCATGATATAATTTATATAATGTTACTAGCAATTGCAATGTTCTTTTTCCCCTCAACAGTGAGAGGCATCTTGCTTATGCTTTTATACTTTGGCTTGTTGCTAACACATAATAGTTTGAGAGCTCAAGCAGCACCAGAGATGATTGCAGTGGCATTCAAAAAGAGGTAAGGATGAGATGTTTCAATCCTTTTTTTTTTTTAGGAACAATGTACTTTTGGTGGAATAGTTCCTCTTTCTTTTTGATGTAGAACATCTTTAGGAAATTTGGACAAAGTTTGCTTCCAATTGAAAATGTTGGAGGTCTTGGTTATGAAAATCTTCCAAGGTTAGGTTTCTCATAGGTACTAAGTTTCTAAAGTTTGTAGAATAAAAGGTGTGAGATTTGGGTGGATTTTCAAAAGGCAGGTTGCTAGAAGTCCAAGGCAACAGCCTTCTATGGTTTTTGCTTTTTTTTTTTTGGGTGAATAAGTCATAAAATAAAGGACAAAAAACTTACACCACTACAAGGGGCATACCCCAGGCCCTAGCCAAACGCTATAGAAGAAAGCAAAACAAGAAAAGAAAAGCCAAAATTTAAACAATACAGCCAAAACCTAGCCGAAACCAAAGAAACCAAACAAAAAGATGATAGATAAAAAGGAAACTAGATACAAACCAAATAAACGTAGAAAACCCAAAACAGAGTAACCATTTTTAACCCAAAAAATATGTTCATGGGCCGCATGTAGTTTGAATGAGGAGCATGAACACACCCAATAGCTAATTCAGCAAATCACAGGACGCAACCACACAATTTTATACTCCCATGCACATCCTGCACGAATAGGCCAAACAAATAAAAAAGAAACACCCAAAATCAAGGTATCTGATAAGTACTAAATAAGTACCAAACCAGTTATGTAAAACCAAATAAAAAAGAAACTTTCTTCACACAAGAGGCACCTCTAGCTGCCATCACCACGAAAACAGCCTACTCCAAAACTTGAAGGATCCAGGACTGATTACCAAACCAAACAACAGCCACCCAAGAATGTATATTGCTGACATCCCCATGCATCCCAAACATAGCTTTAGACATTACAGTAAACCCTGTCAGCAGATACCAAAACATGATTAGTCGATCCACATCAAGTAACATTTTAATTGCAAAACTCAACTTGCACTGTAAATCACTCATATAGATGCTC
Source organism: Camellia lanceoleosa (assembly GCA_025200525.1). NCBI lineage: Eukaryota > Viridiplantae > Streptophyta > Magnoliopsida > Ericales > Theaceae > Camellia > Camellia lanceoleosa. The sequence continues at coordinate 102,256,002 of CM045762.1, read as the reverse complement.
ACTACACTCAACCCACAATTATATATGCTCACATCACTTGGAAAACAATGCTCCATGTACCTGCAAAAGAAAAAGATATAGGAGATGTAAAAAGAAAATACGTTAGTTTCACTCAATATGGCTAGTGATTGTGGGTTAGGTACTTGTTTGTTCCTTACACTATACTCAACCCTCATAGGAATAATCTCACACTCAAATTCTGCTCCACTGTGGTCCAAGTACCTATAACAAAAACAGAACATTAGGAAACCCCACAATGTTTATGCTAGCCATCACTCAACCCTCATTTTGTGAACTCACATTCCTCATTCCAGCTGCAGCAGACTTCAACATGGTATGAGGTAACCTCCATGAATTTAAGTACCATCAGTCAGTAGGGTGCGGATTCATATTGGTAATATGCATTACCCTGAATCTTACCATATCAACAATACACTTGATAACCACCTCTTCAGGTAACATATCCTTACTAAAAATTATGTTATTCCTAGCAATCCACAACTGGTACACAGTACAAGTAAATGCAAGCTTAGTAATAACAACACCTAATGACTTCCCTTTCACAGATTTGGCAATAATCTGGATCAGATCATTCCATTGAGTGGATGACCAATCAACATTTATTTTACCCTTTATGTAGGTCCACACTCTTTCAGAGAAACGACATTCAAAGAAAAGGTAGTTGTGATCTTCACACGGATATTGACATAAAACACACTTAGCAAATTGAGTCACACTAAAAATTTTCAGTCTTTCACCTGTGTTCAATCTGCCAAGAATAGCCATCCAAACCACAAAACTAACTTTAGGGATATTATGAGGTCCCCAAATAATTTTAGACCAATCTACTTTATCAAAATGATGTCTTAAGGAATCCCAAGTGGACTGAATAGTGAATTGTCCATTAGCAACAGGACACCAATCAACAGCATCAGACCCACCAGTAGGGAGAAAGGTAGAAGGGGTACTATTGATGAGGTCCATAAGCTCCCATGAAGAGAGGAAAGGCCATCTCCAAGTAGTACCCTCCACAATCTCACTAACTTTTGCATTTATACCCAGTGCAGAATCATAAGTAATTCTAGCCCCAAATCTATCCCACAAAGACCCCAAAGGGTGCTAGTTATCAAACCATAAAAATATCCTAGAACCATCACCCACTCTGTGTTTGATTAAAAGGTAGATAATAGGTCTAAGAGAAAGAATTTTCCTCCAAACCCAGGAGGGGTCATTTGGTATCCTAACTCTCCAGAAGCTTCTATCTTTGAGTATGTAAGCCTTTACCTCCAGACACCACATAGATTGAACACTCCCAGAGAAAAGGAACCAGACATGTTTAGCAATAGCAGCCTTGTTCCACACATTGAGGGATTTAAACCCCAGACCCCCTTCACTTTTAGGAGAACACATCCTATTCCAAGAAACCTTAGCCCTATACTTCTTCAGCTCACATCCAGACCAGAAGAAGGCTCTAAACAGACTCTCAATGGATTTAAGGACTTTTTTCGGAAGAATAAATAGAGAGGTCCAGAGTACACTTGCATAGAGAATAACACAGATTAGATTAGTTGAGCTCTGCCAGCATAAGTGAGACACTTATTTGTCTAGCTCTTAATTCTCATTGTTATTCTCTCCACAAGCTTGTCACAGTTAGTGGCCTTAAGCTTGGAAGACACTAAGGGAACCCCTAAATACCTCACAGGCAAAGTATCTTCATTGAATTCATAAACCTGAAGGATCTCCTCTCTCAGATTCTTATCACATCCATAAAAGAAAATGTGACTCTTGTTAGGGCTAGGAGACAGCCCAGGCAAGCTTTTAAATTCTTCCAACCCATCTTTAATGGACTGAACAGTGAACACATCCCCCTTACAGAAGATCATCAGATCATCTGCAAAGCATAAATTAACAATCTTTGTTTTATCACATCTCCAGTGGAATTTGAATTTTGGATGAGAAGCCTTCTCAGCCAAAATTCTAGATAAAATTTCCATGACAATAACAAAAAGATAAGGGGACATAGGGTCGCCTTGCCTCAAACCTCTCTCCCCCCTAAAATAACCATATAGACTCCCATTAATACAAATGGAAAAAGAGGGGCTAGTCATACATGCTTTTATCTAGTGGATAATATTAGTGGGAAAACCCATCGCTGTTAAGACATCTAGAACAAAATCCCATCTAACATTATCATATGCTTTCATAATATCCACTTTCACAGTACACCTGGGAGAAGGTGATGATTTGTGATAGCCCCTCATAAGCTCTTGTGAAAGGAAGATATTGTCAGTAATTCTCCTCCCAGGGACAAAAGCTGATTGGACAGGATCAATGATATCATGAAGGACAATTTTAATCCTATCAGCTATAATCTTGGATATACATTTGCACATAGTGTTGCAGTAGGAAATTAGTCTAAAATTCCCCACTTTTTCAGCATTGGGAATCTTAAGAATAAGCGCAATGGAGGTGTTATTCAATTCCTGGAGCAACTCACCCGATGTAAAAAATGATTTAATCGCTTCAACAATCTCTCTCCCCACAACATCCCAGGCTTTGAGAAAAAAAACCGCCGAATAACCATCAGGGCCAGGGGCCTTGTTAGCTTTTAGAGATCTGAAAGCATCAATGATCTCCTTCTCAGTAACCTCCCTAGCAAGATTATGGTATTGTGCTGCAGACACTTTTTTAGTGACAAGATTTCTAATCCTATCATAACCATTATAATGGTCATCAAACGGCTTCCCAAACAAACTAGTGAAATAGTCCACAAAAGTATTATGGACTTCTTCACTCTTAGTCACTCTATCCCCATTAGGAAGCACAACACTATGTATCCTCCCCCTATTCACATTACCCTTCACAGTTCTAAAGAAGAACTTAGAGTTCCTATCCCCCAAACCTAACCATTGGACGCGGGATTTCTGATGGGCAAGACTTTCCTCAGCTTTGTTAAGATCCACATATTTAACATAGGCAGCCCTTTCCTCCTCCTGAAGAGTTAAATTCAATGGATCTTTATCAAGCTTAATCTGGGAACTAAGGAGTAATTCCTTAGCAATACCAACTAAACATAGGAGAACCCCTAACATATTTTCTCCAAACACCATGTACTCTAGGAAGGAAGTCACTGTGGTCAGCCCAAAAATCAAAAAATTTGAAAGGTTTTTTAAATTTAGCCACCTCAGAACCAAGATACACAACCACAGGAGAATGATTAGAGACCCCAGGAGGCAAGAAATGTGTATATGAGTTGGGGTTAACAGTTAACCACCTCTCATTTACAAGGACTTTATCAATTTTTGATGTAATAAAATTCCCACCACCACGCTTATTAGACCAAGTGAACTGACACCCCTCATAACATAAATCTTCCAAATCAGAGTCCAAGATCATACTATTGAAAATTTCATTTGCACTACACTAACCCTCCTTCGCCCCCCCCAAAAATTTTTTTTTTTTCATAAGGAAACCGAACAACATTAAAGTCACAAAGGAACATTGAGGGATAACTAGCATGATTAATGGCAATTTTCTGAAGATCACAAAAAAGAGGAACCCTCAAATCATGCTTATTTTCCGCGTACACAAAAGTAGAAAAAAAAAAACTGAAGTCACTATAAAAAACAGTCACCTTTACAAAAAGAAACTAGTTTGATTTTTGGACCAAAATGATATCACAAAAATTTGGGTCCCAGCATACCCAAATTCTGGCTGAAAATTTGGTTGTGAGTTAGACAAAAAATTCCAATTTTTAAAGCTATTTTCAAAAAGTCTAGCTTCATTTTCCATTTTAATTTTTGTCCCCAAAATGCTCATCATTTTAATATCTTCTTGTTTCACAAAATCATATACTTTATGTTTTGAAGGGTTGTTAAACCCTCTAACGTTCCAAAAAGAAATTTTTATAGACATGATAAAACTAACAAAAGCACAACCAGATCACCACAAAAAAAAAAAAAAAAAAAAACCTGAAAATATAACCTCTTTTTCTTCTTTTGGTTGCCAGAGACTTTGCCAGAAGACTTATGCTTGTTTGAACTCCCCCCCCTTTATTCCACTATCCACCTTTCCTCCCTGCATTACGGGTGAACCATTACTCACTTCCTCTTTTCCCTCATGCTCTATGCTTTTGATGAATTCCTCTACTGCTGGGTTTAAGATTTTAGCAATCTCCACGACCTCAGAGTGAAAAGCAGCCACCTGGTCAGTAGCAGTTGTAGCAATCTCCACAACCTCAGAATGAAAAACAGCCACCTCAAACTAGAAATCAGTCCCCTAGTCATCCCTTCTTCTTGTAGATGAACTTGTAGCTTCAGTAGGATCAGTGGGACCAGGAGTGGATTGTTCACCGACCTTCCTTTTACCTTTGTCCTTCACTTTTGTCCATCCCTCATCAGATTCAACCCTATCTTCAGTGCTCTTCTGTAACTCAATTAGTTTTGTCACTTGATTAGTAAGGCAAGTCTTAGTTTCATGCCCATAAACATGGCAATGCACACATCTAGAGGGTACACCTTGATACTCCACATGAATAGTAATAGAAACATCACCACTAGTAATGACAAAACAGTTAGGAAAAGCGGAGTTTGCTGGAATATCCACACACACTCTAGCAAAGGAAATTCTACTTCCTGAGGATGTAAGCTGGTCCATGAACAATGGAACCCCACTAGCTATCCTACTTAAGCCATCCCCATCCCAGTATTCCAAAGGAATATTATAAAATTTCACCCAAATGGGGATGCTTTTCTTATCTTCCTTAGACAACTTCATCATGCGGTGCCACTGCTTCAAAATGAGAAGGAACCCTCCCACATACCAGGGACCTCCCTCCAAAACATCTATGCAACAGTCTCGATTCTCAAACATAAAGAAAATAAAGCCATCATCATTCTTAAGAATATCCACCAACCCCTTATTTTTCCACATATTGAACGCATTATTTTTAATAAGGGTATAGGGCAAATTTTTGTCAATAAAATACCCTACCAAGCACGCTTCCCATTTAGCCAAAGGGGAAGATGGGGGCATTTCAACTACAATTTTATCTTGATCCACTTTAGGTGGATAATATTTGAGACTAACCTTGGATATGACTGAAGCAGAGGCCACGTTTGCCCACGATCTACCCTTAGGGGCTCTACACTGCCCTCTACACCCTCAACCACCTCTATTGTTCGTGTTAGTACCACGACCATGATTTTGAAAACCACCTCGGGCATTACCCTCAAAACTAGGGTTAGGGCCTGATTCTTCAGATAAGAGATCATTATGAACCTCTATCCCTTTAGGGCTTCCATCAGCATCAGATCTAGCAGCACCCAAAGCTTGATTTTCCATCTCAGGAATCCCTATTTCCTTCGAAACAAAAGGGGGGGTATTTGACTCCATCGTTTCTGCAATACCTCATTGCTGATGAGCAATACCACAGGTTTTGGTAACTTCAACACTATCTAGAAGATCCATAAACTTTGATCGCTGATCTCCTTCAACCCTATCCGACCATTTTGCTTATTGAAACAACGGTGTCGATATGTCTACAAGTGTGGAACTAACAGAGGGACGACTAGTCTGATAAACTTCTTCCATTGTAGATCTAACCTTAATAGCCTCAAGATGATCAGAAATCTCTTGAATAGATTTTGCTGTGACCCCTTTCACTTTTGTCTCGCTATTTTTTGCAAGAACAACCAGGGTTTCTAACTCTTGTTCAGAAAGTTTCAAACTCTTAGGGCTAAACACACCGTAAGACCCATTCGACCCACATAACTCATTACCTCTCTCTTCATTTAGTATACATGAACTATTATTTCCATCAGATCCCAAAAGATCCAAAACCAAATCTTTTGTTTCCATTTCGAGAAGTACCCACAGTTCAAACAAAGTATTGAATGTGGAAACCCTAGAAACGAAAAGTTTCTAGAGAGAAAGAGGAGCTTCTCACTCTAACCAAATCTTTTATGGTTTTCGTATTAAATCAAAGGACAAAACTAGGGGAAAAATTACAGTTGGTGGGGCATCAATAGGTTAGTGTTTTGGGGTTAAAAAAAGGTACTTTTAGAGGGCTGTGATATCCCCAAAATAGTTTTTTTTAATAGTTTTTGGCGTTATGTAGTTTTTGTAAGACTACATAACGCATCTCGATTAGAATTTCTTAGGAATTATCCCCTAAGGTAAGACTGCATAATGCATTACACAGCTACAAAGATTTGCACAATCTCAAAATTCTCACTGGCTGGGCCTCGGGGTCAAAAGGGATCCGATGCTGTACAATCTTAGGATCGATTCCAGGCATGTCTTCGTTGGACCACATGAAAACATCTTTGAAATCTTTTAATAAAGTGACTAAGCGCTCATGCTCCTCCGAAGACAACGTGGACCCGATCTAGACCAAACACAGATCCTTTTCAGTACCCACGTTAATAGCAATGATTTCATCAACAAGGGGTTTTGCAAACCTCTCCTCCTCTCGATTAATCAAGTTTTTCAGAACTAGAGGAATTCCTTCCTCTTTGTTTTTATTAAAATTCTAAAAATCTTGGTCAATGCAATAAACAAGCGACACAAAGAAATACTCAGAATTAGCAGCGTTTTCATTCATAAAGTCCAGCCCATCCAGCTCTTCAGTTACAACCAACTCAAAAGCAAAAGAAAAAGAGGACTTGGATAAGACCTTGGCATCCAGGTTATCACCCCCAGGAATACCGGACTCAGACTCAGAAGAATCGGAATCTGATTTCGACTCCACAGACTGTGGAATCAGATTATGGCTCACTACCCTACTCAGAACTAGACAAGTAACCCTCCTCCAGCTGCTAGACGAGAGATGGTGTCTCAGGTGCATCCAAAATACTGTTGGATGGGTTAATATCCGGTTGGTCCCCGATCATGGAGATGGTAAGGTTATCCCCCAAGCTCTTTGAGTCGGCTAGAGGATCTGCAATGAGACATACTAGTGCTACCCCTACTCCAAGCTCACTGTTGTCCGAGTAACTTTCAATACTCCTTTTAGCTTCAGTACATGGCTCGGCCTTTTCCTTGGCATCACTATCTTGCAGTTGCAAGTCAAAAAAAAATTCAAAACCGGGAACACGCTGCTTTGCAAAATTCAACCAAGGCTCGGAAAAGCCGCAAAATGGGAAGCCTTCTCCCTTTCGCACAAAGTGGTCGTTCAGCATTCCCTAGATCGGCCTATGAACAAGCTCATAGCATTTCCCATCCTGCGTGGCTCTAGCTCTGCCTACCATCTCTTCTCTTTTCCTGACCCAATCCTCTTTGGTGGGCATATGGCCAAGACCAAAGGCATATGAATTATGCAACACATCGGCCAATGCTGTGATCCCTCTCTCTCCACTTCTCCCTAATCCCATTCCTGACACGTATTGGAGTTTGTTCATGAAATAGATTGATTAGGCACTGATATACATGCCCTCATCAGCTGCTAAGAAATTCTGCACCACTCAGGCCTCAACCAGAGTAAACCCTAAAAGAAATACATCCTCCTCACCATGAACGATCTCTAGTACTGGTGTAGTTACCTCTGGCGGAGGATTTATGGACAAATTCCCGAATACAATCGCCACTCCTTTTCCATGAGGGTACTTTAGTATTTGGTGGAGAGTAGAGGAGACTGCTTTCACAAGGTGCAACCAAGGTCTCCCTAACAGTAAGCTGAAGGTGGCCGGGACATCCAGGACATGGAATGCAATATCCTGCTGAGCCGGGCCCACCTAATCTCGGATTTGTACTGTGCCCATCACCTCCCTGTTGGTATTATCATATGCCCGGATCACTTGGGTTATGGGCATGAAATCTGCTGGTTTCAAGCCAATGGCATAAGCTGTGCAAGAAGGACAGACATTAATAGTTGACCCGATGTCGACCAACACCACTGGCACCTATTTTTCTCTACACTCAACAGATATGTACAGAGGTTTGTTGTGTGCTAAGCCTTCCGGCAGTAGTTCTTTATTAGAAAAGGTTAGGGTTGGCACGGCGCCACCTGGGAAGACCAATCCCACAAGTTGTTCAGGAGTAGTGTCAATGGACAACTTGGCCCTGTCCATCACTGATAGTACAGCCTGTCGATGCACTCGAGAAGCCATGAGCAGACCCCAAATAGAAATATCGGCTTGGATCGTCTTTAGTTGCTTCAACACTACCTCTTCCTCCAACTTTTCTTCTTTTTGTTTCTCAAGCTCTCTATCTTTTCCAAAGGCCTCAGCTTGGTCTAAGTGCAATGGCTTGGAATACTGCCCACTTCTTGTCATGTGGTCTATCTCTTCTGCATACCACGTGTTGTCTAGGAGGCCCTCAACCCAATCTTCATCAGTGTGGGCCACATGTAGATCGTCATCCTCCTACCATACAGCTTCGGCAACCGACAAACAATTGTTCGACTCCATTCTAATCATTCTCACATCACAAGTATCCTCCGCAGGGTGTTGGCCCATTCTAACTTTCTAGTTGTCTTCCATCCTCGCTTATTCAAACTGCTTCAACGCAGCTTCTTATTCTGTGTCCACGGTACTCACAGTGCCCAAATCTTGAGCTAAATTCTCGACGCCGGTGCTCTCCGGCAGTTTCCCATTTTTATCGACCATTCCAGCCACTACGGCGATTCTTGCTCCATTTTCCTCTAGTTTTGTTTTAGTTCCTTCCTCCCTGTCAGGTTCATCACTTAACCACCCAGAGTTGTCCGCCAACCCATTCAAATCGAACTAGTCAATCTACACATCTCCTTGATCTTGTTCATCATAGAACTGTAGATTGTCTAAGTCTTCCTCTAGCTCTGCCAGATCATCTAAACCTTGGTTCGGGCCATCCTTTCTAACCACATTGACCTCCACTACTGTTGGCAATACCACTTCCGACTTGGCTTGATCAACCGGCACAATGTAGCAGCATGGGTCATACACCCCCTTTGGCAAGTCCTCAAAGTTCTTTGGCAATGGACCGACACTTTCCTCCAAAACCAGCCTCCCTTCTTCTGCCACTGCCGCCACCACAAGTTTAGGCTGAAGTGTGAACATGTCCATTATGCACAAATTTGTGCTTTCAGGAATGAACACCGTCGGTCTTGGTAGGTGGGAAAGGGGTAATATATACGCTAGGGTCGTAGAGGAGGGCCAATGTATGGATTAGGTTTAGGTTGTGGGGTGGGAGAACTTAATTGTAGGCCGGGAGAGGGTTGGTAGTTACATTTGGCTTTTGGGGTGGTGCGATCACCTTGTTGTCGATGAGGTCTTGAATCTCATGACGCAGCCTGAAGCATTGGTCGATGTCGTGACTGTGCTGCTGATAAAATTCACAGTACTTGGCTGGGTTGTGTTTTAGGGAAATGGGATCAGGTAGCGGGCGAGGCTCTAACGGCTTGAGGTGCCCTTTTTTGATCACCACCCTCAGAGCTTGGGATAAAAGCATGTAGAGTGGACTGAAGGGACTCTAGGATCGAGTTGTTTGAAGTTTGTCGAGTTGTGTTGGCAAAGGGATTGGCAGTCTTGGTTGCGGTCTTGGGTTCTGTGCAGATTACGGACTACCATCATTATCTGATCTTTCTCTAAAGGTCGTGTAGTCATTATCGAAGCCTTGGCCCTTCACCTTGTCATGAATTCTGAGAAACCCTCTTTTGGTTCCTAGCACGTTGTTTCGAGATCACAGGTTGTGACCTCGATTTGGGTGTTGTAGGAGTACTATGCAATAAAGGCCTCAGCCATTTCCTCCTAACTCTACTTCACAGAATCCTCTAGCTTTGCATACCAGATAGCTGCTGTACTAGACAGGGTCCGGCTAAAGAGTGAGAGCTTTTGTTATCTAGTAAGGCCCATCGGCCGCTGAATGTCTGAAAATAGCTGAAGATGAACCATGGGGTCTCCAGAACCGTCGAGCCAATCGATGTGTGGCATTTTGAATTAGTCTGGCAAGGTTACTGTAGAGTCAGTATATCCATATTCGATGTCGGGGATTAAGTTAACACCCTGTGCCCACTTGAAAAGCTTCTCCAGCTTGTTGACCATAAGTACAGTCAAGTCAACTTCAAATTCAAATGGAGCCTCAGTTTGGTACATTAGTGCCTTAGAGGCTTGTTGTGGGATGGGGTCTACTGGACTGCCCTGATTCTCAGCCTAGGCAGTAGCAGTATGGAATGTGGCTCCGGGTGCTGGAATACCCGTAGAAGCTGCATGAGATGCAGAAGCCATTGCCAGCTGTGGTTGTTGTTGTTGCAGCCTATTTATTACTTCAGCTTGATGGGCTTTGACCTCAGCCTAACGAGCAGCATCTTGCTGCATGGTTTCCACTATTTGCTGGAGATGACAGATCAAGTCCCCCATACTAACTGAAGGGTACTGTGCCATCGGAATTGGCAAGTGATCTCGTGCTGGCCCAGATATAGAAGACTGAGCCTGACTGGATGTAGGTGATCGTTGGACTGGTGAATTATACCTAACTTTTCTTTGTCTAGTAACCGATGAGAGCGAAGTAAACACAGGCTGTCCTCTAACAAGATCTCTAGATCTGTAAAGCCTCCTAACACAAGTCTAGAGTGCTCGGGAGATATCCAAACTTTCCGAAGCTATTGTGATAAACTACCTAGGAAAAAAAAAAAGAGTAGAAATTAGTAAAATGCACAGCATCTCAACTCAGATGTTAACAATACACAGATGTAATCAAAGCTATAGGACTGCTCTCAACATTGAATTCTGTCCCCAAAACTAATACCCAACTTGCAACTGATACGCACGTTCCTGTACAGTTTCACTGTAAAGCACATACCAGTTAAGTGAGATCCAAAACACCTCTATGAGGGGGTAGGGTTACCTTATCCTAGTTTCGTCAGGAACTAGGGTTCACTATTCAAACAAAACAATTTCACACAATCCTATATTCGGGTAAGCAACCTGTCCTAGTTTGGAACAATCTCTACGGCTTCTAATATGCCAAACGGTCAAAAGGGTACCTCAGCAAGACTACCTAATATACCTCTCACACCTAACAGCGAGAAGTGAAAGGAGGATCAAACGGTAAAGCGGTAGTCCAGATCCAAGGGTTGTGTTCCCATCGTGGCAGAGCCCGTGACCGGTCAGCCTTTTGGTAAGCTTTTAGGCAAGCCTCCGGCAAATTGTCTAAGAATAGCAGATGGCAAACACAGTGACTTAAACGCACCAATGCAAATGCAATGCAAACAAACAAATAAGTATAAATAAAATTTCATATCATGAATTTCAAGTCAAGTTCTCTGAATTTCCCAACAGAGTCACCAGAAACTATAGCTCGACTTTTTCGCATCCCCTTTTCGGAAGCTCGGAATAAACCCTACAGTTCGGACTACACTTATGGTTCTAAATCTAATCTCACAAGTGCAATGTGAAATTGATTAACACCAAAGCGTCCAAATCTGGCAAATCGTTCGGAACATTGATTTTGAATAAAAAATGTCAAAATTAGACTGCTTTGCGAGATACAGAGTGCTACCTAAATATTTTATTTTGGGAAAATTTAGGAAACCCATAACTCTTGCCAAAGGCCATGTGTCCGTCATCACCAAGATTGTCTCGGCTCGAGAACTTAAGTACGAGAGGGGAAGGTCATGAATTGAGCACCCACGCTCGCCCGATCAAAGATCGACCTCTGTTAATCATGATATGAATCTTATGTACATTATATGCTCTTGTTCCTATTTATTTAGGCTAGCATTTACTTTGTGATGCGCACACACACAAGTATAGATTAAAATTGCAAGAATTGGAATATCTCAAGTCATGTTTGTTTTGCAAAATTATTTCAAAATATGGACCACTTGAAAAAGTGATCGCATATAAACATTGCTCAAATTATTCCAATTCAAGCAATAAGCCTTCTTCCACAAGCATTCAAGCAGTTTATCAATTAATCACTTAGCCTTATGGAAAGCATGCTAGACATGGCAACATTCACATGCATGCGATTATGTTAAAGCAAATAAAAGCTTACCTAGTACTTCAAGCCAAAAAAAAAAAAAAAAAGGTTAGAAAAATGCATGATTCTAACTATGCAATTTGACTAATGCAACACATGCTATATGCGATTAATAAGCTTGGCTACTTAACATGATATATGAATCAATCTGATAGCATGTGGTCTAAGCACATATTTAAAGAAATATTTAAACAACAATGCTGTTAGAATGATGAACCGAGTCTCGGTGCATGCAATACAGATTGATGCAAACATGAAGAATGCTAAATAAAACATGATGTCCCTAAACTAACCATCTTAAGTAGTTAAATAAAAGGGAGAAAGACGTGGGGTTGGAAGACATACACATTATTACATTGCGCTCTCACAAAGGAGAGTTCAAATAGATTAACTAATTAACTAACTAATTAAAGCTAAGCTAATTAAGCTAATTATTACAAATGAATATGAATTAACTAATTAATTATTCATGACTTATCCACCCAAAAAAAAAAAAAACTAATTATTCTAGTTAACTAACTAATTACAAAACGAAATTTGAATAAATAATTAGCTAACTAATTAATTACAACATTTTACAAAATTAACTAGCTACAACTAATTAATTACAACAAGATTAATTTACAACTATGATAATTATAACACTAACAAAACGATCAATTACATTCGACAAAATGTGTAAGTAAAGATGGATGAAGGCATGCATAGCACCTGAGAGCTACTCTGTCTACCCAAGCCGACTCTATTTCACCTTCATCCACTGCCGCTATTTTCTATAAAACTGCACTGTTGGCCACACATTGAGGGCCGACCGTGCATCACTAATGGCCGGCTGGGTGTACATATGGCCGGCCGTACATCAATTTGATGCAAAGCTCTGTTTTTGTGTTCTAAGGTAAACCTGTGCAAACAGAGTGTCCTCAGGCTCTGTTTGTCCCTTTCATCCATCTCTGTCATTGGAAAGCCTCTAGAGAAGGTTGAAATTGATTCCAAAGCCATCAATGAGCAAAATGATTGCTTGATGGTTTCGGATGCAATTTTGGACAAAAGTCAATAAAATTCAAAAAATAAGACCGCTCCTTTCTCTTGTCATAGTATGAACTTGAAGAGGGAGGTTGCAACGCTTCAAGAATCATCAAAATGCCATGGATTAGCATGTGACGACTCTTGACACAAGGAACTTGGCATAATGTCCGGCCAAGTTGAAGCAATTTAAGCCACTTTTTTTATGTGTGTTGATCCAAGTTTTAAGCCAATTTTATTAAGCCTTGCCATTCTTTAATCTGTTTGTCCATGGTGATGTTAAAGTCTTATAAATAAGAAGTAATGTCAAACGAGAGGTTCTCCTAAAGCATGAGAGAAAGACTATACCGTTAGCAATGAATCTTCGAAAAGATTAAGCCATTAAGTAAGAGTCTTTCTTACATGTCTCGAACAATCTCAATCGGTTGAAATCATTCTCAAGAATGAAAGAGAGAGGGATGGTGGATTAATTGTTAAAATTAGACTCTTAAACATGGAAACGAGCAAAGGAAAGCTTGAAACAACATTTAACAAGTTATGTATGCTAACTTATGAGACAACAAATGAATGAAATAAAGCATGAACCAATTTAGAAGGCTTGTGTGACAACCCTGACCTCCAAACTAGTACATTATATAATTTAAATGAGTTTAGTTTCATGATTATGTGCTTAATTGTGTGATTACATGTTTAATTCTATAATTATCTGTTGATATATGAAGTATTTGTTTAAATTGACAACTTAGAGTCGGAAATTGAAAGCCTAAACGGCTTCAGGAACTGAAATTGACTGGCCCAATAGGCTAATTAGAATATTTAAGATTTTATAGAAACTTTAATTGAAATTTGATTTGGAGCAAAATAATTAGAATAAACTGATTGAATTAGTTAGAATTAAGCCTAATTAATTATTCCTGACCACATTTGATTAGGCTAATTTAATAACATCCTATAAAAAAAAAAAAAATTTAAAAAAAGACCCAAATTAGGCTTATGAGCTCATTTTATATACACACTCAACTAAGAATTGAGAGAGAGGAGAGGAGAGTTCAACATTTATAGAGGTAAAGAGGTGATTTGTAGAGAATTGTGGAAGATTGAAGGGTTGGAGCTATAATGCACTTGAATTCACACAGTAGGTATGAGATTCATCCTAAATTCTTAGAATTGAATCATGTAGAAACTAAGTTCATGGAGTTATAGGATCATTTGATTGAATTTGAATAGGTTGAGCATGAGTTGTTATGAATAGGATGAATTGAAGTTAAATTACACACATGCATGCATAATTTGAGTTAGAATTCATGAAATTCCTACATGCATGGCACATTTACACCTTAATTTGGAGAATCCTTCATGTTGTCATGCTTCTCATGTCACTTGATCATATTTTGAACATGTTTTGAAGAAATGTACACTCAAATTGAGTTAAACTTATTTTATGGGTTCCATGATTGGTTGGGAAATTACCATGATTTTGAACAAATGGGTTCCAATTGGAAGTGTTTTCATGTTATATAGTGACTCTCCATGTTTTTATACCAAAAGCACAAGATTTGAATCTTTGAGTACCATGTTTGAACTTCAAACACAGTTCTGGAAATTCCAAAATTCATGTTGTCCGCTCGAGCGAGGGAAGCCACGCTCGAGCGTGGAATTCGGGCTCCCAGAAGTTTCTGAAATTTTACAGTCCGCTCGAGCGACCAAAGTGGCGCTTGAGCGAGGACCCTTTTTCTCAGTCTTCCATTTGAACGACCATCGAACGAGAATTTCATGTAACCAGTACTTTTACAGACCGCTTAAGCTACAGAAGTTACGCTCGAGTAATCACCTTTGTTTTTGAACCCCCGCTCGAGCGTAAGAAGTTGCGCTTGAAGACCCTATTTTCAGCAAAATTTTACCAACTCTTTTAAGTGCATATTTGCATCCTCATACCATTCCAAGCATTCGTAGACACCATTTGGACTCCGATAATCATACAATAAGTTAGAGACACATACAGAGAATTGAATTAAAATGAAATGGAGTTTCATTTGTACTTTGATATGTGCTTCGTTTAGGTGGATGTCCGAGGCTAGAGTCACCGCAAAGCACTGTGAGTAGTAACTTTATAAAGATACATTCAAGTAATATTATTTTTGAAATTGTTATTATTCTTGAAATCAATATGTGAATGATTGGATGATCATTGATAAGTTGTTTCATAATGATGAATGAAGTTCATTTTCGAAATGTATTTGTGGCATCCATTGAAGCTAGGCCCTTGCCTAGGGGTAACAATACCATGGCTAGGCCCTTGCGTGGGGGTAATAATACCATGGCTAGGCCCTTACCTGGGGGTAATAATACCATGGCTAGGCCCTTACCTGGGGGTAATAATACCATGGCTAGACCCTTGCCTAGGGGTAATAATACTATAGCTAGGCCCTTGCTTGAGGGTAACAATACCATGACTAGGCCCTTGCCCGGGGGTAACAATACCATGGCCAGTATGATTCGTTATCATTGGAATATTATTGTCACTTCATGGATGTACCACATATAATGTTACGAATGGTTGTTGTTACTGTAAAGAGATGCTATTATTTTTAATCAAAATGTTTCGTTGTGAATTTAGTCCAATGTGGCAAATGCCTCCCTTTGAAAATGATTTAAGATTCATTTCGAAATTGTAAGGCATGCTTTTGTACTATTGTCGAACTTCATTCATTTAACCTCTTTATTCTGTTATTACTCATTGGGCACTGGCTCACTATTTATTTATATATGTAATTGTAGGTGGGCAAACTAAACATCAGAGTTAGATAGCCTCGAGTTTACTCGGGTCAGCCTTTTGTAGAGCTTCCAAGTGAAGTAATCAAGCTTAGGTGGAGCCATGCTTGTTGAACCCCTTTGTGTGGTTTAATGGTTTTGTATTTGTACATAGTTGGGGTTGTATTTTGTAAGACATGAATTTTTACTCATGTTGGATGTAACTTTGAAACAAAACCTTGCTCATCATATTCGCTCTCCTCATAGATGCACGGCTCAATGGATGAATTCTATGACATTTTAGACTTCTGCTAAGCCCCGTACTTTACATTAAAGGTTTATTTGTATGGAGGCCGTAGGTAATCTATGATTACTGGCCGGTCATGACGCTAAACCTATAGGGGCGGGTTTGAGTCGTGACAGCTTGGACAGCCCAAAAACAGCCCTTAACACATAAAAAACAGAGGCTAAAATGTAACAACCCGACCCTCTTATATGCTTTTAGCCTTTCATTATATGTGTAATTATATGTTTGATGCGAAATGCCATGCAAAATTGTGTTTAATTATGTGAATTATATGATTATGGAATCATATCTGTCATTTGTGAGAAAGATTAGTTAAAATTGCGACGTTTGGACTAGATATTGAAAGCCTTAGAGGCGCGATAACCCGAAATTGACTTTATAATTGTAATTAGCATGATATTTAGGTCATAATATAATTTTTTTTGGGTAAAAATTTGATTCGTAATGAATTAAATTGATTAATTTGAATTTAAGTCTTAAATAGTCTATTAGACTCATGACTTAGTGTAGACGCGCCCCGAGGGGCTTTATGCTGTGCTACAGTTCGGACTCAAATGCCATGGTTCTTAATCTGATCTCACAATATGCAATGTGAGATTGATAAATCACCAAAGAGTCCAACTCTGGCAAAGCGTTTTGGAAAACTGATTTTTGTGAAGAAGTGCCAAACATGGACTGCTTTGCCAGATACAGAGTCGCCACCTAAATATTTTATTTTGAGGAATTTAGAAAATCCTGACTCGTGCCTAAGGCCATATGTCCGTCATCACCAAAATTGCCTCGGCTCGGGAACTTGGGTACGAGAGAGGAAGGTCATACAATGAGCACCCCCGCTGGCCCGATCAAAGGTCGGCCTTTACTAACATGATATTTTGTTTTTGAAAACACATGTGCTCTTATTCCGGTTTATTAATCTATCATTACTACGTGATGCACACAACATACAAGTATAGACTAAATCACCTAAGTTGGAACAAAACATTTCAAGTTTGTTTGTTCAAAAATGGTTTGAAGTTGCTACTCGCAAGTAGGCTAAGTCGTGGATTTTGCCACCCTCGAGTGGGCTTAGAAAACATGATTTTGCCACCTCAAGTGGGCTTAAAACTCGCATTTCGATGAATTGTTCCAATTCAAGCAATCCAACCTTCATCCACAGGCACTTATGCAATTAAACACTTAAGCAATTAGCCTCATGGCAAGCATGCCATCATGGCAACACTCACACTCATGCAAGATGCTAAAGCGTAAACACTCACAGTATACTCCGAGCCAAAACAACTAGTTAGAAATCATGCATGATCCTAGTTTATGTTAAGATGGCTAATGCAACACATGCAAAATGCAACTAAAAATAGGCTCGGCTATTCTAAGATGGCATGTGAAATGCAACTTGATAACCATGTATTCAAGTTGGAATTAAAATGCTATGCGATTAGTATGATGTGCCGAGCCCGGTGCATGCAATACAGATGAATGATGCAAACATGCGAGCATAATGATGCTAATTGAAACATGACCTAAAACTAACCATTGAAAGCAGGTAAGTAAAAGGGAGAAAGACGTGGGGTTGGAAGACATTCACACACTCATGCACACTTATTACAAAATTCGCCCTCTCGACGGAGGGTCCAAATAAATAATACAAACCGAATAAATAATCAACTACCCAAGCTAATCAAATATTACAAAACCCTTAACTAATTTAAACAAATTAACTAAGCTATGAAACTAAAAAGGCTGCCGCAGCTCCACCTCGGAATGATTGAATGATGCATGCTCGAATCGCCTCGCTCGGAAACCCGTTGCCATGCCACATGTTGCCTCTGTTTGCACTGTTCTGCACCTCTGAAAACTACACAAGTCCTAAGGATGTTTCCGAACCACTCCCTGAACACTGTGAGATGTCACCGGCCAAGATATAGGAACATCGGCCATGTAGAATTGGTCATCGACCATTTGTGAGGATTTCGACCAACAATGTTTAGTCGATCGGCACTGAAGATGGCCGGCCGACCATATCTTCCTGTAGAATGTTGTTTTGCTGCAGCAGAGGACAAACAGAGTATGGCAATGCATTTTCAAGGCAATGTGTGCACAAACACCCTCCCTATCATGTCATGAACTTAAGGAAGTGTAGTGCTCGACCCTCGGACCATCAATCGTGCATTTCAATGCATGATGGCATGCAACCAAGTACGAAACGTACCTTAGTCCTCGTGTTTGGTTTGACACCCCAAACTAAACACAATGCAATGCATGCAACCAAGTACAATGCGATATGGAAATGCAAGGCAATGTAACATTAGCATGACAAATGCAATGCAATGCAACCTAACATGTAAACAACATGATGTACAATAAGTATGCAATACGACTATGCAACCTAGATATGCAAACATACAATGTGATAGGCATGCAACAATGATACCAACAATAAGTATGCAATGACATGCAATGCGATAAGCATACAACAATACACAAACCGCATGATCCATGGACTTATATTGAAAATGGATAGGCCTCAGTCATACCAAAACAGTGGCCAAAACACCAAGACTAAGGCATCAAAATGCAAGACAAACATGCACACATATTGGTCCATCACTTAGGCCTAAAAGCACAACTCTCAAGAGTGCTCAAAGAGTGACAAAAGTGGAAGTGTAACAACACTATAAGCTCTGAAAAGATGTCAAGGATGATGCCAAATCATACATACAAGTCAAGCATAACATACAAGAAAGCTCAAGGCTTAAGGCTAACCAAGGAGCTTGTATTAAGGCCACATGAAACAAGCTCCAAAGAGCCAAGGACAACCAAAACAGTCCTAGATCATGCTAAAGGGAGTCTAAAACATGCAAGGGCCAAAGCTAAAACAAGCCAAAATGAAGGGCCGAAGGCAAGATGCAAGTGAGGCCAGCAAAGGGGATTAGACTACACCCATTATAACCAAACATGGCATGACTTAACCAATGAAAAAAAGAGATATGGCACATCAAAATAGGCCCAAAAACCCACTTAGATGGCATCCCGAAGACCTAATCATGGAGGCATGCACAATGACCCAACCTTAAGGCATAAGACACCAACTCTTCAAAGCTTTGAAAGAATGGAAAATGCAAGTACATGAGCATGAAACATGGATTGAAATAACATATGAGATGATGCCAAATCATGAAAAAGGTCCAAGTAGTGCATGCTAATGACTTGGACCCTCAAAGCTAACAAGCTAGAATGTGCGGTAGCTATACAAAGTAATGCATGTACGATCAAAACAA
Organism: Camellia lanceoleosa; assembly: GCA_025200525.1. Taxonomy (NCBI): domain Eukaryota; kingdom Viridiplantae; phylum Streptophyta; class Magnoliopsida; order Ericales; family Theaceae; genus Camellia; species Camellia lanceoleosa. Next base: position 102,236,688 of record CM045762.1, on the reverse strand, counting down.
CATGAAACAGAGTTTTAACATGTTGAAATATGAACAAAAGCTCCTTTGGGTCGAGTCAAAATCATGCTAAAACCATAGCTTAAAACACAAAGCATGTTAAGGCAATAGAGAGGATTACACTACAAGTGTATGGTGCATGCAAGAGACCACTAAACCAACCTAGAACATAGGTATATCACGACCAAATGACACCAAATACTTGCTGAAATGAAGCCAAAACACACTAAGCAAACATGCTACCATTATGAGCCAATAACACAAGCATATGAGACACAAGGAGAGAGGGATGTCCCTCTCCTATACAAGACTCTAAAACTACCTTTCCACAACTAAAAATCCTCTAGATTTCAGTGGTAGAAAGGTCATGCAAAGGCAAGAACAAAGGCCAAAAGAGGTGGCTCAAAACAAGGCCAAACAAAGCCTAAGAGGGGGTAGACAACCCCCAACCAAAAAGTGACCTTAAACAATCATCTTAAGCACACAAAAATAGAACTTTTTTCAGTTTATAGTTAAGCTTAAAACAATATGCAAATAGGTCTAAAAGCTTAAGCCAAAATGGGGAAACAAAAGGTTAGTTGCTCACCCTTGAAGAACACCTTCAAGAACACAACTCCAACCACTCCCTTGGATCAAAACTAGCCCAAGAACTCTGAAACCAACTTCCTAGTGCCTCAGTAACCAAAGGAGGGTGTTCTACTAGGTGCTATAGTGCAAAAGTATGAACAAAATACACTTTTAAGACACCAACACACACACAAATATAGAGAGAGGGAGAGATATATATATAGAGAGAGAGGGATATATGAACTTTATATCTATTTTGCTGAACCTCTGGAAAAGGAGGGGAGGCTCCCCTCTTCTAGGAAATCAAATTCAAAGCTTCTTAGAGAAGCTAAGCTTTGGTTCAAATCCCTCCATACACGTGTATGGAAGGAGAGTTTGTGCTCACCAGCTGGCACAACTAGCATGCACAATGCCTGAAAAAGGCAAAGAAAAGGCCTCGGCCGGAAAATATGGCCGATCGACCAAAATAAGTGCCGACCGATCAACAAAAGTACCGACTGGCCAACATTTATGGCCGATGGCAAGGAAGCAAGGCCGATGGCATCATGCCATAGCTGATGGGGTGTGGGGATGGCCAACAAGCCACCCTCTTCCCTCAGAAGCAAAACCACAAGTCCTTGGTCCACAACCAAGCACAAAACAGACAAGTTGAGAGATCTTGAGACAAGGCGCGCGGCCGAGACCTCCTAAAACTCAAAACGAACACGAGCATGGATGATCATCGAGTGTTCAAACGATGACGTCCAAGTCTTGAGGACGGTAAAAAATGAGGTGTCTACACTTAGTTACTCTTCAACAAAAAGAAAATATCTCCTAGAAAGAAGAAAGGAGAAGAGATGCGAGAGGAGAAAGCCAATTAAGAGCTTGAAGAACTTGGGAGCATTCAAGATTGAAATCCAAGGTGAGTGTAAATCAACTTAAATCAACTTAAATCCTCCAAATTCCCCTTTGATCGATGGATATCAAGCACTAAATTGAGATTTTATGATCACCCAAGTTAGGGTTTTGACCTAGAGAACTTGTTTGAGATAAAATCCATAAAAATTGTCAAGTTTCATTGTATTTATTTAAATTATGAGTTAAATCTTGTACTTTGGATTTGTTTTGAGTTAACTTAACGGAATAGCTTCAAGATTTGCATGTTTTGGTCTCTACATATATATATATATATATATATATTGTATCCCTTTTGGGTTCATCATGGTAAGATGAAAAGATGCAAAGAATATGATCCTCAAGTTTCATAGATGGCCTTTAAATAAGTTACGATCTATTTAGGTTTAAGAATCATGTTTATTATATCCCTATGTTGTGTTGATAAAAGAAATTTTGCTTGTATTTAAGCCTTAAAATGCTTTTGAAAGTTGGATTTTGATGAATTTCGGACTGCCCAAAACAGAGCCAGAACCGCACGTGCGAGGGCCCAAGGTCGCACGTACGGGAGACACAACCAGACGTGCGGGACTCACAGCTGCACGTACGGAAAACAGGGGAGAAAAACTAAACTACACTGCAATAAAGGCACGTATGGCTCACCTGCCAACACTTGCGGTGGGGACTTCTGCACGGGCAACTAAAGCTGGGAAATTCTGTTACTTTCTTTCGCTCTTTTCGACCCTTAGAATGTGTTAATATGTCCATTTAATGTTTCTATAATGCATTTAATTACGTGGAACTTAGCGAATCGAACATTTGATAAATAAGAGGAAACTAAAGAAAAGTGATGTATTTACGAGTTGTGTGCTATGTGTAGGGCACATACAGGAAGGGACCATTGCTCATCCACATTACAGTGAGTGATAGTAGTGTAATGTCATATTTCATTCATGTATTGTGATAACCCTATTCCGTATTATGCTAATTGGTCCTTATTATGAATGTGATTATGTGTTTGATATGATTTTGTGTGTCGTTTATGTGAAAATATGTGATTTTGAATTCTTATCTGTTCACCGTAGGAATATCTGTTTGATTATCTGCTTTGGAATTTAAATTGAAGGCCCTATCGGCCGCAGAACCCGAAATTGATTACGCCATTGTGATTGGCATAATTTTTAGAACTTACGGTGAAATTTAATTGAAAATTGATTCGGATCAAATTAAATAGATTAAATTAATGAAATGGTGCTCAATTATTTAATATTAAAGAAATGTGTTTGAGAAGGAGCTTATAAAGGGCCAACTACACTCTCATTTTGTTGTTTTGGAGGCTCAAATTAGATTTTTATATCTTAGGGAGAGAGAGTGAGGCTGGCTTAGAGAGAGGGAGAGCTCTGAGGTTTTGATCTTGAAGCTTGAATAATTTGAAGACCAACTCAAGAATTAAGCATAAGTTTGGAAGATTAAAGCTCCTAGGTGAGTAATCAATCCTTAATTCATGAGTTTGAGTTGTGATTTTGTGAATTGAAGATTAAATGGTGAGTTAGATCATGATTGAGTTGATTAAGTTGAGATTGAAGTCCATGCGCATGTAGAGAATTCCTATGAAATTACATAATCTAGCATGTAATATGTGAATTATGAAAGATTGTGGATTGGATCATACATGCAAGCATGGTTTTAGTTGAGCTTCATAAGAATGAACACCATTTGCACCATATTTGTGACATGCATGTTTGATTATTGAAGGCATGGAGCTTACATGAGATTTGAAGGCATGAGTTTGATTATACAAAAAGAAGTGTTGAATAATTTGGGAATATGACCATGATTTTGAGCAATTGACCTCATCTTGCTTGTATACTCATGATATATAATGTAATTGCATGTTTTGGAACCAAGATTATGAGTTTTGAACCTTTGGAGGTTGAGTTTGAACTTGAGGAACAATTCTAGATTTTCCAGAATTTGGCATGTCCGCTCGAGCGGGAAATGCGAGCTCCCAGAAGTTTTGCAGACATGGATGTCTGCTCAAGCGGGGAGATTCACGCTCAAGCGGGGAGCCATGTAGTGAGACTTTCAGCTCAAGCGCCCGACTTCACGCTCGAGCGTAAAAACGAGGCAACCAGTACTTTTGCAGACTTAATGGGTCCGCTCGAGCGAGCAAGTCCACGCTCGAGCGGGGACCCCTGTTTCTAAAATTTTGTAAATGTGTTACGTGTCTCGTTTTCCATTCTCTTTCACTTCTAAGTACTCTTAGGCATGCATTGAGCATTATGAATAAATTAAAAGAATAAGAAAGAAGCCTAAAGAGGAATATGTGAATTAAGGAACGGATTGAATCGTTTATGACCCATATGTGTTATATAATGTGTAGGGTCAAGCTCCAGGGCAAATCATTCAGCCGATCACTGTGAGTAATATGTTAATAGAGATATTTCGAAGTATGATATTTGTCCAATTGCTTATTTCTCTATAAGTCTAATGAGCTCGTTAATTTGAGTTGTGGACAAATGTTTACTATGCCAAATGAATGGGCCAAAGGCAGTTTGACATAAATGAAAGAATGAATGGGCCAGAGGCCAGTCTGACATGAATGAATGGGCCAAAGGCTAGTCTGACATGAATGAATGGGCCAAAGGCCAGTCTGACATGAATGAAAGAATGAATGGGCCAAAGGCCAGTCTGACATGAATGAAAGAATGAATGGGCCAAAGGCTAGTCTGACATGAATGAATGGGCCAAAGGCCAGTCTGACATGAATAAAAGAATGAATGGGCCAAAGGCCAGTCTGACATGAATGAAAGAATGAATGCGCCAAAGGCCAGTTTGACATGAATGGAAGAATGAATGGGCCAGAGGCCGTCTGACACGAATGATATGAATGAATGGGCTAGAGGCCGTATAACACGAATGAATTGGGACGAGGCCGTATGATGTGTTTGGAACCGCAGTCACTTGACCTATATTTATATATATATGCTAGATAGAAATATGAATTGGGCCCAAGGCCGTTTGAAGCACGTTGTTCTAAATACTGTTTGTGTAACTTCTTTATTTGATATTATTCACTGGGCTTTCACTCACGCTCATTCATGTGTCTGTAGGTGAGCCAAGGGAAGTCCAAACCCAGCCTCAGTGAAGTTTGTGTGGAACAACCAAGGTTTTGAAGAGTCAGCCCTTACGTCTCACGCACGAGACTCGTCTTCGCCCTTTTGCTATCTTGTTTTATTTTGTCATGTTGGCGAGGACTTTGGACACGTCTGTATATAGTTATGATTGGCTGACCTAGACTTGAATGATCCTGTATGTACAGAACTTTGTGTTAGTACATATTTTGATGTGAGTTATTAACATGTATATGTATGGATTGTTATGACGTGCCATATAAGCACAGCTCTATGGATAAAAGTTTGAAATTGCTTTTGTTTGGGCCCTTTACTCTGATGAGTTATGTCTGGAATGGTTTGAGGCCGTAGGTAATCCCTTGATTACTGGCCGGTTATGTCCTTAACCCATAGGGCGGGTTCGGGTCATGACACGTATTGTATTCATATATGTTATTCGATACCTTATTCTCTCTTTAGTAAATAACTTATGTTATATTAGTTATGTTTGATAGAGCAATTAGAGTGATTGAACTTTGGCACATGAGATATAGGCCCAAGGCCGTTTTGCTAATATGATGGGCCTAAGGCTGTTTTGTATTTCGTTGGGCCTGAGGCTATTCTGCTACTATAATGGGCCTGAGGCCGTTCTGTATTACGTTGGGCCTAAGGTCGCTTTGTCTTATGTGGACCCAAGGCCATTCAAAAAAGGAAATATGAATAAGACTAACTTATGATTTATGAATATGCACTGTTAAATTATGCTCGTACTCTTAATCTTTTTGCATTGCTATCATTCACTAAGCCTTGCTCACTCCGCTTTTGTGGATGTTTTGTAGGTAATCAGCCCGCGAGACAACCTTAGGTTAACCCAAGAGCCTTTTGCTGGACCCGTTTTGCTAAGTCACCCAAAGTGGCTCTTTTATTTTTATTTTTTTGAGAAATCCCCATGATGGCATGTTTTGTTAGTATTTGGAGGAATATATATGAATATATTGTCAATATTTAACTTTTGGGCTACTACCTTTTTTATGGTCTTAGTGGATATGAATGGTATATGGAAATGTTATGTACCTATGTATAGTAGTGTATCAAGATCCTGGCATTTAGACACAGCTCAATGAATGCTTTATTCTGCCATTATTTTGCTTCTGTTCTGGCCCTAATATGAGTAAAACTTTAAATAACAAGGTTGAGGCCTAAAGCCAGGCCGGTCATGTCCAAACTTTCAGGGGCAGGTTTGGGTCGTGCCATAAAAGCTAATGAAAAAAAAAAAAAAAAGCCTAAAAAGCTAAACATAAAGAGAAAAATGAAAGCTAGTAAGCAAGAACAAGGAGGGGTGGCTAACCCCTCCACTTTTGAAAATTCAAAACATGATTTTTGGCCCTTTTAAAACTCTGAAAATCAGTGTAGATATCAAAGGAAAAGAATGGAAAAAGAAGGGTTTGAGCTATAGGCAAAGGTGTAGAAAGAGCAAGCTCTCTCTACCCTTTTGGTAGCTCTTCAAACCCAATCTTAAACACTTCAAATAGACTCAAAGCAACACAAAATAGTAAGAATTATGTAGCAAATGAAACAAATGAAGGAAAGAGGGAAGATAACAAGCTTATACCTTTCAAGGGGTAAGCTTGTTGTTTGTGATCCAAACTTGGTTTTAACCCACTCTCAAGATTGAATTATGTTTCTCCAAGATCAACCAAGGCTCTAAGGTGGTGAGACAAGGTTGTGTATGGAGTATAGAGTGACACAAGGAAGTTAGGTTAGCTCAAAGGCTGCTTGTAATGGAAGAAGGAGGGGGGAGGAGCTCTCAAGGTGTATATAGGCTCTCTAAATTTTGTTTAACCCTCAAAACAATAACATACCTTCGTTTTTATAGAATTTGAGCTCACAAGGTGATAAATATCTTCAAAAATGGATAGTTGGCAGGCTTCCACCTAGAATAGTATTATTTTCGCCACCAAGGGCCGGTCGGCCATTCATAGCCACGGTCGGCCATCACTGATGCACGGCCGGCTTTGATGGCCTCCCTTGTTTTTTGGTTCAAACTCAGCTCAGAGTGAAAAAAGGTCCAAAAATGAAACTCATAGGTTCAATAAAGGTAAATGTTGAAGATTTGAGATCATTTCAAGAGCCTGACTGAATCTAAATCGTTGGGAATTCAAAGCACACAATTCAACTTTCATCATCGAGTGTATTGAACCAAACGCCTAAGTCTTGCGGGAGGTCAAAAATGAGGTGTCTATAGGGTCTAGCAAAGGACAATAGAGGTAGTGCTTGCACAATCTAGGATTGTATGGCCAGCCTGGATAAAAGGCGCGACCAGGCTCTGAAAAAGGTAAGCAAACTTTAACCATACTCTCCCTCTCTCTGCATTCCTTGTTCTTCCTCAAGTGAACTAACTTCATCGTCGGAGGGGTTTTCTAGCAAACCACCCGCCAGGTAGCTCACCATTGTTTTGTTCGCAATTAGTCAGAGTTCATTTGGAGCAAGGCTAGCTTGGCAGTAAGGCGTACGGAAGATGATAGAAATTTCCTTCCCGCACACTACCAATAAATCTTAATAGTTGGATTTAATTCTCATCAAGTCCTATTGAAAATTAGCCCTAGTAAAATCGTCACTAAAAATAAATTTTTATGATAATTTTTTACATATGTCACTAAAAATTGGCAATTAGTGACTTTTTTTTTTGTCACGATTTTATAAAGTGTCACTAAAATTTACGATTAGTGACTTTTTTTATGATGAATTTTTTAAATTGTTGTTGAAAGTTGAAAATTAAAGACATTTTTTTTTGACGATTTTTTGAAACTATCATTGAAATTTATAATTACTGACATTTTTTGTGACAATTTTCAAATTGTAGCTAAAAATTAACAATTATTGACTTTTTTAATAATGTTTGATAAAAAACGCCATTAATTACTATAAGGCCTATTGGACAATAAGTCTGCTTATTAGAATCTACGCGTAAGTTCCCCCAAAAAAATCCATCTTTAATTTCTGTATGTTGAAATTTTTTTTTTTTTTTTTAATGTTTTTGTATGTTAAAAGTTGAAAGACCAAATTTTGCCTCAATAGTACAGAAAAGGACATTTTAATTCAAAGATAAGACTAAAATGGCAATAAATTAAAACAAATCATGTGTCAAACAGTGTCCAATAATACTAGGTTGGGATAAGCTCCCCTCCATACTTCATCTTTCCATAATCATTCATGCTCCTCTTGTGATTCTCAATTCAGACTCACTTTGATGATCCAAACCGTCTACTTCATAAGTTTCGCGGTAAAAGTTATCCATACAAAAATTTAGATTTATGAGACAATTATAAACACAAAAACAAATCTTGTTTTGTTTTACAAAATGAATTATTTAAGTTTATAATCATATTTGTTATTTATTTTATAAAACAAAATGTGATTTGATCTTATATTTATAGATGTCTGATGAAATTGATTTTTACATGAATGACTTTTATTATGAAACCTATAAATTAGACGGTTTGAATTATCAATGTGAGTTCGAATTTGAGCCCATAAAAAGAGTATGAATGAATATGAAGAAATTCAAGTGTACGAGGCTTACAATAAATATAGAGGTTTGTCAACAATTGCACGACTTAATTAAGGGAGAATTAATAAAGAAGAGCCATATTAATATATTATGTTTTAAAGGACTCAAAATTTATAAGAATGTTCTGCTCAAATTGGGTTTATTTTGATATGTGGAAAAATATTGAAAATATTACTACTTCAGGTCAGCTATGTGTCTTTTTCTCTATTCTTTTTTTTTTTTTTCGAAAATGGGAAACCTGTCTATAGTTATCTCAAAGCCATGTTTGTTTTCTTATCCTCCATAATATTAAATATGTATATGTAGATATATATCTCACATTAACATTTTAATACATGACATTATTATTTTTCCTTTTATAAGAAAAATTATATAAAAATCCAAACATGGCATGATCTTAATGTTGATGGATCATTAAAAAGGTGCACCTAATTATTTTTTCCAATTTAGTCCTTTTTTAACTACAATTTAGTCCTTTTACTACTAAATATGCCATGGGAAGTTAGTCCTTTTTTATTAGGGAATTGATATTAACACATCATAAATTGCTCCTAAACCCTTGTGTTTTTGAAAAAGACAAAATGTAAAATGTAAAAAATAAATGTAGTGTAACAATCCCAATGCATACATTAGTTTTATATATTTATTTGTGTGAGTTTAATTGCTAAATTATATGTTTAATTGTGAATATCTGTTGTTTTTGGAATACCTATTTAGAATTGTTGACTTAGAGACAAATATTTAGAATTTTATGACAACTTTAATTGAAATTTGTTTCGAATCAAAATAATTAGAATAATTTATTGGAATTAATTAGAACCAATCAAAACTAAATGGGATTAATTAGCCCTAACTAAGCTTAATTAACCTAAGCTAATTACACCATATATAAGGCCTTAATTATGTTTTGAACTTATATTTACAACATATGGGCTGAGAATTGTAGAGAAAATGAGAGTGAACTCAACACTTTAGAGAGAGAAAAGAGAATTTGAAGGAGATAGGGAGGAGACTTGAAGAATTAAGCTAGAATACACTTGAATTCACACTCTCGGTATGAAATTCTCCCTTAATCTTTGTAAATAAAACATATAGAAGTTGAATTCATCTAGTTCTTAAGTTCATTTGTATGTAATTGTATAATGGCGGCTAGAATTACCACGAATTGGAAGAGTTGAGTTGAATTATGTACATGCATGCATGATTCTTCATTTTTGAGTTAAGATTTCTTGAATTTCATACATGCATGAGGTCTAGAAGACAAGAACTTCAAGGTTTTTCTTGGTTTTATACATTTCATGCCATCTTGTTATGTTTTGGAAATAAGAGAACTCAATTTAAGACATGCATGGCTTATAGCTTAGAGTTTGAGTTCAAATTTGAGAACTGGACCATGATTTTGGACAATTAGTTTCAAATTAATTATGTTTTCATGTTTTACAATGTTTTCTATGTTTTTGGAATTTTGAACTTCAAAGAACAATCTGGAAAACTCATAATTCACCCAGTTTGCTCAAGCGAACTTCGCGAGCATCCAATATTTTTACAGACATTGGTAGATGGCTCGAGCGACCAAAAGACCGCTCGAGCAACCACCTTACATTTTGAGTCTTGGCTCGAGCGCCCAGAAAGTTGGCTCGAGCCTAAAATTCAAGCATCTATTACGTTTGCAAACAGGTCACACCGCTTGAGCGACCAAGTGTGCGCTCGAGCAAACACACTGTTTCCAGCAATTTTTGAAAAGCTTTCATAAGTGCATCATTGCATCCTCGTGCTTATTAGAGCATTCTTAGACATTGATTAAGGCATCAATAATAAGGAATTGATGTAGAGACATTTAAGAAGAGAATTGAATCGAGATTACATGATAAATCAAAATGGAACCTCAATGTGTTTATGTTATGTATTTTGTATAGTTGGCCGTTCGAGGCCTAGTGATGATTTAACCCACTATGAGTAGTAACCTTATAAAGATATGTTCAAGTAATTTTTATTTTTGAAATTGTTATTGTTCTCGAAATCGATATATGATTGATTGAATGGTTTATTGAAATGTTATTTTCTCATAATGCATAAAGTTTCGTTTTGAAATTGTAATCATGGCATCCTTTAATGAATCCTTTGCTTTGGAGAAACTATAGCGGTTGTAGTTTAGACCCGACCCATTTGATGTGTTGGATCCAATATTTATTTCCTTATACAGTTGTTTTTGCCTTATTTCCCCTTGCTTCTTTTTGAGTTTGGCTATTGGGGTGTGTTGGTTGCGATTGGAATAGATTGGTAGCTTGTTTTTTCAAACTATCGTTGCCCAGAATTTTGTTCCTTCGCTCGAGCGACACTTCTTGCGATCGAGTGGTCTTTGTGAACTCTCAATACTTTTGCAAGTCTGCAAAATTGCTGGGAGGTGGTATTCTTCGCTCGAGCAGTGTTGGCTCAAACGGTCCTTCTTGAGCTCGAGCGGTGGTCTTCTATCTGTAAAACTTCTGGGAGTTGGTACTCTTCGCTCGAGCAAAGCTTATTCGCTCAAGCAAAGCTTATTCACTCAAGCAAAGCTTCTTGCGCTCGAGCAGTGTAACTTATTGTGTCTGGTCACTCAAGTGACACTTCTTATGCTCGAGCAATCTATGCTTATTTCAGTTCGTAAAGAGCTACTTCTAAATCACTTTTTCATCTCTCTCTCTCCTTTGTTAAAAAAGTAGCGCTCAGCGAGGGTTTTGTTTCTAATTGGAGCAAAGTTGACTTTCGGCATCTTTGAGTTTTCTACTCTCTCTCTCTCTCTCTCTCCCTCCCCTTCTAAACTTGAGGTGGGAATTTTTCGCACTTTCTATGAGTTTTAACTTAGTTATTTGCTATTTCTAAACAATATTGTGATTTTGGGTATTTTTTAATCGAACCTAGGGTTTTGGGTTACAAATCAAAAGATGGGTTTTCAAATGAATTCTTGAAAATGATTGTGGTGTTGAAATAAAGTTGAGTTGCGAAGAAATGGTTGGTTTTGATAGTTGGGATTGGTTTTGGAAGAAAAATGGACTATCAAAATGTTGGTTTTATATAAATAGTGAAATTGATGTTGAAAAAGTGGAATTGGGTTGATATTGATGAGGATGGTGGAGTTTGATATGTATTGTCACTCACATATTGAAAATTTGGAAAGTTTATCTTTATTGAGAATTGTGCATCTATTTAGAAATATCTGTTTTAGGCTATCGGTGGAGGATAGGTATGATTGTTGTAGAAATTGCATGAGAATTAGGAGAATTGAAACTATTTTCTCATCCATTTGTATCAGACATTATTTCATATTTATTGATTAGAAATGTTTATCGTTTTGGGAAAGGGGTGAATCTGGGAAGTATATGTTGACTGGTTGAAAAAAGTTGGCCTAAGTATCCATGGTGAAAATCCTAAAAATCACATGTATAAATAGGTGTCAATCCCGTGGATGAAATATTCGTAAAATGGCAATAACAGTGCTTGTATAGCCTGCGTTTACATAGGTGCCAGCTTATGGTTTCCTGTGGACGAAATTTCCATGAAAGGTTGTATTTGTTTTGAGACTCCTAAAGCGTGATTTACTGCCCTGTTTTCTATTGTGAAAGAAATGAGTTATGAACTATGATATAAATCTGGCATTGCATGGTTTTGGAAAAATGTATAAAATGTTTTGGCACGAGCATTGTATATGCACTCATCTTATATCTTTGTTAAGATTCATATATTGTGTTGGATTATTTCTACTAGGTTTTGGCTTACCCTAGGTGGGAAAACCATTTTCAGGTAGTATTGATATGCCTCCGTCAAGGCAATAGCTTGAGAGGACTTGGAAGCAAGAGCTTCATTTTGGTTGTTTTGTTGTATTTTTTTGTAAAAGCCTAAGGCTTCAACTATACTGGATTTAAATCTATTTTATTGTAACGAAACACTATCTTGGAAATCTGTAAGTCCTTAGAGCATTGCTTGTTTGTTTAACTTTCATCTTATTTCTCTATCATGTAACATATGCTATAGATTCAGTGTTAGACTTGTGAATGTATACTTGCATATGTTACCCTTCTGTACAAGTAATTGGGATTATTGGAAAATAATTATTTCATCATGTGTTGTTATGTAATTAATATTGTGGATGGTTTATAGTAATTATTTCGGAGTGTTAGAAAAACAATACCATGGCCCATTGTTTAATAGGCCCTTACTTGGGAGATATAATACAATGGTCCATTGAATATAGAAACATAGAGATATCTGATGTTTGACCCATGTGGTCACATTGAATATGGAATATGGAATGACCCTTGTGGTCCCATTGATTAACCCGTGTGGTTCCATTGTCATTGATGCATTGTTACTCTATTGGATGTACTACGTAAATTGATTGAAATTGCTATTGCTATTGAGACTCGAATAGAATTGGAATTGCTATTTGAAATGTTACCAAACTTCATTCATATAACATGCTTGTGTGATTATACGCGTATGGGATTTAATTTCTAAGATATTGATTGGGTTAACGAGTTTCTAGAAATTCTGTTAGAAGAGCACTTGATCATTACTATTTCTAACTGGAACTCTGGCAACATCATGAAATGATCATTATTTAGAAAGAAAATTTGTATGTGTTTATGTGAATATGTGCTTATGTAGAGTGAATTACTATTGCCCATCATATTTGTAGAGTGAATTACTTATGTAGAGTGAATTACCTTTATTAGGATGTTAGGACATGGACATGGTGGTCATAGGAGGTGCTGTTACTGGATGAAATTCCGGGGCATGAAGAAGGGGTTGGTCAGGCCAATGTAGCCGACCTAGTAGGTCAGCAGGCCATAGGCGCTTTGGCCCGTGAAATGGCTGGAGCTTTGCGGGAATCCATGGACATTCTCAGGGCTAAGAATCAAGTCTAGGCCTAAGTTGCTGAAGTGGGGCCATCATTCTTGAAGAGGGGGTTTTTCCGGTCTAATTCGGGTGAGTTTTTGGGTGATTCGAAGGAGCCACTGAAGACAGATGAGTGGTTAGAATGGATGGTGAAGACGTTTGAGATGCTTGGCATCGAAGATGATAGGTTGAGGGTGACCTTGGCATCCTTCAGTTGAAGGGAGATGTGGGTCAATGGTGAAAGTATGCGTGTAGGCGCATTGGGGTGACTTGGAAGGCCTTTGTCAACGTCTTCCAAGACAAGTTTTTGCCTCCCACTGCTAGGGAGAAATTAAGAAATCAGTTTCTGAAGCTCAAGCAGCTTAGCTTACACTCAGGGTAGAGTCACCTGTTGGTGGTAAGGTTGTTTTGGACCAGGGGTGTTGGGGTTGTGATATAGAAGTTGTTGGTCGCCGACTTCCTTTTTCATTTGCATTGATTGATATGTCGAGTTTTGATGTTATACTGGGTATGGATTGGTCGTCATCCTATCAAGCTGTTATAGATTCCTACTATCATAAGGTTACTGTATGTACCTCGGGTGGTGATTGTTTTTATTTCTTGGGAGATCGAGTTGATAGAGTCTTGTTGCCAATGTGTGATCCACGTGGTTGGGGCGAGCTTAGTCTCCTTCTTGCTACATGTTTGGATGTTAAGAGTAATGTGGTTCGAGTTAAGTTGTCGGTAGTTTGTGAATACCCAGAGTTCTTTCTCAAGGACCTCACTAGTTTGCCACCTCACCGTAAGATAGAGTTTTGTATTGACTTAGTGCTTGGTACGACACCAATTTCCATGACACCGTATAGATTTGCTTCTGCCGAGTTGAGTGATTTGAAGGTTCAACTCTAAGAATTGTTAGATAAGGGTTTTATCAGCCCTAGTACTTCGCCTTGGGGAGCACCAGCTCTCTTTGCCAAGAAGAATGATGGCACATTACGACTTTTTATTGACTACCAAAGGTTAAACCGGGTAACTGTTAAGAACAAGTACCTAATGCCTCGTATAGATGATTTGTTTGACCAGTTGAAGGGGTCTTGTTGTTTTTTTAAGATAGATCTAAGATTGAGTTATTACCAATTGAGAGTGAAGGAGGAGGATATCCAGAAACGGCATTCCGTATGCGGTATGGCCATTACGAGTTCCTAGTAATGCCTTTTGGGTTAACTAATGCACCGACCATGTTTATGGATTTGATAAATCAAAACTTCCGTGAGTTCTTAGACCGCTTTGTAATCGTCTTTGTTGATGACATCTTGATTTACTCACCCACTAAGGAGGAGCACAAGGAATACTTGTGAGTTGTGCTTGAGTTTCTTGGAGCCCACAAGTTGTATGCTAAGTTCGGGAAGTGTGAATTCTGGTTGAAAGAAGTGAAGTTCTTAGGCCACATGGTATCTGAAGAAGGGGTGACTGTAGATTCCTCTAAGATCAAGGTAGTGCAAAATTGGGAACAACCTAAGAATGTCTTTGAGATTCGTAGTTTCTTGGGGCTAGTAGGGTATTACCGTCGTTTTGTGAAAGATTTCTCTATTTAGCATCACTGTTGACTAGACTGATGAGGAAGGGAATGAAGTTTGTGTCGAATGAGACGTGTGAGAAGTCATTCCAAGAACTTAAGGTTAGGCTTACCATTGCTTCAATGTTGATTATTCCAGAGAGGGGTTTGGGCTATTCTGTGTATTATGATGTTTCACGGGAAGGTTTAGGTTGTGTTTTGATACAAAAGGAAAAGGTAGTAGCTTATGGCTCATGTTAATTGAAAACACATGAGAAGAACTATCCTACCCATGACTTACAACTAGCAGCCGTGATCTTTTCTATGAAAATTTGGAGGCATTACCTTTATGGTGAGAAGTTTGAGGTGTTTCTTTTATCATAAGAGTTTGAAGTATTTATTCTCACAGAATGATCTGAATTTGAGGCAAAGGAGGTGGATAGAGTATATGGAGGATTACGATTTTGAGTTGCATTATCATCCGTGAAAAGCCAATGTAGTGGCTGATGCCTTGCGTAGAAAGTCCTTTAGCAGTGTAGCGAGTATAGCCATCCAGGAATGGGAGATGTTGAGTGTTATTAGCGAGTTTGACTTGCATCTTGGCGAGTCCGTTGAGTCGGCAACTTTCTTTTTGGTAGTTACGCAAGCTACACTTATGAGACAAGTTATAGAAGCATAGAGGGGTGACCTTGAGGTAGAAACCCTCCGGGAGAAGATATCTAGTGGGAAGGTAGAGAAGGGCTTGAACTTGTATTCTGACTCGAGTGTTAGATATCTAGACCGTCTTTTCGTGCCGGAGTCTTGCCAAGAGGAGGTACTCCAAGAGTTTCACCATTCACGCCTTGCAGTGCACCCAGGAGGCATAAAGATGTATCACGACCTTAGTCCTCAGTTTTGGTGGAAGGAGATGAAGAAAGATATAGTCATGTTTGTGTCGAGGTGCCTTACTTGTCAACAAGTGAAAGCCGAACATTAGAGGCCAGCCGGTTTGTTGCAACCCTTGCCCATAGACGAGTGAAAGTAAGAGCATGTCATGATAGATTTTGTTGTGGGTCTTCCGAGGACTCAACGAGGCAATGATGCCATATGGGTTGTAGTTAATCGATTGACTAAGTCAGCTCACTTCGTACCTATGTGCACGAGTGACTTGGTAGATTCCCTCACCGACTTGTATGTTGAGGACATTATTCAACTTCATGGGGTCCTGGTGACGATTGTCATGGACAGAGATCTGTGTTTCACGGCTCGGTGGTGGCAGAACCTGTAGAATGCCTTGGGCACTAGGTTACTTTTAGTACCACATATCATCCTCAGACTGACAGGCAGTCAAAGCGTACTATTCGGATCCTTGAATATGCTTCGAGGTTGTGTTCTTAACTTTAAGAGGTCATAGGAAAGGCACTTGCCTTTAGTGGAGTTTGCCTATAACAATAGCTTACAGTCGAGTATTGGTATGGCACCGTTTGAGGCCTTGTATGGCCGACCGTGTAGATCTCCTGTGTGTTAGGCCGAGGTGGGTGATGCACCTATGATAAGTTTAGAGTTAGTTCGGGTAGAGAAAGTTGCACTTATCTATAAGAGGTTGGTTATGGCTCAGAGTCGTCAAAAGAGCTATGCCGACCGTAAGAGGAGACTGTTATCCTTTGAGGTAAGAGATCACGTCACTTAGATAGGGTTTGATGAGGTTTGGGAAGAGTTTGAAGTTATCTCCTAGATTCATTGGGCCTTTTGAGATCCTAGAGCGGATTAGGGAGGTAACTTATCGTTTGGCCTTCCCGCCACAACTTTCTGGGGTTCATGACGTGTTTCATATCTGTATGCTCTGGAAGTATGAGTCGGATTCATCAAATGTGTTGGATTACAGAGTTAGAGGTAGACGAGGATGCCTCATATGAGGAGAGACCGGTTAGAGTTTTAGATACTCGAGACCAAGTTTTGCGAGGCAAGAAAATTCCTTTAGTAAAAAGTGTTGTGGCGACACCACGAGGTTGAGGAGGCCACTTGGGAGCTTGAGGCAGAAGTCCGTGAGAAATATCCAAACCTATTTGTTGATGTTTGAACATGTATTGAAAACTTTGTTATGTTAATGTAATATAAACATTATATATGTTTTGGAAATGTGAATTGTATATTCAATATTGAAAACTCATTTATCATGTTGATAAGAATAGATGACCGGTGGATGGGTTATGGTGATGAATTTGAATTACTATGATTGTTGTAATTGGTTTAAACATGGTTTTAATGTTTGGTTTAAAATTTAGGGGACGGAATTCCTCAAGGGGGGAGGTTATAGCGATTATGATTTAGACCCGACCCATTTGATGTTTTGGATTCGAGATTTATTTCCTTATATATTTATTCTTATCTTATTTCCCTTTATTTCTCTTTGAGTTTGGCTATTGGAATGTGTTGGTTACATTTGGAACAGGATGGTAGCTTGTTTTTCAAATTGTCATTGCCTAGAATTTTGTTGCTTCGCTCGAGTGACAATTCTTGCGCCCGAGTGATCTTTATGAACTCTTAGTACTTTTGTAGGTCTGCAAAACTACTGGGAGGTGGTATCCTTTGCTCGAGAAAAGCTTCTTGCACTCGAGAGGTATTGGCTCGAGCGGCCCTTCTTGAGCTCAAGTGGTGGTTTTCTGTCTGTAAAACTTATGGGAGTTGATAATCTTCGCTTGAGCGAAGCTTCTTGCGCTTGAGCGGTGCAACTTATTATGTCTGGTCACTAAAGCAACACTTTTTGCGCTCGAATGATTTGTGCGTATATCAGTTCGTAAAGAGCCACTTCTGAGTCACTTTTTCATCTCTCTCTCTCTAAACTTTTCAAAACCCTATTTTCTCCCACTCTCTCTCTAAAACTCATGTATTTCACTCAAATCCGCCTAGATCCGTCAATCTTTTCACCCGTGTTCCTTTGTTAAAACGGTAGAGCTCGACAAGGGCTTCGTTCTAATCGGAACAAAGTTGACTTTCGGCATCTTTGAGTTTCCTACACTCTCTCTCTCTCTCTTGCCTTCTAAACTTGAGGTATGGATTCTTCGCAGTTTCTACGAGTTTTAACTTATTATTTGGTATTTCTAAACAATATTGTGATTTTGGGGATTTTTGAAACAAACCTAGGGTTTTGGGTTAAAGATCAAAATAGGAGTTTTCAAATGGATTCTTGAAAATGATTGTGGTGTTGAAAATAAAGTAATAAAGTTGAGTTGTAAGGAAATTGTTGATTTTGATACTTGGGATTGGTTTTGGAAGAAAAAAGGGTTTTTGTCCTAAAAGTCTCAAATGTTGGTTTTATATAAATAGTGAAATTGATGTTGAAAAAGTAGAATTGGGTTGATATTGATGATGATTGTGGAGTTTGATATGTATTGCCACTCACATTTTGAAATTTTGAAAAGTTTATCTTTATTGAGAATTGTGTATCTGTTTAGAAATATCTATTTTGGGCTATCGGTGCAAGATAACTATGATTGTTGTAGAAATTGCATGAGAATTAGGAGAATTGAAACTATTTTCTCATCCGTTTGCATTGGGCATTATTTCATATTTATATATTGAAAATTTTTATCGTTTTGGGAAAAATGGTGAATCTAGGAAGTATATGTTGACTCATTGAAATAAGTTAGCCTAAGTGTTCATGGTAAAAGTCCTAAAAACCACGCGTATACATGGGTGCTGATCCCGCAGGCAAAATATCCATGAAATTGCAATAATAGTACTTGTATAGCCTATGTTTACATGGGTGCCGGTTTACGATTTCCCGCGGACGAAATTTCTATGAAATGTTGTATTTGTTTTGAAACTCCTAGAGTGCGATTCATTGCCTTTTTTTCTATTGTGAAGGAAATGAGTTATGAACTATGATATAAATCTAGCATTGCATGGTTTTGGAAAGAGCTGTAAAATATTTTGGCACGAGCATTGCATATGCATTCATCTTATATCTTTGTTAAGACTTATATATTGTATTGAATTATTTCTACTGGGTTTTGGCTCACCCTATATGAAAAAATCATTTTCAAGTACAAATTATATGCCTTCGCCAAGGGAATAGCTTGGGAAGACTTGGAAGCAAGAGCCTTTATTTTGGTTATTTTGTTGTATTTATTTTGTACAAGCCTAGGGTTTTAACTATATTGGATTTAAATCTATTTTATTGTAACCAAGCACTATCTTGGAAATCTGTAAGCCCTTAGGCCATTTCTTATTTGTTTAATTTTCATCCTATTTCTCTATCATGTAATATATGCTATAGATTTAGGGTTGACTTGTAAATGTATACCTGAATATATTACTTTTTTGTACAAGTAATTAGGATTAATGGAAGATAATCATTTCATCATGTGTTGTTATGTAATTAATATTGTGGATGGTTTATACTAATTATTTCGGGGCATTACAGAAACAATACCATCGCCCATCGTTTAATAAGCCCTTGCCTGGAGGATATAATACAATAGCCCATTGAATATAAAAACACAGAGATCTCTGATGTTAGATCCACGCGGTCACATTGAATATGGAATATCAAATGACCCTTGTGGTCCCATTGTCATTGATGCATCGTTACTCTATTGGATATACCACGTAAATTGATCGAAATGGCTATTGATATCGAGACTCAAATAGAATTGGGATTATTAATTGAAATGTTACCAAACTTCATTCATATAGCCCTCTTTATTCTGTTATTACTCACTGAGCCCTAACTCACTATTTATATGTATATGTAGGTGAGCTAGACGAGCATCAAGGTTAAAGAAAGCCCCAAAGTCTATCCTTTTGTCAACCTTTTGTTGAGCTTGCAAAATGAAGCAATCAATGGCTTGAGCGGAGCCAAGCAAGTCAAAACCCCTTTTTGTTATGATCTTTTGTTTTATACTTTTGTTTTTGCTACTGGGGGTTGTTTTAGATTTTAAAGCTATTGATATTTGAAATGGGTAATAAATGTTGAAAGTCTATTGTGATGAATGAATGCACATGTGCAAAGAATGAATGTATAATTATGTTATGAAGATATTTTCATATATGCACAGCTCAATGGATTAGCTTTATGTCTTAAATTGCTTCCGCTAAGTCCCATAAATTATACTAAGATTGATTTTGTTAATAGAGGCCGTAGGTAATCTGAGATTACTGATTGGTCATGACATTAAACCTATAGAGACAAATTTGGATCGTGACATGTAGTGTGCGTGAACATACATTAGCAGCCAAGGTTTTCAAAATTGACAACTAACCTTTGCTTGGGATGAAAAGTCTTTCTTGCTTTCACCTTCTAGGAAAGTAATATATAACTTTTCTAAATAAAGAGGCCACGTGGTTACCATAATTTTGAAATTACTTCCGTGTCACATTTTGTTTATTAGGTAAAAGTGTTACTTGATAATATATATACACATATATATATGAATAATAAAATTTATTAAACTAATATAATAGTGACATATGAGATAATATACAAAGATATAATTCATAAATATAGTCTTCTTAATAAATAATAATAATAATAACAATAATAATAATCGAATTTTTAGATAATCAAATTTTTTTAGTTTACTTAAACTATTTCTACCCCGGTAAAGTATAAATAATAGTTGTATCAAACACTTGTAAGTAATATAAAGTTACAACAAACAGGACCGGTAGTGAAGATATTCTCAAAAACCAGAATCAAGATTTACAAGTCACAAGAATGCCATGGATGTCCTCCATATTATCAAGAAATTGCACAATACCCATTTGACATGAACCACAAGAGAGAAACACCATTTCAACCCAACCACAAATTATGTCCACCAAACCATCGCAAAAGACACTTGAAGCCAACAAAAAATCTCAGTAATCATAAAGCCATAGAGTTCTTTAAGCTGCAGAGTTGTCGTAACAGCAAGTCCCAGGAAAAATAGCAGGAGGCATCATATATATATATATATAAGCATATCAAACCTTCATCATCCCCATCAGCCCTAGATTTTATCGAGCTTTTCTGCCTTTACAACAGGATTGGCTTTTGCTATAGCATCCTGTGCAGTGGTGCGGTAATCAAAAGGGCAGTCGTGTTTGTCCGAGTAGCGATGCGATCCACAAAAGAGGTCACCACAACGACATTTGAACCCGGTTAAGCCAACCCGTTTCTTGCAAGTGGTGCACCTATTAGGACCCTTCTTCGGCTTTGGCTCACTGGTCTCCTCAGAGCCAGATGCCGGAGTTGGTGGCAAAGAAATAGTCTTTGGTTCCAATGAATCCACTTGCACGCCCACACTGAATCCACCTGATCCGTTAACTATGTTGTTAATGGATGATGCAGCAAGTTTAGCCTGTTCTTGTTTCAATGTCAAGTCCTTGTGACACTTGGAACACATGTTCATGGTTGCTGCACTTCCAAAGAAGCCACAGTTGTTGATGCACAAAATAGGACCTTCGGGAGGAGGTTGGCATCCAGTCTCATCATGCTCCATTTTTTCACCTCTCCTGCACAAAATATACTTGAAAATCTACAAACTGGAAATGAAATTGCTACTCGTCCACTAAAAAAAATCAACTTGAAATTCTACAATGTGAAGGTATGTTGAGCATGAGACAATGCCTGAAAATTAGAATGAGAATGGAACTATGCTGAGGGACAGACTATTCTAATTTCTAAGACTTAATTGTACAAATTTGTATGGTTCTCAAATGTATTTTAATCTGGTGGTGGTTCAAAAAATAGTGAAACTAATACACTTATGGTGTCATATAAACTGCCAGAACCTCAAAACTGACCATGTAAATAATAGACAATAAGTGAACCATGATTGCAGAAACTCTTCGACATAACCTCCCATAGGTAACTCTTATATAGCCTTTCATACATGCTTTTATCTAATATTTCACAAACTAAATTTTTGATCTTAGAGCTCTTCACAATTTGTTATAAAATGTGCCATATGGCCCCTATCTATTGGGCATACACTAGATAAAATTGGGTCACTATGGTCATTTACACAATCTACAAAACCTAAAATTCCCACCATAAACTGGAATGAAAACCAATTGTTACACCATAAACAAGACCTAGGAATCATGGACACCAAAATAGGTGCCGTGTCCAACATGTGTAGACATAGTCACGATGTGGACATGGGTTTAGGGGAACATGAGTGACGGGAGCTTTACTATCTTCTTCCAGATATTCTATCTTGGAGACACTACTTTTCCTATAGGGAGAAGAAGACAAACGAAGCAAAAAAGAAGACGAAGAAAAACTCTCATATAGGTTTAAAGAATCAAAACTAAGTCTCTTGGTTTACCTTTCAAATTACAATACCTAAACTTCTCTATGAAGTTGTAAGCTAGAATACCACGACAGCAAAGCCATTGTAAAGGTACCCACCTAACTTTCTCATATTATGCTAAAATGGATATATACTTCATCTAGCCTTGAGACCGTTCCAATTTTATGACTCTTAAAAGTGAAGAACACAGCAGACAAACACAGCCACAAAATATTTTTTAAAAAAATATTTCCAAAAACAAGTTTTATTAAACTTGAATTTTTCTTCTACAGCTTTATGAATTTGCAGCATCCCTACCAGTGGTTACATTACAAGAATGGCAGTTTATTATTGGATAATCAGATGGTAATATCACTAGGGGTGATAAACGAACCAAATAGCTCGAGTTCGACTCGTTAAAAGCTCGTTCAAACTCAGTTCGTTAAGTAAACAAACCCCACTAATTTTCAAATCAAGTTTGAACAATCAATTGCTTGTTTGGCTCAGTTCAACAAGCCTAAAATTATATAAAAATACAAAACTATTTGAGCTCAGCTCGACAAAATCTTGTTTGAGGTTGGCTCGAAAATATAAGGAACCAAGCTTGAACAAATGTTGTTTCGTTTATCACTCCTAAATACTACGGGTCAGTGATAACACAGTATCACAATTACATTCAATTAATACTCAAAAAGCTGCCAGATGTACTCTTCTGTTAAGATTGGGAAGTAATTATATTGCTTTAAGAGCAAAAGGTGAACTAAATTTACTGTCAAAAGCAGTAGTCTATACTATTGGAATGCCTACCCCCAAACAACGCCCAAATACATTATCAATCTTCCCAAGCTTCAATTAAACCTAAATAAACAAACCCTTCAATCATATCAGCACTGGTAGGAAGCCGAAAATCTGTGGTTCGAATTCGACCCATTTGAGCCACACATTTTGTAGCCCTCAAACATTATTACAATCATATTTATGCTCAAAAGAAATATACAACACAATTCTGACAAAAACCCCCAAACTGTAAAACACGTTAACCAAAATTGTTCAAACCCATCAACAGAAATCCAAATCACTAATTTCAATCATCCATACAAAACACATTAGGACCCCCCAAAATTACGCTGACCTGTTCATTAAGACGACAAACAAACCGTTTCAAAATGAACCCCCTTTTGAACGATCTTGGACGTCAAATCGCATTAGAAGACTCCTGTTTTCATCGAAAAGATCAAAATTACAATCAATAAAAAATATTTAGAAAAAAAAGAGAGAGAGAGATCGATCCTCTGTATACGGACTAGCACAAATGTGCATATATACATAAGATAGATATACATACATATATATATATATATAGAGAGAGAGAGAGAGAGAGCTCTCCACTCTCTTCGATTTCTGCAGAGAGACACGGAGAGTATACTATACAATACACGTACCCAATTTCCTCTCCCCACAGCCACTTTCTATCTACATACAATGGTAGAAAATCATATATATAGTAGAAAATCATATATATATATATACATATGTAATTTTTTAACGGGCTTAAGCCTTGTTTGGTTTACCTTTGAAAAAAAAAAAAATTGAAATATGCTCCACAAACACATTTTGGAGAGTAATCAAACTAAACAGATTTTTTTAAAAAAAATCTTAAAAAGGTGTTTGGTTGACTTTTTTCGGACAACTTTTGAAACATGTTTGCAAACATATTTTCAAAAAATATTCTCAAAAATCCATTTAGTTGGTTTTTTTGAGAAAAAAAATACAAACACCCGAATTAAATAAAAAAAATTCTACAAAAATGCAAAAAATGAACAATAGAGTTGCCATTTCTGTATGTAATTATTTTTTGACATTATTATACATAATTGTCAAAAAAAATCTTGGGAAAAGAGTTTAAATTTTTTTTTTTTTTTTTGTTTGGTTGTATATTTTGAAAATAGTTTGGGAGTGTAAAAGTTTGGGATGATTTGATATTTTGTTGTAGTTGAGTAAATGTGTGTGAGAGAAAAAGTGATTGAGAAAGAGAGATGAGAGAGAAAAAGTGATTAATTGATGTATAAGAGATAGAAAATGATTTTGAACTTTTTTTTTTCCAAAATCATTAAACCAAACGAAATTTTAAAAAATTTTCTCTAAAATTTATTTATAAAAAACAACCCAAACAAGTATTTCCACAAAAGTGGCCCATGTATTGTAAGACCAATTTATTTATTTATTTATTTTTTTTTTTTTTTGTTGGGGGGGGAGAGGGGGGGGGGGAGGGTGGGTTATTTAAGAGAGTACATTTGGAAAAAAGCAAACTAAAGCTAAGTTTGGCATCTTCATAAAAAGTTAAAAAGTCACTATCTTATTTAAGTCATATCATCTTATTTAAGTCGCATCACCTCTCTACCACATTACTTCAAACCCAATCTATATTTCATAAAAAGTCAAAAAGTACACTTATTTAGAATATTCTAAACAACCCTTTAAGTTTTGATACTTTTTTTATCTTAAAAACTACTCTTCAAATACAAACCGAACACACCCTTATTTTTTAAATAATGTTCTCATGTAATAGTTGATTATATTTGTTGTTAACAAATATTTTTGAATGGTTATCATGTAATGGATGATTATTAGGTTTTTAATGTGTAATTGATATGTTTAAAATATGAAATGTTTTTAGTTTTAAATTTTTTGATTTAATAGGTTAGTTTAACAATGACATCAAAGTTGATATGTTTGACTTTTACAAAAATAAAAACTAATTTGACGAAAATAAATACAAAAAAAATGATTTTAGAAAATTATTTCTATCTTCCCAAAAGATAAAATTATATAAAAATTATGTGTTTTTAAATTTTTTTCACCAATTTAATTTTTAGTTTCTTAGAAACTTTAAAAAAAAAAAAAATAGATTCTGAAAACAAAACCAAACCAAACCAAATCAAACAGAACTTTATAACCAAGAAAATTTCAACATTATTCATTAACAAAAAATCATTACATTTTAAACAATATTGTGTCAGTTAACACAAAATAAGTTATATAACGATTTTGCCATTGAAATTGATTGATTTTTTATTATCCTTATCTAGAATAAAATTCAAAATTAAATGTATCATAATTAAAAAGTTAGATATCAAAATAACAGAAGTCTCAAATTATAGGAACTGCTAATGTAATTCTCTTTTTAAACTATTATTCGATTAGTTTTAAATCTTAAAATTAGACAGATTAAGAAGTACCCTATAATTAGTTTGAGGAAAAATGATTTGTGGCTCTAAAACTGCTGGCACTAATGGCACTAATTTCTTATTTTCGTAACTTTGTTTTTTGTTTTTTGTTTTTGTTTTTTTTTTTTTTTTTTACCTAATATAGAAATTAGTGTCATTAGTGCTCAAAAAATTAGTGTCACAAATCACAACCGTAGTTTGAGACGTTTATTAGGAAATCTCATTTGAACAACTATTTTTACTTTTATTAGTAGAGTATTTCTTAAGTCAACGTAGGGTACTTTTATTATTAGAGACATTTGGGACTTCTTAAGTACTTCTTAAGTACTTTTGGGACTTCTTAAGTACTGTTGTCATTTGAGACATTATTTTTACCCTATAATTAAGTCAATGAAGGGTACTTTTATTATTAGAAATGTTTAAATAAAAACATTAAAAATTCAACTGTTACGTTAAACCTAGAGAAAGTTAGAAAGCTTAAGTAGAATAATTAAAAGGATCCGGACAATCTCCAGTCCAGATCTGAGATAGTTCGGTCCAGCTCGACTTATTAGACTTATTTTTGGGTCCCTTTTCGATAATCAGAATCGTTCACATTTTAGGATTTGTTGAGTCCATTATTCCTATAAAAATCATGTTGATCAGATAACGGATATTATACATTCGGATCACTTTTTCTGAAGAAAAAAAAAATGAACAGTAAAACAATTAACGGTTTATAAAAAAGTGATCCGAATATATATTATCTATTATCCAATTGACGTGATGTTTTACAGAGATAATGTACTCAACAAATCCGAAAATGTGAACAGTTTAGATTATTGAAAAAAAATCCAAAAGTGAGCCCAATGGGCCAGACTAGACCCTCCAGTCCAGATGGTGGACTAGAGGCAAGCCCAGGCTACTTAAAAATTCAAGGGTTACATTGAAAATTAAAATAAAGTTGGAGAGACTAGTTAGCAATTTATCTTTTTTTTCTTTTTCAACACCCTCCATCTTGCTTTTTCCATTTCACAAAATTTTATTTTTTAAAATATGTTTTGTGTATTCGCCCAGTTATGTCAAGTTTTACTTAAAAATATGTATAATTTACATTGACCTCCTTGATATTTGTGTTTAACACAAATACCCTTCACATAATTAAACTAACCTTTATTGTTAGTTTGTCTCTTAAGATCACCCTAAACTATATTGCCAACTTGAACATACAGAACCCCCCCCCCCAAAAAAAAAAAACAAAAAAAGATTTTGTGCCCTCACAATCTAGAGTTAAATTACCATATGATTTTATCTCTATACCATAGTTCACCACCATTTCTCCCTCTCCTCTCTCTTCTTGCTTGTCTTTTTTTCTCTCACTGGAGATCAACTTATGTTTGCGACCGCTATTAGCTCATTACCAACAACCATTACTAAACCAAATCAACCAAATCATTGATTAATCATCGAATCTCCTCCAAACCACTATCACCATCCTCAATCGTTGAACATCTCATCATTGACTACTATTATCATAAATCAAACACAAACCACCACAGTCGACTACTATCATTTTCTCACACTTTTCCTTACCTTTTCTCTTTGTGTAGTGTGGGTTTGATTATTGTAAGTGATTTGATTTGTATGAATTTGTGTGGATTGTGTATTTTTTTTTGCTGGTTATAATGATGGTTTTGTATACAGGTAAAGATGGTTACGTGGACTCGAGGTATTGGTTGGTTAGGCGGAAGGACAGACTAGGTGATGATGGTCCAGAATAGAGTTTTGTAGTAGTATATGGAATAATTTATTTTAATTAAGTACTTCAATTTTTATCAAATAACTTTTTAATTTAAAAAATTCAACATTCAATACATAATTTTCAATTTCTAATTTTATCAAGCATCATTAGTTAGCTTACACTTTTGTTGCTAGCACTGACACTATACATTACAAGACCGTTAGTGTGGCTAAGCATCACCCTAAACTATATTGCCAACTTGAAAATATGCCTTTTGATAACAATTTTTGTTAGGAAGATTTGAGCCACATTTTCAATAATGCATTTAGACAAATTGCGTTGTTTCGAAAGCATAGTGAAAAATATACATGTGGTTACTCTTGCTACCTCTATATAAAGTTAGTGTGAGCAGCTTTTGGCCCCAACACAAGGATAGTGTTTCAATTTCAACTTGAATTTGTACTTCGTACTCAAAATCTTAGTTTTGCTGAAGACTTCTATGCCTATTCATACTTGAATTTTTTTCCCCCAAATATTTGAGCAAATATATGTTCCGATTTGAGCTGCAGTTGTTTGAAAATGGTCATGTGCTATACAATGCCGATGGATTGAGTCAACAATTAAGTCGAAACACACGTGGTGTCAACTTTCAGTATTGAGTGACTCATATTGTGACGCCCCTGTTCTGTATTATGTTAATTGGTCCCTAATACGTATGTGGTTAAATGTTTTGATATGATCTTGCGTACCATTATATGGATATATGTGATTTTGGAATTCTATCTGTTCACCGTAGGAATATCTGTTGAATAATCCGCTTCGGAGATTAAATTGAGGGCCTTCTCGGCCACAGAACCTGAAATTGATTATGCCTTTGTGATTTGCGTAATTTTTAGAGCCTACGGTGAAATTTAATTGAAAATTTATTCGGGTTAGATTAAATCGATTAAATTGACGAATAGTGCCAAATTGCCTTATTATTATTATTATATTGTGAGTGGGGATTTATGTAAAGGCATTTTACACTCAATTCCCTTCCCTTCACTTTATTTGGCTGATCAAAAAAAAAAAAACTCAAAGGGAAAAGAGAGGGTTGGCTAGTGAGAGAGGGAGTGAGGGAATTTGGGATTTTGGCCTCAAAGCTTGATAATTTTGGAGATTTAGCTCAAGGATTGTCTAGAGCTTGAAGATCAAAGCTTCTAGGTGAGTAATTCTTGAATTATAGTTTGTAATTTTGTGTGTTCAAGCTAAATTGGTGATCAAGAGTGAGATTGAAATGAAATTGGGTTGTATTTGTTGAATTGGAGCATAATATGTACATGCATGTAAAAAATAGCCAAGAATCTTCATGTTTGAGCACAATGTGTATGATTTGTGTTGAATATTATTTAAAAACCATGTATTGAGACCCCTCTTCACCAATTAAGTTGATATGAAGGCATATTTCTCACATGCAAGAATGAATCATGTAAGAGTAAGCTTTACATGTTTGAATGTGATGTGTTAGTGATGAATTTGGGTTAATTTGAGACATGCATGTAAGTAATACAAGGAATTGAGCTCCATTGTGATGTGTTTTGGTGTCTATGGCATGTTAGTACAAATATATGTGAGATTGGAGCCTTAGTATGCAAGAAAAACTGGTTGAATGTCGAGTTTGAACTCAAGGGAGTGTTCTGGAAAACCCAGAATTTTTTACATCCGCTCGAGCGGGGAAAGTGCCGCTCGAGCGGAGAAATCGAGCTCGGCATTTCTGCAGAACATGGTTCCCGAGTGAAGTTGGCCTTCAGCGAGAGCTATGTAGACAGCGATCCTCGGCGGTCGAAGTTCACGCCGAAAGGAATTGAAGCACCAGATTTTTGCAGACCTAAGGGTCCGCTCGGCGGAAGTCCACGGCGGGGACCCTATTTTCTGAAATCCTGTTTTTGCATTTTGTGTTCTGTTTTCCGTTCTCTTTCACTTGCAAGCACTCTTAGGCATATGTTAAACATTGTAAATGAGTTAATGAGATAATAATAAAGCCTAAAGAGGAATATGTGAATTAAAGAACGGATTGAACTGTTAATGACCCTTTTGTGTTCATGAAATGTGTAGGGTCAAGCTCCAGGGCAAATCCACAAGCCGATCACTGTGAGTAATATCGATATTTGAATGCTTGTGAATGTCCAATTGTTTACTCCCTTTAAAGCTTTATGAGTTGCTAATTGAGATTGTGGACGTAAGTCTGATATGAATGCATAAATGGACCCAAGGTCGTTTTGATAAGCATAAATGGATCCAAGGTCGTTTTGATAAGCATAAATGGACCCAAGGTCGTTTTGTTAAACATGAATGGACCAAAGGTCGTTTTGATGAACATGAATAGACCAAAGGTCGTTTTGATACGAATGTATGGGCCGAAGGTCGTTCTGACATGAATGAGTGGGCCAAAGGCCGTTTTGAAATGAATGAGTGGGCCAAAGGCCGTTTTGAAATGAATGAGTGGGCCAAAGGCCATTTTGAAATGAATAAGTGGGCCAAAGGCCGTTTTGGAATGAATGAATGGGCCAAAGGCCATTTGACATACATGATTGGGCCAAAGGCCGTTTTGACATAATGGTCAAGGCCGTTTAAGTCATGAATGTAAATCTGAATGGGCCAAAGGCCAGTATGTACGGAACTATGGTTACTTGATTTAAATTACTCTTATATATGTTAACTACAGATATGAATTGGGCCTGAGGCCGTTTGGAAAATGTTGTCCTACGTCTTGTTGCATAAATTCTGTAATTGATATTATTCACTGGGCTATCGCCATCAGAATAACGCCAGGGGACCTCGCCATTCGGACTCGATTTTTGTTGGTTCTCAATCTTGAACCAAAGAGTCCAAATCCGCAAATCGTTTTGAAGGAAAACAGATTTTTGAAAAGAAGTGCCAAACATGGACGCTTTGCGGAGATATGAGTCGCCACCTAAATATTTTAAAATGGGAAATTTAGGAAACCCCGACGGTCTTGGAAGGAATACATGTCCGTCATCACCAAAGTTGGCTCGGGAACTTGGGTACGATTAGGAAGGTCACATCGTGAGCACCCCTCTCGCCGGCCAAAGACGGCCTCTACTAACCATGATATCATTTTTGAAAACATTGTATGCTCTTATTAGGTTATTAGCCTAGATTACTATGTGATGCTCGCAGCAAACAAGTATAGACTGGGCCGTCTGAATTGGAACAAAACATTTCATGTTTGTTTGTTTGAAAATGGTTTGATGGTGCTACTCGCAAGTAGGCTAAAATGCGGATTTGCCACCCTCGGGTGGGCTTAGAAAACAGTGATTTTGCCACTATCTAGTGGGCTTAAAACAAACATTTGATGCATTGTCCCAATTCAAATAACTCAACCTCCACCCACAGGCATTCAAGGCAGTTATATCACATAAGCAGTTAGCCTCATGGTAAGCATGCTATCATGGCAACACTCACACGCATGCAAGGATGCTAAAGCATAAAAACTCACCGAGTACTCCAAGCCAAAACAGGAAATTCATTAGAAATCATGCATGATCCTAAAAATGCAGAATGCCTAATGCAACACATGCAAAATGCAACTATAGCAGGCTCGGCTATTCTAAACGTGACATGTGAAATGCAACGGCTATCAAGTACTCAACTTGGAATTGAAATCTGATGCGTTTGTATGATCGCATGCGATAGTGCAAAACAGATGAATGATGCAAACATGCTATCATACTGCATGCTAATTGAAATATGCCCTATATCTAACCATCCAAAGCGGGTAAATAAAAGGGAGAAAGAAATGGGGGTTGGAAGACATACATCACACTCACCCACCCTTATTACATTTATGCCCTCGCGCAGAGGGTCCGAATAAAATAATAATACAGTCCGAATAAAAGAATATACAGTCCGAATAAATATACAGATTCTAATTAATTGACAATTAACTAAGAAAGCAGTAAAACTGGCGTGCAAGCCGTGGCTGCCTTCTTCGATAGATGCCAGATATCTGGCGCGTTCGCGCAGAATCCACCGATGCCCGATTAGCCTCTGTTTGCAGTGTTTCTCGAAATGCGCGCCGGATTCTGAAAAGTTGCTAACTCTGGATTTTGCTGCAACAGAGAGCAGGAAAAGGGCACAGCAGTGTATTTCACAAATATATGCATGCCTCGATCCTCGTGCCACCAATCACGCATATCGATGCATGATGGCCGAGGAACCGAATTGCACAATTCAATGTAGGGATGAATGTAGAGGAATCGGAGTACGGAATGTACCTCGTTTCCCGTGCGATATGCATGATATGCATGAAATGCAACTAATATACAACCTAGCATGCTCAATGCTATGAAAATGAGATGAAAATGAGACGCCTCGAAAAGCGTGTATACGGGCACGCAAATCGAGGCGATGATATGAAATGCAAATCGGGTAAAACCGAAGTGCCTCGAAATGCGTGCACACGGGCACGCAAACCGAGGCGATGATATGAAGTGCAAATCGGATAAAACCGAAGTGCCTCGAAATGCGCGCACGCGGGCACGCAAACCGAGGCGATGATATGAAGTGCAAATCGGATAAAACCGAAGTGCCTCGAAATGCGTGCACACGGGCACGCAAACCGAGGCGATGATGAAATGAGAAATCGGATAAACCGGCCTCGAAGTGCGTGCACACGGGCACGCAAACCGAGGCGATGATGTGAAGTGCAAATCGGATAAAATCGAAGTGCCTCGAAGTGCGTGCCCACGGGCACGCAAACCGAGGCGATGATGAAATGGAAACCGGATAAAACCGAAGTGCCTCAAAATGCGTGCACACGGGCACGCAAACCGAGGCGATGATGTACAAGCATAAAAATTGGATAAACCGGCAATGCAAAGAAATGGCATACGGAATGCCGAAATGGACTTACACCAACATGGGAGAGCCTCAGCTCACTCACATAGGAGGCCGTCGGATAAAAAAAAAAAAAAAAGTGCCTCGAAATGCGTGCACACGGGCACGCAAACCGAGGCAATGGCATACGAGCCTGAAAATGCAAATTGGGCTTACGCCAACATGAGAGGGCCTCAACCACAGTCACATAGGCTGCCGTCGGATAAAATGAGTCGCCGAAATCGTGCACTCGCACGCATAACCGAAAGCGATGATATACACAATGCCATGACATGGAAAATGTAGATTGGGCTTATACCAACATGAGAGGGCCTCAGCCACACTCACATGGGATGCCGAAATGATAAGAATGGGGTGCCTCGAAATGCGTGCCCATTGGCACGCAAACCGAGGCAATGCAAAAATGATACGAATGGCACGGGAAATGATATGCAAGCATGGTAATGGAATTTCAGCACCTAAATAAAGGGGAAAACAGCCCCGAAACAAATCGAAATGACGCCCGAAGCATGCGTTCATCCCGAAAGTGTGAAATTAAGCCCCGAAATGGCCTATAGCCATGCTATGCATGCAAGATATGATCATGGCAGCAAGAACAGTAGCAAGGCAGTCCCAAATATGGCATTTTTTCAGTACAAAACATGGCCAAATTAATAGCACAGATATGGCAACATTAGCATGCAAAAATACGGTAAAAGGGGGGGATTACAAAGCAAGTGATATCTACAATGCTCAAACCCAAAAACTCAGTTCTACAACTTTAAAGAAGGGCCAAAAATATGCACATATTCAGTTTATGGAAACCCCAAAATCAGAATAAAAACATGCTAGAAATTCCATGCAAAATAGGCTCAAAATAGGCTATATCATGAGACTTGCCAAACCATGCACCAAACAGCAAAATTTTCTTCATGAAACATGTAAAGGGGGTCAAAATAAGACCCATTCCAGTTCTGACCAAAGGCCAAAACCAAAAGCAAAAGAGGCTACAAAACATGCAAGAATACGGTAAATTTGATGGATTTCCAAGGAAGTACCAAAAATATACACCAAATGGCTTAAGGCCCTCAACATAACATGAAGAGGAGACAAAAAAAAGGCTATTTCTAAGCCTGATGAAGGCTGAAATCCGGAGCCAAGTAAGCCTAACAAAGCATGCAAGAATTAGGGCCTAAAGTGAATTTCCAAGAGAGGTGGTATATAGAATGGCCAAAAGAGGTTGAGCCCTTCTACAATGTTTTAGAGGGGCTCAAAATAGGCACAAAACCAGTAGGGGTCTGAGCCCCAAAAACAAATGCAAATAGGCTAAAACTAGCATGCAAATTAGTGACATACAAGATGGATATTGAAGGAAGTGTATCATGGAGACACCAAATGAAGTTGAGCCCTTCTACAAAGTTGTAGAGGGGCTCAAAACAAGCACAAAATCAGTAGGGGTCGGAGCCCTAATTCTCAGCCAAATAGAGTATAGAAATGAATCAAGAAAAGCCCTAAAAGTTGGTTTTGAGGACTTACCCTTGAAGACTTGTCTTTCTTTGATTCTTGGCTCTGATTTGTAGCTTCTCAACCTCTGAAATTCACTTCCTAGCTGCTGGAATGGTAGTAAGGAAGGTGAGGCTAGGTGTTGATGAAGGAATGGCCTTGACACTTGAAGCTTTTTGGAGTTTAAAGCTTTGGAAATGGAGGATTTTGGAGGGTGATCTTGAGACAAGTTTTTCCAACCTTGAAGAGGAGGGAGGGCCTTCAAATAGGCAAGAAATGGGGTGTAAAAGGGAGGAAAGCACCCAATCTTTCCCTCGAAATATCCCGGATGCCGGGATATGTTGGAAGATATCAGGACGGTGACGGTCAGAAGCAAGAATCTGGCCGGCCAGTAAATTTGTGGGAGGTGGCGGCCACCATCCCACAGTCGGCCACCACCCACCTAGCCGACCGGCCACCTCAAAAACCAACTTCAAAATTTCGCCGACCACCATACAAGAGTGTCCTCCCAAGTGTGTAGGATAAGGCCCGGTCGAATCGCAACACTGAACCAGAAGTCACAACATAGAACTTGAAAGAGAGGCTCAAAACTGAAATGCACCATTTCTGGCCGACCACCATACCAAAGTGTCCTCCCAGATGTGTAGAGCAAGGATCCAAGGTTGGAATTTGGCAACATTGAACCAAGAGCCACAACATAGAGCTTGAAGGAGAGGCCTAAAAATGAACTTCATAATTTCTGGTCGACCAGTATACCAAAGGGTCCTTCCAGATGTCCTGATCACAGATATGTAACTTTGGTTGGAAGAAAATACCCCCAAGGTGTTCAACATTGGCCCGGAAGTGAGCAAAACGGGCTCCGGAGGAGCTGGCCCAGTTATCTGGGATAATTGTTGGTCTCCCCCATGATCTTCCCGATGTTGAAGCAGAGGTACTGCCAAGTTTGAACAAAAACTAATGAGAAATGAACGTTCGGGGCCAAACCGAGCAAATCGGGATCCGAAAATGGTCAGTGCGGAAGTGGTGTTCGGCGTGAAGTGGTATCTGCGACCCAGTGTCCTCTGGAATGACAAAAGCAGAGGTACATGCCAAAACCGGAGAAGATGGATGCGAAATGAATGCTCGGGACCAAACCGCGCTCGGTTGAGTCCCAAAACCTATGAGTACCGAAAGTGGCATCTGACCACGAAGTGGGCATCGGGGCCCCAGGGTTCTCGAAATATTAAACAGAGGTCTCGCCAAAAACCGGAGAACTTCGGAGATGGTTAGGCGGTCCCGAGCCGAGCACGCTACCGACGGCTCGGAAGCCGGAACCGGGTTCGAAATGGGCAAAATGGCCTCTGACCCACGAAACGTAGCTCACGGCCACGGAGATAGTCTCTGGACCACTCCTTCCCTCGGGAGAAAAAACAGAGAAAACCGAACTGGTTATGGCAAGAGACAAGGTAGAGAAGATGGTTCGGAAGTCCGGAGGCAGGCACGTGACTGCGACTCGGGACTTCAACAAGCCAAGATGCAATATCACCGAGCGCTCAACTGGTGACGTCTGAGTCTTAAGGTCGGTCAAAAATGGGGTGTCTACACTCACGCTCATTCATGTCTTTGTAGGTGAGCCAAGAGAAGTCCAGACCCAGCCTCAGTGAAGCCTGTGTAGAACAACCCAAGTTTTGGAGAGTCAGCCCTCGTGTCTCACGCATGAGACCCGTCTTCGCCTTTTTGTTATCTATTTTCTGTTGTCATGATGGCGAAGACTTTGTGTAATTCTGTATATAGTTTTGATGGGTTGACTTGAACTTATATGATTCTGTTTATACAGAACTCATGCTACTATTTTACTGTTGTGGGTTATTAATGTCTATGTATATGGTTGTTTTGAGATGCCATGTAAGCACAGCTCTTTGGACAAAGTTTTGATTTGCTTCCGTTTGGCCCCTCATTAACTCTGTTAAAATCTATTTGGACCCGTTTGAGGCCGTAGGTAATCTCATGATTACTGGCCGATTACGTCCTTCACCCACGGGGGCGGGTTAGGGTCGTGACAGAGTGGTATCAGAGCACGAGTTAATAACTCACACACTTGTCCAAAAAGAGCAATAAGCGTCTAGGTGAGATCTAGGATGCATTCATGTGGTAAAAATGAATTGGAAGCATTGGTTATGTGTTTAATTGTCTGGATGTGAACGATTATATGTTGTAAATTGTGAATTACTTGCATTGCGAATTATTTGGATACGTATGCTCCTTGTACTTGCATACTTGTGTATATCTTGTATGAAAAATAATGCAAGTCTAATCAGATAGTGAGAACCCGAAGTGATGAGATGGAGGAATCTTCTACTGCCAGACTGGACAGAATGGAAAGAATGATTCATGAAATGGCAGAGGCTTTGAGACAGCAACAGGAGTGGCAACAACAGTGGCAGCAACCACACCCGCCACCTCCACCTCAGGCACCACCCGTGCCAAATAATTAGAATGATGACCGGATTATAGCTCTCACCAAGGAATTCAAGAAAATGAAACCACCGCAGTTCCACGGGGGATTAGATCCGTTGAAGGCCGAAGCGTGGGTCTTCGGCATTGAGAAATTGTTTGAAGTATTCCCCTGTTCAGAAACCCAGAAAGTGCTTCTAGCTACTTTTATGTTAGAAGATAAAGCAAGAAGATGGTGGATGTTGATGCGAGAAAATCACAAGGATGTTGACTGGGTAAAGTTTCTGGAAATATTCTATGACAAATACTTCTCGCAATGTGTGCGGGATAGGAAAGTAGTCTAGTTCATGGAACTCAAGCAAGACAGTATGATTGTAGCGGAGTGTGAGGCCAAATTCACCGAGTCAGCCAGGTTTGCACCACATGTAATTGACACTGATTACAAGAAGGCGAGACACTTTGAAGGTGGACTCCGCAGTGACATCCTCGAGAGGGTGAATGTTCTAAAATTGGAAACTTACATTGGGGTGCTTGACAAGGCCATCATATCAGAGGCTAATATAGCTAGACAAGCTAAGCTAGCAACAGAATGGAAGGGTAACAAAAGGCAAGGCTTCTTTTCGAAGAAGAAATTTCAGAAAAAGCAAAACACGGGCTCCTCCACTACTTCAAATTCTTCCCAAGACACAGCTCCC
The DNA here is from genome assembly GCA_025200525.1 of Camellia lanceoleosa. NCBI lineage: Eukaryota > Viridiplantae > Streptophyta > Magnoliopsida > Ericales > Theaceae > Camellia > Camellia lanceoleosa. The sequence goes on along the minus strand of CM045762.1, from coordinate 102,200,446 downwards.
ATGTGTAATATCTGTAGCAAAAGGCACCGTGGGGTTTGTTACCGTGCATCAGGAGGCTATTTCAAGTGTGGAAAACAAGGGCACATAGCCCGAGAGTGCAATCAGAACGGTGGGAAACTAGCAGCTAGTTCAACTGCATCGGTTCCAAAGCCGGGAAATACTGTGAGATCCGCTATTACCGGGGACACAGTGAGATAGGGGAGAGTTTTTGCGCTTGTTCCAAGTGATACACGGAATGCCAATGCCGTTGTCTCAGGTACTATCTCGATATGTAATCAGGATGCTTTTGTATTAATTGATTCTAGATCAACGCACTCATTTGTGACATATGCATTTGCATCTAGACTGAAAAGACCCCTAGAATTGTTGCCATATTTGCTATGTGTGTCTGCTCCATCGGGGGAATCTGTGTTATGTGACTATATATATCGGTTTTGTGACATGCATATTGAGGATGCTACCCTATATGTAGATTTGTTGCCCTTAAACTTTAGACACTTTGATGTAATTTTGGGCATGGATTGGTTGACCAAATATTGTGCCACCATAGATTGTGTGACAAAGAGGGTTGTGTTTAAACCACCAGAACAGAAAGAGATTGTGTTTGTGGGAAATGGGGTAGTGCTTCCACCATATTTGATATCTGCAATGAAAGCATATAAATTGATCAGGAAAGAGTGCCAGGATTATTCGTGTTATGTATTGACTGAACAATCTGTGAATGTTGAATTGAATGATATTCCCATTGTTAGAGAATTCCCAGATGTGTTTCCAAATGAATTACCAGGGGAATTGGTAGACAGGGAGATAGAGTTTACTATTGAGACTGTGCCAAGCACCCAAATTTATTTCTAAAACTCCCTACAGATGGCTACTGGAAAATGAAAGAATTAAAGGATCGGTTGCAAGACCTTCTTAATAAAGGGTTTATCCGCCTAGCACTTCGCCTTTGGGGCACGGTGTTATTTGTGAAAAAGAAGGATGGTACTTTGCATGTGCATCGATTATCGAATTGAACATGGTAACGATAAAGAACAAGTATCCCTTACCCGTATTGATGATTTATTTGATCGATTCACGAGGATCACAGTGTTTTCTAAGATTGATTTGAGTTAGGATATCATCGGTTGAAAGTTAAGACAGAGGATGTTGAGAAAACAAAGATTGAGCGAGGTATGGTCATTTTGAGTTTCTTGTTATGCCATTTGGAGTGACTAATGCTCCGGCAGCATTTATGGACTTAATGAATAGAATTTTTAAAACCTATCTTGATGAGTTTGTTGTAGTCTTCATCGACGATATCTTGATATATTCTAAAGATAGACTTGAACATGAACAACATTTGAAGACTGTTTTACAGATACTTCGGGAAAGGAAATTATTTGCTAAATTAAAGAAATGTGAGTTTTGGTTGGATGAAGTTGTCTTCTTAGGGCAAGTGATCAACAAGGAAGGAATTTCAGTGGACCCATAGAAAATAGAAGCAATTGTGAATTGGCCTACACCGACCAATGTAACAGAAGTTCGCAGTTTCATGGGCTTGGCTGGGTATTATCGGAGGTTTGTGAAGGATTTTTCAAAAATAGCCGTGCCCCTTACCCAACTGACACGCAAGGGGCAATCTTTTGAGTGGAACGATGAAAAAGAATCAACCTTTCATGAATTGAAAACCAGATTGACCACCGCCCCGATTTTGACACTACCTTCAGGTACGAAAAATTTTGGGATTTTCAGTGATGCATCTTATAAAGGTCTGGGTTGTGTGTTAATGCAGAACGGAAAGGTTATTGCCTACGCCTCTTGACAGTTGAGACCACATGAGAAGAATTATCCAACGCATGACCTAGAATTGGCCGTAGTTGTTTTTGTTTTGAAAATCTGGCAGCATTATCTATATGGAGCAAAGTGTGAGGTCTATACGGACCACAAAAGTTTGAAATATTTCTTCACACAGAAAGAGCTGAATATGCGCCAGAGAAGATGGCTAGAATTGATAAAGGATTATGATTTAGAGATTTAGTATCACCTCGGGAAAGCTAACACAATTGCTGATGCTTTGAGCAAAAAATCAACGGGGAGTATGGCTTGTTTACTTACCGAACAAAGGGAGATTTTGCAAGACTTTGAGAAGTCTGAAATTGAAGTAGTAGTAAGTGAACGGGGCGGACTGATAGCCGCTATTATAGCCGAGCCGGCAATTGTTGATGAGATTAAACGGAAACAGAAAGAGGATGAGTTCCTCAAAAAAGTGATTGATGAGTTTGAGACAAGTCCAAAAGCAGAATTTAGCGTTGGAAATGAAATGTTGAAATTCCGGAACTGAATATGTGTCCCTGATATCCCGGAACTAAAGAAGAGGGTTTTAGATGAAGCCCACAGATCCGTATTTGCTATGCATCTGGGTAACAATAAAATGTATCGGGATTTGAAACAAACCTATTGGTGGCCTAAAATGAAGAGAGAAATTGCGGAATATGTGTCCAAGTGCCTTCAATGTCAGCAAGTCAAAGCCGAACATCAGAAACCGGGCGATCTACTTCAACCTCTCCCTATTCCTGAATGGAAGTGGGAACATGTGACTATGGATTTCGTTGTTGGCCTACCTCGGACTTCTCGAGGTATGGATTCTGTTTGGGTTGTGGTTGATAGACTAACTAAATCTACACATTTTCTGTCTGTCAAAACTACGTTTACTGCTTATAGATTGGCTACCATTTATGTTGATGAGATTGTCCGTTTACACGGAGTCCCAGTGTCTATTGTGTCGGATAGAGATCTGAAATTTGTATCTAGATTGTGGAAGAGTTTGTAGGAAGCTATGGGAACAGAACTAAGGTTCAGTACTGCATTCCACCCACAGACAGATGGGCAGTCAGAAAGAACGATACAAACTTTGGAAGATATGCTTCGCATGTGTGCTTTGGATTTTTAGGGGAGTTGAGAAGATTATTTGCCGCTTGCAGAATTTGCCTATAATAACAGCTTCCACTCCAGCATTGGTATGGCACCATACGAGGCTTTGTATGGTAGGAGGTGTAGATCACCTATTTGTTGGACAGAGGTCGGGGATAGAGCTTTGCTTGGGCCAGAAATTGTCCAAGACACGTCTGAGAAAATCAAGACTATTCGCCAAAGGCTCAAAACAGCTCAGGACCGACAGAAAAATTATGCAGACGTTCAGAGAAGACCTCTTGAGTATGAGGTTGGTGACCATGTGTTCATTCGTGTTTCTCCGATGAAAGGCCAAGTCAGATTTGGGAAAAATGGCAAGTTATCGCCCCGTTACATCGGGCCGTTCCAGATTCTGGAGAGGCTTGGTCCAGTTGCTTATAGAGTTGCTTTGCCACCGGGATTTGAACAAATCCACAATGTATTTCACGTGTCGATGTTGAGAGGTTACCTCCGAGACCTGTTCCATGTGATTGATTATCACCGGGTTGCTATTGATGAAAATATGGAATATGCGGAATGGCCAGAAAGAATTGTTGACCGACAAGTGAAAGAATTGAGAAACAAGTCCATCCCAATGGTAAAAGTAGAATGGAAAGAGCACTATGGGACGGATGCCCCGTGGGAAAAAGAGGAGGAAATGCGACTACGCTACCCACATTTGTTTCCCGACAAAGGTAACTTAAGTTTTGAGGACCAAACTTCCTAAAGGGGAGGAGACTGTGACGCCCCTGTTCTGTATTATGTTAATTGGTCCCTAATACGTATGTGGTTAAATGTTTTGATATGATCTTGCGTACCATTATATGGATATATGTGATTTTGGAATTCTATCTGTTCACCGTAGAAATATCTGTTGAATAATCCGCTTCGGAGATTAAATTGAGGGCCTTATCGGTCACAGAACCTGAAATTGATTACGCCTTTGTGATTAGCGTAATTTTTAGAGCCTACGGTGGAATTTAATTGAAAATTTATTCGGGTTAGATTAAATCGATTAAATTGACGAATAGTGCCAAATTGCCTTATTATTATTATTATATTGTGAGTGGGGATTTATGTAAAGGCATTTTACACTCAATTCCCTTCCCTTCACTTCATTTGGCTGATCAAAAAAAAAAAAAAACTCAAAGGGAAAAGAGAGGGTCGGCTAGTGAGAGAGGGAGTGAGGGAATTTGGGATTTTGGCCTCAAAGCTTGATAATTTTGGAGATTTAGCTCAAGGATTGTCTAGAGCTTGAAGATCAAAGCTTCTAGGTGAGTAATTCTTGAATTATAGTTTGTAATTTTGTGTGTTCAAGCTAAATTGGTGATCAAGAGTGAGATTGAAATGAAATTGGGTTGTATTTTTTGAATTGGAGCCTAATATGTACATGCATGTAAGAAATGGCCAAGAATCTTCATGTTTGAGCACAATGTGTATGATTTGTGTTGAATATTATTTAAAAACCATGTATTGGGACCCCTCTTCACCAATTAAGTTAATATTAAGGCATATTTCTCACATGCAAGAATGAATCATGTAAGAGTAAGCTTTACATGTTTGAATGTGATGTGTTAGTGATGAATTTGGGTTAATTTGAGACATGCATGTAAGTAATACAAGGAATTGAGCTCCATTGTGATGTGTTTTGGTGTCTATGGCATGTTAGTACAAATATATGTGAGATTGGAGCCTTAGTATGCAAGAAAAACTGGTTGAATGTCGAGTTTGAACTCAAGGGAGTGTTCTGGAAAACCCAGAATTTTCGACGTCCGCTCGAGCGGGGGAAGTGCCGCTCGAGCGGAGAAATCGAGCTCCCAGCATTTTCTGCAGACATGGTTCCCGCTCGAGCGGGGAGCTATGTAGACAGGCAGTCCGCTCGAGCGGTCGAGTTCACGCTCGAGCTGGAATTGAAGGCAACCAGTACTTTTGCAGACCTAAGGGTCCGCTCGAGCGGGGAAGTCCACGCTCGAGCGGGAACCCTATTTTCTGAAATCCTGTTTTTGCATTTTGTGTTATGTTTTCCGTTCTCTTTCACTTGCAAGCACTCTTAGGCATATGTTAAGCATTGTAAATGAGTTAATGAGATAATAATAAAGCCTAAAGAGGAATATGTGAATTAAAGAACGGATTGAACTGCTAATGACCCTTTTGTGTTCATGAAATGTGTAGGGTCAAGCTCCAGGGCAAATCCACAAGCCGATCACTGTGAGTAATATCGATATTTGAATGCTTGTGAATATCCAATTGTTTACTCCCTTTAAAGCTTTATGAGTTGCTAATTGGGATTGTGGATGTAAGTCTAATATGAATGCATAAATGGACCCAAGGTCGTTTTGATAAGCATAAATGGACCCAAGGTCATTTTGATAAGCATAAATGGACCCAAGGTCGTTTTGTTAAACATGAATGGACCAAAGGTCGTTTTGATGAACATGAATGGACCAAAGGTCGTTTTGATACGAATGTATGGGCCGAAGGCCGTTTTGACATGAATGAGTGGGCCAAAGGCCATTTTGAAATGAATGAATGGGCCAAAGGCCATTTTGAAATGAATGAGTGGGCCAAAGGCCGTTTTGAAATGAATGAGTGGGCCAAAGGCCATTTTGAAATGAATGAGTGGGCCAAAGGCCGTTTTGAAATGAATGAGTGCGCCAAAGGCCGTTTTGGAATGAATGAGTGGGCCAAAGGCCGTTTGACATACATGATTGGGCCAAAGGCCGTTTTGACATAATCGAATCGGCCGAAGGCCGTTTCGTTATGAATGTAAATCTGAATGGGCCGAAGGCCAGTATGTACGGAACTATGGTTACTTGATTTAAATTACTCTTATATATGTTAACTACAGATATGAATTGGGCCCAAGGCCGTTTGGAAAATGTTGTCCTACGTCTTGTTGCATAAATTCTGTAATTGATATTATTCACTGGGCTATCGCTCACGCTCATTCATGTCTTTGTAGGTGAGCCAAGAGAAGTCCAGACCCAGCCTCAGTGAAGCCTGTGTAGAACAACCCAAGTTTTGGAGAGTCAGCCCTCGTGTCTCACGCATGAGACCCGTCTTCGCCTTTTTGTTATCTATTTTATGTTGTCATGATGGCGAAGACTTTGTGTAATTCTGTATATAGTTTTGATGGGTTGACTTGAACTTATATGATCCTGTTTATACAGAACTCATGCTACTATTTTACTGTTGTGGGTTATTAATGTCTATATATATGGTTGTTTTGAGATGCCATGTAAGCACAGCTCTTTGGACAAAGTTTTGATTTGCTTCCGTTTGGCCCCCCATTAACTCTGTTAAAATCTATTTGGACCCGTTTGGGGCCGTAGGTAATCTCATGATTACTGGCCAGTTACGTCCTTCACCCATGGGGGCGGGTTAGGGTCGTGACACATATCATTAAAAATATTAGCTCATATTATTAAAACACCATTATTATAATGCACACACATCACTAGACCGTTTATAAATCGTTTTCCTTTGAGAATAAAGGATTATACTTTGAACAACGAAGAATTGAGCTGACAATCAATCATGCCATCTTTTTAACTTAGATCTATTTTGATAACTATGAAAAAAGTTTACTTATTAACTTATTTGGAATACATTATCTTTTTACTTTTTTATATATTTTGTCAAAAACATCAAAAAAAAAGAAAAAAAAAATCACTTTCCCAAATAGGTTTAAGTTATATCATCTCATAATTAAGCTAAATACATTTTTTTTTTCTTTCTAAAATTCATATATTTTAATAATTAATCATTTTCTCAAAGTTAACGAATCAAATACACACTTGGCATCAACATTCCGACTTTAAGGGTCTCATATTATCAAAGCACAATTACTATAGTGTAAATATATCACTGACCTATAAAATGGATTTAACTTTTCGATTTACACATTATTTTCCTTCAAGAAAGGGTGACGCTTTACACAACGAAGAATTGAGCCGACAACCAAGTCAAAATATATGTGGGCTAAGGTTTTAAAAAGCCATTGCAAAACCGTTGCGTAACGTTGTTACGTAACGCTTGTGGTAGTTACCGCCACCTGTTACGGTTGTTATACCAATATGACAGAAATTCACATGTGTAACTGTCGTTTAGGTATTACATAACAGCCGTAGCGATGCTGTAACGGTCATAACGGTCCGTTACACACTTTTATAATATTCTGAATAGCTTCCTTTAAAAAAAAAAAAAAAAACACTCAAGTAATCCAAGACTAAAGAAAAAATTCTACATTGATTTTTTTTCTTTATAATTTATTTTTAAATTTTTATTTCATTACATTAGTATGTAAAATAAAAAAAAATTATACAAGTAGTGGTTGTATTTATTTTTATAATCATTTTATTTAATATTTAATTATAAAGATTTTTTTATTTTGTTAATGTAATATGTTATCTAAAAAATGTCTTTAAAAAAATAAATAAAATCAATAGTTCAAAAATAATTTATGTTTATGGCACTATTTGTATTTTTACAATCATTTAATTTAATACTTAATTGTAAGTAATTTTATTTAGTTAGTTGTAAAGTGTTAACAATTTCGCCGGTCCCAAGCCCGAGTAAAGGAAAAGGGTTGTATGTTAGGTAACCGACAGCTAATACGTAAAAAGTTGCTCGGATCCCTTATGAAAATGAATCCTACTTTGAATCGATTAAATGTTAGGTCATTTAGACTAGTGATGTATGTGACGAAATATTGGGTAATTAAGAAAATACATGTAGATAAGATGAGTGTCGCTGAGATAAGGATGTTAAGGTGGATGTGTGGCAAGACTATAAAAGATAGAGTTAGGAATGAGTATATTCGTGAATGGATAGGAGTAGTACCTGTAATAGCCCAAAAAATACCAAAACATTCCAACTTATTGGGATGAATCCACTATTCCATTGAATTCAAACTAAGTCCAAAATATCCAATCCATTTCCAACCAATGGGCAATTTGGACCTTTTACACCAATTTTATTATAAAACCACATCTCACTCAGTATTTTTGCAAAAAAAAAAAAGAGAGACACGCACACACACAGACACACTCAAAGCACACCACACGGCTAAGAGGAGAGAGAGAGAGAGAGTGAGCTTGGTGGAGGAAATGAGAGAAAGTGAAACCTAGCTTCAAGTAAGCCACATCACCATCTCTTCTTCTATTTCCTTTTTCAAATACATGTTATTAGAAGTTTAAAATAATATTTTCAGATGTGTTGTAATGGTGTTCATGTGTTCACAATTGATAAGTTGAGTTTTGATCCTTCTTCTACTTGAATTTTCTCTTAATAGATGCAAAACCATCTTCTTCTTTCCATATCTCACATTATTTCCAAAGGCACATCATCATTCTAAAAATCTGAGTTATTGGTACATTATTTAATATGTTTTCATCACAAGAGAAGTGAAAATTTTTCCCTTAGTTGTCCTCTTTTCTCACCAATCTTCTTATTTTGAGTATTATGCATGAAAAATCAGTTTTTACAGCTAAATTCCAAATATTCTAGAAAAATGTATAAAAATTAGCTTGAGCCCATGTTTATGTCAAAAACTTCCTTAAAGAGTTAGCTTTCAATAAAAATTGGTTTCATTGAAAAAGAGTGAGCGGTTTGAAAGAAAATCCAATTTTCTTAATGATCGATGAATCTGGACAGCGCTGGAGTGTTTCCTGAATAACTAAAAATCTAAGAAAGCCATGAAACTTCTAAAAGATGTTTTGAAAAGTAGAAAAAAAGTCTCTACAAACCATAGGAAATCCAAGTTTAGGAAAAATCTGAAAATGCCTTTTTGTTTACAATCTATATGACAACGCAAACTTGGAAATTTACATTCTTGTGTGATATTATTCCCTTAACTTCATGAATATGCGTAGAAATACTTGTGCATATTTTGATATGTTAATCTCATGTGTTTTAACTTTATTACCTTCCATTTGTGCTATGAAGTTGTTCATACTTATGCAATAGATGTTGTTTCAAAAGCATGTTCTAACTATGACTTAAATTATCAAATAGGAAACTTAATGGGTGGTAATGGGTTCACGAACTTTTGTACGAGTTACTAAGTTATTAATTGGTTGACGCAATGTGTTCCCTTTGAAAGCTAAAGTCTTGCGTAAGTGATTGTTTCAGATTCCTTGAACGAAACGGTTGTATTCAGACCCTAGGTGGTTTTGGTGTGAAGAGGGAATGGGCAAGGCCCTTATTTTACCATCTCTTTTGAGGTCCTTGGTTGGCGCTACGTAGTATGTAACCGTTGGTAGGCATTAGGGATAAGGTCTGCAAAAGAGGGGGCATACCGAATAATCCGTGTCCAATTCTTGTGGTTTGGAGAATGAAATCTCTTTGGGGGATTTCTAGACTACTAACAACTAAACTTGTAACCTTTGTTATTTACTTGAATATAATGTTTCTTTCCCCTATTGTTGTAATTACGATTGTGTATTAGATTGGAAAAAAGAGACAGGGTGTGTGTGTGTTTACTGTGCATTCGAAGCTCATGACGTTTCATGCCAGGTATCGAAGAAACATACATGGCCGACAAAGAGCCAGAGACATCTAAAGATTTGTATTTGTTTTAGAGAAAGTTAGAAACTATTTTGCTTATGAGTCTATTCGTGCATTTATTTTTATTTTTTTGAATTGTAATAGTAATGGAACTCGTTTTATAATTTAAGATTTGAAACACTATAATTAGTATTTATTTTTGTAATCCTATGCCTATCTCCGCATTACTTATGAGACCTTCTGTTAATACCTCTTAAGATCTGTCGAAAAGATAGCTTGCTATCTAAGGTGGTTGGACTTAGAAGGGAGACCATATTGACTTTTCCGACCTTCCTAGGATCTTACTTGGCTATTAACCAAAGGACTCTTTAGTGACGTTATCCTAACCCTTAGAGTATAAATTAGGGTGTCACAGTAAGCATATTGGGTAACAAAAGCCTTAGCCAATTCTTTCCAACTGAGTCATCTAATTTAGCATACCAGATAGCAACTACACCAGATAAAGTTCTTCCAAACAAGGAAAGTTTTTGTGGTTGAGTTAGGCCCATGGGTTTAAGGACATCCGAGAAGAGGCGAATGTGGACCATAGGGTCACTAGCTCCATCAAACCTGTCAATGTGTGGCATTTTAAACCGTTTCGGCAATTTGACTGTTGTATACCTATTTTCAATGTCTAGGATAGAGTTAATTCCCTGCGACCTTTTAAACATTTTCTCCAACTTGGCCAGTTTCAATATAATCGAATCAAACTCATTTTTTTCCAGGGGAAAAAGTCCTCCCGTTGGTTGTGGAAGGGGAAAAAGTCATCTTGATGATTGCGCAGGAACCCTTAAGTCTATTGGTAAGTTGGGTTTAGGAACTTCCTTAACTAGTGGAGGTGGGATTGGATGAGCAACCGGAGGTGGTTGAGTAGAAGATGCCCTAGATGGCAATCACAATTCAGACAAAGCATCACCGTGGGTAGCCATTGTAATGGCCATAACATCCAAACTTCGTTGAAGGGCCAACAATATATGTCCACTATATTTTCTAGAACTTGAGCCATCAATGATGTTGGTAAACTAAGTGGGGATGATCTAGCTGGTGAAGAAGGGGTACTCTAAACAGTTGATGCGGCTTTTGTTCTTCTGCTTCGTGTGATCGGTGGCAAAGAAACTAACACATGCTGTCTTTAAACCAAATCTGTAGTCTTACAAAGTCTACCAACACGAGTCCACATAACTTGGGTATATTTGATTGTTTTGAAACTATGGTGGCCAACTACCTTGCAAAAATAAAACAGAACCCCTAATCAAATTTCAGCAGCATGCCGGTTCAATTGATTACTGCTAAATCACACTGAAAAACTGAACTCAAACCCCACAAACTGAAATACCTGGACCATTCATCTGAATCTGAGAATCTCCATACATTGCACATAACATATAGCAGGAAAGATAACAAACACCCCTATGGGGGCTAGGGTTACCCTCTCCTAGCTTTAAATTGATCTATGGCTTCACTATTCAAACAAGCGATATCATAAATCCTAGAAATGGGAGAGCATCCTGTCCTAATTTTGGAAGGTACTATAGCTCACTATATGCATAAGGTTGGCTCTACTCTAGGGGTTAATGTCAAGGTGACGCTACGAAAGAGTCCTTTGGGTAATAACCAATGAAGATCCCAGGAAATCAGAAGAGTCAATATAGCCTCTTATCGAAGTCTGAGAACCTTAGATAGCAGAACTACCTTTTTGACAGATCTCAAAAAGTTATAACACAAGGGCTCTAAAGTAACGTAGAGATAGGTATAGTGTCACGAAATGTTTGCCTGCACTCCCACCAAAATCTGGGCAACACAGGAACTTTAAGTTCACCATTGCATGCAATGCAATGAATATATAATTGAAAATAAAATTTATATCATAGAGGTCATGTCAAGGTTTCTTAATATCCCCAACGGAGTCACCAAAAATTGTCAATGCCCGAGGGGTACCCATGGGCGTTAAACAGTTCAGGCCCTCTATTTATTTGATCTAGTCTCACAAGTGCAATGTGAAACATAGATGAGAGTCCAGATTTGACAACTTTTACAGAAAATCCATTTTAATGCAAAACCATTGCCAGAAATGGACTACATCACCAGATCTTAGAGTCATTTTGGAAAAATTAGAAAACCAGTGACTCGTGCCAAGGTCATTGTTCCTCGTAACCAAAGATGCTTCGCTCAGAACCTTAGGTATAAGAGATGAAGGTTATTAATTGGGCACCCCCGCTTACCCGATTAAAGATCGGCCTCTACTAAACGATAATATGAGTTTTATTAACTTTATATGTTTATATTCTGATTATTAAATAAATCTTAAAAGTTACTATGTAAAGCATACAAGTATAGACTATACCATTCATTTTGGAACAACGTGATTTCATATGTTTTGAAAGAGTTTTGAAGATGTACAACTAAAAGAAATTGAGTTTACAACCATGAAAATCAACATCATTCCAAATTAAGTGACATAACCTCATCCATCGGCATTCATACAATTATATCAAGTAAGCGAGTAGCCATATGGTAAGATGCTTAAACATAGTAAACAAAACACACACAAACGGGATGCTAAAGCATGAAAAACTTACATATAACGTTAGAAAACTATGCATGATCTTATATACACAATTCTAATGCAATTCACTCATGAAATGCAACTAAAGATTTGACTTCTAAGATATGACATGTGAATCATGTCAAGAATATGAGGTATCGCACATAATCACATAGGAATTGATTAAAACCACAAATGCAAACTTAGCTGAATTAAGGTGTATGAAACATGGATGCAAAGCATGAATATGATTTAAAAAAAATATGATGCTTATGCACAAATAAGGAAAGCAAGTAAAAGAATAGGATAGAAAGAAATGGGGCGGAGAATTATTATAACACTTGAAAGAATAATTACAAACCAAATTAGAGAGGGAGGAGGAAAATATTACAACAAAATAAAACCTCACAAAACACTCAAATAGAAAAAAAAAAAAAAAAAACAAAATAGAAGTTTCATGCACCTTGGAAACCACCGAAAATTGGTCAACATCGGAAGATTACGCCATTTTATTAAAAAGAAGTTAACCGTCTGGCCTAGGCCTAGCAAAACCTGTCTTGTTGCAACACCGAGAAAAGAACAAACAAGAAATATGTAGGCGACTCAACTAACCACTTCCGGTTAGCTTACAACAAAACTAATATACAACTTAAAACAAGAAAACGACTATAAGATTGAAAGTGCAAGAAAATGAAAAAATTGAAAACTAACCGCTTCCAGTTAGATTACAACAAAACAATATGAAACAAGAGCAAGAAAATAAATATGAGCTAAACTAACTACTTGGATTACAACAAAACACTATGAAATAAAAAGTAAGAAAATAAATATGAGCTAAACTAACTACTTGGATTACAACAAAACACTATGAAATAAAAAGTAAGAAAATAAATATGAGCTAAACTAACCACTTGGATTACAACAAAACGCTTTAAAATATAAAGTAAGAAAATAAATATGAACTAAACTAACCACTTCCAATTAGATTATAACAAAATACTATGAAATCTAAAGTAAGAAAATAATTATGAAATAGAAAATATAAGAAAATGAAAGACTTGAAATTCACCTTCCAAAGAAAAATTGAACTGCTCGATTTCCAAACTTCATCTTGATCACCCTCAATGTTGTGAATTTTGATCTTAATCCTCAATTCAAGAGTTTGGAATTTGAGCTTAGAATAATGTTTTGGACAAGTATATGATCATTGTTTAATCTTCTTCAACTTAGCAAGACTACTCTCACTTTGGTCAAAGCTTTAGGACTTGGTTCTTGAGTGGTGTTTGCAAGGAAATATGAGATGTATAGAGGCTTTATAATTTCACTAATTTGGAAAGACAACTCTCTTGATTTCAAGGCTTTTTTTTCTCTCAAATTCTAACTCAAATTTAGGCCTCGTTTGGCAAGAGGCTAAAATAGCCAATTAGCCAAAAAGTTACCTTTTTAGCCAAAAAGCCAACAACTCATACCAAAAAGTCAAAGATTCCCTTTTCTCTACTTTTAATTAGCCAAAAAGTTGGCCCAAACATACAGGTTTTTCTTACCAACCTTTTTAGCCAATTAGCCAAAAAGTTACTAAATTAGCCTATTCCCAAACGAGGCCTTAGTATTCTCTCTACACTTCTCTTCTAATTCATCTCCTCAAACTCAAGACTATAGCTCTCATTATATAAGCAATGCTAGTGGAGCAATGGTGGAAGACAAAATGGATCATTTAGAGAAGATAATGGAGCTAATGGGGCACTAAAATGGAGCATTATCCTCGTTGGCTCAAGCACTAGTCAATGGAGGATGAGTAAGCATGCATTTGGTGCAAAAATAAGTAAGAAATAACATCACAAAGTGCCCCCACACAGTAAAAAAAACTCGCCCAATGTGAATAGGTCGCGACTGCAGTAAAACAAGTTGCACCCGCGATCACATTGGTCGTGCCCGCGATGGTGCTACCGGTTGACCAGCTAGGGTGGATTTTGTCCCTTTTTGCTCCGGTTCGGTCTTGTTTCGCTCCAGTTTGGTCCCATTTCACTCTGGGTCTCCCACAGGGCTTAAACACTTGGCCGATATAGGCATATGGTTAGGGATAAAGCTCAAATTCCAAGCTCTCTTACTAATAATTTTGTGAGAAACACATTCTGATTGTCATCATCGGGTAATCAAAAGAAAGCGCCGAAGTCTTAGAGTCGGTCAAAATGGGGTGTCTACAATATTATGTGAATTTTTTTTGTCCTGTGACTAATTTTTACTATTTTTATAACTATTTATAAAATTGAAATATGCTGTGCGATTAATTTTTGTAAAACTAATTTTTGTAATTAGTTTTAAGTTTGAAACGTAAACTGTTTGGTTAAATTTTTAAATTTTGTCTTTTATTTTTTTAAAAAAAATTAAAAGTAGCTTGATAAAAAAAATATCGTTTTCATTTTCATATGATTCTATTTTTGTTTTTAACGAAAATAATATTTGTATGTTTGAATAATATTTTTATATTAATTTTATAATTTGAGTTAATATTTTTATTAGTCTCTACGTTTTTTTTTCGCAGATAAAATAATATTTTTTATTTAAAAATTAATTTTAAAAAAATAATATAAAATATTAGAAATATTTTTGTAATGTCTTTTTCATTTATAAATAACTCAGATGTATATATATTTTTTAAAGTACTTTGGAGGGTGCAAGTCCATTATGTGTAGGGTACATGTTCATTATGTGTAGGTGCAAGTTTAGTATGTGTGGTGTCCAAGTTAAACCTATGTAGTGGTGCAAGTCTAGTCTATGTTAGCATGCAAGTCGAATCTATGTGAGGGTGCAAGTTTAGTCTATGTGGCGTGCAAGTCAAATCTTTGTAGTTGTACAAGTCTAGTCTGTGTTGGCATGTAAGTCAAATCTATATGGGAGTGTTAGTCTGTGTAGGGTGCAATTAAATCTATGAATGGTGCAAGTTGAATTTGTGTAAGGGTGCAAATCTAATCTGTATGGGGCGCATGTTTAAGCCTCGTTTGGGAACATGTTTTTTTAGTAATTTTTGACTTTTTGTCTAAAATATGATATAAAAAAAACTAGTATATTTGAGATGAGTTTTTGATTTTTTTACGAAAAGATGTGCAATAAGTAGAGAGAAAAATGAAATCTTTGACTTTTTGGTATAAGTTGTTGGTTTTTTGATTTTTTTAGTGACTTTTTGACTTTTTGACTAAAATCACCACTTGCCAAACGAGACCTTAGTCTATGTAGGGATGCATGTTCAGTATGCGTAAGGTGTGCAAGTCAAATCTGTGTAGTAGTGCAAGTCTAGTCTGTGTTGACGTGTATGTTGAATCTGTGTGGAGGTGAAAGTTTAGTTAGTGTGAAGTGCAAGTTTAATTTGTGAGGAGTGCAAATTGAATCTGTGTAGGGATGCAAGTCTAATCTATGTAGGGCACGAGTTTAATCTATGTAGGGTGTGAGGTGTAAGTCTAACATGTGTAGGGATACAAGACTAGTCTATGTGAAGTGTAAGTTTAGTTTGTGTGGGTGCAAGTCTTACTTTGTGTGTGGGATCAAACATGGCCACTAATTTTTTTTTTATATTATTATTTTGGTTTGAGTTATTATTTGCGTGGTTTGAATTAATATATTTTTATTTATATTTGTATTATTCTAAATGTTTTCTCCTACTAATATATATATATATTAATTAGAAAAGTAATTTATTATTTATATTAACTTAAGTCATACAAATTATTTTAATTCTATAAATTTTTATATATTTTAGATTATTAATTTAAATTTTTGTTAAATATGTGAAATATTAGTTGCATTTTAAAATTTTAAATATATTTTTAAAACAATATCAATTTTATAAAAATAGAATTTGTATATTAAATATTAAATATATTTTAATAAAATAAAATAAATTTAAAAATATAAAAATAATTTTTTTTATTATTAAAAGAATGAGGTGAGTGTATGTGTGTTGGGATAGAACTAGGAAAAGATTATGAGGGAATCATGACCCTTCTGTTTCTGTGAAAATTTTATTTTCCATAGTACTTCTAAATATATATATATATATATATGTATTATTTTATAAATAAAATAGCATCTTAGTATAAAAGATATATACTTCATTCTTTTCTCATCTTTTGTTCTCTGTTATTTTTTCAGAAAAAAATTTATTCATTCTATTAGAGATTGTTTATATGATGTTTAAATTTTTTTATGTGTATATATATATAATTTGTATATCATATTGTACATATATGTGTATTTGTCTATACGGTAAAAAAATATTATTTATCTTTTAACCCCTATAGTAATTAAATCCTAATTTTATCTCTGTATGAGAGAGAGAGAGAGAGAGAGAGAGAGAGAGAGAGAGAGAGAATGTGCAAGGCATATTAGTGAGTGTAAGAGTTAAGGGTAAAATCCGTTTAGTTTAATTTTATAATTATAATTTAAGTGTGGAATTGTGATTTTAAGTGTGGAGTTGTGAGTTTAATTTTTAAAAAATAAAAATTTATTTGGTTATGAGTTTTGAAAATATTTTTGAGTTTTTGAATTTTGAAAAGAATTTTGAGTTTTGAAAAGAGTTTTAAGTTGTATTTTGAACTTTAAGTTTTTGAATTTTGAGTTGTATTTTGAAAATTTTCGAATTTATTTCTTTTAAATATTTAAAAACGTTTAAGAAAAATTTATTTTTCATTTTAAATATTTTATTTCATTTTTGTAAATTTTTTAAATTCAAAACACAACTCTACACTCAAATCATAAGCAAACACATAACTCCAAGCTCAATTCAAAAACTATTTTTAAAACTCATAACCAAACATATAACTCAAAACTCAAAACTCAATTCAAAAACTTTTTAATCAAAATATATATTTTTTATTTTTTTATTTTATTGAAAAATATTTTTTGTTATTTTTTTTAAGTATTGGCCAAATAATTTGTTATGATTTAGATATATATGGCCATCCAATTTTTTTGGAAATTAAAAAAAAAATTAAATATTTTAAAAAATAAAATCATTATTTTAAAACATAAAGTAAAAAAATATTTTTTAAAATTTTTCTTTAAATAAAATTTTAAAAAGAGTTTGGTTATGAGTTTTGAAAAAAATTTTAAATTAAATTTTGAATTTTTTTTATTAGCATTACAATTCCAAAAGAATTTGGTTATTAGAATTTTTATTAAAATTTTGAGGGGTGTGTTTGGTTACTACCCAACAACGGCTATATTCACCACCGCCCCCACCCAACGGTACATTTCTCTCACAATATTGCAACGGAGACAAATGTTCCTCTTACATCTTTTTATCCTCCTCTCTCCTCATTGCGATTAAGCTCACATCCCGAACCCACTATCGCTCTCTGAAAAGTTTTGGTTAGGGTTTCTCTCTCTCTATATATATATAGAATGGACAGTGGGAGTGCACCAGCAACAATTTAACGAAGGCTTCATCAGATGAACTGCTAAGGAAATTTGCGGAAGTGGGTTCGGGATCCACCGCGAAAGAGCTTTCGCAGTTGGCAAAACGACGCCGCCACTGTCCATTAAAAAAATCACCAGAGAAAATGACTTTGATGATGATGAGCAGTACCGTGAGAACCCCTCCTCCTCCTCCTTAAGCCGCCGGGCCAGTTTGGTTGAGAGGAAATCGCTTCTTCCTGATGATGTCGTCTGCGCTGATTCGGCGGCTGGGGATTGGGAGGTCACGGCTCAGGTCCAGGGATTTCAAGAACATGTCCATTTTTCCCACAATTGACAAGGTTAGTAATTTTACGTGCTATATATTTACATATATACTTATTAATTGTGCCAAATTTAGTTGCTTGAATTCTCAACTTGTATCTGTAGAATTTGTGTGAAATTCTCGTAGAACATTCTGGTAATCTTGTAAATTCCCAACTCTGAAATTGATTGCACTGTGGTTTCCTTTTCATTGAATATATATATATATATATTTTCTTTCTTTCTTTGTGTCTGAAGGCAGTTTGCAAGTATCTTTTATCTATGTCTTGGCTGTTTCATTATCAGTGTTAAGTATTTAAGAGCTTCTTCAGTGATTTGTTTTTGGTGATGCATCTAGGAGCACGGCAGGAGAATCTTTAATGGAGGTGTAGTTTTTATTTTGGAGTCGAAACATTTGATATTGAGCCCTTTTTTGGATTACTATTAGGAATCTCTCTCTCTCTCTTTTTTTTTTTTTGATAAATACTATTAGGAATCTCTTTCTTTTGTTTCTTGATTGATTTGCGGGAAGAATTTAGCTTATGGGTTGATGTATAGTTTGGCCTTTTTCCCTCTTATGTAATTTTTGCCCGGGATTTCTCCTTGTGTCTCATTCTGGATTTTATCTACCAGGAAGAGGAAAATTCTCCTTCATTATTCCCCCTTGAGATACAACATGAACAAAATAAAGTTGGTTGTCTTAAGGCTGGTCTTGTTGAATTCTCAGACTATTTAATCTTGGATTAGAAAACTTAGGCTGTCATTGATTTAGTAGTACTGGAGGGCCAACATCAATCATTTTTTTTTTTGTCATTTTAACAAGAAAAGGAAGTTAGGAGGGGTTTATGGCCACATTTCCCTATTTTGAAAGATAGAGATAATCCTGCAATAGGAGAAATTACATATGTGAATTCGAGTTCTTATTTGACATGATATATTATAGCTCCATGGTATCTGGCCATGTAATTTGCAAAAAGAGCCATGTTAGATATTTACTTGTGAAGGAACCTTTCTTTTGTATTATCTTGTCAAATTTCAATATCATATTATTATGCTATAGTTGATTGCTGCTAGACATACTTCTAGGTGACAAATATTGAGTACGAGGAACATAAAGGACGGATAGCCATTGGGCGCTTGCATGCTGGTGTTTTGCGGAGAGGATTGGATGTGCAGGTGAGTATGCTTTGGAGCTAACATCTGTTCCTTATGGCATTTGTTCAATTTTTAGAATTATCATATTAAGGGCTGACTGTGTTGTGTATTCTGATTACTTTAATATGACAATCATTGATCATCATCACTGTTATATGAGATTACTGTTATCAATTAATTTCAATTTCTTGAAATGATGTCTCTTAAAGAAATCGCACTCTTGTTATCTTGTTTGGCTTTCACTTGAAGTTCCTATCTGGACTTTTGCCATGTTATGTGGCCGGGTTGTGCAAGGTGGGCTGTGCTAGGTGGAGTAATGGTCTATAAGTGAGAGACCTTATTAATGATATACAAAGGCTATGAAATTTATAAGTGAGAGACCTCAAACAATTGAAAAGATCCTATATAAAATTTATGTTTATTTAAATAAAAAAAGAAATGGCAAACATATGTGTTAAATACTAATTAGGAATTCGTCCTATTCAGGACTAACGTTACATAAATGGGGTGTATTTCATAGTGGTGTGATGAGTGAGCACTTCCAATTTTTGGTGCAGTAAGTGTAAGTTGATGATGACTAATTATCTTTGTTGCAACAGGAGGTCCAGTTCTTGTCTTACCCATCTCTCTATTCGATATTAGGTCATAGTTTCATATTATGAAACCAAAATGAATGATATCATATGTTTCTCTTGCCTGACCTGATATGCTCTATGAAACTATTTTGCATGGATTCTCATGCATGTTATATCAACGTATGATTTTGCATTACAAATATACATAGTACACACATACACACATGCATACGTAGTGTGTGTCTCTTCCAAGACTCTTATGATGTTTAAGTTGTATGTGCTATTCTTGAATTTGTGACTTGTGAAATGATGAAGGATCCATGG
This sequence comes from Camellia lanceoleosa, assembly GCA_025200525.1. Lineage (NCBI taxonomy): Eukaryota > Viridiplantae > Streptophyta > Magnoliopsida > Ericales > Theaceae > Camellia > Camellia lanceoleosa. The sequence continues at coordinate 102,180,658 of CM045762.1, read as the reverse complement.
CAAGGTAAGCTACTCTTTGGAGATTGTGATAAGAAATATCATGCTCAGATGAGTTTCATTCTATAATCTGAAGATTTTCTCTAGAATTTCTATGTTTTCTTATGGTATAGAGTGAAGTTCTTTTTGTGCTCTATTTTTTTTGGATATTTAATCCATGTTTAAGTAAGCAAATGCCTCTGCCATAATTTATGGTTTTTTCCTGTGGACATAGAAAAAAATCTAATAATTTTAATAATTTGAATCTTTGAAGGTATGCACAATGGATGAGACATGCAGATATGTAAGAGTTAGTGAACTTTTTGTGTATGAGAAATTTAGTAGGGTTGCTGCACAGGCTGTGGAGGCTGGTGATATTTGTGCTGTTTGTGGTATTGATGATATTCAGGTAGAAAAAAACTTGTTTTGCATTGATCAATTTTTTTTCTCTCTAACAGTACTTGTAAGATGAATATTTGTATCAATCATTTTCTTTGTTGAAATTGTGGTAACTGATTTATTTTTCTTAGATTGGTGAGACAATTGCTGACAAAATTTCTGGGAAGCCACTACCTGCCATTAAGGTGGAAGAACCTACAGTGAAAATGGCTTTTTCTATCAATACTTCACCTTTTGTTGGCCGTGAGGTATGTTTGTTTGTTTGTTTTTTTTTTTTTTTTTGGGTAAGAGGAGAGGTATGTTATTAAACTGTGACTTTGAAAATTTGTTCCCTAGTTTCACAATTTAGTACTGATTGAATCATCAAAACAATTTTATTCTCGAAGTTTGTAGCCATTGATAATAGTAAGTCTTTTCTGCATGATTCTCGTGTTCATGTGATTTCTTCCTAATTCATGGGTCATGTCAAAAACAAGTTGGAAAATCTGAAATTCTCGTGTTCATCTGTTTCTGGATGGATCTTTTGTAATGTTACTTGATAATGATGCGACAAGCCCAGAGAATTTGCAACAGTACCTTACGCGTATTGTTGCATGTTATGAACAATATAAGATATTCTTGATACATTATATATTGTTTCATCCTCAAAACCTGCTATCGCATTTCTTTTTCAACTTTACAAATTCATAAAATTTATATTAGATCTGAACTTTTCAGTGTGCATCAGTGTCCTAAGAATAACAAAGCGTGAATGCTTGAATTGTGCTATTGGAATCTCTGCATGAGTGAAGCTCAAGCCTCATGATTTCTTAATTTTTAAAGTAACTAAATCTATTAGTGACTAATAGAGAACAAAGTTTTTTCTGGATAGAAGGGCACTTCTTGTTAATACGTATCCGTTTAACAAATGCTACAGCAGTTCAAAGCAGTACTTTGATTGAGATTTTGGAAAATTAGACAGCATAGACACAAGAAAACAATTTTTCCAATTCATGCCAAGGCTAGAGCTGAAACATGCTACAGCCATCATGGTTCAAAGTCTCTCTTGGTCTTTGTCTAGGAGCAAATTGGTATGATTGGTCATGATGTGTTGACTCCATCTGCAATCGAGGTTCGAGAAAAGTAGAAAGAATCTTAACAAATTTAGAATTATCAAGCAAAATACAATGGATCCATAAAATAAATCAAATATACAATAAAAAAAATATGACTGTAAAAAGAACATGAGGGCCACTCATCTACTATGATGTTAGTTGACAATTACATAATAAATATTGATGCAATCCAGAAATGCATATGGTGCAAAACCAGCAAAACAGAGTTATGGGACTCATCTAGAAACAGCAAATCCAGAAATTTAGTTTATATTATTCACTTTCCCTTATTTTTTCCTTTCCCTTCACTAGTTCTCCCTCAAATGCTTGATCCAAACACAGCCTTGATGTAATTTTACATAGGACTGTACAAAACTCTCTTACTATTTCACCTTTGTATGTAATGGAACATCCTAAAAATTTTAGGGGAAACCACTAGAAACATTTTAGAAATGTCTAGAACCTTCAGGAAAATTCATTGGGAACTTTTGAGAAGAAAAAAAAAAAAAAGACCTGCTAGGAAAAGATGAGGAAAAAATTATGGGAAATGTAGTTAGTGGGTTTTTCTTTTTCTCTATGGTCTTGAAGCCTTTTTTGAGAAGATGATACATGACATTTTTTACGAGATTCTTTAATTGTTCCCTTAGTTGGACTAATCATTATAGTTCTTGTGTGTTCCATTTTATTTATCAAACCTTTTCAGTAGGTTCTTTTAAACTTTTAATATAATTTCTTATTTCTTCCTGGTTTGGTGGTTCCCATTCCTTATGTGTGTTTTAATCATGTTTTACTTCATTTTTCTCAATTTTTAACTCTTCTATTTCTCTCTGTGGCAATAAGAACCTAACTGCTTCATGTGCCTTACTTGGGTTGTATTATCAACATTTGCAGTTAATAAGCATTTCCTCATTGTGGTCTGGCATTGACAGTTTGCTATTTTCAATGTTTGCTCTCAGGGAAAGTATGTTACTAGTAGAAACTTAAGAGATCGTCTCTATTGTGAGCTTGAGAGAAATTTGGCCATGAAAGTTGAAGATGGTGAAACTGCAGATACATTCATTATTAGTGGAAGGGGTACTTTGCATATTACCATATTGATAGAGAACATGTAAGTTTTAAGTATAAGCTATGCTGTGACTCTTATTTGTATTGTTCTGAACTCGCATATTTTGTATAATAACGTTGCTTATCAGGCGCAGGGAAGGTTATGAATTCATGGTGGGCCCACCAAAAGTGATCAATAAAAGGGTGGATGACAAGTTGCTGGAACCTTATGAGGTGATTTTTCTTCTATTTTCTCTTTTGTAATAATATAGAAAAGGACAGAGATGTGTATGCTCCCAAACTTTATACTGATATGCTTTAATGTTATTCTAACGGCATGCTTGTGTGTTCATGTTGCTTTTCGTTTCCCTCCTTTCCACTTTAAAGAGTTTATAGAATACTTCAAATGGTTATGTTCAATGTTAGGGAACAGGCCGGAGAGTTCTCTCTTATCTCTTTTCTCTCTGTTCTTTCAAAACCTAGATAGAGGCAGGCAGGATTGATCTTAAGTGTCCAGTATAACTAGTAAGAGAGTACTTGGTTGGCACCTTCAAGTCAGAACATTCATCAGTATTGTTTATATACCTCTGAAGGCCCATCTAATTGCCTTTTTTTTTTAGTAATCGGGTATCATCTAATGGCCTATTAATGGCTGAACGTATCAATTGCTCTGCACACATATGATTATTCTTGTATAATCAACCGATTGAAGCAACAATTTTGATTACACTAGCTGAAGAGGACATGATCTTCCAATCCTAGCAAAATCTTGTATGCTGGCCTTTGTGATGTCATCAACTTTGCTCTCAAGGCTTTAGTGATGAAAGGACTAACTTAGCGTGTGTTTTGAACAGATTGCCACTGTGGAGGTGCCAGAACAACACATGGGACCTGTTGTTGAACTTCTTGGTAAAAGGCGTGGGCAGATGTTTGATATGCAAGGGCTAGGGTATGTGAAATGCTCTTGTTGCCAATGTGCATTTATGTGGATCTTTTTTGTTCCAACTTTCAAATGAATTTTATAATACAACATAAATGTAAAGAATCAGTGATGTTTCCTTGACTTCCAAATGCATTCAATATTAACTTTTCTTGAGTTAAATTTAAGGTTCTGCACCATTTTATAGAAATTGCATCAATAATTGTCTTTATCATTCTTACAATGTTAAATCTAATTGAGTTGTTTGAAGTTCTTTTTCGGGTATGCCCCTTTCTTTATTACTCTTTAATTTAATTTAATTTTTTATTATTGTTATTCTTTTTCGCATCTTTCTGACAATCTTAATTTCACTTGTCCACTAGGTTGGAAGGAACAACTTTCCTTAAATATAAGATACCCACTCGTGGGCTCCTTGGTTTGTGGAATGCAATTTTAATTGCTTCTCGGGGAACAGCAATTCTAAATACAATATTTGATAGCTACGGACCTTGGGCTGGTGACATTACCACCCGTGATCAGGGATCACTGGTAAATTTCTCGCTTCAATTGAATTTGATTTTTCAAGCTTTCACGGGTTATGATGATGAAAGCCCTGGCCAGTGTTGTCATAATCATGAAAGCGGTAGTTACATGGCCTCCATATTATCCCTGTTTTAGTTCAATTTTATTATTTTGATAAATAATTTAAGTTATAAACATATTGCGTATATTAAAAGCACTATTGACATAAATATATATTTATATATAGTAGAATTTTACCTGTTATGACTAATATAATAGTAGTTTTACGGGTACATTTTTCTGCCTTCATAAATCTCTTTAATGCATTATCTGAGGGATCTGCTGTTAGCTAAAGATTAAGTCTTGCAGTGGCTTTATAGTTATTTCTATTGGAAGATGACCTCTTATTATACTTTCAGACTTGCTCATTAACAAAAATGGTCTTCATTTGGAATGAATTTATTACATTAAGGACGGTATGTTCACCAGCAGTGGTTATACTAAAGTCTACAAAGTGGATTGATTTTAGGTTGCATTTGAAGATGGAACCACAACATCACATGCTAGGGGGCAAATGTTTGTTGGTCCTGGAGTCGACGTTTATAAAGGCCAAATAATAGGCATTCATCAGCGGCCTGGTGACTTATCCTTAAATGTGTGCAAGAAAAAGGCTGCAACAAATATTCATTCAGGTGACGAATTGCTCAAATACACTGCTCAATTTTTGTTTTGAAATAAATGTTGCTCAATCACTTCATGTGGCTTCTTTAGTTTATATACAATCTAAGCTTATAATTTTGCTCTTTTCATCATCAAATTCAGAAATCTCTTTATGTTATGTTTGGATCTTATATTTGTGGAGAAAGAAAAAAAAAGGAAAAAAAATAAAAAAATGCTTCTGCATTTCTTTTTTTCCCTTTCCTTCTTTCTTTTTTTTCCTTCAGAAATTCAAGATCCAAACACATCCTGGTAATTTGAGTTAGATGAATCATACACTTGGACACATACCCAACCTCAACACCCGTACTCGAATCCACGTAACATAGGTAGTGACTGGTAATTATAGGTATAGAAAAACGTGTAAAAGGAAAACAGAAATATGAAAAAATGAATTGATTGTAATTGTTAGTATTCATGACAATGGTGTTAGTCATAAAATTGTTATTGAGCCTCCCTTAGGTTTAATTATATATTATCCTAAATTGGTTAGACTCTGGTTGGTTTCCACTCTTTAACCCCATCTGGGGTTCCCAAATGTGCAGTGCCATATAGCTTATTGAAGCAAAAGCTTTTAATGAGGCATTTGTCAAACTTGAAAACAGTTTAGAGTAAGCTAAAATTCAACTTTTTTGAGAAGCACCTGGGAGGTGCTATTGACCTTGCACTTTATTCAGAAGCCCAAGAAACAGAAGCGAAATGTGCATTTAAAAAGTAATTTTTGGAGCAGTAAGCTTTGCTTTCTTAGACTTGATAACGAGAAATTTCTCACCTTGATGGATGCAGTGGTTCTTGATTCCTCATGGGATTATAGCCTGGACGACTGCATAGAGTACATTCAGGAAGATGAACTTGTGGAGGTTACATCCTTAAGCATCCGTATATGCAAAAATCCAAAGTTTAGTGGAAAGAAGATGAGATGGAATTCAGTTGTCGACTATAGCAGGTTGGCTGCTCTCTCTCTCTCTCCCTCTCTCTCTCTCTCTCTCTCTGTGAGAGGGCCATATTATGCATTATATTAATAGTATACAAAATGATGTGATATTTGATTTTGTTTAGTATACAAATGGTGCAGCAAGTTTTGCAGTCTGGTCTCATTCAATGTATATGGTAGTATACATCCAGCAAAGTTGTATACCTCATAAATTGGCAAGAATTTTATCATGAGAACAAAAAAAAAAGTCAATAATTGGGCTGCGAGTGACACTTATTTTTGACAGAAGGCTCTGTTGCTGCTGTGGCAAGTAAAATCTTTCGGCAAGTTTGCCGAAAAATACGTGACCAATGTAAGTTGTAGAAACTTACAGAACAGGCATGGGATTCCCGGTTTGAAAATTAAGTGAAAAATACACTTTTTTCACACTTAATCTTTAAAATAGGCCATTGGTGGCCAAAATGGGTGTAACAGTCACGAGAAGGCCTGCGGAACACTTCAAACACCTTAAGTATGTAAGTTGTGGAAACTTACGGAATTGGCACGGGACTACCGGTTTGAAAACTAAAGTAAAAAAATGCCCTCTTTTCACATTTAAGGTTGAAAATATGCCATCGGGGGCCAAAATCGGGTAAAAGTCACGAGAAGGCCCGGACTTCGAGAGGGAGCAATGTAAGCTTTGGAAACCTACGAAATTAGCACGGGACTCTCAGTTGGAAAACATCTTTATTCACACTTAAGCTTGACAATAGGCCATCGGAGGCCAAAATCGGGCAACAGTCACGAGAAGGCCCATGGGACACATCAAACACCTCGGGAGGAACCAATACAAGTAGTGAAAATTTACGAAACTAGCACGGGACTCCCCGCTTGAAAACTAAGTCAAAAAATGCACTTTTTTCGCACTGAAGCTTGAAAATAGGCCATCGGGGGCCCAAAATTGTGTAACAATCACGAGAACCCCAGCGGAACACCTCAAAAACCTCAAGAAGAACCAATGTAAGTTGTGAAAACTTACAGAACTAGCACAGGACTTCCGGCTTGTAAACTAAGTCAAAAAATGCATTTTTTTCACAATTAAGGTTGAAATAGGCCATCGGGGGCCAAAATTGTGTAACCGTCACTAGAACCCCCGCGAAACACCCCAAACACCTCGAGATAGACCAATGTAAGTTGTGGAAACTTACAAAACTAGCATGAGAGTCCCAGTTTGAAAACTAGGTTGAAAAAGGCACTATTTTCACACTAGGTCGAAAAAGGCCATCAGGGGCCAATATCGTGTAATAGTTAGGAGAAGGCCTGGGGAACACCTCAAACACCTCGAAAGGGACCAATTTAAGTTGTGGAAATGTACTAACAGCACGGACTCTTGCTTAAAAACTAAGTCAAAAAATGCACTTTTCTCACAGTTATGGTTGAAAATAGGCTATTGAGGCCCAAAATCGTGTAAGAGTCACGAGAAGGCCCGAGGAAGAACTCAAACAGCTCGGGAGAGATCAATGTAAGTTGTGAAAACTTACGGAAGTAGCACGGGACTCCCGGTTTGAAAACTAAATCCAAAAAGGCACATCTTTTAACTTAAGCTTGAAAATAGACCATTGGGGCCAAAATTGTGTTAAAGTCACGAGAAGGCCCAGGGAACACGTTAAACATCTCGGGAGGGACCAATGTAAGTTGTGAAAACTTATGGAATTAGCACTTCCGGTTTGAAGACTATGTCGAAAAAGACACTTTTTGCACACTTAAGCTTGAAAATAGGCCATTAGGGCCAAAATCATGTAATAGTCACGAGAAGGCCTGGGGAACACCTTAGACACCTCAAGAGGGAATGCAAGTTGTGAAAACTTACAAAACTAGTACGGGACTCTTGGTTTGAAAAATAAGTCGAAAAGGGAATTTTTTTCACACTTAATCCTGAAAATAGGTCATAGTGGGCCAAAATTGTGTAACAGTCACGAGAAGGCCCAGGGAACACCTCAAACACCTCAAAAGAGACCAATATAAGTTGTGGGAACTTACAGAACTAGCAGGGGACACCCAGTTTGAAAACTAAGTCAAAAAGACACTTTTCTCACACTTAAGCTTGAAAATAGGCCATCGGGATCCAAAATCGTGTAATAGTCACGAGAAGGTCAGGGGAAATACTTCAAACACTTCGAGAGGGACCAATGTAAGTTGTGAAAATTACAGAACTAGCACGGGACTCTCGTTTTGAAAACTATGTCCAAAAAGGCACTTTTCTAACACTTAAACTTAAAAATAGGCCATCAGGTGCCAAAATCGGGTAACAATCACGAGAAGGACCAGGGAACAACTCAAACACCTCGGGAGGAACCAATGTAAGTTGTGAAAAATTACGAAACTAGCACAGGTCTCCCGATTTGAAAACTAAGTACAAAAAGACACTTTTCTCACACTTAAGCTTGAAAATAGGCCATCGGGGGCCAAAATAGTGTAACAGTCACGAGAAGGCCCCAAGAGCACATCAAACACCTCGGGCGGGACCAATGTATGTTTTGGAAATATACAGAGCTAGCACGGGACTTTTGGTTTGAAAACTGAGTTGAAAAAGGCCATTTTTTCACACTTAAGCTTGAAAATAGGCCATCAGGGGCCAAAATCGAGTAACAATCACGAGAAAGCCCGGAGAACACCTCGAACACCTCAAACACCTCGAGAGGGATCAATATAAGTTGTGCAAACTTACAGAACTAGCACGGGACACTCGGTTTGAAATCTATTAAGCTTGAAAATAGGCCATCAGGGGCCAAAATCGTGTAACAATCATAAGAAGGCCAGGGGAACACCACAAACACTTCGGAAGGGATCAATGTAAGTTGTGGAAACTTACAGAATTAGCACGAGACTCCCGGTTTGAAAACTATGTCAAAAAATGTACTTTTTTCACACTTAAGCTTGAAAATAGGCCATCAGGAGCCAAAATTGTGTAACAGTCAAGAGATGGCCTGGGGAACACCTCAGACACCTCGAGAGGGACTAATGTAAGTTTTGGAAACTTACAGAACAAGCACGGGACTCCCGGATTGAAAACTAGGCCATCGGGGGACGAAATCGATTAATAGTCACGAGAAGTCCTGTGGAACACCTCAAACATGTTGGGAGGGACCAATGTAAGTTGTGAAAACTTACGGAATTGCCACGGGACTCCCGGTTTGAAAACTAAGCCAAAAACACACACTTTTTTCACACTTAAGCTTATAAATAGGCCATCGGTGGCCAAAATCGAGTAACAGTTATGAGAAGGCTCGGGGAACACCTCAAACACCTCGGGAGAGACTAATGTAAGTGGTGGAAAGTTACGAAACTAGCCTGGAACTCCCAGTTTGAAAAATAAGTCCAAAAGCCACTTTTTTCACACTTAAGGCCTTGTTTGGGGACTGGCTATTTTAGCCAAAAAGCCAAAAAAGCCAACTAAAACTAGTCACATCACCTCTCTACTTTTCTGCACATCTTTTCGTAAAAAGCCAAAAAGTTACTAAAATAGCTTGTTCCCAAACGAGGCCTAGTTTAAAAATAAGCCATCAGGGGCCAAAATCTTGTAACAATCACGAGAAAGCCCAAGGAACACATCAAACACCTGGGGAGGGACCAATGTAAGTAATGGAAACTTACGGCGGGACTCCCGACTTCAAAAAATGCATTTTTTTCACCCTTGAGCTTGAAAATAGGCCATCGGGGGCCAAAATCGTGTAATAGTCACGAGAAGGCCCGAGGAACACCTCAAACACCTCAAGAGAGACCAATGTAAGTTGTCGAAACTTAAAGAACTATCACGGGACTTCCGGTTTACAGAACTAGCACGGGACTCCCGGTTTGAAAACTAAGTCCAAAAAGACACTTTCTCACACTTAAACTTGAAAATAGTCCATCAGGGGCCAAAATCGTGACGAGAAGGCCCATGGTACACATCAAACACCTCGGGAGAGATCAATGTAAGTTGTGGAAACTTAAGGAACTAGCACGGGACTTCCGGTTTGAAAAATAAGTCGAAAAAGTTACTTTTTTCACACTTAAGTTTGAAAATAGGCCATCGGGGGCCAAAATCGTGTAATAGTCACGACAAGGCCCAGTGAACACATCAAACAACTCGGGAGGCACCAATGTAAGTTGTTGAAACTTGCGGAACTGGCATGAGACTCTCGGTTTGAAAACTAAGTACAAAAAGAAACTTTTCTCACACTTAAGCTTTAAAAAAGGCCATTGGCGGCCAAAATCGTGTAACAGTCACAAGAAGGACCAGGGAACACATCGAACATCTCGGGAGGGACCAATGTTTTGGAAACATAAAAAAACTCGCACGGGACTCCCGACTTGAAAACTAAGTCGAAAAAAACACTTTTTTCACAGTAAAGCTTGAAAATAGGCCATCGGGGGCCAAAATTGTGTACATTCACAAGAATACCTGGGAAAAACCTCAAACATCTCGACAGAGACCAATATAAGTTGTGGAAACTTACAGAACTAGCACGGGACTTCCGATTTGAATACTGAGTCGAAAAAGGTACTTTTTTCACATTTAAGCTTGAAAACAGGCCATCGGGGGCCATAATCGTGTAACAGTCATGAGAATGCCCAGGGATTATCTCAAACACCTCGGAAGAGACCAATGTAAGTTGTGGAAACTTGCGGAACTAGCACGGGAATTCCGGTTTGAATACTGAGTTGAAAAAGGCACTTTTTTCACACTTAAGCTTTAAAAATAAGCCATCGAAGGCAAAAATCGTGAAATAGTTACGAGAAGTCTCGGGGAACACCTCAAACACCTCGGGAAGGACCAATTGAAGTTGTGGAAACTTACGGAAGTAACTCGGGACTCCCGGTTTGAAAACTAAGTCAAAAAATGCACTTTTCAAACACCTAAGCTTGAAAATAGGCCATTGGAGGCAAAAATCATGTAATACTCACAAGAAGGACTGGGGAACACCTCCAACACCTCAGGAGGGACTAACGTAAGTTGTGGAAACTTACGGAACTAGTACGGGACTTCCGATTTGAAAACTAAGTCGAAAAAGTCGCTTTTCTCACACTTAAGTTAGAAAATAGGCATTCGGGGGACAAAATAGTGTAACAGTCACGTGAAGGCCTAGGGAACACCTCGGGAGGGACCAATGTAAGTTGTGAAAACTTGCAGAACTAGCATGGGACTCCTGGTTTGAAAACTAAGTCAAAAAATTCAGTTTTTTCACGTTTATGCTTGAAAATAGGCCATCGGCGGCCAAAATTGTGTAATAATCATGAGAAGGCCTAGGGAACACCACCAACACCTCAGGAGGGACAACGTAAGTTTTGAAAACTTATGGACCTAGCACAGGACTTTCGGTTTGAAAACTAAGTCGAAAAAGTCACTTTTTTCACACTTCAGCTTGAAAATAGGCCATCAGGGGGCCAAAATCGTGTAACAGTCACGAGAAGGCCCGGGGAACACCTTCAACGCCTCGAGAGGGACCAATGTAAGTTTTGAAAAAGAACTAGCTTTGGGAGGGACCAATGTAAGAATAGGCCATCGGGGAACAAAATCGTGTTACAGTCACGAGAAGGCCCCGGAACACATCAAACACTTTGGGAGGGACCAATGTAAGTTGTGAAAACTTACAGAACTAGCACGGGACTCCCGGTTTGAAAATTAAGTTAAAAAATGCATTTTTTTCACACTTAAGCCAAAATTGTGTAACAGTCATGAGAAGGCCTAGGGAACACCTTAAACACCTCGACAGGGGACCAATGTAAGCTGTGGAAACTTACGGAACTAGCACGGGACTCCCGGTTTGAAAACTAAGTCAAAAAATACATTTTTTTCACACTTAGGTTTGAAAATTGGCCATCGGTGGCCAAAATTGTGTAACAGTCACGAGAAGGAATACCTCAAACACCTCGACAGGGACCAATGTATGTAAGCTGTCGAAACTTATGGAACCAGCACGGGACTCCCGGATTGAAAACTAAGGTAACAGTAACGAGACTTCTCGGGGAACACCTCAAATAGCTCGGGAGGGACCAATGTAAGTTGTGGAAACTAACGGAACTGGCACGGGACTCCTGGTTTGAAAACTAAGTCAAAAAATAACTCTTTTTGGTGATGGCATTTCTGGAAAACTACCTAGGTTTGCCTATAAGATCACCTTTTGTTGTGGGGCTTCTATTCTATGTTTGCCCCTGATGTAATTCACTTCATATTGAAAAATTCTCTCTATCAATTGACCCAAAAAAAGAAAAAAGAAAGAAGGGGGGAATGTTATATACATAGACATGTACATCCGTATGACTTGATCAAACTTAATCCATGTAAAATTTTAATTAATATATATTAAAGGGTGAATGAACCATGACCATAAAATACTGAATACAAGGAGAGCTTAATTTCTAAAATTAAGTTCTACTTGAGCTAAAATGGGAAAATAAAATTTACAAATCTGAGCCAGGTGGTTAGATTTTGTATTTCTTCCTTTAACTTGCCCCTGATTTCATGTGAAGTTAATGGACTACCCTGATGGAAGTTGTTGGATCAATTTGACTGTCTAAGGTCTGCTAAACGTGTCAGCTGTGAGTCTTGTGACTACTTTTGCTATGCCCACTTGTTTTCTTCCTGATCATACTTTCTCCAACCCTACTTGTATAGACCTTGTCCTGTCTACACTTTGAAGTTAACTTCATAGATGCCATCTGTTAATAATTTAGCATCTTAATTTTGGATATATTTTTTTTCCACATTAATTTGCTGTCTAATTTAAAGTTATGCTTTCTTTGTGCATTCCTAGAATATTTCTCCTGGAATGAAGCTTTGGGGAGTCATTGCTGAAGTAAATGAGAAAGATATCGTAATTAGTCTTCCAGGGGGCTTGCATGGATTAGTTCGTGCAAGTTAAGCATTTGATCCTATTTCAGATAATAAAGTGAAGGTGGTGACTTGCTTCTTCTATAAAGAATATCCAAATAGTTCTTCCCTTGACATTTTATTTTCTGTCTTTGTGCCATTATTATTCTACTGCTTTTGAACTAATTTTTCTCATTTAGATTTTCCCCCTCCTTCCTTACATTTATGTGTGCTTAAAATTGTTTGTTTTCATAATTTTAGTCTAAGAAGGTTTTATTTTCTATTATATCAGGATGTGGAGACTAATTTTCTTTCTAGCATTTATCATGTTGGGCAATTGGTTTCTTGCATTGTACTGCAATTGGGTGATGATAAGAAAGAGAAGGGGAAACGAAAGATCTGGCTTTCTTTGCGTCTTGCTTTGTTGCATAAGACCTTAACCTTGGATGTTATTCAAGAAGGAATGGTATGCATTTTTTCAAATGTTTCATTGAAGATTTAATTTTTCTTTTTGCAAGAAAATGACTCTGATACTAATATGATACTTTCTTCTTATTTTTGGTTCCTTTCATTCAACTTTTTTTGACCACAATCCTATAACAAATGAATATTAATTTTAATAATGATAAATGTTACTAGTGAAAGGAAGAGGTGTAATAAAATATTTTGTGATGTGATATTGAAATTTGATATTTTGTGAGTCGAGACATGTCACTTAAGACTAACGATGTCTTAACCTTAAGCCTAGGGCTTACAGACAATTAGTAAGGTACTTCTAATATGCTTATGTAAACGTGCTCAATGTGCTCTCTTGCGCGTCGCCTCTCTTGCTCTCGATGCCATGCTCGATGCCTTTTGTTTGGTGGTGGAGTGATTTTTTACTATAGTGTGTTTCACCCAAGGTTTTAAAAGCGGTCAGAACTGCTACATAACGCCAACGTAATGGTTTTGGCGTTACACCGTTACGGCCGTCATGGCAAAGCAGTGATTGAGATTCACAGTGTGTCAACCGAAGCGCCGCCAGAAGCGGTCGTGAACGGTGTCAGAATACTATAACGGCTCAAGATGACCGTTACGTAATAGCTTCCAAACTGCTTTTCAAAAAACACACAAAAAAAAGCTTAAAATGGAGGAAGAGGTATAGAGAGAAGAGGGAAGATAAAGAGAGAAAATAGAGGAGCAAGAGATAGAGAGAGAGAGAAGAGGGAAGATGAAGAACATGTTATTGATTTGTTGAAACTATATACTATTCTATTCAGCTGCTATCACTAAACCATTTTATTTGTGTGTGCCTATCTATGTATTGTTTGAAAATAATAATAATAAGTGTGATCATTATCTATTTGGCTTGGTTAAAATATGTATATATATATATATTTAGTCTTATATATAATAGTCTTATATTTAGTCTTATATATGTATATATATTTAGGCTCTTATTTATTCTCTTACTTTTGTCATTATTTATCTTATATACAATAGTTAGTGATTAATTTTTTATAAAATATAAAGTCATTAATTATTAAAATAAAATGTAAAAAACTCAGTTTATAATGATTTAAAAATATGAAATATATTGGATTTTTAACCCAATAAATATGATCATTGAAAAAAAATATGCGTATCAGGTAAGTTCTTTTCAAATTGTGCGAAAAATAAAAAAATTCATGGTTCCAAGTATCGAACTGCTACACTACGGCCTTTTACACCTCAAGAATCAAGAATCACACATCGCCATCATGGTGACCGCAACCGCTTTTCAGAACCTTAGTTTCACCTATGCTGCGTCCCCCCTTTTCCCCCAATGGCATCCAATGCTCTTACACTAGCCTAGGGACCTCTCTGGTAGAGTTTGTTCCACGATTATAGGGCAGTTGAGTGTGACCCCATGACCCTATGCAATACCTCTCAGGTCATGTGACTTGGTGGCTAGAATTAAAGGTTGATTAAGATGCTCGCTCCACTCTCCCTCGAGGGACTTGCGCTTTTGCTTGACTTAGAGAGCGAAAGAGATAGATCTCCAAAAGGAGATGACTCTATACCAAGATAAAGGCATCATGTGATGTGCTTTGTAAACACCTGAAATCTGTGTATTGGTGATTTGGTGGTCCTAGTAGTTGAGGTCCCACTATTAATGAGGTGTTAGGATAGACAAAGGCAAACCACCTGTATCTTGTACCCACTTAGGCATATGTCCTTGCTTTTTTGTGATGTAGAATCAGTGCAAATTGCACTCTACTAAGAGGAGTGACTCTTGTTCTCAAATATATAGCAACAAAAAAAGTGCATGTGACTCTTTCAGTTAGTTTTAAAAGGCTAGATGAGTGAAAAGATACGAGGATTTTAGGGTTTTGAAAGTGAAACAACGGGTTGGGTTTTGAGATTGAAAAATACGAGTTTTGGAGATTGGTTTAGGCTTGTTCCTACCTTGTGAACAATATCCAAAAAATAGGAATACATGTTTATTTTTATATGTGAGATGTTTGAGGGTTAAAGTGCTTTAAATAAATCTGGTTATTGGAATCACTTTTACAAGCCTTTGAGATCGCACCTAGAGTTTGATTGCCACCACACCCTCTAGCTTGGCCGCCCTCTCCTCTAATTTCTTGCTTAGCTCCACAGCTTCTAGCTTTGCCTTCTCATCTGACGCAATAGAAGTCTTAGGCCAAGATGCGGGGGTCCTCTTGGAATCCTCTAAAGTAGTCAAATCATCAATGATATGCATCCTTTGTACACATTGAAGAAGACAGTCAATTAGTTGCTAACAAGGGAGAGGAAAGACTTAAATATGTACAAAAACACATTTCCACGGTTAGCATTTGGGCTATTCCCTTCATTATGTGGTTTCTTGAAGGAATGTTGTGGTTGGCCATGTCAAGTGGAAGAAGAAGATCTTCGACAGATCGAAAGCCATCTCTCACGAATTTACAACGGAGTTAGTGGTATTGATTAGTCGGCCAGTATGCATCAAAGGCTGTTCCCACAGCTCGAGCAACTCTTTCGTTCCTTGCTCTTCAATGTGGCATCAACTAGTTCTTTGCTAGTCTCCTTATGCCTCTTCCAGGACCTCTCGGTTTGGGGTGGAGGAGGGAGGAGGAAGGGGAAGGGACTTGTTGGGCCAACCTCGTAATAAAATAAACGTTCTTCTCCCTCAGACAAATTTCTAAACAAGCCTCTCATACTACCTAGTCTAAGGAATTGACCTGTTCCTTGTGTAGATGTGGAATTGAGCACTTTGGTCTCCAAATCAAGCATCACTCTTTGCTTCAGCGTGGTTATCTCCCTAGACAGTGCTATTGGGAGCTTGGCTCGAAGAACGGGTTGGAACAAAAGAAGAGGCACTTGTAGTCTAATTGAGTTGATGCTCGTCTTTATGCTCAGGAGACTCTTGAAGATAATCAGTACTTTAACTTTCTTTGTGATAGTAAACTTGTAGATTTGTATGTAACCGAGCAACTCTAGAGCTGAACGTTTTTTGTATTGAAATGTGGCTTTGATTGCTTCTACGTTCTCCGTTGTCGGCTGCCTCTTGTGTCAACTAGGACCTGAAAGGGGAACCAAACGAGTGACTTAGGCAAAATAATCAAGAATTTGAGATTAAAGGAGAGGTTAGTCCAAGACTTGGATGGCTATCGATTTGTGGTAGCCTCTCTGTTTGGTTCGTAGTATCGGCTGAAAACTCCCAATTTCTCCTAACTTGAAGGAAGTCATCATTGTGCTTGTCCTTTATCAAAGAGCTTGGTAACTAGGTGCAACTCGGCCAACCAGACACACAAGTAATATGTAACTCGGCCGACTAAACACACAAGTAATATGTGCTATAATCCTTGTTGTGGAATAAACCATTGCAATGAAAGATGTCCCAGATTTCAAGGTTAAGTCTGAGCTTGTGATTAAGGGTTGAGATTCCACAGACTATCCTAATGACATTAATAGAGACTTGCATCGAGGTAAGCATGACTTGATGGAAAAGTTGATGCAACGAAGCGTCTAATAAGAATCTAAGGCCGCCTTCAACAACGGATGCTATGGGGAAGGCGACTGTTGATTTGGTCCCCATCTGTTTAGCATCCATCTTTGCCAATGATAATTGTGACGTCATTGGCAACACTGTACTCATGATGGAATTGCACCATAGCAGCGGGAGTATCCACCTTACTCCGAAACTTGTCCATGGCGTTGAAACCTCACAAAGCATGGAAATAATAAACGGCGGGGAAATCATGGCAATAGTCACTAGAATCAATGGCGGACATCGGGAGAAACCAGAACAGTATTGGAACTCAAAGGAACTAAGTGGGACTAGGAATCAAAGCTAGTGAGGAAGGACGACTTACAACAGATGGGCTCAAAGTTGGGGTTGGAACAGACTCGTTGGAGGGGAATGATGGAATTGGAGTAAACAGAATCTGCGAGAGAGCACTCTAGATCATTAGGAAGGGGAAGACCTTATTGGAAGGCAGATGTAGTACTCATAGCTTTTGAACTAGAAGCGACATCCAAGTGTATTGGGAAACCAAAGGGTGTTGTTTAGTACTATAATTACTTGTTGGGGAAGATGAAAAAATACAACGGATCGTGTCACATTGAGCAAATCAGCGAAGAGGACAAAGTTGGCTTCGCCAATTGAAAAGCGCCACGTGTGCACAAGCAGTACACAAACGGATATTTGTGTCTTACCAGGGGGATGACTGAGCTAAGGAGGTATCACAAGGAGATTGCCCCTGAAGTAAGCTTCCACTTCACTAAGTACCGGTGTTTTAAAAGGCGCGCGAGTTGCAATGAGGAGCAACCTTGCGCTTCTAACAGGTCAAGGCGAGGTGCAATAATATGCAAGGTGCAGCTTAGGTGCTGAGGTGAGGGCTTTTTTTTTTGAGGCGCGAGGTGTGGGCTTTTTTTTGAGGCGCAAGACGTGAGCTCATACCTATTTTTCTACTCCAATTGTTGATTAAGTGCTTTTTTTGTGGGTTCAAACTCTTCAATATAAAATCAAAAGAGAGCGAAAAGTGATAAAAGATTGAATGTTATGCTTTATATCTTTCGTTGGATATTATATTTCTAGTTTTTAGATTATTGAATGTTATGTTTAAAGATTATTGGAAATGGTTATGATTTTTGAAATTCTGTATATATTAGTTATGTTGAAAAGTTTGCCTATTTTATAATTTTGCTTTTCTTCTACTACTTGCGCTTCGCTTTGGTGAGGCGCGCGCCTTGCCTCGTGCCTTGTGCTTAGGCTATAGGAGACCTTGTCGCCTCGGTGCGCCTAGAGCCTTTTAAAACACTGCTAAGTACAAGTGAAAGCTAAGGGGCAAATGAAGGTGGTTAATATGACCGAGGCAAGGCCTAGATTGGGCCGAACTCGTCACATGGGTCAAGCCCAACTAGCTTGCGTATGTGGTTAGATAAGGGCATAGGCCAAGTACATGAGATGGGCCAAACCTAGTCTAGCACCCTTGGACCGAGCCGAGCTTTGGGCTAGGGCTAGGGCTAGATACCCCGTATATTGGAATTAGGGTTGTGCATCGAGAATGTTAGGGTTGGTCCAGCCACTATTTGGGCCAAGATAGGCAATGACCGAGCATCTGTAACTGGATCAGACCACTAAGATTATCATATTGGCTAAGCACAGAGTGGTTAGTGTGGAAGAGCTTGACCGTACAACTAAGGGAGCACTCCCAGAGAGGGCTACCTTTTGGACTAAGTAACAAGGCCTTGTCCTTGGACTCAACTTAAGGTTGTAACAGAGGAATACATGTCATCAAAATCCCCAGGTGCTGGATTAAACAATTAGGGAAGAATCTTGCATCACATAATAGGTGAGCTCACATGAAGGATGTGCCTAACAGTATTGTGGTTCCCCCACTCAGGAATGATGATAACTAGTGAGAATTGTGGTAACCCTAGTCCTAGTGTTGTGAAAGGGGCACTTAGGCGTAGGGCGCAACTAGTGTCTTGAAGGGATCCAAGGCGAGGCACGTTAAATGAGTTACGCGCCTTGGCCAGGCGGTGAAAGGCGCAAGGTGCGAGCCTAAGAGGGCTTTTTGTTTTTGTTTTTGTTTCTGATGCTGATCTAACGGCTCTGATCTGTGTTCAAAAGGCTCCAACCCATAGGATTACAACTCATACAATATAACTCAACTCAAAGCAGTCAACAGCTTAAATCCCTAATCTATTGAAGGAATATGTGTCGTCTCTTCCTCTGGGCTCGTTTCTCTTGACTTCGACTTCGAAATCTTGAGGTTAGTTCTTCTTCTTCTTCGTTAGTTGCTGTTAGGTGATTCGATTCAATTCGATTAGACTTTTTTTTTTTTTTCCCCTTGTTCTTTTTCTTCGCTGGTTGCTAGGTGACTTATTTTTTCTCTCCTCCTCCTCCTCCTCCTCCCTTCCCTTCTACTTTGTTGCTTTCTGTTTTTTTCTTTTTCTTTTTCGACTCTCTCTCTCTCTCTCTCTCTTCTTCTTCTTCTTCTTCTTCTTCTTCCTCTTTGCTCTATGTTTTTTTCTTTTTCTAGCTTCTTCGACTCTCTTTATCTCTTCCCTGCTTCTTTGCTGGGCAGGGTTCTTCTTTCTCTTCTTTTCTGTCTATTGCTGGGTTGGGTTTTTTTTCCTGTCTTTTTTTTTTTTTGCTTCTCTGTTACATGGAATAATGCAAAAACGAGAATAACAACTATTTGTATAAGCAAGCATATGTCTTCTTTTTTTATTCTATGGTTTGAGAATTATTCGATAATTTGCCTTGGTTAATTTCTTCTTCTTCTTTTATTTATTTTTTATTTTTTTTAGTAATTTGTCTTAGTACTAGTATGAGTCATTAGTCTATGTTAATTTATTTAATTTTTACTAAGACTGCGTGCCTTGCTTCAATAAAGCCTGCACCTCACCTTGCGCCTTGCTCCTGAGAGACCTTTAGCGACTTGGTGCGCCTTGAGCCTTTAATAGTCCTCTATAGCAGAGGTATGCCAATACTCAAATTAAATCCTCCCTTTTCAATTACCCATGAAAAAATAAGACTCAAGTATTATTGCTACATTATTAATTATTATGTGCTCTTTTAGCTCTTTATTATCTAGCTTTGAAGTTGTAAAATAAAAATTTTATTCCCTTATTTGCCTATATGACAAAAGAGGCTAGGTAAGGTACTATTTTTGGTTTGATGTGGAGTCTGTTTCTTGCGAAATTGTGTTTGAGTTGAACACTCTACTCTTAACCATATCTTTTGTTTATCTCTCATGCTTATGTTCTGGTATGATTTTTTCTTTTCTTTTTCTAATTGTGTATGATTTACAGGTTATCACTGCATATGTGAAGAGCATTGAAGACCACGGCTATATACTTCATTTTGGGTTGCCTTCATTTACTGGGTTTATGTCGAAAAACAGTCAACCTGGTAATCGCTAGTCATCCTAGCGTATCCATTCTAGTCACTTTTTGTCTTTTAATTAATCTTTGTTACATCTTTTTTGATAAGTAAATATGTATTAGAAAAAAACAAAAGGGCAAAGGGTACGCAACCTGTATTCAAGAGTATCAAAGAAGGCTTGATGCCAAGTTGAGCTCCTGATGAAATCTACAGTAGACGAGGATTGACAAAAAATCTTTTACACCAAGAAGGAAAACTATGCAAAAGACAAATCTTGAACATACAAGTTGCTAACACTGTTATCATAAAAAATGCACCCATTTCTTTCTTTTCATAAAACCACAAAATGCAGGGAGAAGCTTTCAATCAAGCTCTCTTTGTTCTCCTCCATTTGCAGCATTCCCAACTTTCCAACAACTCTCTTAATCAAGCAGGGATAACTCAAAGAACCCCAAAAATGTCCTAACAACAAATCCCAAAGCTCCCTAACCACCTCACAGTTGAGAAGCCAATGATCCAGAGCTTTGTTATCAGGATCTTACGATTCACGATTCGATTCACAATTTTTACAAAATCGATACGAATCTATAGGTGAATCTATTTTGGAAGTGAGTCTCTAGTGAATCGCGCAAGTCACAATCGATTTACAATTCGATTCACTTTTTACAATTCATGCAATTCTTGAAGCTATCATGTTTGACATATTTTAATTTTTTTCTTCATTTTTTTAGTTAAAATGACATAATACAACTTCTAATAGGGTTTAGTGCGAAATAACCAATATATATACATGATTTTTTTTTTTTTTTAGATGAGGGAGTTTTTAATAGGATCCAATCAGATTCAGTCAGACCCAACATGTTTTAAACATTTTTCTCTCTCTTTTTTTTCCTTAAAAAAAAAAAAAAACAGAATGTATATTCTAAAAATGTTTAAGGTTAAAGTAATTTCCAATATGAATTCATCTATTGCTATTTTATTGAAATAAATATATTTTAATATTACATGGATGAGGTTAGTTAAACCTAACGGTTCTACAAGTTTGTTATTATTGGGTCATTGTTACTTGTAAATGTATATATGATTATGAAATATCAACATCATTGTTAAGTTATTATTTCTTGAAAATTAAGAGTTGATTTTAATTGAATAGATGGCTGAAATTGCAATAACAAGTAGGGCTTGTTTAGGATAATATATGGTTAAGAGTTTAAGCATGAAAAGATGAGATTTGGCACTGTTTAGGGGCTGTTAAAGTGCAGAAAATACAAGAGGGAAAGAAGGAGAAGAAGAAGATAGGTTGCAGAATCACTCTTAGAATCTTTTAGGCATTACACCTAGCATTTGATTGCATCACACAATCCGTAAAGAAGCTTCAAAAGCTTTGAAAATTTTCTTAAATATCAAATCTATTGAATTAGAAGAATTACATGACTTCATATAGACTTTAAAGACTTTTACTTCCGAAACCAATTTAAGACCAAATAAGAAAATATGAATAAAATTCAATTCAGTAACTTGACCCACATGCCAACCCCTACAACCCATGTTAGCAAATATGAAAATTACCAAAATACCGCTACCTTAAAATCCTAGTAAATTAAAACTAGTCATAAAATAAGACTAATAATACTAGAGACATGATTATGTATCGATTTTTTTTTGAAATCATCCTAATTTTCAAATATCATCGCTTCTTTAAATTTACTCTTCCTTGAGCATTTTATACTCTGCATCAAGCTAGCTAGATGGAAAAGGCAATATCTATATGTAAGAGATTAGAATCACTCTTATTAAGGGTTCCCTAGCTTGCTTGCCTACTTTGTGGATAGGGGGCTTTCATCATTTTTGCCTTTTTAATCTAGCCTTGTTGGGTAAATGACTTTGGATATTCGGAGAATAGAAAGACAATCTATGGAGAAGGGTGACGATAGAGGATGGTCTGACTTTGTCAAGCACATGAGCTTTGTGGTGATGGTCATAGTGACCTTGGATCTTCATAGTGTTGTTGTGAACTAGGAAACTTTGATAGCAGATTACATGAGACTCAGGAATGGTTTGGGAATATCTCTCATTAGATTGCTTTAGGACTACTAATTGGAGGCTATAAGTTATTTCTTTGAGCTTCTATACAGAATTACTGTTCATAGGATTAAGATTGGTGGAATCATGGGAATGGGATTTTCATGGTAAAGTCCTATTATTCTCTAACATTTGGTAGGGTGAGGATCTGATTTCCTTTTGAAGTGATTTGGGAGTTGGGAGCGCCAACAAAGGTGGCATTCTTTGTATGGATGATTGCGTTAGACTCTTTTCTTACTATTGATAAACTAAAGAAGAAAGGATATAGGCTCACTAATCACTTTTTTAGTGTTGTGCTGCTTAGAAAGAGGAAACAATAGATGACTATTCCTTCTATTGATAACCTAAAGAAGACAGGTATATACATACCAATCATTGTCATTGCTTATATGAGAAAGAAGAGGAAACAATAAATTAGAGTGTTAGCAGAGTGTCAAGAATCGACCGACACTTCTTTCATAGAAGTGTTCCTACTTGTGGATATATGGGAGCTTCTATTTGCACCCCAAAAAGTAGATTAGGCGCCCCAATTTAATGATATATTTTTTTATTACTATTAAGTCCCTATTTAAAAAGACGAAAAAGTACTTGACTTTGGAAAAAGTGTAAATAAAAGTGTTTTGAAAACCCCATTCATCATCAGCCGCAATATTCATTTTCTCTATTCTTTTCCTACTTTCATCACTTTGCATCTTCATACCCAACCCTAACCCAACCCTATTTACTTTAATCCATCATTCTTGTATTCTATTTCATATTGAAATCAATAATGGACAATAAAGAAGACGTTTCCAAGCAATTTTCTATAGAGAAATTAAGTTTTTAATTGTTGTTCATCATTTTTCGTAGGTTAGTTTTCCGAATTGATTTGACACTGAGCATCCGAACAAACTTCACATGTTTGGAATTAAGTTTCCGGACAAAATATTTTGTTCGACACTGAGTATCCATATGAAACAACTGGCCGGAATAAACTTCACGTATTTGGAATTAAGTATTCGGATAAATATATTTTGTTCGGCACTGAGTATCCATATGAAACAATCGGAATCAATTTTCTGTGGTTTGGGCTTGAGTATCCGAATAAACTTCATATGTTTGGAATTAAGTATGCGGACAAATATATTTTGTTCTGCGCTGAGTATCCATTTGAAACAACTGGGACTAGGTAGCCGCTGGTTAGGAGTGTGCGCGGTGCGATTCGGGCAGCTTGAGAGTAAAATTATAAACCGAATGGCGGATTGGCAGATTGATAGATTGATAAATTGCGGTTTGAGTGGTTTTGGATGGATTGGTAGATTGAAGAATATTTTAGCCAATTATCAAGCTTTTGCATAATATATAATACTAATTTGCATAATATTTTTCATATATATGACAAACTAATTTTACATAATATTTTTCATATATATATAACTACTAATTTGTAATAAATTTCACATATTAAATATCTTTCACGCTCATTTTTACTTTGATATTTTGTTATAGGTTAAAAAATATATATGTATTAACTATAACGGAGCAGAGCGGTTTCGAAGGCGGATTATAAATTTTAAAGTTTAAACTGCGGTTAGCGGATAATGTGGATCGATGCGATTGGTGCAATTTTAACGGATTGGGCGATATTTTGCACAGCCCTACCGTTGGTTGATGTAGGAGTAGTAGTTTGCTTTGATAGACGGATTGCATAGAGGAGTAGAGAGAGACCCTCTTCGTCTCGGATGAACTCAGAATCCCTTTTCGTCGCTTGGAATTCCAGAGACTCCAAATGTGGTTTTTGTTTCTCTGTTTATTGGTAATAGGGTGTACAAAGTAGATTTGTATAGGGTTTTAGAGCTTTTAAGATTAGGATAGGTATTATTTAGAGTGTCCAAACAAATAAATAAAATTTCAAATTTATTATTGGGGTGCTCAAAGTAATGGGGTCCTCAACCTACATTTTAGGGTGCAAATAGAAGCTCCCATGGATATGTATTAAAATATAGGGTAAATTACAAATACACCCCCTGAGGTTAATTTAAAATACAAATTCTAAAAATTACATTCCACCTCTTGAAGTTTTTAATTTCATAACAAATAGTCTCTTTTGTTAATAAATCATCAAATGAATTAACAGTTTTTAATGATGTCAGAAATTTATTTCAATTAATAATTCATGTAATTTTATTATTCTATAGAAGAGTAGTCAAAAATTTTATTTTTTTAGTTAATTCTGTTAAATAAAAAATTCTGACAAGAAGGTATTTGTAATTTTCCAAACTACAAGGGATAATCCATATTTTAAGCAAATCTTAGGAGGTATATTTGTAATTTGCTCTAAAATATAATTATATTTATGAGAATTTATATGCTTGAGTTGAAGTTGCCCTTTTCCCACCCAGCCCCTCCTGAACCTAATCAGATTCTACCTACCCATTCCCCAACTCATCCCATTAAGGTTGGGATATTTTACCAAAAAAAGCATGGATGATTGTATCACGTGGTGGTTGTGGAGAGAAAGAGATGGATGCACTTTTGAGGATACAGAGTTGGTGCAAAAATTAAAGATTTGTTTATTGCATAGTTCTCATTTTGGTATGAAGGATTTTTTTTTTTTTGTTTTTTTTTTTTCGAATCCTCTTTTGCTCTAGTTAGTTGATAATGTAGGAGAGCTCAATTTTTGTGCTGAGCCAATATAATACATTTTGAATTTTTTGAAAATTTTGAACCTCATACCTTATATACAAAGGTCGTTACTTAGAAAAAAAAGAAAAGAAAAAAAGAAAAGAAAAATATTGAGATTGAAAGGTGAATATCTTACTCCGCTCCTAGAACTTTTTTCTTCTTCATGATCAAGCGTAAACCTCTGGACCCCTCTTTCTCATGTTCCTAGTAGTACTTGAACCACATTTCCCATTTGATACTTCGTGGCATGTCTTTAGCTTCTGATATTGTTGTCTCTTAGTTATGGGCAAAGTTTCAAAAAGCGGTGCTATGTAATGGTTGCGGTCTCAGGCGCCACCCGTTATGCCCACTTTTGCGGTGTGACAGAAAATTGCATGTGTAACTGCTGTAACGGTAGAGTAATAGTCTTAATGTCCCATTAAGGTGCAGGTAAGCCTCTAAATAGGCTTGGTTTGGAAAAAAACAAAGTTTTCAGGGCCCTTCAAACATCCTTAGTTTGGAAAAACAAAGTTTTTAGAGCCCTTCAACCAAAAATTATTGACATACCTCAGAATCCTCAGATGTATTATCTATAGCCTTATTTTTATCTTTGAAAGGTTTGAACAACTTTAGAATCTCGGATCAAGAGAGGGAGAGGGTTCCAAACCTGTAGATGACCTTAGAGGCCCTAGTGGGCTTTGACTTGCATGGTCAGTGGGAGATAGAGTGAGATTGACAAAGCCCGAAAGGAAAGGAGAGGAGACGAGAGACAACAGGATGCCATCGCCGTTGATGGGCTCACCTCATCAGGGAGCTTTAGCTTCTAGATATTTCTTTTAACCTTCTCTTTATTGACTGTCTTTTGATATGATCTGGAAGAGTGCTGTCTTTTGATATGCTTTAGAGTGATGTTCTCTAGATAGATGATAGAGATGTTATACACTATCTATAACAGTCATTAATATCTACAATTCTGTTTCTATTTTTATTTATTATTTACATAGATTGTCATTTATCAGCCAATTTTTTTCCTATACAATTTATTTAATGTAATTACATTAAATATGAAATTATAAATATAAAAACACTGCTAGTATTTTTGTTTATTGTATGATTATGAACATTGCCTTTATTTTTTAATTTTTTCTTTAAATTTTAGATTAGATCGTTGTTTTTATTTATTTAGTGAATTGAGTTTAGTTTATGAACATTAAGTGGGATGTTTGCATAATTTTATGGATGTCTTCAAATCATTCTCTTTTTAATCCGAGATTCCACATATAATTTTGTACACATTTAAATGTGAAATTGATTTTTTTTTTTAACCAAATGTAATTTTGTGATATATAAAATCATTGATTATTGAAAAAATGTATTTATAGTAATTGGAAAATATTATTAAAATATGGCATATATTGTATAATGCTTTAAAAAAAACAAAATTTATCAAAATTTATTTTAAATCTCAATAAATGTGATTTTGAAATAAAACAAGTGTATTGGTCAGTTTTTTTTCAATTGCATGAAGAAAAAAAATAAATTCATGGTTCTGGTTGCCGCAACCATTACACTACGGCCGTTATACTCTGCCACGTCACTGCCATCACAATCGTTACGGTAGCTGCAACCATTATTTGAAACCTTGGTTTCCATAGATGGATCATTTGACTCTACAATTCATTGTATATATAAATTTGTTGTGCATCTCTTTTTTTTTCCAATGAGGTCTTCATTTCTTATGAAAAAATATCCCCTGAAATTATTAAGTATAAGCTTCACAATGACGATCAGGCCATTCTTTGTTTCGCAAAAATCAAACACTATTCCCTTTTATTTTTATATTTTCTCTCTCAGAATTCTCTCTTATGTTGCAATCTACTTGTAATATGTTTATGAGGACTCTCTTATGGTTTGCATTAGTGGCTTGTGATTTGCAGCTCATCTAGTAACATGTTTTATTTTTTCATTTTTTTACCCTTCTCTGGCAGAAAGCAGGGAAATTAGGGTCAATATTGGACAACTTTTACAAGGGGTTGTCAAAAGCGTCGACAAAACTCGTAAAGTAGTTTATCTGAGTTCTGATGCTGATATGGTATCTAAATGTGTGGTATGCCTTGTCATTGATTAGTATTCTTTTATTATTAATTGTCCTGTTCTCAAGCAATTTATTTTGTTGTTTTAACACTTCAATTTGTACTTCTATACAGACCAAGGAGCTTAAAGGCATTTCAATTGATCTTCTCATTCCGGGCATGATGGTTAATGCACGTGTACAATCAACCCTTGAAAACGGAATCATGCTATCATTCCTTACGTACTTTACGGGAACTGTGAGTTTGCAGCGTCTGTCATATTTTTGCAGCAATAAGATCATGATTTAACAGGTTATAAAGTTGTTCAATTTAACTGTCTGCCACCGTGATCTTTCATTTCATATCTTTACAGGTTGACATATTTCACTTGCAAAAAGCATTCCCTACTTCAAATTGGAAAGATGATTACAATCAAAATAAGAAGGTTTGGGCACTTTCTCACCCATTTTTTTGGTATCTCTGGTGTAGAAATCTATAATAGGATTCTTTGCCCCCCTTTATCTAAGCCATTTATTGCTGTTGTCATTTGGTGTATCTGAGCTTAAGGCTTAAGGTGTTCATGGTTGTGTACTTTTTGTCATAAGTTTAGGTCTTGAGATTTATTTTGGATTCGAAGTTTCCCCATTTAGAAGTTTGGGACAAGTTTGCAAAGTGTTCAAGAACAATAATGAGACTTTAGACATCTGGTAAACATTGATATCATCTTTTTGGAGTGACAAGTTCAGCACAAAGACTACTGTAATTCCTAGTACAAGCGGTTGACAACAATTTCTTTTTCTAGTAAAGCATGTTAGGCTGGAATGTAATTATGTTTTGATAGTTTTGTAATGTGAATTATGTGACATGTCCTTGAAACTCAAAACTTAGGTTAAAATCAATACTTCAATTGCATCATATGAATCTTGAACTTACTGCAATAAAATGTTTTAATTTCATGTGTAGGAAAAGATAAGATTTGTGGACAC
The DNA here is from genome assembly GCA_025200525.1 of Camellia lanceoleosa. Classification (NCBI taxonomy): domain Eukaryota; kingdom Viridiplantae; phylum Streptophyta; class Magnoliopsida; order Ericales; family Theaceae; genus Camellia; species Camellia lanceoleosa. The sequence goes on along the minus strand of CM045762.1, from coordinate 102,153,078 downwards.
AGGTGAAATAAGAGAATGCTATAGTGAATGATATAATATGTAGTTTATTTGATGTGACAGTATTTTGTGCTTTGCACCACATAGATACTTATATTGGAAGGCTTCAAGAGATAATTAATTACACACTTATGAATTTGTAAATTATATGATTGTACATCGACAATCCATTTTTTTATGGTGAAGCTAAATGTTCACTCATTAAATACAAGAGCCATTGTAAATATTAGAGTCTTAGACTCCAACCGAAGAAGCACAAACACGGACACAAACACTGGCAAGGGATATGGTGATTTAAAAAAAATGAGGACATGGGCATTGCAGGGATACGACAATAAAAACATATTATTTTTTATACATTTTTATTTGCTATGAAGATTAATATTAATAATCTCCACAAACAATCAAAATTAACAAAAACTAACCGTAATTCAATATATATATATATATAACTAGATTTAAATAATTAATAGATAATCCATAAAAATATCCATCAAAAGCAGTAAAGAAGAGGGGGAAAAAACTACTTGGCATGTCCTCAAGTGTCCTCACCGCCTTGAAAAACAAATTAATTAAATAAGGTGACACATCGCCAATTTGTGTCCCAGACGTGTCCGCCTTTGTCCTGGCGTGTCCGACATCGCTCTCTGACACTTGTGTTGGAGTGTTTGTGCTTCATATCATAACCGGTGCTTTATAAATATAGAAGTTTCGATGGAGCAAAGCATCATAAGAGGAATTGGCCTTATTGGAGTGATTTGTTCTCTTGCGATTTACCTTCACGAGATTTGTTTAAATTGCTCTTTGCAGGATTCTATAATTTTATTTGCTTTTGTTTCTTGTGCTAGAAATATAAAATTTAATCCATTGATAGTTTTCCAATGTGGTCTCTAAAGCCATTAATTCTTTCTCAAATTTTGATGAGTTTTCATTTTTGTATTTTTACTAATATCTCATTACAGGATTAGGTCAATGCTCGGATATTATTCATTGATCCCTTCACTAGAGCTGTTGGTTTGACTCTGAATCCTCACCTTGTCCATAACAAGGCTCCACCTTTTGTAAGTTTAGTACTTATGATAATTCTGAGCTTTCTCCTTGAATATACCAAGTTGCAAGAACATTGATTGCAATCAGAGATCATTTATTTTGTGCTGTTATTTATTAAATGTTGCTTGGAGTGAATGTGATCTAGTACTTCTTAGTTCTTATATGTTCAGATTGTAAATATGATTTGGGTTGTTTCGAATTAACAGTTGAACCCTGTGCATAGGAAAAAGGTACAATTAACATGCGTGAGGCCAAGCTTCAGCTTGTGCATTCTTTTGGGCTCAAGCTTGGTATTTTTGGTTTTGAGACTTGGTTTATTACGCTTTTCCAGAGTGCATTAAAAGAAATTTTTTCACTGGACAAGTTGAACAGTTTTATTAAAATCCATTTGTACATGGGGTCACCAGAATGAAGCAAAATAGTAAAAGCCTACTTTGTACACAAAAGACTTGAAAATCTCTAGGACAGGTTTACGATTGTAGCATGCATATGCTAGTTAACTTACCTAAGCATACTTTAGCTTCGCTTATTGGCTCTTGTGCCTAAAGGGATTTGGTGCTGCTCAGGCTTCACTGACAATTCTCTTTGTTTCTGCCAATAACTTTTGTTTTCCTTCTTCTTTTGCATTCTATCTGATATATATGTATATTATGTACTAGTTGAATGTGTTTTGGAATAGCAAAATTGATATACAATTTGCTCAGTTATGGAGTTCATTTTTTGGGTCCATTATGCAGCTTGTTAAAACTGGAGATATCTTTGACCATTCAAAAGTAATCAGGGTGGATAGAGGATTCGGTCTTCTACTTGAGGTCCCTACTTCTCCAATCCCAACTCCAGCATATGTCAGTGTTAGTTCATCCTGGCATCTTAAGTTGTAGTGGTGATCTTGATTTTATTCAGCTGGGCTACTAATTTTGTAATGGTAATATTTAATTTATGAGATTCATAGGTATCTAATGTCGCTGACAAGGATGTTAGGAAATTGGAAAAAAACTTCAAGCAAGGGAGCCATGTTCGTGTTCAGATTCTTGGATTTAGGCACTTGGAAGGGCTCGCTATGGGTGTTTTAAAGGTCACTTTTATATCTTCCATTGAATTCTATTTGAGGTTGAATATTCTAGGTTGAACTATATTTTAGTTTAGGTTGTTATTGTGGTGCTTTTGATGGTTGGACTCTTTTGTGTGTGCTTTTGTACTGGTTACATTATATGTATGTACACAAGTAAATTTCCTCTGGGACTTCATTACCATTTATGATGTTTTTATTTGTTTTACAAGAAAAGTTACATCATTTTTAAGACAAGAAGCTGTAATTTTTGGCCTCAGTTTGATGAACTAATTTTTAAAAGAACTTCTACATATATTTTGTTGTGGTGTTGGTTTGAGTCACGAGAATTAGCCTCTCCGCTAAAAAAACCACTATAGAAAAAGAGTGGAGGGATGGCTGCCTGCCTACCTAGTACCTCTCCAAGACTCCGCTGTAATGCACTGGATACAACCTTTGTTTTCAGTTAACATTGTGCCAATAGCACGTCCCCATTTCTTCCACATGGTGAAGGAACATTGTTGGGAAAAAAAACATAGAAGATTTGTAGGTTTTTTTTTTTTTTTTAAATTTTAAATTTTAATTTTTTATTAACATATACCCTCTTTGAAGGTCTTTTGGGCTTTCAAAATTTTCTTGTTAACTGTTTGTTTATTGCCTTTGTTTTAGGTAACCCAACAAGGCATGTGTACTAATGTTTTGTGTGCATTACATGTGCACCAGGGTCTCTATAAAACTTTATTTGTACTTATAGAAAGATAGTCTACTTAGAAGTAGTGTTACTAGAAAATGCCAACACCTTAGTGACGTTTTGGAATGCACGTTCCGAAACATGGTACACTTTCGTTCCAAAATGGTGAATTTAGTGGTCCCATAGTTTGTTTCTATGTTTTTTATTAAAAGGTCTCCGTAATAGGGAAAATTTAAATATAATGAACTAAAATTGAGATGGAATGGAGTTTTGGATTATGAAAATGTAAAACAATGGGCTTTAATATTCATAGAAGTGTGTTGTTGACTCATCAATTTGAAGAAAAATAAACTATAATATATTGGATATTAAATTAAGAAGTCCACCTCTATCGTACCACATTTTAGAGCATGTGGTGTATTACGTTCCTGTTCCCATTCCTCGTACTAGAATGATCCACATTCTAGGTAACATAACTTAGAAGGTTAAATTCGCTTTCAAGTGTTGAATGGATTCATAGGATATTTTGTTTGTATAAAGAGTGCCACTTGATTGGGATCTTGGAAGTATTAATGTATTTTATTTAGTGATTTCATACCCTATCATGATTATATCTCTAAGTACATTTTTCTCATTGATGTTCAATTTTGTATCCACATAAAGCTTTGGTTCATCTGTTGATTTAATCCCATCCCTTTCAATATACACCTTTCTTAGTCCACCAAATCGTATTGCACACTGTGTTTACAGCATCATTCTTTAATATATACTTTTCCTGTTGATTGGGTGCTGTTATTGATTGATTAGCAAAAATGTTTTAGCAAGATATGTTCTGATTTAAGGCTTTTTGATGTGCTTCTTCTAGTAATGAATTTTCTCTAATGCACAAGAAATGATTGTTTTGGCTTACAACTTGCCTTGTTATTGCTGAAATGTAAATATAAATAGCGGACTGGTTGGAATATATTAAGGGGATTTATATGTTAAGTGTGAAAAAATGGTGTTTTTGCTTCCTCAATGTTACTAATGAATATGTGGCTTATCTGGTTGCATACATTCTTGTCCTTATGCTTTTTTAAGCAGAGTAGTGCCTTTGAAGGTTCAGTTTTCACTCACTCCGATGTGAAGCCTGGCATGGTGGTTAGAGCTAAAGTAACTGTTGTGGACAATTTTGGGGCCATTGTTCAATTTCCCAGTGGTGTCAAGTCACTTTGTCCCCTTCGACATATGTCAGAGTTTGAAATAGCAAAGCCTAGAAAAAAGTTTCAGGTTATTTTTAAGCAACATGTCCTCTTAAAGATGCTTTTATTACTGCATTTTTTCTGTGGGTAGTTTGCACCAGTTCATGATGTCTATTGAGAGCAGAAATACTTTTTGTTTGTTTGTTTGTTTTTTTCCATCTTGTTAAAAGAGATGATTCTTTTTCTTGTCAGTTACTTTGTTTAATGTTATCTTTGGTAATTTCTGTGCAGGTAGGAGCTGAACTACAGTTCCGTGTGCTTGGATGCAAGTCCAAGAGAATCACTGTTACTCACAAGAAAACACTAGTATGTTTTTCCAGACTTACCATGAACAAGCTTATAAACTTTAAAGAACTCCTTTAAAACTTAAATTAGAAGTTCAAACCCTTTTATTGGATTGGTCCTGTTTCAAAATCTATGAATGGAATGGTTGAAATTGATCAAATTTGTAATTCCAAGCTTGCCTTGTTGCACTAGAGAAGTGTCTAGCTGGTAGAAAATAATTCCTCTGCTAAACCCAAATAATTTGTATGAGGTCTTAATCATTATTGATTTGTGAATGATGCTACTCGTGTTTTTTCTGATCTGCTATATTTTCTTCTAAAGTTTTTGTTCCTTTTATCTTTCTGCTGTTTCAGTGTATTTTTCTGAGGTAATAAGACATTCACTGTTATTTGGTGTTTAAAATCACATTTTGATGTATCTATGCCCCTATCAATGAACTAGTGCACTGGGATTGTGAAACTTGTTAAAATTATGCTTTTGGTTTACGGAGTTTTTATGAAAGAAACCTTATATGCCTTTGAGGAATAACTCTGTTGTTGTAAATTTGACTTGATTGGTTTGTGTTCCTCTCTGCTGCATCTTAGCAATTCTTTTGTTCTCTTTGTCAACCATTACCAAATGGGTACATACAGGTTCACGTTGTATTAGAGAATGTGTTGAGGGGCCACACATAAGTAACACCCCTTGTATAATACAAGGAAAGAAAACAAGAAAAAGTATAGAAAATAGATCTAATACCCCCAACATCTAAAAAAAAAATTCTCTTAGTCCCTGAATTGCCTCAATAACACGCCATTTCCACAAATGGTGTTTTTTTTTCTCTTTTGTGATTTCCATCCGGTTTTCGAATAACCCCATAAAATTTAATTTCCAGATATACTTTTTCTTAAATTGTCTCATGCATTCATCCAGGAAAACAGAAAGGCAGTAATAATATGCTTCTTTGGAAAACCTTTCCACCCACCTCTTAGCTGAAATCAACCGGACCCCACCCCAACCTTATTCTTTACTGTCCCTGTTTATCTCACATGTCACAGCTTACCAAGTATAAATTTTAATAGCATCTCATGAGTTGAGGGTGGAAAATTCCTCCGTATTGTAGGTGCTACTGTGCTGGAAGTAGAGTTGATAATGTCATCTTATTCTTGAGCATAGCAAGCTCTCTTTGAGACCTTAGGATTTATTTTTGCAACATTTGTTTTTCATCAGCATGAATTTTGTGAATTTTTCAATTATCATAATTTGGGCTGACTGGATTGCTATGAAATATATGATGTGTGTAGGAGGGGTCACCTTCTCAATTCACCTGTTAGTTATGCAGACTCATATTACATGCTTGTATATGCCTCTTTATTTTAAAGAGTTGCATTTCATTTCAGTCCTCATTTGTAAAAGTGAATATTTCAATTTTGAACTCAATTTTTTATTCTTTTCTATGAGTTGGTTTTTGTTGAGATCCTTTGAGTAAATGAGACTTTCCCAACTACCAAGGATCAGCTCGTTGAATTGTTCTTCTTTACTCAGTGTGGTATCAGTTATGTCATTGAATGTTCATTTTCAATTTTTGTTCTTGTTCCCTCAGCAAAAAAAGAAAAATAAATAATAATCACTTGCTGCTACCTGTGCACCTGTATTGGCAGTATTGCACATGGCAAATCATCTGAGGCTGGATTCTATTATCCTGTTTCAATTGGTGTGGTCTGTAATGTGTCCTAAATATTATCATGTCGTATTTGATCTTGTATTGCTAGTTGCTACTAATTTATTCTTGCATTGTTCAACGCCTGAATCTAGTCCCCCCATTTAATGAATCTAAATGAGAGAAATTTTGGTTACAGTGTAAGCTATTATTGTAGGTTGCATATTTCAAGAAACATGCTATCAAAATGTAGGAATAAATCTTAGAGTAACAAATTTTACTCCATTTGATACAAAATGCAAAAAAAAATTTTGGGTGCTAACAACCCTCTTCATTTCTGTTAATTTCTGTTATTCAAAATGAAAAATTAAAATAAAATTGCAGTACACTCATGTATGATGTTTTGTACATTTTTTTTCTGTATCTTTTCAGGTGAAATCAAAGCTTGGAATTGTTAGTTCATATGCTGATGCTACTGGAGGATTAATAACACATGGATGGATAACCAAGATTGAAAACCATGGATGCTTTGTGCGATTTTACAATGGAGTACAGGGATTTGCCTCAAGGTTAGTATCAGCACCTTTAATTTCAGTTCCAGTCACTTTCTTTTGCCTTGAGTGTGAATTGTGGTAATAATGTGATTGTAATTTAATGAATATTGTCTTACTTATCAAGAAAAAAAAGTAGTGTAATTACATAATGATGGTCTTTAGGCCTCTTCTCTTCTTTGAAATTAGCTATGCTAAACAATATAAAATAGCTGGTTTCTTTTGTTTCCTTTGGCTCCCAACTCCAAAGGTTTTTAGCTCTTATGCTTTTGTTTAACGTCAAATTTTTTTTTGCATGAATATGATTTTAGTAGTTGTCAAATAAAGCTATGGTTTTTGTCTAAGAGATGTGGAATCTAAATAATTAGTGGTTCTATATTTAGACTTTAGTTATGGCATAAGCCCGATTAACTTATTGACTTTGGGGATTTGGATGATTTGACAACTTCTTGAGTCTCTAAATAGATATGATGTATTTATTTGGACTCTGCATTTTCTTCATTAAAATTCTTCAATTTTTTGAATGAGCAAACCATACCACGCTTGCCAAAAGTTACATTACATATATTTGGAAAACCAGATTGGTTCCATAGCGCAAAACAAAACATGCTATGACTCTTTGCTTTTTTATAATCTGTTGTGAATATCATTGTCCTGTTAGAGGCCATGGAGGGTGATGTGCCAATTTTAATTACTTGCAAGTGTATGGACCATACAATAGTATAGTTTAATGAATGCGCGGTTGAACCCACAAACGCTTACGATTTTTGCAAAAACTAATCAATTTCAAATTAAATAGATCCTAATGTAGTGAACAAATTTTGGTGTGATTGAAATTAATTCTAAATATGCAATAAAAAAATAATTAAATAAATATAGAAATAATGGAATTGAAGAATGAATTAATCTGATGAATAGAACTAAGGTTTCAAAATCCACACTCAAGCATGCATAATAATTAATAACATAATCTGAATGGTTTTTTTTTTTTTAATTCTCTTCACAATAATATGGAAATCAATCTCAATTATTATGGAAAATAGGATCGTTAAATTCTTTTGAAAATAATTATCTTATGTACGTTCTTCCTCGCCTAAAAGTTAAAAATCTAATCATCTAATGTATCCGTTTGCACAAATCACAGTAGATATCCAATATACGAATTGAACAAGATAATAATCAAGGCAAACTATTAATCAGTAGATTTCAAATCATGAAAGAAACATGATTAAATTCATGTCCAAAATTTACTGAATTAATTACGAAGAGACAAGAACGATTAATCAATTAAATCACAATTCAAGAAAATACAATTAGGTTAATATTTAATTACTATGAAGCATGAGGTTTCATCTTTAACCTTAATTAATAGTTTAGTTACACATTGCTGAAGAAATAATCAAAGTCATAAAAACCCCAAGGAGTTGGTGCGTGGCAAGGCCTTGGGTCTTGGGGGTGTGCTTCTTCAAGGTTCAGGATCGAAACCTCTTAGGTACTAACAATTCCTTGGGGCAATTGGACTAGGGTTAACCCTTGAATTAAGCGTGGTGCACTAATGGGAAACTCCTTGCCAAGGGCCTGTGCACCCTTGGGGAGTAGTTGGGTTTTGATCTGGACACCCAAGTGTCAATCAAAAAAAAAAAAAATCAAAGTTATAAAACTTACTATTATTGAAGAAGATAATAGCAAAACCCTAGCAGTCTTTTTCCTTTTCTCTCTCTAAAAAGTCGTCCCCAAATAATAAGGGTTACATGTGTTTATATAAAAGAGAAAACCTAAACCTAATCTAATAATAATAAACTATTATTAAATAAAAATACAATTTGTAATAAAAAAAATTATTCTCCTTGCTGAGGGCCTGGGCACCACTGGGAATTAGTTGGGTTTTGATCCGGACACCCCGGTGCCAATAAAAAAAAAAATTGTTCTCCCGTGAGTAGTATGGCAAAAGTGGTGCAGTTTGGTTTATGAAGATATCCGCTTGATTTGAGAAATAATTTGGTGCTTTTTGGGTCTTGGTACAATTGGACAATGCCAAATTTGCTAAAAATATACAATTGGTGTTGCTAGAATGGCTTGAACTAGGAACCTCAGGAATAGAATCATCACACTACCAACTAGGCTAGACACCTCAATGTGTAATAAATAATCCCAAAAAAGTTTTTTAATCTTTTTTTATGCATATTCCAATTTCCTTCATTTAAGAGCATTTTTCCATTAAACTTCCAAAATACCTAAAAACATAAAAATAAGTATAATAAAATAAAATAATATATAAAATAGGTCTAACAAAGAATAAATTAAAGGTATAAAATAGGCATTATAATGGACATGTCAGAGGGACCACTTCTTTGGAATTTCATAGTTGTTTGCTCGGAGGTGTTTCTAATTGTGATGGGTAGGCTGAAGTGATTACTTGGTCCTTGCTCTTATGACAATCTATTGTGAGATATCTTGGATTTTTTTGTTTATTCTCAAGGGTTTTTTGTTTTTTGGAGTCTTGGTGGCACAGGACAATAAGAAAGAAAAAGAACAGAGAAATCTTAGGATTCAGCACCTAAAGAGTTTGGTTTCAGCACCAATCATAGAGGAAATCATCCTAGGTTTCAGCACCTGAGGAGTTTGGCTTCAACACCAACCATAGCAAAAATCCTAATGATAACTATTAATTTCTTTCAAGTCCACTAAAACCTATTACGCATAGGCTTATTTGTAGGCATTCTAAATAAACCCTATCTATAATAAAACACTACACTTACTGAATCCTAGTGGAACACTAAAACCTCAAAAATAAAAAATATAGGATAATGCTAGTAAAGTAATAAATCCTAGTCTTCAATTCATCTTTATCTTTTGCCTTTTTGCCCCTATCATTTCTCTCTAGCTAAGAAAAGAACTCTTGTCCGGAGAGTTGTAATGGCTCTATTGTATACAAAGTTCAACAGTAGGCTTTATGGGCCGGAGCGGAAACAACAACTGCGACTTTGGTAGTGCTCATTATGCCAAAGATCTTGTGTGGCATAAGGATACATGCTGAGCTGGCGAACTTCATTGGGCTTGGTTTTGAATGGTTGTAGTGTGGGCTGGGTTAATGGGTTATAGAGTTTTTGGGATTAGTCAGTCAGTTGCAATGAGATTTTGGTTTGGGCTGTTTAACGATTGATCTAATTAGTTGGATGCTACTCAAAAGATCTAATTGGTTGGATAGAATTCGGATAATAGTGTCTTAGGTTGGTTCTTGGGTTAGGTTTTAAAGTGATATGGGTTTATGGGTCAAAACAGGGTTGGGTAATGGCAGTACAAGCTTTGCACATCGTTGTCTTCATGTCAATTTATTGACGAATAAGCCTTAGAATGATAACGATGGAATAGAAGCTGCAACAATTGATGACAACGTGGCAACAATATCATAGTAGCATGATGGAAGCTATGTTACTACGATATCAAAGACTTGTTGGGAACTCGAAGGCATTGTGGAAAAGTTGCAGGCAATGATGTGTACAATGAAAGATTTAGGTGATGTTTTCAGACCTAAAGGTTGAATGAGATGGTAGTGCCTTTTGGGGTAAACTAGAGGTTATCTGTAATGGAAGCTATGTTACTATGACATCGAAGACTTGTTGGGAATTCGAAGGCATTGTGGAAAAGATGCAGGCAATGATGTGGACAATGAAAGATTTAGGTGATGTTTCCAGACCTGAAGGTTGAATGAGATGGTAGTGCCTTCTCGGGTAAACCAGAGGTTATTTGTAACGACACAACACTTGTGAGATGATGTACCAGTTTGAGAGTTTAACGTTGTAAGGTAATAGATTGATTTAGTTCTTATTCCAAAATTGATGAGGTATGGCAGACTATTTTTTTAATTTTTTTTGGTTTCTGGTGGATTTTTTAGTGAGTTGGCTAAATTGATTGGGTTAGAATAAGTTGGAAAGGTATTAGGCTGGGCTAGTTTAGTTCTTAGTGGGTTGGGTGATTGGCTATAATGAGTTTTTGTGGGTTTATGTGGGTTCTTTTATTTTTTTTTGAGAAACAAAATTTTATTTCTTTTTCATCGAAACAACGAAAATGCTTTTGTGGAATATCGAATTTCGATGTTTCCACTGAAACAAGCTAAAATGTACTAAACACAACGAAACATACTGAAACAACGATCTGTTTCGATACCTATTAAGGTTATTTAACAATGGTCATTTCTATTTGCTTCTTTTTGTTAAAAAAATAAAAATAAAAAAGTGAAAAAGGAAAAAAAATTAAATTTATTAGAGAATATGAGAAACTATATCTAAAAATAAGAAAATGAGAGATAGTGAGGACAACATAAAACCTGTATGATTAAGTCACTTGTTCTTTTTCTTTGTTACTCCCAGCGCAGAGTTCTTTTTCATCCCTACCATTCCTTAATTTTTATTTAAAAAAAAAAATTGTAAATCTCTATCCTAATTAAGCGTTTAACAAATTTTGTTTTTAATGAACTTCTAAGGCTTCAACATAAGAAAATCAAAGTAGAAAGTAGGTAATTGATTGGGAAAATGTTGTAGTTTGCATTAGAACTGACTTATACATAAGTTGGGTGCAAATTGAGAGGACATAGAAAAAAGAATATGAAGAGTTAATTGTTCTTTAACCTTTCCAAATCAACACGACTTTGTTTTTTTGTAGAAGGATGAAGCTGATTTTTATGGAAGTCAAGGGGTGTGTTTCTTTGAAGGAGGAGTTGCGGTTAGATTGGAAAAGTGATCCGATAGAAGGCACAAAGAACCATATGTAATTTGGTCATATGGAGGTTGGGCTGTTTGTTTGCGAATTACCATTCAAGTTATAGAACGAAGACATTTTTGAACAGATCGACATAACTATGGAGGGCTAGTTGAGATCGATTACTTGGCTTTCGAGAATTTGTTGACAAGTAGATTGAAGGTACAAGGTTTCGATTGTTGTTTCCTTCCAACTGCGATGGAGTTTAAGGTAGCTGAAGAAGTCCTCAAAGTTCGTTTGAGGGTAGTTTTAAAATCAATTAAACCTAGAGCAGGCAATCGACAATGGAGTTTCGGGTGAGGAAGTGCAGTAAGCTCAAGCATCAACAATTGAGCTTAGACCATTTGGTGAAATTGAGATTAGAGAGGTAGTCTTTGATTGTAATAGAGATGTAGCTCCAAGCCCAGATGGGTTCTTTATGGCAATCTTCCTAGATTGTTGGGCAATAGTGAAAAAGGATCTAGTGAGTGATTTTGTAAAATTCTATGAGAAGGGAGTAGATAACTTGTGCACAAATGCTTCTTTTATCTGTCTGATCCTAAAAAAGGAAAACTCAGTGAAGGTAATTCTAGACCCATCGATTTGGTTACACCCTTTTATAATTTTGGGGAAATTTCTATCAAAAAGATTGGGAACCATCTTGGGGAGACTGTATCTCTAGTGTAGGGTGTTTTTGTTAAGGGCCGACATATTTTGGATATTGTTTTGGTGTCAAATGAAGCGTGGAAGAATATAGAGCTTTGAAAAAGAAGGGCCTTATTTTTGAAAAAGCATATATGGTTGGTCATATTGCTTGGAGGTTTTTGGATTTTGTGATGCAAATAAAGGGTTTGGGGGTAAGATGGAGGAAATGGATTATGGGTTGCTTGTCCACTTGTAATATGTCGGTCATTGTTAATTGAGAAGCAGGGAACACTTTTAAGGCATCTAGAGGATTAAGGTAGGGAGACCCACTTTCTCCTTTCCTTTTTATTCTGGTGGCGGTTGTGCTGGGGAGGATAGTAGATAGAGCTAGGGGCTTTGTTTAGTTGATGGTTTTGTTATTGGGAGGATGAAATTTGTGTGTCTCACCTTACATTATGTGGATGACATTTTTTTTTTTTTTTTTTTTTTTTGAGGGAGGAAAGTATGGTAGCTAATTTTTTAGGGATTGTGAGAAGTTTTGAAATTATGCTCGGTCGTAGGTTAATTTGAACAAGAGCAGTGTGGTTGGTATTAATTTGCAACAGGACAAAATGCAGAGGTTGTGGGAGGATGTTTGATTGGGTGAATCTTCCTTTAACAAGGTTCTTCTACACTTGTATATTGTGGTTCGTTCTCAATAAATTTTCCATTGCATCTTTGGCATGCTCCAATTATTTGGAATTTCAATTTCATCAGGAATGTTAATGATCAGGAGGCTCTTGAGTTGGCATCTTTGTTGTCTTTGCTTGATAATTTTTCGTTGTCTCCAAATGTTTGTGATAGGTAGGTTTGGCTTAAATACTCTTCCGATATCTTTTCATGCAAGTCTTTTTTTTGATTCAATCATTGAGAAACCCAGGCTTTGTTTGGTAGAGCTTTTGAAGTTTAATTCTACCTCTTATTTTGAGTGTGTTGTTTGGTTACAGCTTTAGAAAATTAATTTCACACCCACTTTTCAAAACACCCACTTTCAATATCATATGTCACATCACTCAATTAAAACTCTTTTCAAAACTCATAACCAAACAAATTTTCTACACTCAAATCATAATTCCAAAACTCACAAACTCAAAATACAACTCTATTCTCAAATCATAATTCTAAAACTCTACCAAACGCAACCCCAATGTTTCGACTTTTTGGTTGCACAAGAGGATTTGGAAAGCGGTGCTGTCTCCTGAAGTGAAGATTTTTATGTAGTCGTTGGCTCATGGAAGCATTATGACCAACGATATGTTTCAAAGGAGGAGACTGAATCATTTCCTTTATCCTCAATGGTGCATCATGTGTAGGGGATTTGGTGGATCATTTATTCTTGCATTGCCTCCTGGCTTTGAATTTATGGCATCAACTATTTTGTTTGATTGAAAACACATTGGGTGGCTTTTGGTGTATGTGCAAATTTGCTCTTAATTGATTTATGAGGTTTTGGTGGCAATTAGAAATCAAAAATATAGTGGCATTGTGTTGTCTTTGTGATCTTTTGGGTAGTTTGGTTGAAAAGGAATGCAAAGATCTTTGAGGATAGGATTGAATATTTGGATATACGCCTCTCCTCCGTTTAAACGGGTTCCGCGTTTTTTTTTTTTTTTTTTTTTTTTGATTTCCAAAGATTGGAAAGCTGTTTGTGAATCTTGATTTCTTTTCTTTGTGGTGTTTCAGTGTGGTTTTTCATGTTGTGTTTGAGGACATCTTGTCCTCTCTTTTTTTTTTTTTTTTGAACACCATCTTGTCCTCTCCTTGTACCCCTTTTTTCATTATTAATGAATTTTTTATTTTATTTAATTAATTAATTAATTTATTTATTTTTTGTAGCTGATAAAAAAAAAGTGTAATGATTTAATTATTGATAATGTATTAACATTTATATAGGTTTTAGTTTTTGATATTAAACATTTTCAAATTCTTTTATCATTTCCCTTATGGTTTCGAAATATTTTGAGAGATTTTTGAAACGTTTCCATAATATTTCTGAAATGTTTCTAAAACATTTTCATTTCCAAGCTACCCGAAACAACATACCGAAATGAAATTTTTGATCCTTGTTATGTTTAGGCTTTGGCAGGGGCAGTTGGATTGAGTTGGGTTATTGCTTCATTATATTCTTGGATTGGAAATCTTTATTTGTAAGACAAAATGGCTGGATCAATATAATAAAGGTAGGACTTGGGTCAGTGTGGGTATTTATTGTCGTCTGGACTGTTCGGTTGGGCTAGGCTTGTTTTATGCTTAAATATTCTTGGCTCTGGGTTAGACTTGTGTCTAATCAAGGGTTTTTATACTCCTTTCTTTGCACAATGTTTTCCTCATGTAGTAAATAGCAACACATAAAGGCACTATATAGCTATGATGAAACCTCGAGTGAATATAGAACACAACACTGACAATGTTGAGCAGTAACACGGCCACAGACAAGGGATCTGGCTTTTGATGGTGGCATCGGCATGAGGGAAGCATCGCCCACAGCGATGTAATAGATGATGTGGCTTTGGTGGAAGAAGTAATGACTCAACAAGGGATGTTGACAATCATTGCTATTTCCAGCAACGAGTCATGGAATTATCTGTCGCAAACAGATCAAAGTTAATGTTGTGGATTGCAGCAGTTCAGACAACCCAACAATTCTGAACTGAGAGACAGCAAAATAAATCAAAGTTAATGCTGTGGATTGCATCAGTTCAGGCTATCCCGCAATTTTAAATTGAAAGACAGTGGCAGTGAGGCACGAAGGTGTTGGTTGTAATTGACAATGGATGATCCGGTGATTTGAGGCAGTGAAGTGACAAGGACAAGGACAATGACGAAAAGTAGTGTCAATGCAATCCAAAATAGTAATTGGTCCCCAAACTTCAATATATGCGATGGGTAATGACAGTGATGATGTTGATGCTGCTGACGGTTCATCAAGACTTGAAACATTGGTGGTTTCCAACTGTTCGATGAACTTCTTGAATGAATGAGGTTGGTCAATGCCAGGATCTGACACCTAAATTGATGCAGGATCAATAAGAAAGAACGAAAAGAAAAGACGAGAAACATTAGGATTGAACATTGAAGGAGTTCAGTTTCAGACATAGCAGCAATCACCCTAGGCTTTCACATCAATCATAAGTCAAAACGATAATTATTAATTGTTTTCCAAGTCAGCTAAACCATTACATAAAAGATTAATTTATAAGCATGCCTAACTAATCCTAAACAAACTCGACTTCCTAAATAGATAAAATTCTTAGATAAATAGCTTGTAGATAAATAAAATTCATAGATAAATAGAACTTTTATTCTTATCCTAATCCGATGCATTCTCCATCACATGAGTTGGACAATAAAGAGGCAATAGAACTTTTCTTCTTAAATTTTATGGACATGGCTATAGAAGTCACCCATGGGTCAGTATATCGGTCATTTGATGGTTTTGAGTCTCTGAATTTGTTTGAATTGGGTTAGATAGGTTTTTTAGAACTCGATGCCTCAAGCTTTAAATTTTGGAATGTTAATCTTTTGTTTGAATTGGGAGTTATTTCAAGTCTGTATATAAGAGGTTGTGTCCTGGTGTGATGCAAGTGATATCCACCTTCAGCCTTGTGGCTCGGGTTCTAGTCATGGGAAAAATATGGGGGGAAGGTGTGCATTGGCCTCTGTGTTTATGGGTAGGTGTGTTAGCTTGTGCATGTTTTAATCATATTTTGTGCAGTTTGTTTAATTGATTGGAGTTTCTTCTATAAGTGTTACTGTTTCTTTCTCCTTATCCCTTTGCCCCCCATGCACTGGGAAAAAAATAAAACAGAGAGAGGAAGAAGAAAGAATTGTACCTGAAACCAAAAAAAAAAAAAAAAAAGAATTATTATTTGTAGCAAATTTCTGTTTGACTATCATCTTATTGGATGTTGTGTGTCCTTATCTGATTATTGAAAGAAACTAACTGATTGTATCTGACCCAGATCTGAGCTTGGTTTAGAACCTGGTGATGACCCAACTTTGCTGTATCATGTTGAACAAGTTGTCAAATGCAGAGTTACAAGTTCTGTTCCTGCTTCACGGCTCATCAACCTTAGTTTTGTTATGACACCTGCAAGGTAATCTTTGACATCATTAGTTGAAGTGTTTATTATTATAATTGGGTGCAAATTTTTCGCAAAATACCTAGTTTTATAATAAAACCATAACATAATTGAGCAGTCAGAATATTTTTTCATAATTTGATTCAATAGTTAATGCATGTTTGACATATAATGACACACAACTCACAAAGGCTCAGGATCTTTTAACATAATCTGTGAAACCTTGAAAAGTAACTGAAAAAAAAAGGAAAAAGAAAGAAGATATGATTTGTTTAGAATGATGAAACATATTTTTCATAGGAAAAGTGGTTGAAAATTTATGTCAGAAACAGTGCCTAGGTGTTGTAACTTGTGTAAAGGTTGTTTAAATAGGAAAAAAGAGAAAGAGATAAAGAGGGTGGAGAGTGAACAAGAAGGGTATGGGAGACCAATGCCATGGCTTCTGCACAACTCATTCATATTTTTCAGTCCTACCCTAGAATGGAAGGACATGATTTGCATTTTTGTAACTGGATACCTACGTGTGTAGTTAGTTGGCAGCAGAAACTGTATTTACTTGGTCAATAATTCAATGGCTACTATCTTTCGGTAAGGTAACTTGGTTGCATGAGTGTGAACTAATATTTATATTACTTACCAATTACCCCCCCTTTTTTTTCCTCATGGAAAACTTGTTAGAATAGGAAATGTGCCTACTATTCATACATGTAATATGCATCCAATTTTATAGGAACCTGTACATTTTAAAAGAATTATGGACTGAAAACAACATTGCTTCATACGTGGACAATTATCTTCTCAAACATTGTTTAGTGAGCCGCCTTCCTTAGAAAGCTCTTTTATGCTTTGAACAGTAACACTCCGTTTGGATTGTGAGGTGTGAGGTGAGAAAAGAAATGATTATGGTTTCTCACCATCTACATTTCATGGACTTGGGTACGAGTGTCGGGTGCGGGTATATATTTAGAGGTCGGACTCAACAAACCTCTAAATGAGGGATACGCGGGTACGGCTAAAAAGTACCCAAAAATTAGACACGGGTATGTGGATACGGTTAAACATGGATTTGCAAAAAAATATTTTGTATATTTCTAATAAAATTTTATGTATTTTTTTGGTAACATGGCGGTTCTATTATAATTTCTTCCCAAACCAAACGTACCACACCTAATGATTTCTCTTTATAATATTTTTAATTTATCTATATATGTTATCTTTAATTGACATCTATATATATTATAAATAAAACATTATAACAAAATAAGAAATAACAAATTATGTTGAAAGAAAGAAAAAATAAAAATTAGATGATTTGTTTGACTAACGAAATGGCCTTGGATAGAGTTGAGTGGAGAAGAAGGATTCATGTAGCCGAACCCATTTGATGGGACTTAAGGTTTGGTTATGATTTATTTTATAGATTTTTTATTATTATATATATATAATTTTATTAGTTTTTTTTTTTTTATAAAAATAAATGATCTATTTTATTCATTATTATCTATTAAATAGATGATTTTATTAGGGTTTTATTTATTTATTTATTTTATTTATTATCTGAGAGAGAGAGAGAGAGACAGACGAGACTCGTTGAAGACGAAGGGGAAGTTGAAGAGGAGATCGACAGAGAGAAGAAGAGATCAATGTGTTCACCCTTTTGAAGTTGCCGACCAGGTTGTCTCCTTGCTCTCTCTTCTCTCTTTTGCAATTAGGGCTCTGTCGTATCTGTTTGTAAACAGCCGTGTCCCGGTCGTATTTGTTAGAATAGTATATGATTATTTGGGTTATTATTTTGTAATTATTTTATGCCTTAGGGCTTCCTTGTAATTATTAATCTTCATTAACATAAATAGGGAATGATATCCTAATCATTCCCTAATCTGATATTCTCTAAAATTAACATGGTATCAGAGCTAACCCTAAAACCTAAATTCCTCTAAGCATACAGTACCCACTGGAGCCACCAACCCACTTCCAGAGCCAACCAAGCCGAATCACATTCGAATCATTGTCATTATTGGCTTCGTTGGCTTCGTTCATGTCAAGCCTGAGGGGTTTCGGTTCACCTAGGGTTCGGAACTCACCTGGTGTGATGAACGTGGACCACTAAATCACCCTCGGTTCATCGTAAATGCATGCTAGCTTCACGACCCTTCGGATGACTCGGCCGACAGCCTCGCCTCGATCTTGCCTTGCCCCTTTCGCTACCCTACCTCGCTTCTCTCGACTGCTCGACTCTCCCTCTGCTTCGCTTCTCTTGTCGTCTTCCTCTCTCTGTCTGTCTCGTTTCTCTGTCTCTCACTCTTGAGTTGTTTGTTTGCTCTGTGTTTATATAACCTAGGTATATAACCCAGCATTGTTTGTTTTATTTTTCTAAAAAAAAAAAAAAAAAAGAAGAAAAAAAAGAAGAAAATAGTATGAGTTGTTAATTCTTTACTGTCATAGTGGTTGTTTGTTTTTCCTTCTACCACCATCACCACCACCTTCCAAGTTTGTGATTGACACTAGTTTTGTTGTGGGTTCGGTAGTACAGTATCTATGGCAGATTCTACCGATGTGTCCACTACTTCTCAGACACCCAGGAGTGAGAGTTTCCCTATACCTACTACTATGACTGATAACCCCAACCCTAGTCTTAAAATCACCACCTCTCTATTTAATGGTCAGAACTATCTCGCGTAGTCGTAGAGTTTGACTATATTTTTGAAGAGCAGGGGGAAGATGGGGCATGTGGATGGCAGGATATAGGCACCCCGCACAACTGACCCGGGTTATGACTAATGGGAGATTACCAACTCTTTGATTATGGGTTGGCTTATTCATTCGATGGTACCAGACATTGGCGAGGGCTACTTGTCTATGGAGACTGCCCAAGATGTTTGGGATATTGTGGCTACCACCTATTCCTACAAAGGGAATTTCTCCCAGGCATTTGAGTTACGTCGCTCTATTGAGAGCTCTATTCAGGGGGAGCAGACGGTTCTTCAGTACTTCACCTTCCTCACCAACGATTGGAAACGCCTTGATCACTTGCAGGACTATAAGCCTGTTTGCACTGCTGATTCTGTAGGGTACAGGAAGTTTATTGCACAGGAAAAGGGTCTTCTAGTTTCTGGCCGGTCTCAATGTGGAGTATGATCCGGTTCGGAGTCGCGTTCTGAGTATGGATACTCTTCCTTCACTTTAGGAGGCATTTGCCTATGTCCAGAATGAGGAGTCGCCGGTCTGCTATGATGTCCCCTGTCTCTACTGACCGCTTAGCATTACTGTCTACCTCTTGAGATGGCCTTAGCCTGACTCCCATTCCTCCGTCTGCCGCCAAGGAGTCTGTATTCTGTGATTACTGTAAGAAGCTGCGGCATATTCGTGAGGAGGTCGTGGGACTCCATCCGGGGGTCGAGGTGATCGGTCTGGTTCTAGAGGAGGTCGGTCAAGCCAGTCTAGAGGACGTGGCTCCTATCCCCGGGCTCATCAGTCTAGTGTCGTTGATACACTTTATTCTAATTCTGCTTTCGTTGGCCAGGCTTTTTTGATGATCTCTCTGGCATGACTACTCATGAGCTTAAGGATGTTCTACGTCAATTGTTGGACCGCCGGTCTTCTACTGCTCTTAGTACATCTTCCTCGTCATTTGCCCGCTCAGGTAACTTAGCCTCTTCTCCTCGTGTTTTCCTGTCTCATAAGTCTTTGCCTTGGATTATTGATTCTGGTGTTTCAGATCATATGTCTGGCTCCTCTGATCTCTTCTCTGCCTATAAGCCCTCTTTAGGTCAGGACAAAGTTAGGATTGTAGATGGTACTGTTTCTTCTATTTCTGGGAAAGGTTTAGTCCATGTCACTCCTACTTTATCTCTCTCTTCTGTTCTCCAGGTTCCCAATTTTTCTGTTAACCTGCTATCCTTCAGGACCTTGTCACGAGGAGGACGATTGGCAGTGGTAGTGCAGAAAATGGTCTTTACTTCCTGGATCAACCGGACAAGCTTGCTCATTCTTCCACCATGCGTCCTACTACCACCGATGATATATGGCTGTGGCATCGGCGTCTTGGGCATCATTCTTTTTCTTTACTTAAGCATTTATTTCCATCTATTGTTTCAAACAATAATGTGTCTGAATTTCTTTGTGAGTCTTGTCAGCTTGGCAAGCAACAAAGAGCTTCTTTTGCTCCCAGTTTTAATAAAAGTTTAGTTCCTTTCTCATTAATACATTCTGATGTTTGGGGTCCGTCTCGTGTTGTGTCTGTGAAAGGTCATCACTGGTTTGTTACATTTATTGATGATTTTTCTCTGTGTTCCACAATTTTCATAGAATGATTTGTACTCAGTTTAGGGCCACTGTCAAAATATTCCGTTCTGATAATGGGGGTGAATACATAGATTCTGGGTTAGGGCAATATTTTTTTACTCATGGCATTATCCATCAGACCTCTTGCACCAATATCCCTCAACAAAATGGGGTGGCGGAATGCAAGAATTGCAATCTTCTTAACATGGCTCGGTACATGTGTTTTTCTATGAGTATGCCTCGGTTCTACTGAGGCGACGCTGTTCTCACCGCTGCCCATCTTATTAATCGTCTCCCTACTCACGTCTTGCAAAAACAAGCTCCTCTTCAAGTCCTCCTAGGTTCCCAGTCCTTGTTTTCTATTCCTCATAAAATATTTGGTTGTGTCTGTTTTGTCCATAATCACTCTCCTACTCGTGGTAAGTTGGACCCTCGCTCCCTCAAATGTGTTTTCCTTGGGTACTCTCCTACTCAAAAAGGATACAAGTGTTACCACCCTCCTTCTCGTAAGTGGTTTGTGTCCATGGATGTCACATTCTTTGAGTCCCAGTCCTATTTCTTGTCCTCTCCGGTGTCACAGTCCTCCCTTCAGGGGGAGCTTTGGTGTGAAGTGATTCCTGTGATTCCTATGGTGGAACCAGTTGTTCTTGCACCACCATGTCATACTGGGACTGCAGAACCCAATGTCACCAAGGATAGGGAATGACAAGTTTTTGTCAGGGACAAAGACGGACAGAAAGTTAACTAGATACAAGAGACCACTTCTGCTCTTCCACTGTCATCTCCTGCTTCTGATGAGAGTCCAGGTAACTTTGAATCTCTCGAGTCCATTGATTTGGATGTTCCGAATGCCAAGAGAAAGGGTGTGAGGTCTTGTACTCAACATCCTATCTCAAATTTTGTGTCCTACTCTCATTTGTCGTCCTCGTATAAAGTGTTTGTGTCCAATATTTTCTCTGTTAACATTCCTAACCATTTTCAGGATGCTCTTGCTAGTAGCTACCTTTGAGTGGAAACTTGCCATGATTGAGGAAATGAAAGCACTTAGGAAGAATGGTACTTGGGAATTGACTGAGTTATCTAAGGGCAAACAACCGGTGGGATGCAAATGGGTGTATACTGGGAAACACAAAGCGGATGGTTCTATTGAGCGTTATAAGGCTAGACTTGTGGCAAAAGGGTTTACTCAGACGTATGGCATTGACTATCAGGAGACCTTTGCATCCGTGGCTAAGATGAATTCAGTCAGAGTGCTTCTCTCTTTAGCAGCTAATCTAGATTGGCCACTTCATCACTTTGATGTAAAGAATGTCTTTCTCCATGGTGACCTCGAAGAAGAGGTATATATGGACATTCCTCCTGGTTTTGAGGATCTCAAAAGTCATTATATGGACTCAAGCAGTCTCCGAGAGCTTGGTTTGAGAGATTCACTTAAGCTATGCTTAAATATGGCTTCAAACAGAGTCAGGCAGATCACACCTTGTTTGTGAAATATTCCTCACTTGGTAAGACTACAGCCCTCATTGTTTATGTAGATGACATAGTTCTTACGGGTGATGATAGTGAAGAAATTCCTCTGTTGAAGAAATATTTAGCCCGTGAGTTTGAGATCAAAGACTTGGGGAGCTTGAAGTATTTTTTGGGAATTGAAGTTGCTCGCTCCAAGGATGGGATATTTATCTCACAGAGGAAGTCTGTGCTTGATTTGTTGAAGGAAATCGATGCTTGGTCGCAAAGCCTGTGACACTCCACTAGAACCCAATCAGAAATTGGGGGATGATGAAGGAGGAGCAACTGTTGACAGGGGAAGCTATCGGCAATTAGTGGGTAAACTCATTTACCTATCTCACTCGCCCCGATATTCTCTTTGTCGATGTGGTTAGTTAGCTTTATGCATGCTCCTCATCGATTCACTTCGAGGTCATATGCGAATTTTAGGTACTTGAAGTCCGCTCTGGTAAGGGTCTTTATTTTTCAAGGTATGATCATCTTCGTAGAAGCCTATCTGAGATCTTGTTAATTTGGATAAGTGACTGATAGGAGATCGACTTTAGGGTATTGCACCTTTGTTGGAGGCAACCTAGTTACTTGGAGGAGTAAGAAACAGAATGTGGTTGCCAGGTCGAGTGCAGAAGCTGAGTTTAGAACTATGGCACAAGGGGTGTATTGATCAGACGGACTCCATGCGGTTATATTGTGATAATAAGTCCGGTATCAACATCGCTTACAATCCGGTTCAACATGACAGGACAAAACATGTTGAGATTGATCACCACTTTATTAAGGAGAAACTCACTAACTAGTGGCGCAATATGTACTCCCTTTGTACAGTCTGGTGATCAACTTGTTGACATTCTCACCAAGGGAGTTGGGAGTAAGCCATTTCATGACATCTTACGCAAGCTAGGCATGAGAGATATCTTCACACCAACTTGAGGGGGAGTGTTAGAATAATATATGATTATTTGGGTTATTATTTTGTAATTATTTTATGCCTTAGGCTTCCTTGTAATTATTAATCTTCATTAATATAAATAGGGAATGATATCCTAATCATATGGTATTCTCTAAAATTAACAGTATTCAGCACCCGTACCCGTGTTGTGTCATGTCAACACGGGTACCTCTCAAAAAACAAAGAGTCTATGTAACGTAGCTCACCATTATATTTGGATGAATAAAAGAGAAAATAATGTGGTTTCTCACCTCTCTTGTTTGGATAGAGTAAATAAGAAAAAGAAAGGAAAGTGTTGTGTTTCATTTCACTAAAATAACCGTCCATATTAATAAGCTATGTTTTTTCATAAGGGTAATTTTGGTATCTTAGAAAAGTTTCATTAAATCAATTCCTTTCTCACCAAATCTCACCGCTTTTGGTGAGAAACAAAACATAGGTTTATCTCTCATCATTTCTCACCTACTTAACCATCCACACAAGTGAAGGGGTTTCCTATTCTCACTATTTCTTTTCTTTTCTCACCAAATCCCTCCATCCAAATGGAGCGTAATAGTGTGTAACTGTGTAATAATATTGGTTGTATATTTAAAATGGATCTGCAAGATTTGCTAAAATCTTGTGTTTACTTTCTAACATGATAAGTGGCCAAAAAGCATGTGACTTGTTAAATATGGTTACTTTGTAACCAGTCAAATTTGTTTCAACGTGTTAGTTTGGAAATGGAAATGTTTGGGAAATTTGAGGGAACTCATAAACATTTTTGGAAAAGCACAATAATGTTTGATGGAAAAACTAAAAGCTATCCAAATGCATATGTAGCCTAACGATTAAAACGTAGTTGAGGTCTACTCATCCATTCTTATTAAACTTGGTAGTAAATGTTAATATAAACAAAAAAAAATTCAATTAAAGTCAAATAAATCCACAAGTCTTTAACGTTAGCATTTATAATTCTAAATGTACATTAAATCCCTTCCAAACAAGGTTTACATGTTAGTCTGATTTGGGAGTTCCAGCATTTTAAGGAGGCATGTCATTAACGCATTCAATTTAAAATCAAACAACATGGTTTCCCAAATAGGCATTATATTCCCACTCTTAAATCTATTCCTAGTCACTTATAAGAGATAATTTTGGAAAATTGTAAAATCTTATGCTTTGGGTTTTCAAAGAGGAGACATTGCGGGACATTCCAAATGGAAAATAAGGATGAACAATGTGGGATGGAGGGAGCAATAAATGAATGCCAAAGGGGTTCTAAGGTGTAAGGAGGCCTTTAGTGATAAGATTAGAAGTTTCTTTCTAACAAGTTAAAAAACAATGTTTCAACAATGATCAATAAATATTGATAGATGATCTATGAAGCATCGACAATTGAAAATAAGTGTTGTAGCCATGTTAGACACGGGGACATGGCGGGGACACGCATTGGACATGTTACGTGGTGTGCCCCTTTATTTAATTGATTTCTTTTTAAGGGACACAATGGGGACATAACAAGGACACTCTGGGGCAGTGTTATAAAATACATGCCTAACCGCGTACTTAGGCGCAAAGTGCATTGAGGTGCACTTGAGGTGCCTTAGACAACTTGAGGCAAGGTGCTATAGGAATGGCGGATTTGAGGTCCGTGACTTAGGATTTGGCGTGAGGTGCTTGCCTCATACATTTTTTTGCTCCATCCTTATTCTTTGTGTGTGTGTGCCATAGGGAATCATAACCCCTTTAATTTATTTTATTTTATTTTATTTATGAGAAATAAACTAAATTTATCGAGCGAGCATCAAGATGATGCAAAAGAATACAAAAAAAGCCTCGGCATGGGGTGAAAAACTAACAACACCTAAGCAATAACATCATCCAAAAAATCAAAAAAGAACAAACAAATCCGAACCTGTCCTCCTTTCCAACCAACAAATAATATACGACTCTAGCCAGGACATACAATGATGAACCTCTTGAAACGTTCGTCGATTCCGTTCCAACCAAACCAACCACATCAAACTTAGCGGCACCAACAACCATACCTGCCGCCGACGCCGACGCCGACGCCGACAAACATAAACACGTGCTTTGAGCCCCAATTTTTATATTAAAAAACCCTTAGGGATTGAGAAAAAGCTCTTGGATTGCAATATGGATATATGACTTTGGCATTCCTTTCAATGTAGTGAATTAGGACAATGTTGGGCCAATGATTGAAGCTATCAGGCAATTTGGTCCCGGTTTAAAATCAAAACCACTAAGATACTAAGAATCTAATTAAAACCTTTAGGGAACTCATTGAGATAGGACCAAGAATCTAATTACAATATTGGTGTGGAAGGGGGGCAGGATCAAAGCTCAAAACCTAGGACATATGCATGCGAAAGGCTTTCCCTTACCATCAGCCTAGGCCTTGGTTTCATTTATTCTCTCTCCCCACCTATTTGTCTTTTTTGATGATTTTTTGTGTGAATTCAATTAGGATGCATTGTTCTATTACCTCAAATTTACATTGATTTATTAGTTTAGAAACAACATAAATTCTTGTAGTGTTTGTCAGTATTTTTCTCTTCCCATTTTGCTAGTATCATATTTTGGTGAGAATCTCAGTTTCATTGTGTTGAATATGTCAATACTAAATTTTAGTTTTTATTAATTTTGTGATCTGTTAAGTCATGGTGAGCTCATGGAGTTTCAACGTGCCATTGAAATTTTTAGTAGAAGAGAGTGGATTCTAGGGTTGCAAACCTGCTAAGTCAAGCCAAGTAATAGGTTGTTGAAGTTTAGCTTGAAAACTTAACGAGCTTTAAAACATGTTTAGGCTTAGCTTGTTTACATAATGAGTCATAATGAGTCAATTTCAACGAGTATTTAACGAGCTGAACACGAGTTGAGCGTGAGTGGTTTGGTTCATTTTGTAGCCCTAGTGGATATCGGAAATGACAAGGGTAAATGAACCACTTAACGATATTGTGACTGTTACAATTTGAAAAATCACATCACATCATTAGGGCACTTAAGGAATTTTACGACTGATTCCAACTACCGGCAGCAACTAGACTCTTGTTTTGGAATTATATTGTGAATGATGAATGGAGAAGGTCCAACTAGACATTGTGATGTAACATCTATTGCATGTTAAACAAGTACAATAGGCTTTGGAAGTTCAAAACAAAGTCTAAGGGTCCCATGATCGTCAAGAAGCCTTTTTGGTCTAAAGAAAAGTGTCCATGATAGTATTTAGTAGTTGAAGGTATTATGGTAATTTCAATAATTGTTGGAGATGGGTTGTAGGGGGAGCTTCTATTTACACCACAAATTTTACTCCTTATATTCTTTTGTTTGTTTGTTTTATTTTATTTTATTTTATTTTTTCAGAGTAAATTACACTTAACCTTCCTAAAGTTTTGGAGAAAATATAGTATGTCCAACAATTTTGACGTAATAACATTGACCTCCCTTTTAGTGAGGCTAAATGGACCAAGAACTAATGTAGATTGTGTAAAGGCATATAGATGAACAAGGAAAAATATGTTAACATCATTTTTCTATCCATTTGGCCCAAGGAATGATTGATGAAAAAGGGACTAAGTGTTACATAAATTAAAACCTTCAGGGAACTCATTGTATTTTCTCCAAACCTCAAGGGTGGTCAGTGTAATCCACATCCCTTATTTTAAATTTTTTTTATTTTATTACAATTCTATCCTCATGTAAAATTACCAAAAAAAAAAAACTCTCCTACAAATTATATAAATCCTAATTTTTCAAACACCCCCAAACTACCATTGCTACTGGCAATTGCACCGACAACCAATGCCACAACCTTTCCAACTTGCTACCATTCCTTCCTATAACCACCGCAACCTCTCTACTAACCCTACGAACCAATACAACCTCTCCTCTCCTCTCCATCCCGATGAACCACGACAACCCCTCCTCCACACCAACAAACCACTGCAATCTCTCCCCATAACCACCGCAACCCCTTCCCATAGCCATTGGTGTACCACGCGCACCCCCTCCTCCTTCCTCTTCCCTAGTGAACTTGTTCGATGACTCCCCAGTGAACTATTCCATCCTGTTCGATGGTTGCTCTCCAAACAAACATGATTTATTCAACATCAAAAAATTGAACAAATGCTATTCGTTTGTCTCTGGTTATCTATATTTGAACATTGACCATTGAATCGATGCCATGAAGCTGCAAAGAGATGATTTGTTCAGCTTCGGTAGCTTGGTGACAGTGACTTCCTCCTTTTCTTCTTTGAGAACTCTAGATCCTCTTCCCTTCCTTTATGAAAACCCTAGATTTGAGGTTGGGGAAGGGTGGGGGGAGGCTACGAAGTGATGGCCACTTGGATAGGGAAGGTTGCATAGTGGGGTCGTTGGGTTGGGGATGGTTGCGATGTGGTGGTCCCTGAGCTTGGCAGGGCTGAGGGGGATGGGGGCTATGTAATGGTGTAGGAGGTTGGGGAGGGCTGGTGGTTGCTGTGGTTAGAGATGGTAGCTACGGCAGTCAGAGATGGTGGTTACAGCTGTTAGAGGGTAGGTATGTGAGTTAGGATTTGGGAAGGTGAATATTTTTTAATTTTTGATGGGCTACAAATAGAAAAAAGGTGCAAGGAGATACAGTTGTTGTATAAGTAGAGGCTCATATTGTTTGGGTTGTCCATGGTTTGTATTTTGGATCCAATTATTAAATGGATTATGATATGGGGATAATTATTAGCAGGCCATATTGACTAGACTTATTTACTCACAAGTCTCAGGTGAATTTATTTATTTATTTTTTAACATATTTGCCTCTTGTTTTGATAATGAGAACATTTTCAAACTTTTTAGATGTGTTTTGTGTTTGTGGAATGATAATTTGTGACTAGTAATGATACTGATAAATTTATCAAATTTGACTGTTGTTTGTGAATTTTGTTTTATTCTTAGTTTATTTGTGTTAGTTTGTATTGAAATATGATGTGGGAAATAGTTGAATTGCATTTTAAAAAAAACATTTTTTAAGTGATAAATTTATCACTGAGAGTGTACTTTTTGATAAGTAAGTCCAGTCCACAGGATTGGCTTGTAACTACCCCTATTATATATATGTTTTGTTATGTGTAGAATAGTCTTAGTGGTAAAAAAGGTCAAAGTTTCCCATTTTGAATTCATGTCATAGTTGGAGTAGAATTAGAAGTCATAGTAATAGTTTGTCTAGAATTTTTGTAGTTTTAGTTTCTAAATTTGAGTCTTAATCCTTTGTTTGAGTGGGGAGTAGGGGAGTCTTTAGCCTATAAATATATGTGTACTCTCAATGATTCAATAGAGTTCAAATTATGAGAATTTAAGACTGTGTTTGTGTGTGATTGGCGTAACCCTTTCGAGGGTGAAGCACCTATTTCTTCTTCTATTTCTTTTTCTTCTTTTTTTTGTACATACCGAAGTTACTATTTTCCGGTTATATTATTCACAGCCCTCAAAAAGTGCACTTTTCAGCCTGAAAATCCTTTACAATCAAACCCAAATCAACGCTAATTTCTTCTCCTACCTATTAGCTTCCAATTTAATCATTAAAACCTAAATTACACTGTTTAGCTGTTAAATAGCCTCTGTTCTGAAAATCCAAAAGGCTGTCCTACATTACATTGTTTGGCAAATGACCACACTTTGACTTTGGTGATAATGTTGTATGAATTGGAAATTGGTATGTTTACTTTGTCAAGATCTTTTTCGACTGTATGATTAATTCATGATTATTAAAATAAATGAACTGATCCTCAGTTTCTTCTTCCATCAGAATCTACTTTTTGTTCTGACCATGTGATATTTAAGTTTCAAATGTACAGTAATCATCCATTCTAATTGATTTGTTGCTTGGACAGAATATGATCAGTATGTTTTTTTGGTCATATATGTAGAATATTGTTTTGCATCAGTTCAATTAATTTAGGCTGAGCAGTGTGTTTTGTTGTCTGTTGACATTTGTTGCTTGTCATGTCATCAAATATTCATGCTTAGCACCTTAGTTTTTTATTTTTCTTTTTTGGGTTAAATAGGGCTATGTTAAGAACATCACACCAAAGGGATGCTTCATTATGCTTTCTCGGAGGCTTGATGCGGAAATCCTTCTCTCAAACTTGTCTGATGGCTATGTTGAAAATCTCGAAAAAGAATTCCCTATTGGGAAACTTCTTGTTGGCAAGTAAGTATTTCTGGTAGTACTACTTTCTGATAGATAGTTGTTAAGGCAATCTTTTGAGACACTTTGCATGCAGGGTGGCATCTGTGGAGCCTTTGTCTAAGCGAGTTGAAGTCACCCTTAGGACATCAAATGCAAGCAAAACACAAAAAAGTGACATAAATGGTTTAAATAGTCTCCATGTTGGAGATATTGTTTCTGGCCAGATTAAGCGCATTGAATCATACGGTTTGTTTATCACAATTGATCATACAAACACAGTAAGTAATTTGGTATTTCTCTACAAGTTCGTTCTTATGATATCCAGATTTGTAGTTTTGAACAAGAATAATTGGGTCTCAGTTTATTTACTGTAACATCTGGACCATCAACTTCTGTCACTATAATAATAAGCCAGTTTGTACAATCATCACATTTGTTTGATTTTACCAAACTTTGAATATAGGATGTGTTTTATGGGTAGGTGTGCCCCAACTCTTTTTAGGTTATGTAACACATGGTATTCTGCTCTGGCAGCGGACTGTATATTAGTTTGGGTTTATAATTGCATTCTTCTTCTGCCTAGGTTGGATTATGCCATATTTCCGAGCTTTCTGATGATCATGTTGACAATATTGAAACTAAATACAGAGCAGGGGAGAGAGTTACATCAAAGGTTTTGAAGGTAAACAATTGCATGTCAAGCTTTGCAAGCAGTATCGTTGTTGTGTTATGATTGCTGAATGGTGATTATTGTAACCTCTTTCTAGACTCTGGAGAACATGTTTATTGATTCAAATGAATAATTTCTCTAAATGTTATCTAAAATAGGAACAGCTGCTATGGAACTTCTGCCAGTTTGAGTAACTCTCTGTGGCTACAGAAGCTGTATTTTTTATTTTCTTCTGTTTTTCAAACTATTATCAGGTGGATGAGGATAGACAACGAGTTTCTCTTAGGATGAAGAATTCATATTTTATGAGCAATTATGACATTCAAGCTCCTTCAAAGCAGAAGTATGATGATGCCATTGAGGAAAAAGATCACATGGTGGGCACTCAGTTAACAATGTTGCCAGATAGAGGCTCATTGGGGATGCAGAATTTGAACCTTGAATGTGAAAATGGGCAGCATCCTCTTCCTGCTGAAGTGGAAGCGAGGGCTTCTATTCTTCCACTTGAGGTCCCTCTCGATGATATAGAGAAATCAGACATGGTTAATGTTGCTTGTCAAAATATAGAGCACGTTGATGATGCTGATGCTGTAGATCAAAAGAATAAAAAAGCCATGCAAAGAAGAAAGCCAATAAGAGAGGTAATTTTTTTATTCACATATTTTCATGATTTTCTTATTAAAGGCTGTCTGTCTCAGTTTTCCTGTCAAGAATGGAAATTGTTCTGCTCAGGGAACGAGAAATTAGGGCTGCTGAAGAAAGGCTATTAGAGAAAGATATTCCAAGAAGTGTTGATGAATTTGAGAAAGTGGTTAGAATTTCCCCAAATAGCAGCTTTGTCTGGATAAAATACATGGCATTTATGCTTTCTTTGGCTGATGTTGAGAAAGCCCGCTCAATTGCTGAGAGGACATATGGAGTGTTTTTTTTTTTTTTCTGCATTTGTATTTTTATTTTATTTTTTAAATCTTATTTGAAATTCTTGCTTCAAGCAAAACATTTTGTCCCTAAATGTGTCTTTTTATTGTTATTATTCTCCTTATTATGATTTATTTTTTAACAGGAAATACTGAAAGTTATTAACAATGGGATCCAATCCACTGCCTGCTTTTATCAATGTTATAATAAGCATTTCTCCGGTAGTATGAAGAAAGAAAATATTCAAATTGAGCTAAGATAATTGAGACAAAGGCTTGTTTAATTTGAGTTGAAAAGTAAATGCTAAACCTTAAATTTTCAAAATAATGAGACTGATTTGTTGAGTGGATAGCCACATGGCACATATGAGTGCATGGTCTTGTGTGTAAGCTTTTGTTTGTCAAGAAAAAGCGAGAATATCTTAACAGGATGTGAAAGTTGATTAGTGATCTTGGACTTGAAGCAGAGAATTGACATTATTGTGGGTCCTAAATTGCATTTCTGCTTTCTGGTTACGTGATGTCTTATTGTATTGATTTGTTCTTTTTTTTTTTTCTTTGTTTCTTTCTTCTTTGGTTTCATTTTTCTCTACATTCAAATTTTTTGGTTTTACCTTATATTCCCTTCATCAAATATGCTGTGGTTGAACCAACGAGCCATTTTTTGTGTCAGCAGTAGCTAGTTGCATCAAAAAAATAAAATAAATGCACATCCACAAATTGGCTTTTATGTTCATAATGTGTGCTAGTTTGCTTCTCACTCTATGTCTATGTTGTGTTCTTTAGGGCTTTGAAGACAATAAACATCCGAGAAGAATCTGAGAAGTTGAATGTATGGGTGGCTTATTTTAATTTAGAGAATGAATATGGATATCCTCCAGAGGTAAAATATATATACTATACATGTATATCCTTTTGCCTTGTTTCCAAAAAACTCTCTCACCATCAGTATCATTTCAATAGCTTCTAGGAATTTTCTTACTTTAGTTTTTCTCTATAGGACGCCATTTCAAAAATATTTGGAAGAGCATTGCAGTATTGTGATCCCAAAAAGGTGCATCCGCAATCATGGGAATGTATGAAAGGATGAAACACAAGTTGGTAGACGAGCTACACAGAGAAATGAGCAAGACATTCAAAGCATTCATGCAAGGTATTTTTATGATATAATAAACTAGAGTATTGTTATTGTTTTTTCCTCGAGCGGCGGAGCTATCAAATTAATCTACTAGACTTCACTATACGTTTTTTATTAATTTTTTTTTTATAGGCTTGGTTAAGGCGGATTCAGTGGCTTTTGAATCAAAATCAGGATGAAGTTTAGTCTATTGTAAAACGAGCTGTTGTATGCCTTCCCCGGCATAAGCACATTAAGTTCCTCTCGCAAGCAGCTATTCTAGAGTTCAAATGTGGGGTTCCTGATAGAGGGCGATGGGAATGCTTTGCGAGTACCCAGAGAGAACAGATTTGTGGAGCATTTATCTTGATCAAGTAAAAATCCTTTTCTTCTATTTCTGTTGTTTATTTTTAACAATGAATGATAAAAAAAATATAGTTTGCTTTATGCATTAAAATTTGTCTTAAAAAAAAAATTAACAAACAGGAAATTCGACTTGGTGATGTGGATGTGATTCGTGCATTATTTGAGAGGGCAATAAGTCTGAGCCTTCCACCTAAAAGGATGAAGGTGTGTGCAACTTAACTGGTTGGTTGTGTTTGTTTTTGTTTTGTTTTTTTTTTTTTTTTCGTGCTCATGCTGAAGATTTAGTTTTTGAGACTTTCCTTGTCACATGAATGAGTGAATAAGTGTGGTTTGTTGGAAATGCAGTTCTTATTCAAAAAGTATTTGGAGTATGAAAAGTCTGTAGGTGATGATGAAGAAAGGATTGAATCTGTTAAGAGGAAGGCGATGAAATATGTTGAGAGGTAGTCTTGCTTGATGAGGATGAAGATGAAGATGAAGATGAGGTTGAGGTTGAGGTTGTTTCGCATTTCAATGGGAATCATCCATTGGGTACAGTCCAAAGTATTATGACATCCGCTCGTTCGCTCACCCACTCAATATTTGCAATAGGAGGATGAGTAGCAGCAGCACGACAGTTAGAAATAGATGGCATAAATAACTTATAACCATCCTCCTGTTTGTCTCATGATTGTGTATGCTTTTTGTTTAATTAATTATTCACTGAACGTCTTTGTTCTCTCTCTCTCTCTCTCTCTCTCTCTCTACATTAAGGTTTCTTTTATTTTTTATTTTTGTTTCGGTGTCCTGAACAACACTTCATATATATATACACTAGTGGGTGAGTGTCACCCAATAAATGTCATGTTAAATCTATAAAATATACATTTTGATTTTGAATTAAAAATATAGTGTCTATTGCTTTAGTGGTAGAAGTATTGTTTATTAAACCAATGATTTAGGTTCAAGTCCCTGTTATCACCTTAATAAATTTTATATTTCTCTAAGAAATATGGGACACATGGCATAAAAAGAAGGTTTAGACATCAAGTAACATGTTCACTTTATGGGGGTGTTTGGCAAGTTGGATTTTAGCCTTTTTTTGGATTAAAATTTACAAAAGGACAAAATATGCTAAAATAATTAATAAGATAAAATGTTAAAGTTAATAATCATTTCACTTTTTCTCTTACAAACATCACATTCAATTACAAAAAAAAATCTATCTTCTTAAACACAGATTTTTAATTTACTAAAATAACCAAAAATTAAAATATAAACACAAATTTTTAATTTACTAAAATAACTAAAAATTAAAATATTCTACTAAAATAGTAACTTTCCAAACACCCACTATATATAGTTGAATAAAAATAACACGGGTAACCATATTGATGTGAAAACGATCTGGATCGGACACTTGAATTGCAAGCCTCATTTGGAAAACCCTTTGTCAATTAAGACCCAAAACTGATTCAGTGCTCTAAAATGGTAGTACTAATGTCAGCTCTAATGAGCTGGCAGTGCAAGAAGAAAAAAATAAAAATAAAAATAAAAAATAAAGGCCAAACTATCACACCAGTGATGGAGTCCACATGGTGTCATATCATTAGTGGTGCATTAGTGGTATTGAATTAGTGGTCTGAAGCATTTTTCATCAAGAAGTTATTAGAGTTTCTTAATATTATATCCACACTCCAAATCCTTAGATTTTACAATGGTGACATAGGAGGGAAGAACAAAGAGAAATATTTTGTAGAGATTTTTGTTTTTTTTTTTGGGGTGAATAAGTCATAAAATAAAACATAAGAAAATATAGGAATACAAGGGGCATGCCCCAGGATCTAGCCAACTATACAAACAAATAGAGACAAGCAAAACAAAAAAGAAGAAGCGGAACAAAGAACTATAAACTATTAACAAAAGCACCAGCCCAACAAATAAAGAACAAATGAGCTGAGAACAAACTCGAACTCGAAAAGCACAAACAAATAAAGACAAAACTAGAACTGAAAATCCCCCTAGGATAAACGCACCATAGCAGCAAAGCAGCAACAGCCCAGTGAACCCCAAAACCAAAACTAGAAGAGAAAGTTTCTACATAGCAACGACCAACAGCAGAACCAGCGTGATCCACTCTAACAACCATAAAAAACCAAAACCTGTTCAGCAGCCATATACAGCACATAGGGGTGATGAACAGGGGAGAACCAACTTTGTAGCAAAGGCAAGAAGAAACCTAGCAAAGTCAACATGTCCAAAATGCCAAACGGTTCCAACAAAAGAGAAAGAAAAGAGAAAAAAAAAAGAAGAGCTTTACCCTACACAGCCCGTAGGGATAGGACAACTACCATAATAAAAGAGCTATACCATTCAAAACTGTGTAAATCAAAACATAAACAAAAGAGCCAACTATCATAATAAGAACAACGAATTTCCAACTAGATTCCACCAGGTTTGGCGCACCTATGCTGCCTCAACCATGAGAGTCTCAAACCGGATACTGCAAACTACACAGCAAGCAACGTAGCAAACACTACCTCCATCGATTAATA
Source organism: Camellia lanceoleosa (assembly GCA_025200525.1). NCBI lineage: Eukaryota > Viridiplantae > Streptophyta > Magnoliopsida > Ericales > Theaceae > Camellia > Camellia lanceoleosa. Next base: position 102,118,564 of record CM045762.1, on the reverse strand, counting down.
AAACCTGACAACCAAAGCAAGTGTAAGAACCTTGATTACCCTGATCCAATTCAGATTAGTAAACAGCGATGAAGCTATATATAATCACGAATAAGAATATGAAAATAAAGAAAACCTGCAACAATTCTCACTCATGTAAATTCCTTGGTCACTCAACCCACAAATAAAGGACACTCAACAATTAACAGCAGGTTAGAGAAGAAACCCTAATTAACTAACAATTTATACACTCAATCACTCAACCCTCAACAATGGATATCCCTAAAAATTGTACCAGCATATGTACCTGCAGCAGTATTAAAAAATATTATAGGGCTATTTCACTCAACCCACACCTTACAACACTCCTCACAGGATTTATAAACTCACTGCACTCAACCCTCCTATTGCTATACTTTTTACTCCACTGGAATGGCCTGCAAATCTGCAACAACACACATTAGAACCAAACAAATATAATGATTAGATTTAAAAACCTCACTATATGGCTCACATCACTTGGCCCTCTTATACTAGCCCTAGCTGCCCTTTGTGTCTTGCTCCTGAGGAGAACCATTCCCATCTGTTTTTTGGGTGTACATACTCCTCTAGGATCTGGGCTGCTATCCAAGCTAAATGTAATTCCAATTGGCCTTCTCTACCCTGGTTGGAAATTGTTGAGTTTGCTACTAAATCCATCAATGGCAATTCTTTGAAAACTGTGATGTTGAAACTATCTTTTCTCTGCACTATCTACCACATTTGGATGAAGAGAAATAGTAGAATCTTTAGTAAGGTTTTCAAACCTGAAGAGGTTGTTACTAACTCTATCATCCAAATGGTTAGGGGCAGACTCCTTTCTATGGAAAATGTAAAAACTTCTGCAGGTGACAATTGGTATTTGGTGCAACGGAACTTGCCTCCTAAAATCTTGTTGCAGTCCCAAGCTGCTGCTGTTGAAAGGAGTTTGAGTGGTGTGAGTTTACCTACATTGAGGGTTGAGTGATAGTGAGGAGATATTGAGGGTTTTCTAATGAGGGTGTTGTTTTGCAGATGGTATGTTCTCAGATTCTATCAGTTTGTTATGGATCCCACAGTTTTACAAAATCTGGAGACAATGAAAGGAGGGTTGAGTGATGTGAGCCAGTATATTTGCTACCGTATATGTGGGTTGAGTGGGGGGAGGAAGTATATATATTTTATCCTAACATTTACTATATATTATATATATTTTGTGCAGGTAAATGGAATTCTCAAGTACACAGTTCCGCTGGTTGGAATGAGTGAGCATGAGATGTGTGGGCCGAGTGACGGGAGACCTTACATGGAGTGGAGAGTTCTCCTTTACTATGGGTCGAGTGTGGGGAGGTCCTATACTGAGTTCTTGTTGTTTCTTCTTCTCTATGATTCGTTATATTGTTAAGGAAATTCCTTTCTATTCTATGTTGAACAGGTATATGGTACGGTTGGGAGGGATGTTGGTTGCTTCTTGTGTTCGTTTAGGTGGCCATGTGAAGAGTGTATGTGTAACGAGGTGATGGCAGCTCCAAGCGCCTTGCTGTGTTACATGAAAGAGGAAAACAATCGTCTTTTTTATTGTGTGTACATAGTTCTTTTATATATTTTGCCTACCCCTACGGGCTGTGTAGGTGGTTTTTTTGTGCGGTTAATGATGCTATGTTTCTGTCATTCTTATAAGGAAATTGTAATGGGCTTGGTAGGTTTCTCCTGTAAGGATCATGGTAGTCTTCTATTTTGTATGCTACAGGTTCAGGAACCTACCCCTACGAGTTGTGTAGGAAGGATCCTAGAAGGCTTTGCACATTTGTTTTGTATTGGTCTAGGCTGGCTGCTGTTATCTATTGTACAAGATCCCTATCTATTTTAGGATATGGCTTTTGTACAATCAGTTGGCTTATTACCACCCTTTGATTCGGTTTGTGTATGTAGCTTTGTTTTGTGTGGTCTTGTTGTTGTTAGGGCCTGGGGCATGCCCTTTGTAATCATGTAAATTCTTTGTCTTTTATTTATTTCTTATTCACCCAAAAAAAAAAAAAAAACCCCACAACACAACACTCATTTAAGGATAGAGGCAGGAAGCCTCCACTCTTGGAGGAACCATTCATCAGTTTAAGTTCTTTTGATGTTGGAGATAGCCAAAAGTCTGTATCTGACAAGAGACACAATGCCTTTGACCACCACTTCTTCAGGTTTCTTTTCATGGGAAAATATTCTATTATTTCTTTCCAGCCACATATGGTAAACTGAGCTACAAAAGCTCAATCATCTAATGATGGTAGCTAAGGATTTTCTTTTACAGTCAGCAGCCACTACCTGAGGTAGGTCATTCCATGGAATATTCTGCCAATTTACTTGGCATTTGTCTTGGATAGCAGTCCACACTCGCAAGGCAAACGGACATTGAAAGAATAGATGTTGGTGATCTTCCCCATTATGGGTACAAAATTGACAATTGGAGACCCCATTAATGCCAAAGGTGGCAAGTCTATCCCCAGTATTCAGTCTCCCTAAGATAGCCATCCAAACAAGAAAGCTAGATTTAGGGATGTTGTAAGGACCCCACAAAAGATCAGCACAAGATACCTTAGGCCACTTCTTTCTCCAAAGATTCCAAACAGACCCAATAGTAAACAACCCACTCTTATTTAGTAGCCAAATTACCTCATCCCTACTACCAATGGTTGGCACCATGATAGGAGGAGAGTGCCCCACAATTTCCTGCACTTCCCAAGAGGAAGCATTAGGCCAATGCCAACCAGTAACAGAAATCACAGAGTCAACCTTGGATCGGCTCGGGAGACCAGTATCATACACAAATCTGGCACCATATTTCTCTCACAGGGAACCAAAAGGATGCCAATTACCATGCCAAAGGAAAACCTTGCTACCAGGACCAACCACCCATTTAACAAGGGGATAGATCCTTTCTCTCAATGATAGTAACTTCCTCCAAACCCAAGAAGGATTACTTGGGGTTTTGACACCCCAAAAGCAGTTTTCTTTTAAGAGGTAGGATTTAACCCATTGGCACCACATAGACTGCTCTCCACCAGAGATTAAGAACCAAACATGTTTAGACACAGCAGCCTTATTCCACACCTCCATATTTTTAAAACCAAGGCCCCCTTCATTAACAGGAGCACTAATTTTATCCCAAGCCACTTTAGCCCCAGTTTGTTTAAGATCCAAACCAGTCCAAAGAAAAGCTCTACATAATGATTCAATCTCTTTAATCACTTTTTTTGGAAGGATAAAAAGAGAGGACCAGTAAACTTGCATAGAGAATAAGATTGTCTTGATAAGCTGGGCCCTCCCAGCATAAGACAAGACCTTGTTGGTCCAAGATTTCAACTTTTTAGTAATTCTAGTGACTAAACTCCTACAGTCACTTGCTCGCAATCTAGTGGTGATCAAAGGAACTCCCAAATACCTTACAGGCAACTCTCCCTCAATGAATTGGGTAAGATCCAAAATATCCTTCCTCAGGGTGTGGTTACAACCTGAGAAGAAGATGTGGCTCTTATTAGGATTAGGGACAAGGCCAGATAAGGCTTGAAATTCCAAAACGCCTTGTTTTATGAGGTTAACTGTAGGAATAAAGTACTATGGCACCATCACGGAGTAGAAGAAGCCACTTGGGAAACAGAAGTGGAAGTTTGAGAGAAATACCCTAAGTTGTTTAGAGATGTGTAATCTTATTGACTTTGTGATGTTAATGTTTGTAATATAGCCTAAAGAATGTGAATAAACTTTGGTTGGTATATGTGTTGTAATGATAAGAAGTTCATGTGTTTTAGCTATTCATACTTCGAATTATGGTGTGTGATGATAATATGATGATTAGAGGTATTACAAGAGTAGTAATTGTCTTCTTGGGAATTGTTAGAGTTGCTTTTAACAAGGATTACCGAAATTTCGGGGGCGAAATTCTTTAAAGAGGGTAGACTGTGACACCTGGGTTTTTCGGACTGCTCGAACGATGCTTTTGTCGCTCGAGCGTAGATCTTAAGGTCACAGTAGTTAGCAGTTTTGCAGGCGGATCGCTCGAGTGAAGAAGTTGTCGTTCAAGCATAGAATGTTTGCTCCAGTAATTTCACTGTAGCTTTGCAAAACTTCAGGGACCTTTCATTTTTCGCTCGAGCGTAGGATGTGTCGCTTGAGCGACACTGTTCGCTCCAGTGAAAGAAGTTGTGCTCGAGCGGTTAGTCAGGACAGTAGATTTTAAAAGTCGATCCTCACTCATTTTATTTTAACTTTTCACACTCTCTTTCTCTCTAACGCTATTTTTCTAAAAACCCCAATTCGCAAACCCTAGATTTCTCTAACTTTAACCCAAGATTCCCTCAAAATCACCCAAGAAAAGTTGAAAGGAAGTCTAGATCAACACTTCTACCTATTATTTCGTTGGATCATCAAAGTTTCGAGTGTGATTCACAACCCCAGCTTCCACATTCAAGGTAGGGGTGTCTTTAACTTGCTATATCTTCAATTTGAACTACTTATGTGGTAATTTTCATTAGCTATTCATGTGTATGAGTGTATATATATATATCTGTGTGTGTGTAGATTGTATTGTTAGTAAGTGATTTGGGAAAATGTGAGTAATACTCTATGGTTATGGATGAAATTATGTTTATTATTGAAGATAATTGTAAGTGATGATGAGAGTTGATCTCCAATTTATATTTTAGAGAGAAACCCCAAATTTTCCATAACCCTAATTTTGAGACGCATTCAACAAAGAGGGGTGGTTTTGCTCAATTGGTTTAAAAAACATGAAATTGAAAGCATAGTATCCCTCTCGACTTGAGGTCCGATCTCCTTAGCTTTCAAACCTTGATTCAGAATGTTCAGTAATCAACCAAAGTACAAGGCTTGCATAACCGGAATGGAGTCAGCCCTTGAACTAGGGGCAATAAGGTCGGATGTGATTCAGATTGGAAACTGCCCTTGAACTAGGGGAAATAAGGTCGAATGTGATTTAGATTGGAAGCAGCCCTTGAACTAGGGGCAATAAAGTTGGATGTGATAAAAAATTTAAAATTGGATTGTTTCTCAAGCTAATGAAGACCGAAAAATAAGTCAAATCCCGAAATCTGAGGGAATGAGTTTTATTACTAAAGGACAGTCGAGTTTCTATCCATGACACTAGGGGCAAATTTAGACCCAATTAGCCTAGTCCCTACATCATCATATCTATCAAGTCAAGTTTAGCAATCATTCTTATAGATTTAGATGGCCTAAAGATCTCATAACCAATCAACATGGGCAAGCTAAAATGAAAGTATCATCCTTGAGAGGCTTGTTGGGCTGAAAACCCAAAAGGGCAACCTACTCAAAAGTTAGAGCAGAAAAACAAAAAATAGAAAGTGAAAAAAAAAATGAAAAAAATAGAAAAATAAAAAATGAAAAGCGTGCAAAGTTGAAAATTTGAAAGGGCGACTTTGGCAAAAGTTAGAGCACACAAAAGGAGAGTGTCAATACCCGAGTGAACCTTAGCTAGAACCACATATGGCCTGATTCCTATCTTTGGGATATGTAGGCAGTTTCATCTTGAAGTTCGGCTCTAATCATTTTTCAACTCACTCATCTCGTCTGTGTTTGATTGGTGTATCTTTGTTCAACTCAACTACCCATATTTGAGTGACTCGTCCCCATTTGATTTAGTTGTCCTATTTCTCCTTCATGACAAATTCAATTACAAGACAAATTCAGTTGTACATCTCAAGCATTTCATGTTGATCGAGTAGTGGTCATTTGCGAAAATAGATTTTGAGGACTTTTAATGTTGACTGATTTTCTCAAAAATTATTCCATTTTTGTAAAACTTAGACCATTCTTTGGACCAAAAAGAGAATTTTCAGTGCTCATAATTTGGCTTATATGATTTCCAGTTAGAAAATGGAAGAAGTGTGCTAATTTACCTTTCATGTTGATCAAAATCACTTTAGCAGAAAGAAAAAAGAAAAAAAGAAAAAAAAAAATAGAAAGTCAAAGCAATGAATTAGTGGCATAGTCAAGTCAGGAATTTTGTCTTCTCCCTGCGCTCTCAAGTCGCATGTTCATATATCTGTTGGCTGGTTAAACATTCAGTCGGCCATCCAGATTTTAGTTGACTCTAGGTGTGTTTCTTGTTTGTGTCAACCGGTCGGTCACTCAATCTGCCTGTAGGCCAATTTATGAACCCAGAATGGAAAAACTGCAGAATTTGTGTAAAGCTCAATGGCTTGTCTTTTAGAGTTTTGTTTTGAGTCTATTTCATTCCAGTGAATGTAAATAGGTTTGTTTGGATTGTTTTTGCCTTGTTCTTCTTCCATTGAGTCATTATTTGATTTTTGATCAGGTAAGGGCTCAATATCCAATTCAGAATTCATTGAAACTTGATCATTCTCAAATTCAAATTCAATAAAATATTTTCAAACTCAATTGCAAAGCCATTCACACCGTGATGTGCAAAAAATGAAATTTCTTTCATTCAATTCTAAGGTGAACCCCCCTCCTCCGATTACGACATTACAAAAAGAGGAAGGAATTTTGACAAAAAAAAAAAAATCTGAAGCATTGGTGCTCCTTCCTAAGGCGGAAAAAAAAAAGAAAAAGGAACAAACTTCTCGGATTCTGGCAGTGGCCCGACGGTGACGGATACACGCCGACTTTCCTTGCTGATACCTTCTTTGCTCGATTCTCCCACTGATCACTTATTCTTGCCTTCATTTTGGGAGGCTCTTGAAGACCTTGCCTCGGTGTCTACAAAACTGCCGAAAGAGATGATCCCTCGCTGGCCATCAAAAGTAGTCCCATAACGAATAGCAATGGTCACCTGCCATTTCAACTCCTTGATTTGTTTCTTCAATCTGCTATTCCCTTTAGAATCTTTGTACATACGTTGAAGTAAAGAAAGTTGTGCATTCAATCGATGCACCTCATTCGTCCTACACTCCAGGCGATGGGACAGATTAGAGACCACAATCACGGTCTCCACGCATGCTTTCAGCGTGAAAGAATTGGCCTCAATGTTAGACTGAGCAGCCATCAATTGCTTGAATGGAATTGTAGGGAAGCTGAAAACAGGGAAAGGAAGAGGGGCACGTGGTTGAGGCGAGGCGTCAGAATCAGTGAACTCTATTGTAGACTCATTGAGGTCTGGAAAAAGAGAAAGAGAATGGTGAGAGGCCATGTCAGATGAGAGGGATGCAAAAAAGGGGTTGCAGAGTAGGTTTTGCATCCTTTTGTCTCTGCTTAGCTTTCTGCTCTGCCTCCCTTACAGAACTTAGATTAAGGAAGAGAATAAAGCCAAAGAAGAAGACAAAGAGGGAGGAAGGCCGAGACAATCATTGACAATCGAGGCATGATTGGATAGCCTGTCGGTCAGGCACCGCGATTGTTGAAATCACCCGCCAGACACAACGCTCGAAGAAGATGAAGAGAGAGAGAGAGAGAGAGATGTGTATATGTATATGTGTGTATGTGTATGAATATATTATGTATGTATATGTATGTGTACATTTAACTTTATATATTTTGTCTGTATATGTATATGTGTGTATCCATATATGTATATAGTTTGCCCGTGTGTATACATATATGTATGTAATTCGTATTTTGCATATCATCGCATCCTACCTTTGCTCCTTTCATGTGAAACGTGTTAGGATTTGATGTTTACTTAGTTAAAACCTTCCCCTCTCCGTATGAGATACGGTCAGGTATGCCTGTTGGTTACACCACTTTTTCACCTTCCATGTGAGACGTGTTAGGATTTGACATTTACCTGGTAAAACCTTCTCCCTCTTCGTATGAGATACGGTTAGCACCTTTTCACCTTTCACGTGAGACGTGTTAGGATTTGAAGTTTACCTGGTTAGAACCTCCCCCCTCTCCGTATGAGATACGGTTAGGTACGTCTGTTGGATACACCACCTTTCTTCCTTTCATGTGAAACGAGTTAGGATTTGATGTTTACCTGGTTAAAACCTTCCCTCTTTTCGTATGAAATACCATTAGGTACGCCTGTTGGTTACACCACCTTTGTTCCTTTCACGTGAAACGTGTTAGGATTTGATGTTTACCTAGTTAAAACATTCCCCTTCTTCATATGAGATACAGTTAGGTACGCCTGCTGGTTACACCGCCTTTTCTTCATTCACATGAAATGTGTTAGGATGTGACATTTACCCGGTTAAAATATTTCCCCTCCCGTAGGAAATACAGTTAGGTACGTTTGTTGGTTATACCACCTTTTATTCTCTCACGTGAGACGCATTTGGATTTGTTCATTCTTTCTCCTCTCGCGTGAGACGCGTTTGAATTTGTTCACTATTTTGCCTCTCGCATGAGACGCGTTTGGATTCGTTCACTATTTCTCCTCTCGCGTGAGACACATTTAGATCTCAAGTTCACCTTTCTCCTCTCGCGTGAGACGCATTTGGATTTGTTCACCATTTCCTCCTTTCGCATGAGACGCGTTAGGTTGTTGATTCACTTGGTTAAAAACATTAGGTGCGCTTGGTGTTCACACCATCTTTTCTCATTTCGCGTGAGATGCCTTAGGTTGTTGATTTACTTAGTTAAAAACATTAAGTGTGCCTGATGTTCACACCATATTTCCTCCTTTCGCGTGAGATGCGTTAGGTTGTTGATTTACTCGATTAAAAACATCAGGTGCACCTGGTGTTCACACCATTTTTCCTCATTTCGCGTGAGAAGCGTTAGGTTGTTGATTTACTCGGTTAAAAACATCAGGTGCGCCTGGTGTTCACACCATCTTTCCTCCTCTCACGTGACACGTGTTTGGATTTCAAGTTCATCATTTGTGTTGTGGCACATTTGTATGCGATGCACCCCTCTTTCATTTGTGTGGTATGCACATTTGTATGCGATGCGCCCCCCTTCTTTCATTTGTGTGGTATGCACATTTGTATGCGATGCACCCCTCTTTCATTTGTGCAGTATGCACATTTGTATGCGATGCACCCCCTTCTTTCATTTGTGCGGTATGCACATTTGCATGCGATGTACCCCACTCTTTCATTTGTACGGTATGCACATTTGTATGCGATGCACCCCTTACTTTCATTTGTGCGGTATGCACATTTGTATGCGATGCACCCTCTTCTTCCATTTGTGAAGTATGCACATTTGTATGCGATGCACCCCCTTTTTTCATTTGTGCAGTATGCACATTTGTATGCGATGCACCCTCTTTTATTTCATATCATTTGCATGAGGCTTGCCTCACTATACATTACATCTTGCATTGTACACATCATGCGTTTCCAAAATAAAAGAACAAAAAGAAAAACTCGACTTTCACTTTCACTTACATTAGCATATCATTTGCATAGTTACATGTTGCATCACTTGGCTACAATCTATTCACATCACCATTTGACACAGTTTATGCCAGCTCCCACTTTTTGAGTTGTAAAAACCACTCGTTTGTACTGGCTCTTTTTCAAGATGACGAAACTATCCCTTTCTCGGGTTGTTAGTCCAAACCATTATTGGTTAATACCTCCATTTTCTTGGGTTGTTGGTTAAAACTATCCCTTGGTTAATACCTTCCTCGTTTTGGGACCATCAGTTACATTTCGTTCTTTTACGTGGGTGTATTCGGTTTGTATCCGTTGTTATGCTTCATATTACTTGTTGTATTGCATTAGTCATGCGCTTTTTCAAGAAAAGACAAAAAAAAGAAAAAGAGTTCAATTTTCAATTGCATATCATTTGCATTCTGCCCTTGAACTACACCTTTTCTTGTTTTATTTATGTCTTATTCACACCCCCCCACACACACAAAAAAAAAAGAAAAAGAGAAGAGAAAGTTAGAGAAAAGAAAGAAAATTAGGATAAAAATCACTGGGAATTCAAATTCATCCTTTTGGACTTGAGAATTTAACACTTTGCTAATTTAGAAAAACTTAGATGAGGTACTTAAGTTAAACTAATATCGTTATGCTATAATTACTCAGAAAATTCTCTTTCTTAAGGGCTAAGCAAGGTTAGTTTGAGTTAAACTTGGCCACTTAAGCTAATGAAACAATTAACGGCCTAAGCTATTTAGTTCCTAGAACAAAATAGAAAAGGACGGAGAAGGACGGAGAAAGTCTGAGAGGAACATTCCTTCTTGAGCTCTAGAAGAGAAAGTTTGAAAAAAAAAAAAGAGAAATAGGAAGAAAATCAAAAGGAATTGAAGTTCATCATTTTGGATTTGAGAATTGAACACTTAGGTGATTTAGATACCTTAAATGAGGTGCTTAAGTTGAACTAATTTCCTTAAGCTACAGTGACTCATAAAATTCTTTTTCTTAGAGGCTAAGCAAGGTTAGTTTGAGTTAAACTTGGCCGCTTAAGCAAATGAAACAATTAGCGGCCTAAGCAATTTTGTTCTTAGAACAAAATAGAAAATGATGGAGAAGAACTGAGAAAGGTAGAGAGAAACATTCTTCATCAGAGGTAGAAGAGAAAGTTAGAGAAAAGAAAAAATAATAGGAAAGAAAATCAAAGGGAATTCAAATTCATCCCTTTGGACTTAAGAATTGAACACTTAGTTGATTTAGAAAACCTTAAATGAGGTGCTTAAGTTTAACTAATATCCTTATGCTACAATTACTCAGAAACTTCTATTTCTTAGAGGCTATGCAAGGTTAGTTTGAATTAAACTTGGCCACATAAACAACTGAAACAATTAGCGGCCTAAACCAATTGGTTCATAGAACAAAACAGTTAATGGAGAAGGACAGAGAAAGGTAGAGAGAAACATTCGTCTTGAGAGGTAGAAGAGAAAGTTAGAGAAAAGAAACAGTAATAGGAAAGAAAGCAATGAGAATTCAAGCTCATCGTTTTGGACTTATGAATTGAACACTTAAGTGAATTAGAAAACCTTAAATGAGGTGCTTAAGTTAAACTAATATCGTTAAGCTACAATTACTCAGAAAATTCTCTTTCTTAGAGTCTAAGCAAGGTTAGTTTGAGTTAAACTTGGTTGCTTAAGCTAATAAAACAATTAGTGGCCTAAGCTAATTAGCTTCTGGAACAAAATAGAGAAGGATGGAGAAAGTTAGAGAGAAACATTCTTCTTGAGAGGTAGAATAGAAAGTTAGATAAAAGAAAGAGTAATAGGAAGGAAATCAAAGAGAATTCAAATTCATCATTTTGGACTTGGGAATTGAACACTTAGACGATTTAGAATACCTTAAAAGTACCCTCCTAAAAAATAAAAAAAATAAAAAAAAAACCACTAAACGAGTTGATTAAGTTTTAAACTAATATCGTTACTCAAAAAATTATCTTTCTTAGAGGCTAAGCAAGGTTAGTCTGAGTTAAACTTGACCACTTAAGCTAAGGAAACAATTAGTGGCTAAGCTAATTAGTGCCTAAATAGAGAAGGAGAGAGAAAGTTTGTGAGGAACATTCTTCTGGAGAGCTAAAAGAGGAAGTTAGAGAAAAGAAAGAGAAACGGGAAGAAAATGAAGGGGAATTCAAATTCATCCTTTTCTACTTGACAACTGAACACTTAGGTCATTTTGAAAACCTTAATGAGGTGCTTAAGTTAAACAACTAGCGTTAAGCTACAATTACTCAGCATTTTTTTTTTGTTAGAGGCTAAGCAACGTTAGCTTGAGTTAAACTTGCCCACTTAAGCTAACGAAACAGTTAGGGGCCTAAGCTAATTAGTTCTCGAACAAAATAAAGAAGGATGGAGAAGGACAGAGAAAGTTACAGAGAAACATTCTTCTTGAGAGGTAGAAGAGAAAGTCATACAAAAAAAAGAGAAATAGGAAGAAAATCAAAGAGAATTCAAATTCATCCTTTTAGACTTGAGAATTGAACACTTATGTGACTTAGAAAACCTTAAATGAGGTGCTTACATTAAACTAATGTCGGTAAGATACAATTACACAGAAAATTCTATTTCTGGGAGGAGGCAATGTTAGTTTGAGTTAAACTTGGCCACTCAAGCTAATGAAACCATTAGTGGCCTAAGCTAATTAGTTCTTAGAACAAAATAGAGAAGGATGGAGAAGGACAGAGAAGGTTAGAGAGAAACATTCTTTTTGAGAGCTAGAAGAGAAAGTTAGAGAATAGAAAGAGAAATAGGAAGAAAATCAAAGGGAATTAAAATTCATCTTTTTGTATTTGAGAATTGAACACTTAGGTAATTTAGAAAACCTTAAATGAGATGATTAAGCAAAACTAATATCGTTAAACTAATATTACTTAGAAAATTTTATTTCTTAGAGGCTAAGTAAGGTTAATTTGAGTTAAACTAGGCAACTTAAGCTAATGAAACAATTGGTGGCCTAAGGAAATTAGTTCCTAGAACAAAATAGAGTAGGACGGAGAAAGTTAGACAGAAACATTCTTCTTGAGAGCGAGAAGAGAAAGTTAGACAAAAGAAAGAGAAATAGGAAGAAAATCACAGGGCATTCAAATTCACCGTTTTAGACTTGAGAATTGAACACTCAGGGGTTTTAGAAAACCTTAAATGAGGTGCTTGCGTTAAACTAATATCGTTATGCAACAATTGCTCTGAAAATTCTCTTTCTTAGAGGCTAAGCAAAGTTAGTTTCAGTTAAACTTGGCCACTTGAGCAAATGAAACAATTAGTGGCCTAAGCTACTTAGTTCCCAGAACAGAAAAGATAAAGATGGAGAAGGACGGAGAAAGTTATAGAGAAACATTTTTCTTGAGAGCTGGAAGAGAAAGTTAGAGAATAGAAAGAGAAATAGGAGGAAAATCAATGGGAATTCAAATTCATCTTTCTGGACTTGAGAATTGAACACTTAGGTGATTTAGAAAACCTTAAATGAGGTGATTAAGCTAAACTAATATCATTAAAGTAATATTACTAAGAAAATTCTATCTCTAAGAGGCTAAGCAAGGTTCATTTGAGTTAAACTAGGCAACTTCAGATAATGAAACAATTAGTGGCCTAAGTTAATTAGATCCCAGAACAATGTAGAGAAGGATAGGGAAGGACGGAGAAAGTTAGATAGAAGCTTTCTTCTTGAAAGCTAGATGAGAAAGTTGGAGCAAAGAAAGAGAAATAGGAAGAAAATTAAAGCGAATTCAAATTCATCCATTTAGACTTGACTTTTGAAAGCATAGGTGACTAACAAAACCTTAAATTAGGTGCTTAAATTAAACAAATATCATTGTGCTACAATTACTCAGAAAATTCTCATTCCTAGAGGCTAAGCAAGGTTAGTTTGAGTTAAACATGGCCACTTAAACTAATAAAACAATTAGTTGCCTAAGCTAATTGTTTCCTATAACTAAATAGAGAATGATGAAGAAAGTTAGAGAGAAACATTGTTCCTGAGAGCTAGAAGAGAAAGTTAGAGAAAGAGGAAGAAGATCAGAGAGAATTCAAATTCAACCTTTTAGACTTGAGAATTGAACAATTAAGTGATTTAGAAAAGCTTAAATGAGGTGCCTAAGTTAAACTAATATCGTTAAGCCACAATTACTTTGAAAATTCCCTTTCTTAGAGGCTAAGCAAGGTTAGTTTGAGTTAAACTTGGCCACTTAAGCTGATGAAATAATTAGTGGCCTAAGGTAATTAGTTCCTAGAACAACATAGAGAAGGATGGAGAATGACGGAGAAAGTTAGAGAGAAACATTCTTGTTAAGAGCTAAAAAAGAAAGTTAGAGAAAAGAGAGAGAAATAGGAAGAAAATCCAATGGGGTTCAAATTCCTCATTTTGGATTTAGCATTTTTTTTTTTTGATGGATATTTGGATTTGGATTTGGAGACTTAGGTCATTTAGAAAAAACTTACGTGGGGTGTTTAAGTTAAACTAATATTGTTAAGCTACAATTACTCAGAAAATTCTCTTTCTCATGGTTAGTTTGAGTTAAACTTGGCCACTTAAGCTAATGAAACAATTAGCGGTCTAGGCAATTTAGTTCCTAGAAAAAAATGGAGAAGTATGGAGAAAGTTAGAGAGAAACATTCATCTTAACAAAGCATAGTGCCAAAATTGGAGCTTTCTTTTGGTCTGGTACTGATCTTAAAAAGCATAGTGCCAAAATTGCTTGGGATATGGTTTGCCGCCCTAAAAATGAGGGTGGCCTTGGCTTTAAATCTTTAGACATTTGGAATAGGGCTGCCATTGCTAAGCATATCTGGTTCCTGTTTTTTGGAGGTGAGAAATCTATGTGGTGCCAATGGGTGAAATCCTACTTACTTAAAGGCAAGAGTTTCTGGAAAGTCAGGGTCCCTAATGACCCTTCTTGGGTCTGGAGGAAGATTTTATCTCTTAGGGATACTGTGTCTCCTCTTATCCTGCATAAGATTGGTAGAGGAAACTCTACTTTTTTATGGCATGATAATTGGCATCCCCCCAGTCCCCTTTGGCATAAGTATGGTGATAGAATCTTGTATGATTCCTGTCTCAATAGTGAGGCTAAAGTTAGTCAGATTGTTGATGGGAATTCTTGGAAATGGCCTATTCCTAATTCTTCGGAAATAGGAAGATTTGATCTCAGCTACCCCCAGTAGTTGCACCCCTAATTCTTCTAAAAATGACCAACCTTTTTGGCAATTAAGCTCTGATGGTGATTTTTCCATTAACTCAGCCTGGAATCACTGGAGGAGCAAATTTGATGTTGCGGCCTGGCACACTCTTCTTTGGGGGCCTCATATGAGCAAATCTCGTATCTCTCTAGGAACCTGTGTTTCTAGGGTTTCAATTCCTCATTGAATGCGATGTTAGGAGTTAATGCATTAACTTGTTCTGAGAGCCAATCAGGTATACGTGTGTGTGATACAAATGTATTAGATTCAGTGGTGGGAAGTTTAAGTGGCAACCTAGGGTTTGTGAGCAATAAGTTTGACGCTTTGGGTGAGGAAAGTATGAATCAGTTAGAGGTTAGCATCGCCGATTCAGTTCTGGGTTCGGGGAAATCTAACCTCGAGGAGGGTTTGGTGGAAACCCTAACTCAAAAAGATCGTAGAATCGCCATGGATCCATCAGATTTCCAAAGGGTTTCTGATCGATTGGCAAGATTGAAAAGGTCCTCTCCATCGGTAATGACTCCACCTACCCTAGATGGCTCTCAATCGGCTTCTAGATGGTCTGATCGAATTGAAATTGAAACTCCTATGTTTCAAAACCTCCCAGATAGCATTCTAGTTGCTCGTAATAGAAACGATGGTAAGGGTCGCGAGGAACAACAGATTGAGAAATCGATCGACACGGAGAAGGAAGTAGGTCGTATTCCTGTCGAAGGCGTGCACATAATCGAAGATAGTTATCTCCAAACTTCTGATTTCGGGGATGAAGATGGTCGTGCAGAGTTGCTCACTAGAAGGGGGGGATCTTCAAACTACAGAGGTGGTAGGGGTAGTAGAGGGCAAGGAGGTGGAAGAGGTCAAGGTTCTGAGCCATCTAATAAAACCTGGGCCGATGTGGCTGCTTCATCATCTCGATCTAGCATCCCATTGAGGTATGTTCCCCCTGTTCACAGTAAAGGTTATGTGAGTGTCAATTTACCCCCACCGCCTAACCTTTTAGAAAAATGGGATTCATGCTTGGTTAGGTATTTTCTTGATAAGGGCGTATCCTATAATTATTTGAGGAATAGTGCCTTTGGTTTATGGAAAAATAAGGGTTTGAAAGAAGTGTTACCAAATGGGAGGGTTTTAGTTTTTTTTATCTTCGAGAGCCCAGAGTGTTGCAATGTAGTCCTCGAAGAAGGGCCCTGGTATATAGGGGGATTTAATTTATTCCTAAAGAAGTGGACCCGTATGATGAAGTTGACTAAGGAGAAGGCTACTACGGTCCCTGTATGGGCTAAATTTTACAATGTCCCATTCGAGTATTGGGATAGTGATGGCTTGAGTCGCATTGCTAGTGCTGTAAGTGTCCCTTTGTTTATGGACCAGCTCACAGAAAATGGGAGTAGAGTGTCCTTTGCAAGGGTTTGTGTGGAGGTAGAAGCAACATCAAACTTACCATCGATGTTTAAAGTAAACTGTGAAGGAGAAGATGCTGTGGTTAAAGTTGAATACCAAGGTCTACCCCCCAAGTGTGAGCCTGCACAGTTTTTGGCCATGACATTTCTAAGTGTGTGAAAACTCAGGTTGCTGCTTTAGTCAACCTCCAAAAAGAAACCAAGAACAACCCAGATTCTAGCTAGGAAACAGTTATGGCTAAGGGTAAAAGGAAGGTGGGTGCTCCAGATATGCCTTAAGTGTCAGAAACTCATGAAGAACCCAAGGATGATGAGATGCAGAACTCAGAAGTGGGGTACGTCAACCAGAAGTTCCAGCTCAAGTGGAATCTGAGGGTAGCCAGTCCAGTCTAGATCATAGAGTTGGACCTAATCCTGAGGAGGGAGAGGTGCACTTACCGAATTTCGATGGTTTGGAGGCACTGCAGAAGGAATTGGTGGAGATAACCAAGTTGGCTCTTCCACATGAGGTTAACCTACTGGCTAAAGTGGAGAATCTGGTGGGTTCTACCCCTAGCAAAGACAACTTAGCAAATAAACCAGTCCATACTGGTACCAGCTCAAAAGGTAACTCCTTTGGCAAAGGCAACAAAAGCCAAAGGAAGAAACGCAGGTAGTTCACAGTTCTTAGCTGGTTTGTGGGTCTATATTTTTGTTGTATTCTTATGTCTTTAAAAATTGCATCTTGGAATGTTAAAGGATTTAATAATCCTTATAAACATAAAGAAGTCAGGAAATTTTTGTTGCATGAAGACATAAAAATCTTGGGCATTTTGGAAACAAAAATAAAAGCTGTAAATGAAAATTAGGTTTTTCAATTGGTTTAAACAACTGGCCCTTTTTGACAAACTCACAACCTTCTAAATCTGGGTGAATCTGTGTGTGCTGGAACCCAACTTTTTGTAAAATTAATTTGCTTCAGGCCTCTGCACAACATATTTTTTGTGAAGTTCATGATTTATCTAATGATAATGTGTTCAGAGCCTGTTTTGTTTACGCTGAAAATATACATGAGGCTAGGACAGTTCTTTTTAAGCACATGGTTACTATTTCCCAATCTTAGTCCAATAACCCTCTTATCTTTTTGGGGGATTTTAATGCTATTAGGTTTCCTCATGAGAAGTTTGGGGGCTCTGGTAATTGGTCCAAGGATAAAGAGGAATTTAATTCTTGTATCTTGCAATCTGATCTTGTTGACCTCTCCTATGGAGGTTGCCAATTTACTTGGGCTAACAAGAGAAGTGAGGGAGATTATATTGCTACTAAAATTGATAGAGTTTTGGTCAATGAGGCCTGGCTTGATGCTTTCCCTGCCTCATTGGCTACATTTTTGCCTTCTGGCATATCTGATCATTCTCCTGCTGTTGTTAATGTGTCTGGTGTGGTGACCTCTTTTAAGAAACCTTTTAAATACTTTGACTTTTGGGCTGATCATGAGAACTTTGGTCCTGTGGTTTCTAATGTTTGGCACCAGTACATTTAAGGGGTCCCCATATTTAGAGTGTGCCAGAAATTAAAGAACTTGAAACCTGTGTTAAAGGCTTTAAATAAGGAAAATTTTAGTGATATTTCTACTAGGGTTCAAGCTTCTAACTCCGAGCTTCTCTCTGCTCAATGTAAACTTGATAAGGACCCTAGTAATGTTGTTTTACAAAAACTTAAGAGGGCCATCTATAAACAGCATGTTGACCTCCTGGCTGTTGAAGAGAGTCTTGCTCACCAGAAATCTAGAGTCCAGTGGCTTAGTCAGGGAGATAGGAATAGTAGATTCTTCTTCAAAACTATTAAGGGTAATATCAATAGGGGTAAAATTCTAAGCCTGGAAATATTGGATGGCCAAAAATCTTCCAAACCTGAGGACATCCAAAATGCTTTTACAAATTTCTTCTCTGGTTTATTTGGTACTCCTATTGATGATCAGTATAATGGTTTTGGTAGAATTCAATCTCTGGTTAAATCCAAAATCTCTGCCAACCAATCCTTATTGCTTGCTAATACAGCGGTGATAAAGAGATCAAAGATACATTCTGGTCTCTTAAAGCTAATAAGGCTCCTGGACCTGATGGCTTTTCTGCGGGTTTCTTTAAGAGTTCCTGGGATATTGTGGGGAAAGACGTTACTGAAGCCATTAGAACTTTTTTTGAGTCTGGGAAGTTGCTATCAGAGGTCAATAGTACCATTATAGCTCTCATTCCCAAAGTTCCTAACCCTGTGAAAGTGGGAGACTTTAGACCTATATCTTGCTGCAATACCATTTACAAATGCATTGCCAAGATCATTGCTAACAGGATTAAAACTGTTCTTCCGGATCTTATTGATCCTGTTCTGTCCGCATTTGTTCAGGGTAGAAGAATATCTGACAATATTTTCCTATTCCAAGAACTTATGAGAGGGTACCATAGAAAGTCTCCTACTCCGAAGTGTTCCATGAAAGTGGATATTATGAAAGCCTATGATAGTGTTCGTTGGGAGTTTATCGTTGATATCCTTAGGGCTATGGCTTTTCCTCCTGTCATGGTTTCTTGGATCCAGGCTTGCATCACTAGCCCCTCTTTTTCTATTTGCATCAATAGGAGCCTTCGTGGCTACTTCAAGGGGACTAGAGGTTTACGTCAGGGTGATCCTATGCCACCTTATCTTTTTATGTTAGCTATGGAGGTTCTTGCTAGAATCTTAACTGAGAAGTCTACTTTTCCGCACTTCAAGTTCCACTGGAGGTGTGAGAAAACTAAAATTATCAATCTCTGCTTCGCTGATGATCTCATGATCTTTAGTAGAGGAGATGTGCTGACTGTTAAACTCATCATGGAAGGCCTTGAGGAATTCTCTAAGCTTTCTGGCCTGACCCCTAACTCCAGTAAGAGTAACATTTATTTTTCTGGATGTGATAGGGGGTTAAGAGTTTCAATTCTGGAGATTGCTAAATTTAATGAAGGGACCCTTCCTGTCAAATATCTTGGTGTTCCCCTTATCACCACTAAGTTGAGGGCCTCTGATTGTGTTCCCCTCACTGAAAGGATCACAAATAGAGTGAAGAATTGGACGAATAGAGCTTTGTCTTATGCTGGTAGAAGCTAGCTTATCCAGTCCATCATTTTTTCTATGCAAGTGTACTGGTCTTCTCTTTTTATTCTTCCTAAGAAGATTATAAAGGAGATTGAGAGTATACTGAGAGCTTTCCTTTGGTCTGGAAGTGATCTTAAAACTCATAGTGCCAAAATTGCTTGGGAGTCTGTGTGTGCTCCTAAAAATGAGGGGGGTCTTGGTTTCAAATCTTTAGATATCTGGAATAGAGCTGCTATTGCTAAGCATATTTGGTTTTTATTCTCGGGGGGAAGGGGGAGGGGAGGAGTCTATGTAGTGTCAATGGGTTAAGTCTTATTTGCTTAAGGGGAAGAGCTTTTGGAAAGTTAAAATCCCTAGTGATCCATCCTGGGTGTGGAGGAAGATATTGTCTCTTAGGGATTGGATGTGGGGAATCCATTTTCCTTTGGTATGATAATTGGCATCCCCTTGGTCCTCTGTGGAACAAATATGGGGACAGAATTATGTATGACTCTTACCTTAACAGTGTGACTAAAGTTAGCCAAATCATAGATGGTCATGCTTGGAAGTGGCCTACTCCTAACTCCTGGGAAATTCAGGAGTTGATCTCCTCTACTCCTGTGTGTTGTAGGCCTAATCCTTCAAAGTGTGATCAAACTATTTGGAAACTTACTACTAATGGTCAGTTTTCCATTCAGTCTGCTTGGAATCATTGGAGAAATAAATTTGCTAGAGTGAATTGGCACAGGCTGATTTGGGGCCCGCATAGGATTCCTAAAGTCAGTTTTATAGTCTGGGTGGCTATCCACAATAGACTATATACTGGTGATAGGTTAAATATGTTAGGTTTGGCCCTTAATTCTCAATGCCCTTTCTGCCTTAACCCTGGGGAGAGTCATTCTCATCTATTCTTTAAGTGCATCTTTTCCAGCAGGATTTGGTGTGCCATTGAGGCTATGTGTAATATAAAGTGGCCTGATCTCGACTGGCCTGACATTGTCACATATGCATCTAAAGGGGCTAAAGGTAATTCATTGAGGGCTAATATCATTAGCAATGCATTATTGTGTTCTGTTTACTACATCTGGATTGAGAGAAATAACCGCATTTTTAATAAAGAGCTTAAACCTGAGGAAGTGGTTATTAAAGCTATTACTCAAATGGTTAGAAACAGAATAATGTCCATTAAGAATTTGCCGAGGTCCACAGGTGACAGTTGGTTTCTTGCTAAATGGAATCTACCAAAGACAATATTGAAGCCCCATATTTTTAATGTGGGAGGGCTGCTGAGTGTTGTGAGTTCCTCTACATGAGGGTTGAGTGTGGGTGAGCATAAATTGAGTGTGCTAATGGTTTGGTCTTGTGCAGGTTTGCTTGGAGCTTCAAGTGGATCCATTGATTTTTGTTTTTACATGAGGGTTGAATGTTGTGAGGTCTATTTATAGTAGCCATTCATAATTGGGTTGAGTGATTTTAGCCAGATAATCTTCTGCTAATGTTTATATATATTGTATATTTTTATATGCAGGTTAAGGATGCGTATTTTGAGCGGTGTGAGTTTCTATATTGTGGGCCGAGTGACTTGTGTACCTATAATGAGTGTCTTGTTTTTGTTTTAAGTTTCAGATGCCCTTATATGTGCTGTCAAAACTCATATATGGCTGCCTTTATAGGGTTTATTACAATGTTTGATCGCTACTTGGATTGCATGGGTGGACGTTCTTGGTTCTCACTGGGTAGTTGCTGCTTTGATGTAAATCTAATTTCTAGCTCCTTGGATGTTCGTGTTTACTGGGTCTCGGTGATGGCTACTACTAGCGCCTATTGGATGCAGATTGTCGTTATTTTATTTTATTTTATTTATATTGTGTTTGTTTGGTTTTTATAGACGGTATACAGTGGTTTTTCCTTAGCAGGCCTAGCCATGCGGGTTGTGCATGGTCTAGTATTTTTATATTTTGCATAGGCTTATTTTTAGGGCAGTTGTTGGTATGTTCATGGTCTTCATCCGAAAGCATGCGGCCCATGAACATATTGTGGCTCTATCTTTTGCTTGTTATTCATACTTTTGTTTGGCTTTTGCCTCCAGTTTAGTTTTGGTTGTGTTCTATTTTGTTTATTTTGCTCTTCTTTGCTGGGTTGCTTGCCTTCGTGGCTTTCATGTATAGTGTTTGTTAGGTCCTGGGGTATGCCCTTTGTCGCTTTGTAATCTTTGTTTTTTTTCTTTTATCTATGTCTTATTCACCCAAAAAAAAGTTTGAGTTAAACTTGGTTGCTTAAGCTAATAAAACAATTAGTGGCCTAAGCTAATTAGCTTTGGAACAAAATAGAGAAGGATGGAGAAAGTTAGAGAGAAACATTCTTCTTGAGAGGTAGAATAGAAAGTTAGATAAAAGAAAGAGTAATAGGAAGGAAATCAAAGAGAATTCAAATTCATCATTTTGGACTTGGGAATTGAACACTTAGGCGATTTAGAATACCTTAAAAGTACCCTCCTAAAAAAAAAGAAAAAAAAACCACTAAACGAGTTGATTAAGTTTTAAACTAATATCGTTACTCAAAAAATTATCTTTCTTAGAGGCTAAGCAAGGTTAGTCTGAGTTAAACTTGACCACTTAAGCTAAGGAAACAATTAGTGGCTAAGCTAATTAGTGCCTAAATAGAGAAGAAGGGAGAAAGTTTGTGAGGAACATTCTTCTGGAGAGCTAAAAGAGGAAGTTAGAGAAAAGAAAGAGAAACGGGAAGAAAATGAAGGGGAATTCAAATTCATCCTTTTCTACTTGACAACTGAACACTTAGGTCATTTTGAAAACCTTAAATGAGGTGCTTAAGTTAAACAACTAGCGTTAAGCTATAATTACTCAGAATTTTTTTTTTTTTTTGTTAGAGGCTAAGCAGCGTTAGTTTGAGTTAAACTTGCCCACTTAAGCTAACGAAACAATTAGGGGCCTAAACTAATTAGTTCTCGAACAAAATAGAGAAGGACGGAGAAGGACGGAGAAAGTTACAGAGAAACATTCTTCTTGAGAGGTAGAAGAGAAAGTCATACAAAAGAAAGAGAAATAGGAAGAAAATCAAAGAGAATTCAAATTCATCCTTTTAGACTTGAGAATTGAACACTTATGTGACTTAGAAAACCTTAAATGAGGTGCTTACGTTAAACTAATGTCGGTAAGATACAATTACACAGAAAATTCTATTTCTTGGAGGAGGCAAGGTTTTTTTTTTTTTTTGGGTGAATAAGAAATAAATAAAACAAAGGATTTACAAAATTACAAGGGGCATTCCCCAGGCCCTAACATAGATACAAAAGCAAAAACCGCAGCAAGAAACCACCGAAGCAAAGCCCACAACACCAACCTAAGAGAAAACAAACCAGATAAAACAAAACACAAAACACTTAACAAACCAGCCCAAAACCTACAACGCAAGCTGAAAAAAACAGAATGTAGCACCTAGCCAGTGACTTGTACAAAAACCATGTCCTGCAATAGATAGGGGTCTTGTACAACATGAATAACCAGCAGCCAAAGTTGGGCAGCAAACTGTCAAGAGCACTGAGCAGCACTAGAAGTGACCAAAATAATAGCAAAACAGTTTCAGCAATTCATTCTTTACCGAAGACAGATTCAGCAGCATAGTTAGAGTAAAGATGAAACCAACCAAAACAAAAGCCCTCCTACACAGCCCGTAGGAGTAGGCACCTTTACCATTAACATTAAGAGACAAAATACCGAAAAGAACTTTGTACAAACAAGAATTAAGACAACTGATTAACACTCTCATGTAGCTGGACAAGGCGCTGAGAGCAGCCATCACCAAGATACATATCCAATTTGTTTGTTGCCTCTTGGAAGGGCGCATCATGCAGCCACCACCACACCACCAGACCATGATTAAGTATACTTGTCCAATATATAGTAACATATAAGTACCGAGACCGTATAGATAATCATAGAGAAGTAGAAAAAGCAGACACACAATTTGGGACCTCTCATCACTCAACCCACAACTTAAAAGCTCTCTCCACTCCATATAATATCTCACAACACTTGGCCCACAACTCGCATACACTCTCAGAAATCGGAAAGGAACTATGTACATGATAGCTTCCTTAACCTGCACAAAATATATATAATATATAATAATTGTTAGGCCAAAATATATATAATTCCTCTCCCCACTCAACCCATAGTGACAGTAGCAAATATACTAGCTCACATCACTCAACCCTCCCTGCAGTTTTTCCAAATTTTTGAAAGATTTGGGATCCATAATAAGCTGATAGAATCGGAAAACATAGAGGAACCATCTGCAAAACAACACCCACATTAGAAAACCCTCAATATCTCCTCACTTTTTACTCAACCCTCAATGTAGGTAAACTTACACCACTCAAAAACCTTCCAATTGAGCCAGATACCAAGTGTCACCTGCAGAAGCTTTCACATTTTCCATAGAAAGAAGCCTACCGCTAACCATTTGGATAATAGAGTTAGTGACAACCTCTTCAAGTTTAAAAACCTTACTAAAGATCCTACTATTTCTCTCCATCCAAATGTGGTAAACAGTGCAAAGAAATGATAGTTTCAAAATCACATTTTTCAAAGAGATGCCATTGATGGATTTAGTAGCAAACTCAACAATTTCCAACCAAGGCAGAGAAGGCCAATTCGAATTACACTTAGCTTGGATAGCAGCCCAAATCCTAGAGGAGTACATACACCCAAAAAACAGATGGGAGTGGGTCTCCTCAAGAGCAAGACAAAAAGGGCAGCTAGGACTAGTTAGAAGACCAAAAGTTTGAAGCCTATCCCCAGTGTTTAACCTCTCATGGATAGCCAGCCACATAATGAAACTAACCCTAGGAATTAAAGGAGGACCCCATATAAGTTTAGACCAAGAAACCTTAGGACCCTTGTCCCTCCAACAATCCCAAGCAGAGTGAATAGAAAAAGAACCATCAGCAGTTAAACTCCACACAGGAATATCAGGGGACTCAAGGGAAGGTTTAAGAGAAGGAGGAGTGGCAGAGATCCATTCCTGTATCTCTCAAGAGTTAGGAATAGGCCAATTCCAAGAATCATTCGAAACAATGGAACTAACCTTAGTACTATCAGGAAGATTAGTATCATACAAAATCCTAGGCAAGGTTAGTTTCAGTTAAACTTGGCCACTCAAGCTAATGAAACCATTAGTGGCCTAAGCTAATTAGTTCCTAGAACAAAATAGAGAATGATGGAGAAGGACAGAGAAGGTTAGAGAGAAACATTCTTCTTGAGAGCTAAAAGAGAAAGTTAGAGAATAGAAAGAGAAATAGGAAGAAAATCAAAGGGAATTAAAATTCATCTTTTTGGATTTGAGAATTGAACACTTAGGTAATTTAGAAAACCTTAAATGAGATGATTAAGCAAAACTAATATCGTTAAACTAATATTACTTAGAAAATTCTATTTCTTAGAGGCTAAGTAAGGTTAATTTGAGTTAAACTAGGCAACTTAAGCTAATGAAACAATTGGTGGCCTAAGGAAATTAGTTCTTAGAACAAAATAGAGTAGGACGGAAAAAGTTAGACAGAAACATTCTTCTTGAGAGCGAGAAGAGAAAGTTAGAGAAAAAGAAAGAGAAATAGGAAGAAAATCATAAGGCATTCAAATTCACCATTTTGGACTTGAGAATTGAACACTCAGGTGTTTTAGAAAACCTTAAATGAGGTGCTTGCGTTAAACTAATATCGTTATGCAACAATTACTCTGAAAATTCTCTTTCTTAGAGGCTAAGCAAAGTTAGTTTCAGTTAAACTTGGCCACTTGAGCAAATGAAACAATTAGTGGCCTAAGCTAATTAGTTCCCAGAACAGAAAAGATAAAGATGGAGAAGGGCGGAGAAAGCTATAGAGAAACATTCTTCTTGAGAGATCTCATGATTTTATTGGCTGTGTTTTGGTTTGTTGCTGAGGGGCTATTGTTTTCACTTCAACTCCCTAGACCGTGACTTATGGTTCTTGATCGTGCTAGCCTCATGTGACTTTGCTGGGATTTCTCATGGGGTAGACTTTATCCTCCGTCACGGCTTTGGTTAAGTGGCTTTTTTTTTTGGGTGAATAAGAAATAAATAAAATAGAAAGATTTACACGATTACAAGGGGCATACCCGAGGCCCTACAACCAACACAAAAGCACAAACCTCGGCACACAGCATCGAAGCCCAGCAGTGACACAAAATAACAAAAAAACTATACAAAGTCGAGAGAAACTACATCCAAAGCTCGATGAAGCAATGGGAGGATACTAGCTAAACGGTCTGTACAAAGGCCATGTCCAGTAATGGATAGGGTCTTTGTACAAAATAAATAACCAGCAGCCACCACTAAACCGTACAAGTCGAAAGTGCACAGCAGCAATGAATCCTTCCTACACAACCCGTAGGAATAGGCACCTGTAACATTAACGTACAAAAATAACATCCCTAAGAGAACCTTATGGGAGTACCAAAACAAACCCATCATATCATTTTTGCTTGAGTGCCTATAGCACAACACAACAACATGCACAACTTATTGGGATGAATCCACTATTCCATTGAATTCAAACTAAGTCCAAAATATCCAATCCATTTCCAACCAATGGGCAATTTGGACCTTTTACAAAAAAAAAAGAAAAGAGAGACACGCACACACACACACACACACACACACACACACACTCAAAGCACACCACACGGCTAAGAGGAGAGAGAGAGAGAGAGAGAGAGAGAGAGAGCGGGCTTGGTGGAGGAAATGAGAAAAAGTGAAACCTAGCTTCAAGTAAGCCATATCACCATCTCTTCTTCTATTTCCTTTTTCAAATACATGTTATTAGAAGTTTAAAATAATATTTTCTGCTGTGTTGTAATGGTGTTCATGTGTTGTAATGGTGTTCAAGTAATGGTGTTCATGTGTTGTAATGGTGTTCATGTGTTCATGAGTTGAGCTTTGATCCTTCTTCTACTTGAATTTTCTCTTAATAGATGCAAAACCATCTTCTTCTTTCCATATCTCACATTATTTCCAAAGGCACATCATCATTCTAAAAATCTGAGTTATTGGTACATTATTTAATATGTTTCATCACAAGAGAAGTGAAAAATTTCCCTTAGTTGTCCTCTTTTCTCACCAATCTTCTTATTTTGAGTATTATGCATGAAAAATCAGTTTTTACAGCTAAATTCCAAATATTCTAGAAAAATGTATAAAAATTAGCTTGAGCCCATGTTTATGTCAAAAACTTCCTTAAAGGGTTAGCTTTCAATAAAAATTGGTTTCATTGAAAAAGAGTGAGCGGTTTGAAAGAAAATCCAATTTTCTTAATGATCGATGAATCTGACAATATTTGGAGTGTTTCCTGAATAACTAAAAATCTAAGAAAGCCATGAAACTTCTAAAAGATGTTCTGAAAAGTAGAAAAAAAGTCTCTACAAACCATAGGAAATCCAAGTTTAGGAAAAATCTGAAAATGCCTTTTTGTTTACAATCTATATGACAACGCAAACTTGGAAATTTACATTCTTGTGTGATTTTATTCCCTTAACTTCATGAATATGCGTAGAAATACTTGTGCATATTTTGATATGTTAATCTCATGTGTTTTAACTTTATTACCTTCCATTTGTGCTATGAAGTTGTTCATACTTCTGCAATAGATGTTGTTTCAAAAGCATGTTCTAACTATGACTTAAATTATCAAATAGGAAACTTAATGGGTGGTAATGGGTTCACGAACTTTTGTACAAGTTACTAAGTTATTAATTGGTTGACGCAATGTGTTCCCTTTGAAAGCTAAAGTCTTGCGTAAGTGATTGTTTCAGAACCCTTGAACGAAACAGTTGTATTCAGACCCTAGGTGGTTTTGGTGTGAAGAGGGAATGGGCAAGGCCCTTATTTTACCATCTCTTTTGAGGTCCTTGGTTGGCGCTACGTAGTATGTAACCGTTGGTAGGCATTCGGGATAAGGTCTGCAAAAGAGGGGGCATACCGAATAATCCGTGTCCAATTCTTGTGGTTTGGAGAATGAAATCTCTTTGGGGGATTTCTAGACTACTAACAACTAAACTTGTAACCTTTGTTATTTACTTGAATATAATGTTTCTTTCCCCTATTGTTGTAATTGCGATTGTGTATTAGATTGGAAAAAAGAGACAGGGTGTGTGTGTGTTTACTGTGCATTCGAAGCTCATGACGTTTCATGCCAGGTATCGAAGAAACATACATGGCCGACAAAGAGCCAGAGACATCTAAAGATTTGTATTTGTTTTAGAGAAAGTTAGAAACTATTTTGCTTATGAGTCTATTCGTGCATTTATTTTTATTTTTTTGAATTGTAATAGTAATGGAACTCGTTTTATAATTTAAGATTTGAAACACTATAATTAGTATTTATTTTTGTAATCCTATGCCTATCTCCGCATTACTTATGAGACCTTCTGTTAATACCTCTTAAGATCTGTCGAAAAGATAGCTTGCTATCTAAGGTGGTTGGACTTAGAAGGGAGACCATATTGACTTTTCCGACCTTCCTAGGATCTTACTTGGCTATTAACCAAAGGACTCTTTAGTGACGTTATCCTAACCCTTAGAGTATAAATTAGGGTGTCACAGTAAGCATATTGGGTAACAAAAGCCTTAGCCAATTCTTTCCAACTGAGTCATCTAATTTAGCATACCAGATGGCAACTACACCAGATAAAGTTCTTCCAAACAAGGAAAGTTTTTGTGGTTGAGTTAGGCCCATGGGTTTAAGGACATCCAAGAAAAGGCGAATGTGGACCATAGGGTCACCAGCTCCGTCAAACCTGTCAATGTGTGGCATTTTAAACCGTTTCGGCAATTTGACTGTTGTATACCTATTTTCAATGTCTAGGATAGAGTTAATTCCCTGCGACCTTTTAAATATTTTCTCCAACTTGACCAGTTTCAATATAATCGAATCAAACTCATTTTTTTCCAGGGGAAAAAGCCCTCCCATTGGTTGTGGAAGGGGAAAAAGTCATCTTGATGATTGCGCAGGAACCCTCAAGTCTATTGGTAAGTTGGGTTTAGGAACTTCCTCAACTAGTGGAGGTGGGATTGGATGAGCAACCGGAGGTGGTTGAGTAGAAGATGCCCTAGATGGCAATCACAATTCAGACAAAGCATCACCGTGGGTAGCCACTGTAATGGCCATAACATCCAAACTTTGTTGAAGGGCCAACAACATATGTCCACTATATTTTCCAGAACTTGAGACATCAATGATGCCGATAAACTAAGTGGGGATGATCTAGCTGGTGAAGAAGGGGTACTCTAAACAGTTGATGCGGCTTTTGTTCTTCTGCTTCGTGTGATCGGTGGCAAAGAAACTAACACATGCTGTCTTTAAACCAAATCTGTAGTCTTACAAAGTCTACCAACACGACGAGTCCACATAACTTGGGTATATTTGACTGTTCTGAAACTATGGTGGCCAACTACCTTGCAAAAATAAAAAAGAACCCCTAATCAAATTTCAACAGCATGCCGGTTCAATTGATTATTGCTAAATCACACTGAAAAACTGAACTCAAACCCCACAAACTGAAATACCTGGACCATTCATCTGAATTTGAGAATCCCCATACATTGCACATAACATATAGCAGGAAAGAGAACAAACACTTCTATGGGGGCTAGGGTTACCCTCTCCTAGCTTTAAATTGATCTAAGGCTTCACTATTCAAACAAGCGATATCATAAATCCTAGAAATGGGAGAGCATCCTGTCCTAATTTTGGAAGGTACTATAGCTCACTATATGCATAAGGTTGACTCTACTCTAGGGGGTTAATGTCAAGGTAACGCTACGAAAGAGTCCTTTGGGTAATAACCAATGAAGATCCCAGGAAATCAGAAGAGTCAATATAGCCTCTTATCGAAGTCTGAGAACCTTAGATAGCAGAACTACCTTTTTGACAGATCTCAAAAAGTTATAACACAAGGGCTCTAAAGTAACATAGAGATAGGTATAGTGTCACGAAAAGTTTGCCTGCACTCCCACCAAAATCTGGGCAACACAGGAACTTTAAGTTCACCATTGCATGTAATGCAATGAATATATAATTGAAAATAAAATTTATATCATAGAGGTCATGTCAAGGTTTCTTAATATCCCCAACGGAGTCACCAAAAATTGTCAATGCCCGAGGGGTACCCATGGGCGTTAAACAGTTTAGGCCCTCTATTTATTTGATCTAGTCTCACAAGTGCAATGTGAAACATAGATGAGAGTCCAAATTTGACAACTTTTACAGAAAATCTATTTTATTGCAAACCCATTGCCAGAAATGGACTGCATCACCAGATCTTAGAGTCATTTTGGGAAAATTAGAAAACTAGTGACTCGTGCCAAGGTCATTGTTCCTCGTAACCAAAGATGCTTCGCTCAGAACCTTAGGTATAAGAGAGGAAGGTTATTAATTGAGCACCCCCGCTTACCCGATTAAAGATCGGCCTCTACTAAACGATAATATGAGTTTTATTAACTTTATATGTTTATATTCTAATTATTAAATAAATCTTAAAAGTTACTATGTAAAGCATACAAGTATAGACTATACCATTCATTTTGGAACAACGTGATTTTATATGTTTTGAAAGAGTTTTGAAGATGTACAACTAAAAGAAATTGAGTTTACAACCATGAAAATCAACATCATTCCAAATTAAGTGACATAACCTCATCCATCGGCATTCATACAATTATATCAAGTAAGCAAGTAGCCATATGGTAAGATGCTTAAACATAGTAAACAAAACACACACAAGCGGGATGCTAAAGCATGAAAAACTTACATATAACGTTAGAAAACTATGCATGATCTTATATACACAATTCTAATGCAATTCACTCATGAAATGCAACTAAAGATTTGACTTCTAAGATATGACATGTGAATCATGTCAAGAATACAAGGTAGCGCACATAATCACATAGGAATTGATTAAAATCACAAATGCAAACTTAGCTGAATTAAGGTGCATGAAACATGGATGCAAAGCATGAATATGATTTAAAAAAAAAATATGATGCTTATGCACAAATAAGGAAAGCAAGTAAAAGAATAGGATAGAAAGAAACGGGGCGGAGAATTATTATAACACTTGAAAGAATAATTACAAACCAAATTAGAGAGGGAGGAGGAAAATATTACAACAAAATAAAACCTCACAAAACACTCAAATAGAAAAAAAACAAAATAGAAGTTTCATGCGCCTTGGAAACTACCGAAAATTGGTCAACATCGGAAGATTACGCCGTTTTATCAAAAAGAAGTTAACCGTCTGGCCTAGGCCTAGCAAAACCTGTCTTGTTGCAACACCGAGAAAAGAACAAACAAGAAATATGTAGGCGACTCAACTAACCACTTCCGGTTAGCTTACAACAAAACTAATATACAACTTAAAACAAGAAAACGACTATAAGATTGAAAGTGCAAGAAAATGAAAAAATTGAAAACTAACCGCTTCCAGTTAGATTACAACAAAACAATATGAAACAAGAGCAAGAAAATAAATATGAGCTAAACTAACTACTTGGATTACAACAAAACACTATGAAATAAAAAGTAAGAAAATAAATATGACCTAAACTAACCACTTGGATTACAACAAAACGCTTTAAAATATAAAGTAAGAAAATAAATATGAACTAAACTAACAACTTCCAATTAGGTTATAACAAAATACTATGAAATCTAAAGTAAGAAAATAATTATGAAATAGAAAATATAAGAAAATGAAAGACTTGAAATTAACCTTCCAGAGAAAAATTGAACTGCTCGATTTCCAAACTTCATCTTGATCACCCTCAATGTTGTGAATTTTGATCTTAATCCTCAATTCAAGAGCTTGGAATTTAGAATAATGTTTTGGACAAGTATATGATCACTGTTTAATCTTCTTCAACTTAGCAAGACTACTCTCACTTTGGTCAAAGCTTTAGGACTTGGTTCTTGAGTGGTGTTTGCAAGGAAATATGAGATGTATAGAGGCTTTATAATTTCACTAATTTGGAAAGACAACTCTCTTGATTTCAAGGCTTTTTTTTCTCTCAAATTCTAACTCAAAAGTATTCTCTCTACACTTCTCTTCTAATTCATCTCCTCAAACTCAAGACTATAGCTCTCATTATATAAGCAATGCTAGTGGAGCAATGGTGGAAGACAAAATGGATCATTTAGAGAAGATAATGGAGCTAATGGGGCACTAAAATGGAGCATTATCCTCGTTGGCTCAAGCACTAGTCAATGGAGGATGAGTAAGCATGCATTTGGTGCAAAAATAGGTAAGAAATAACATCATAAAGTGCCCCCACATAGTAAAAAAAACTCGCCCAATGTGAATAAGTCGCAACCACAGTAAGACAAGTTGCACCCACGACCACATTGGTCGTGCCCGCGATGGTGCTACCGGTTGACCAGCTAGGGTGGATTTTGTCCTTTTTTGCTCCGGTTCGGTCTTGCTTCACTCCAGTTTGGTCCCATTTCACTATGGGTGTCCCACAGGGCTTAAACACTTGGCCGATATAGGCTTAGGGTTAGGAATAAAGCTCAAATTCCAAGCTCTCTTACTAATAATTTTGTGAGAAACACATTCTGATTGTCATCATCGGGTAATCAAAAGAAAACGCCCAAATCTTAGAACCGGTCAAAATGGGGTGTCTACAATATTATGTGAATTTTTTTTTTCCTGTGACTAATTTTTACTATTTTTATAACTATTTATAAAACTGAAATATGCTGTGCGATTAATTTTTTTAAAACTAATTTTTGTAACTAGTTTTAAGTTTGAAACGTGAACTGTTTGGTTAAATTTTTAAATTTTGTCTTTTATTTAAAAAAAAAAATTAAAAGTAGCTTGATAAAAAAAATATCGTTTTCATTTTCATATGATTCTATTTTTGTTTTTAACGAAAATAATATTTGTATGTTTGAATAATATTTTTATATTAATTGTATAATTTGAGTTAATATTTTTATTAGTCTCTACGTTTTTTCTTCGCAGATAAAATAATATTTTGTATTTAAAAATTAATTTTAAAAAAATAATATAAAATATTAGAAATATTTTTATAATATCTTTTTCATTTATAAATAACTCAGATGTATATATATTTTTTAAAGTACTTTGTAGGGTGCAAGTCCATTATGTGTGGGGGTACATGTTCATTATATGTAGGTGCAAGTTTAGTATGTGTGGTGTCCAAGTTAAACCTATGTAGTGGTGCAAGTCTAGTTTATGTTAGCATGCAAGTCGAATCTATGTGAGGGTGCAAGTTTAGTCTATGTGGCGTGCAAGTCAAATCTTTGTAGTTGTGCAAGTCTAGTCTGTGTTGGCGTGCAAGTCAAATCTATATGGGAGTGTTAGTCTATGTACGGTGCAATTAAATCTATGAATGGTGCAAGTTGAATTTGTGTAAGGGTGCAAATCTAATCTGTATGGGGCGCATGTTTAAGCCTTGTTTGGGAACATGTTTTTTTAGTAATTTTTGACTTTTTGTCTAAAATATGATATAAAAAAACTAGTATATTTGGGATGAGTTTTTGATTTTTTTACAAAAAGATGTGCAATAAGTAGAGAGAAAAATGGAATCTTTGACTTTTTGGTATAAGTTGTTGGCTTTTTGATATTTTTAGTGACTTTTTGACTTTTTGACTAAAATCACCACTTGCCAAACGAGACTTTAGTCTATGTAGGGATGCATATTCAGTATGCGTAAGGTGTGCAAGTCAAATCTGTGTAGTAGTGCAAGTCTAGTCTGTGTTGATGTGTATGTTGAATCTGTGTAGAGGTGAAAGTTTAGTTAGTGTGAAGTGCAAGTTTAATTTGTGAGGGGTGCAAGTTGAATCTGTGTAGGGATGCAAGTCTAATCTATGTAGGGCCCGAGTTTAATCTATGTAGGGTGTGGGGTGTAAGTCTAACATGTGTAGGGATACAAGACTAGTCTATGTGAATTGTAAGTTTAGTTTGTGTGGGTGCAAGTCTTACTTTCTGTGTGAGATCAAACATGGCCACTATTTTTTTTATTATATTATTATTTTGGTTTGAGTTATTATTTGCGTGGTTTGAATTAATATATTTTTATTTATATTTGTATTATTCTAAACGTTTTCTTCTACTAATATATATATATATATATTAATTAGAAAAGTAATTTATTATTTATATTAACTTAAGTCATACAAATTATTTTAATTCTATAAATTTTTATATATTTTAGATTATTAATTTAAATTTTTGTTAAATATGTGAAATATTAGCTGCATTTTAAAATTTAAAATATATTTTTAAAACAATATCAATTTTATAAAAATAGAATTTGTATATTAAATATTAAATATATTTTAATAAAATAAAATAAATTTAAAAATATAAAAATAATTTTTTTTTTATTATTAAAAGAATGAGGTGAGTGTATGTGTGTTGGGATAGAACTAGGAGAAGATTATGAGGGAATCATGACCCCTTTGTCTCTGTGAAAATTTTATTTCCCATAGTACTTCTAAATATATATATATATATATATATGTGTGTGTGTATGTATTATTTTATAAATAAAATAGCATCTTAGTATAAAAGATATATACTTCATTCTTTTCTCATCTTTTGTTCTCTGTTATTTTTCCAGAAAAAAATTTATTCATTCTATTAGAGATTGTTTGTATGATGTTTAAATTTTTTTATGTGTATATATATAATTTATATATCATATTGTACATATATGTGTATTTGTCTATACGGTAAAAAAATATTATTTATCTTTTAACTCCTATAGTAATAAAATCCTAATTTCATCTCTGTATGAGAGAGAGAGAGAGAGAGAGAGAGAGAGTGTATGTGCAAGGCATATTAGTGAGTGTAAGAGTTAAGGGTAAAATCCGTTTAGTTTAATTTTATAATTATAATTTAAGTGTGAAATTGTGATTTTAAGTGTGGAGTTGTGAGTTTAATTTTAAAAAAATAAAAATTTATTTAGTTATGAGTTTTAAAAATATTTTTGAGTTTTTGAATTTTGAATTTTGAAAAGAATTTTGAGTTTTGAAAAGAGTTTTAAGTTGTATTTTGAGCTTTAAGTTTTTGAATTTTGAGTTGTATTTTGAAATTTTTCGAATTCATTTCTTTTAAATATTTAAAAACGTTTAAGACTATTTTTAAAACTCATAACCAAACATATAACTCAAAACTCAATTCAAAATTTTTTTAATCAAAATATATATTTTTTATTTTTTTATTTTTTTATTTTATTGAAAAATATTTTTTGTTATTTTTTTTAAGTATTGGTCAAATAATTTGTTATGGTTTAGATACATATGGACATCCAAATTTTTTTGAAATTAAAAAAAAATTAAATATTTTAAAAAATAAAATCATTATTTTAAAACATAAAATAAAAAAATATTCTTTAAAATTTTTCTTTAAATAAAATTTTAAAAAGAGTTTGATTATGAGTTTTGAAAAAAAAATTTGAATTAAATTTTGAATTGTATGTTTGATTACGCATTTGAAAAATTTTTGAATTTTTTTTATTAGAATTACAATTTCAAAAGAATTTGGTTATTAGAATTTTTATTAAAATTTTGAGGGGTGTGTTTGGTTACTACCCAACAACGGTTATATTCACCACCGCCCCCACCCAACGGTACATTTCTCTCACAAAATTGCAACGGAGACAAATGTTCCTCTTACGTCTTTTTATCCCCCTCTCTCCTCATTGCGATTAAGCTCACATCCCGAACCCACTATCGCTCTCTGAAATTAGGGTTTCTCTCTCTATATATATATATAGAATGGACAGTGGGAGTGCACCAGCAACAATTTGACGAAGGCTTCATCAGATGAACTGCTAAGGAAATTTGCGGAAGTGGGTTCGGGATCCACCGCGAAGAAAGAGCTTTCGCAGTTGGCAAAACGACGCCGCCACCACCGGAAAAAAATCACCAGAGAAAATGACTTTGATGATGATGAGCAGTACCGTGAGAACCCCTCCTCCTCCTCCTCCTTAAGCCGCCGGGCCAGTTTGGTTGAGAGGAAATCGCTTCTTCCTGATGATGTCGTCTGCGCTGATTCGGCGGCTGGGGATTGGGAGGTCACGGCTCAGGTCCAGGGATTTCAAGAACATGTCCATTTTTGCCACAATTGACAAGGTTAGTAATTTTACATACATAATATGTGCTATATATTTACATAAATACATATTAATTGTGCCAAATTTAGTTGTTTGAATTCTCAACTTGTATCTGTAGAATTTGTGTGAAATTCTCGTAGAACATTCTGGTAATCTCGTAAATTCCCAACTCTGAAATTGATTGCACTGTGGTTTCCTTTTCATTGAATATATATATATATTTTTCTTTCTTTCTTTGTGTCTGAAGGCAGTTTGCAAGTATCTTTTATCTATGTCTTGGCTGTTTAATTATCAGTGTTAAGTATTTAAGAGCTTCTTCAGTGATTTGTTTTTGGTGATGCATCTAGGAGCACGACAGGAGAATCTTTAATGGAGGTGTAGTTTTTATTTTGGAGTCGAAACATTTGATATTGAGCCCTTTTTTGGATTACTATTAGGAATCTCTCTCTCTCTCTCTCTTTTTTTTTTGATAAATACTATTAGGAATCTCTTTCTTTTGTTTCTTGATTGATTTGCCGGAAGAATTTAGCTTATGGGTTGATGTATAGTTTGGCCTTTTTCCCTCTTATGTAATTTTTGCCCGGGATTTCTCCTTGTGTCTCATTCTGGATTTTATCTACCAGGAAGAGGAAAATTCTCCTTCATTATTCCCCCTTGAGATACAACATGAACAAAATAAAGTTGGTTGTCTTAAGGCTGGTCTTGTTGAATTCTCAGACTATTTAATCTTGGATTAGAAAACTTAGGCTGTCATTGATTTAGTAGTACTGGAGGGCCAACATCAATCATTTTTTTTTTGTCATTTTAACAAGAAAAGGAAGTTAGGAGGGGTTTATGGCCACATTTCCCTATTTTGAAAGATAGAGATAATCCTGCAATAGGAGAAATTACATATGTGAATTCGAGTTCTTATTTGACATGATATATTATAGCTCCATGGTATCTGGCCATGTAATTTGCAAAAAGAGCCATGTTAGATATTTACTTGTGAAGGAACCTTTCTTTTGTATTATCTTGTCAAATTTCAATATCATATTATTATGCTATAGTTGATTGCTGCTAGACATACTTCTAGGTGACAAATATTGAGTACGAGGAACATAAAGGACGGATAGCCATTGGGCGCTTGCATGCTGGTGTTTTGCGGAGAGGATTGGATGTGCAGGTGAGTGTGCTTTGGAGCTAACATCTGTTCCTTATGGCATTTGTTCAATTTTTAGAATTATCATATTAAGGGCTGACTGTGTTGTGTATTCTGATTACTTTAATATGACAATCATTGATCATCATTACTGTTATATGAGATTACTGTTATCAATTAATTTCAATTTCTTGAAATGATGTCTCTTAAAGAAATCGCACTCTTGTTATCTTGTTTGGCTTTCACTTGAAGTTCCTATCTGGACTTTTGCCATGTTATGTGGCCGGGTTGTGCAAGGTGGGCTGTGCTAGGTGGAGTAATGGTCTATAAGTGAGAGACCTTATTAATGATATACAAAGGCTATGAAATTTATAAGTGAGAGACCTCAAACAATTGAAAAGATCCTATATAAAATTTATGTTTATTTAAATAAAAAAAGAAATGGCAAACATATGTGTTAAATACTAATTAGGAATTCGTCCTATTCAGGACTAACGTTACATAAATGGGGTGTATTTCATAGTGGTGTGATGAGTGAGCACTTCCAATTTTTGGTGCAGTAAGTGTAAGTTGATGATGACTAATTATCTTTGTTGCAACAGGAGGTCCAGTTCTTGTCTTACCCATCTCTCTATTCGATATTAGGTCATAGTTTCATATTATGAAACCAAAATGAATGATATCATATGTTTCTCTTGCCTGACCTGATATGCTCTATGAAACTATTTTGCATGGATTCTCATGCATGTTATATCAACGTATGATTTTGCATTACAAATATACATAGTACACACATACACACACATGCATACGTAGTGTGTGTCTCTTCCAAGACTCTTATGATGTTTAAGTTGTATGTGCTATTCTTGAATTTGTGACTTGTGAAATGATGAAGGATCCATGGCAAGGTAAGCTACTCTTTGGAGATTGTGATAAGAAATATCATGCTCAGATGAGTTTCATTCTATAATCTGAAGATTTTCTCTAGAATTTCTATGTTTTCTTATGGTATAGAGTGAAGTTCTTTTTGTGCTCTATTTTTTTTGGATATTTAATCCATGTTTAAGTAAGCAAATGCCTCTGCCATAATTTATGGTTTTTTCCTGTGGACATAGAAAAAAATCTAATAATTTTAATAATTTGAATCTTTGAAGGTATGCACAACGGATGAGACATGCAGATATGTAAGAGTTAGTGAACTTTTTGTGTATGAGAAATTTAGTAGGGTTGCTGCACAGGCTGTGGAGGCTGGTGATATCTGTGCTGTTTGTGGTATTGATGATATTCAGGTAGAAAAAAACTTGTTTTGCATTGATTTTTTCTCTCTAACAGTACTTGTAAGATGAATATTTGTATCAATCATTTTCTTTGTTGAAATTGTGGTAACTGATTTATTTTTCTTAGATTGGTGAGACAATTGCTGACAAAATTTCTGGGAAGCCACTACCTGCCATTAAGGTGGAAGAACCTACAGTGAAAATGGCTTTTTCTATCAATACTTCACCTTTTGTTGGCCGTGAGGTATGTTTGTTTGTTTGTTTTTTTTTTTTTTTGGGTAAGAGGAGAGGTATGTTATTAAACTGTGACTTTGAAAATTTGTTCCCTAGTTTCACAATTTAGTACTGATTGAATCATCAAAACAATTTTATTCTCGAAGTTTGTAGCCATTGATAATAGTAAGTCTTTTCTGCATGATTCTCGTGTTCATGTGATTTCTTCCTAATTCATGGGTCATGTCAAAAACAAGTTGGGAAATCTGAAATTCTCGTGCTCATCTGTTTCTGGATGGATCTTTTGTAATGTTACTTGATAATGATGCGACAAGCCCAGAGAATTTGCAACAGTACCTTACGCGTATTGTTGCATGTTATGAACAATATAAGATATTCTTGATACATTATATACTGTTTCATCCTCAAAACCTGCTATCGCATTTCTTTTTCAACTTTACAAATTCATAAAATTTATATTAGATCTGAACTTTTCAGTGTGCATCAGTGTCCTAAGAATAACAAAGCGTGAATGCTTGAATTGTGCTATTGGAATCTCTGCATGAGTGAAGCTCAAGCCTCATGATTTCTTAATTTTTAAAGTAACTAAATCTATTAGTGACTAATAGAGAACAAAGTTTTTTCTGGATAGAAGGGCACTTCTTGTTAATACGTATCCGTTTAACAAATGCTACAGCAGTTCAAAGCAGTACTTTGATTGAGATTTTGGAAAATTAGACAGCATAGACACAAGAAAACAATTTTTCCAATTCATGCCAAGGCTAGAGCTGAAACATGCTACAGCCATCATGGTTCAAAGTCTCTCTCTTGGTCTTTGTCTAGGAGCAAATTGGTATGATTGGTCATGATGTGTTGACTCCATCTGCAATCGAGGTTCGAGAAAAGTAGAAAGAATCTTAACAAATTTAGAATTATCAAGCAAAATACAATGGATCCATAAAATAAATCAAATATACAATAAAAAAAATATGACTGTAAAAAGAACATGAGGGCCACTCATCTACTATGATGTTAGTTGACAATTACATAATAAATATTGATGCAATCCAGAAATGCATATGGTGCAAAACCAGCAAAACAGACTTATGGGACTCATCTAGAAACAGCAAATCCAGAAATTTAGTTTATATTATTCACTTTCCCTTCACCAGTTCTCCCTCAAATGCTTGATCCAAACACAGCATTGATGTAATTTTACATAGGACTGTACAAAACTCTCTTACTATTTCACCTTTGTATGTAATGGAACATCCTAAAAATTTTAGGGGAAACCACTGGAAACATTTTAGAAATGTCTAGAACCTTCAGGAAAATTCATTGGGAACTTTTGAGAAGAAAAAAAAAAAAAGACCTGCTAGGAAAAGATGAGGAAAAAATTATGGGAAATGTAGTTAGTGGGTTTTTCTTTTTCTCTATGGTCTTGAAGCCTTTTTTGAGAAGATGATATACATGACATTTTTTACGAGATTCTTTAATTGTTCCCTTAGTTGGACTAATCATTATAGTTCTTGTGTGTTCCATTTTATTTATCAAACATTTTCAGTAGGTTCTTTTAAACTTTTAATATAATTTCTTATTTCTTCCTGGTTTGGTGGTTCCCATTCCTTATGTGTGTTTTAATCATGTTTTACTTCATTTTTCTCAATTTTTAACTCTTCTATTTCTCTCTGTGGCAATAAGAACCTAACTGCTTCATGTGCCTTACTTAGGTTGTATTATCAACATTTGCAGTTAATAAGCATTTCCTCATTGTGGTCTGGCATTGACAGTTTGCTATTTTCAATGTTTGCTCTCAGGGAAAGTATGTTACTAGTAGAAACTTAAGAGATCGTCTCTATTGTGAGCTTGAGAGAAATTTGGCCATGAAAGTTGAAGATGGTGAAACTGCAGATACATTCATTATTAGTGGAAGGGGTACTTTGCATATTACACATGTAAGTTTTAAGTATAAGCTATGCTGTGACTCTTATTTGTATTGTTCTGAACTTGCATATTTTGTATAATAACGTTGCTTATCAGGCGAAGGGAAGGTTATGAATTCATGGTGGGCCCACCAAAAGTGATCAATAAAAGGGTGGATGACAAGTTGCTGGAACCTTATGAGGTGATTTTTCTTCTATTTTCTCTTTTGTAATAATATAGAAAAGGACAGAGATGTGTATGCTCCCAAACTTTATACTGATATGCTTTAATGTTATTCTAACGGCATGCTTGTGTGTTCATGTTGCTTTTCGTTTCCCTCCTTTCCTCTTTAAAGAGTTTATAGAATACTTCAAATGGTTATGTTCAATGTTAGGGAACAGGCCGGAGAGTTCTCTCTTATCTCTTTTCTCTCTGTTCTTTCAAAACCTAGATGGAGGCAGGCAGGATTGATCTTAAGTGTCCAGTATAACTAGTAAGAGAGTACTTGGTTGGCACCTTCAAGTCAGAACATTCATCAGTATTGTTTATATACCTCTGAAGGCCCATCTAATTGCCTTTTTTTTTAGTAATCGGGTATCATCTAATGGCCTATTAATGGCTGAACGTATCAATTGCTCTGCACATATATGATTATTCTTGTATAATCAACCGATTGAAGCAACAATTTTGATTACACTAGCTGAAGAGGACATGATCTTCCAATCCTAGCAAAATCTTGTATGCTGGCCTTTGTGATGTCATCAACTTTGCTCTCAAGGCTTTAGTGATGAAAGGACTAACTTAGCGTGTGTTTTGAACAGATTGCCACTGTGGAGGTGCCAGAACAACACATGGGACCTGTTGTTGAACTTCTTGGTAAAAGGCGTGGGCAGATGTTTGATATGCAAGGGCTAGGGTATGTGAAATGCTCTTGTTGCCAATGTGCATTTATGTGGATCTTTTTTGTTCCAACTTTCAAATGAATTTTATAATACAACATAAATGTAAAGAATCAGTGATGTTTCCTTGACTTCCAAATGCATTCAATATTAACTTTTCTTGAGTTAAATTTAAGGTTCTGCACCATTTTATAGAAATTGCATCAATAATTGTCTTTATCATTCTTACAATGTTAAATCTAATTGAGTTGTTTGAAGTTCTTTTTCGGGTATGCCCCTTTCTTTATTACTCTTTAATTTAATTTAATTTTTTATTATTGTTATTCTTTTTTGCATCTTTCTGACAATCTTAATTTCACTTGTCCACTAGGTTGGAAGGAACAACTTTCCTTAAATATAAGATACCCACTCGTGGGCTCCTTGGTTTGCGGAATGCAATTTTAACTGCTTCTCGGGGAACAGCAATTCTAAATACAATATTTGATAGCTACGGACCTTGGGCTGGTGACATTACCACCCGTGATCAGGGATCACTGGTAAATTTCTCGCTTCAATTGAATTTGATTTTTCAAGCTTTTACGGGTTATGATGATGAAAGCCCTGGCCAGTGTTGTCATAATCATGAAAGTGGTAGTTACATGGCCTCCATATTATCCCTGTTTTAGTTCAATTTTATTATTTTGATAAATAATTTAAGTTATAAACATATTGCGTATATTAAAAGCACTATTGACATAAATATATATTTATATATAGTAGAATTTTACCTGTTATGACTAATATAATAGTAGTTTACGGGTACATTTTGCTGCCTTCATAAATCTCTTTAATGCATTATCTGAGGGATCTGCTGTTAGCTAAAGATTAAGTCTTGCAGTGGCTTTATAGTTATTTCTATTGGAAGATGATCTCTTATTATACTTTCAGACTTGCTCATTAACAAAAATGGTCTTCATTTGGAATGAATTTATTACATTAAGGACGGTATGTTCACCAGCAGTGGTTATACTAAAGTTTACAAAGTGGATTGATTTTAGGTTGCATTTGAAGATGGAACCACAACATCACATGCTCTATCTAGTTCACAAGATAGGGGGCAAATGTTTGTTGGTCCTGGAGTCGACGTTTATAAAGGCCAAATAATAGGCATTCATCAGCGGCCTGGTGACTTATCCTTAAATGTGTGCAAGAAAAAGGCTGCAACAAATATTCATTCAGGTGACGAATTGCTCAAATACACTGCTCAATTTTTGTTTTGAAATAAATGTTGCTCAATCACTTCATGTGGCTTCTTTAGTTTATATACAATCTAAGCTTATAATTTTGCTCTTTTCATCATCAAATTCAGAAATCTCTTTATGTTATGTTTGGATCTTATATTTGTGGAGGAAGAAAAAAAAAGGAAAAAAAATAAAAAAATGCTTCTGCATTTCTTTTTTTCCCTTTCCTTCTTTTTTTTTTTTCCTTCAGAAATTCAAGATCCAAACACATCCTGGTAATTTGAGTTAGATGAATCATACACTTGGACACATACCCGACCTCAACACCCGTACTCGAATCCACGTAACATAGGTAGTGACTAGTAATTATAGGTATAGAAAAACGTGTAAAAGGAAAACAGAAATATGAAAAAATGAATTGATTGTAATTGTTAGTATTCATGACAATGGTGTTAGTCATAAAATTGTTATTGAGCCTCCCTTAGGTTTAATTATATATTATCCTAAATTGGTTAGACTCTGGTTGGTTTCCACTCTTTAACCCCATCTGGGGTTCCCAAATGTGCAGTGCCATATAGCTTATTGAAGCAAAAGCTTTTAATGAGGCATTTGTCAAACTTGAAAACAGTTTAGAGTAAGCTAAAATTCAACTTTTTTGAGAAGCACCTCGGAGGTGCTATTGACCTTGCACTTTATTCAGAAGCCCAAGAAACAGAAGCGAAATGTGCATTTAAAAAGTAATTTTTGGAGCAGTAAGCTTTGCTTTCTTCGACTTGATAACGAGAAATTTCTCACCTTGATTGATGCAGTGGTTCTTGATTCCTCATTGGATTATAGCCTGGACGACTGCATAGAGTACATTCAGGAAGATGAACTTGTGGAGGTTACATCCTTAAGCATCCGTATATGCAAAAATCCAAAGTTTAGTGGAAAGAAGATGAGATGGAATTCAGTTGTCGACTATAGCAGGTTGGCTGCTCTCTCTATCTCTGTGAGAGGGCCATATTATGCATTATATTAATAGTATACAAAATGATGTGATATTTGATTTTGTTTAGTATACAAATGGTGCAGCAAGTTTTGCAGTCTGGTCTCATTCAATGTATATGGTAGTATACATCCAGCAAAGTTGTATACCTCATAAATTGGCAAGAATTTTATAATGAGAAAAAAAAAAAAAGTCAGTAATTGGGCTGCGAGTGACACTTATTTTTGACAGAAGGCCCTGTTGCTGCTGTGGCAAGTAAAATCTTTCGGCAAGTTTGCCGAAAAATACGTGACCAATGTAAGTTGTAGAAACTTACAGAACAGGCATGGGATTCCCGGTTTGAAAATTAAGTGAAAAATACACTTTTTTCACACTTAATCTTTAAAATAGGCCATTGGTGGCCAAAATGGGTGTAACAGTCACGAGAAGGCCTACGGAACACCTCAAACACCTTAAGTATGTAAGTTGTGGAAACTTACGGAACTGGTACGGGACTACCGGTTTGAAAACTAAAGTAAAAAAATGCCCTTTTTTCACATTTAAGGTTGAAAATATGCCATCGGGGGCCAAAATCGGGTAAAAGTCACGAGAAGGCCCGAACTTCGAAAGGGAGCAATGTAAGCTTTGGAAACCTACGAAACTAGCACGGGACTCTCAGTTGGAAAACAAAGTCTAAAAAGGCACTTTATTCACACTTAAGCTTGACAATAGGCCATCGGAGGCCAAAATCGGGCAACAGTCACGAGAAGGCCCATGGGACACATCAAACACCCCGGGAGGAACCAATACAAGTAGTGAAAATTTACGAAACTAGCACGGGACTCCCCGCTTGAAAACTAAGTCAAAAAATGCACTTTTTTCGCACTGAAGCTTGAAAATAGGCCATCGAGGGCCCAAAATTGTGTAACAATCACGAGAACCCCAGCGGAACACCTCAAAAACCTCAAGAAGAATCAATGTAAGTTGTGAAAACTTACAAAACTAGCACAGGACTTCCGGCTTGTAAACTAAGTCAAAAAATGCATTTTTTTCACAATTAAGGTTGAAATAGGCCATCGGGGGCCAAAATTGTGTAACTGTCACTAGAACCCCCGCGAAACACCCCAAACACCTCGAGATAGACCAATGTAAGTTGTGGAAACTTACAAAACTAGCATGAGAGTCCCAGTTTGAAAACTAGGTTGAAAAAGGCACTATTTTCACACTAGGTCGAAAAAGGCCATCAGGGGCCAATATCGTGTAATAGTTAGGAGAAGGCCTGGGGAACACCTCAAACACCTCGAAAGGGACCAATTTAAGTTGTGGAAATGTACGGAACAGGCACGGGACTCCCGGTTTAAAAACTAAGTCAAAAAATGCACTTTTCTCACAGTTATGGTTGAAAATAGGCTATTGAGGCCCAAAATCGTGTAAGAGTCACGAGAAGGCCCGAGGAAGAACTCAAACAGCTCGGGAGAGACCAATGTAAGTTGTGAAAA
Source organism: Camellia lanceoleosa (assembly GCA_025200525.1). Taxonomy (NCBI): domain Eukaryota; kingdom Viridiplantae; phylum Streptophyta; class Magnoliopsida; order Ericales; family Theaceae; genus Camellia; species Camellia lanceoleosa. The sequence goes on along the minus strand of CM045762.1, from coordinate 102,074,247 downwards.
CTTACGGAAGTAGCACGGGACTCCCGGTTTGAAAACTAAATCCAAAAAGGCACATCTTTTAACTTAAGCTTGAAAATAGGCCATTGGGGCCAAAATTGTGTTAAAGTCACGAGAAGGCCCAGGGAACACGTTAAACATCTCGGGAGGGACCAATGTAAGTTGTGGAAACTTACGGAATTAGCACGGGACTTCCGGTTTGAAGACTATGTCGAAAAAGACACTTTTTGCACACTTAAGCTTGAAAATAGGCCATTAGGGCCAAAATCATGTAATAGTCACGAGAAGGCCTGGGGAACACCTTAGACACCTCGAGAGGGAATGCAAGTTGTGAAAACTTACAGAACTAGTACGGGACTCTTGGTTTGAAAAATAAGTCGAAAAGGGAATTTTTTTCACACTTAATCCTGAAAATAGGTCATAGTGGGCCAAAATTGTGTAACAGTCACGAGAAGGCTCGGGGAACACCTCAAAAGAGACCAATATAAGTTGTGGGAACTTACAGAACTAGCAGGGGACACCCGGTTTGAAAACTAAGTCAAAAAGACACTTTTCTCACACTTAAGCTTGAAAATAGGCCATCGGGATCCAAAATCGTGTAATAGTCACGAGAAGGTCAGGGGAAATACTTCAAACACCTCGAGAGGGACCAATGTAAGTTGTGAAAATTACAGAACTAGCACGGGACTCTCGTTTTGAAAACTATGTCCAAAAAGGCACTTTTCTAACACTTAAACTTAAAAATAGGCCATTAGGTGCCAAAATCGGGTAACAATCACGAGAAGGACCAGGGAACAACTCAAACACCTCGGGAGGAACCAATGTAAGCTGTGAAAAATTACGAAACTAGCACGGGTCTCCCGATTTGAAAACTAAGTACAAACAGACACTTTTCTCACACTTAAGCTTGAAAATAGGCCATCGGGGGCCAAAATAGTGTAACAGTCACGAGAAGGCCCCAGGAACACATCAAACACCTCGGGCGGGACCAATGTATGTTTTGGAAATATACAGAGCTAGCACGGGACTTTTGGTTTGAAAACTGAGTTGAAAAAGGCCATTTTTTCACACTTAAGCTTGAAAATAGGCCATCAGGGGCCAAAATCGAGTAACAATCACGAGAAGGCCTGGAGAACACCTCAAACACCTCGGGAGGGATCAATATAAGTTGTGCAAACTTACAGAACTAGCACGGGACACTCGGTTTGAAATCTATTAAGCTTGAAAATAGGCCATCAGGGGCCAAAATCGTGTAACAATCATAAGAAGGCCAGGGGAACAGCACAAACACTTCGGAAGGGATCAATGTAAGTTGTGAAAACTTACAGAATTAGCACGGGACTCCCGGTTTGAAAACTATGTCAAAAAATGTACCTTTTTCACACTTAAGCTTGAAAATAGGCCATCAGGAGCCAAAATTGTGTATGATCATGAGATGGCACGAACACCTCGACACCTCGAGAGGGACTAATGTAAGTTTGGAAACTTCTGAGAACAAGCAGGACTCCGGATTGAAAACTAAGTCGAAAAAGGCACTTTTTTAACACTTTACCTAGAAAATAGGCCATCGGGGGACGAAATCGATTAATAGTCACGAGAAGTCCTGTGGAACACCTCAAACATGTTGGGAGGGACCAATGTAAGTTGTGAAAACTTACGGAACTGCCACGGGACTCCCGGTTTGAAAACTAAGCCAAAAACACACACTTTTTTCACACTTAAGCTTATAAATAGGCCATCGGTGGCCAAAATCGAGTAACAGTTATGAGAAGGCTCGGGGAACACCTCAAACACCTCGGGAGAGACTAATGTAAGTGGTGGAAAGTTACGAAACTAGCCCCTGGAACTCCCAGTTTGAAAAATAAGTCCAAAAGCCACTTTTTTCACACTTAATAAGTTTAAAAATAAGCCATCAGGGGCCAAAATCTTGTAACAGTCACGAGAAAGCCCAAGGAACACATCAAACATCTGGGGAGGGACCAATGTAAGTAATGGAAACTTACGGCGGGACTCCCGACTTCAAAACTAAGTCAAAAAATGCATTTTTTTCACCCTTGAGCTTGAAAATAGGCCATCGGGGGCCAAAATCGTGTAATAGTCACGAGAAGGCCCGAGGAACACCTCAAACACCTCAAGAGGGACCAATGTAAGTTGTCGAAACTTAAAGAACTATCACGGGACTTCCAGTTTACAGAACTAGCACGGGACTCCCGGTTTGAAAACTAAGTCCAAAAAGACACTTTCTCACACTTAAACTTGAAAATAGTCCATCAGGGGCCAAAATCGTGACGAGAAGGCCCATGGTACACATCAAACACCTCGGGAGAGATCAATGTAAGTTGTGGAAACTTAAGGAACTAGCACGGGACTTCCGGTTTGAAAAATAAGTCGAAAAAGTTACTTTTTTCACACTTAAGTTTGAAAATAGGCCATCGGGGGCCAAAATCGTGTAATAGTCACGACAAGGCCCAGTGAACACATCAAACAACTCGAGAGGCACCAATGTAAGTTGTTGAAACTTGCGGAACTGGCATGAGACTCTCGGTTTGAAAACTAAGTACAAAAAGAAACTTTTCTCACACTTAAGCTTTAAAAAAGGCCATTGGCGGCCAAAATCGTGTAACAGTCACAAGAAGGACCAGGGAACACATCGAACATCTCGGGAGGGACCAATGTTTTGGAAACATAAAAAAACTCGCATGGGACTCCCGACTTGAAAACTAAGTCGAAAAAGACACTTTTTTCACAGTAAAGCTTGAAAATAGGCCATTGGGGGCCAAAATTGTGTACATTCACAAGAATACCCGGGAAAAACCTCAAACATCTCGACAGAGACCAATATAAGTTGTGGAAACTTACAGAACTAGCACGGGACTTCCGATTTGAATACTGAGTCGAAAAAGGTACTTTTTTCACATTTAAGCTTGAAAACAGGCCATCGGGGGCCATAATCGTGTAACAGTCACGAGAATGCCCAGGGATTATCTCAAACACCTCGGAAGAGACCAATGTAAGTTGTGGAAACTTGCGGAACTAGCACGGGAATTCCGGTTTGAATACTGAGTTGAAAAAGGCACTTTTTTCACACTTAAACTTTAAAATAGGCCATCGGAGGCAAAAATCGTGAAATAGTTACGAGAAGTCTCGGGGAACACCTCAAACACCTCGGGAAGGACCAATTGAAGTTGTGGAAACTTACGGAAGTAACTCGGGACTCCCGGTTTGAAAACTAAGTCAAAAAATGCACTTTTCAAACACCTAAGCTTGAAAATAGGCCATTGGAGGCAAAAATCGTGTAATACTCACAAGAAGGACTGGGGAACACCTCCAACACCTCAGGAGGGACTAACGTAAGTTGTGGAAACTTACGGAACTAGTACGGGACTTCCGATTTGAAAACTAAGTCGAAAAAGTCGCTTTTCTCACACTTAAGTTAGAAAATAGGCATTCGGGGGACAAAATAGTGTAACAGTCACGTGAAGGCCTAGGGAACACCTCGGGAGGGACCAATGTAAGTTGTGAAAACTTGCAGAACTAGCATGGGACTCCTGGTTTGAAAACTAAGTCAAAAAATTCAGTTTTTTCACGTTTATGCTTGAAAATAGGCCATCGGCGGCCAAAATTGTGTAATAATCATGAGAAGGCCTAGGGAACACCACCAACACCTCAGGAGGGACAACATAAGTTTTGAAAACTTATGGACCTAGCACAGGACTTCCGGTTTGAAAACTAAGTCGAAAAAGTCACTTTTTTCACACTTCAGCTTGAAAATAGGCCATCAGGGGGCCAAAATCGTGTAACAGTCACGAGAAGGCCCGGGGAACACCTTCAACACCTCGAGAGGGACCAATGTAAGTTTTGAAAAAGAACTAGCTTTGGGAGGGACCAATATAAGAATAGGCCATCGGGGAACAAAATCATGTTACAGTCACGAGAAGGCCCCGGAACACATCAAACACTTTGGGAGGGACCAATGTAAGTTGTGAAAACTTACAGAACTAGCACGGGACTCCCGGTTTGAAAATTAAGTTAAAAAATGCATTTTTTTCACACTTAAGCCAAAATTGTGTAACAGTCATGAGAAGGCCTAGGGAACACCTTAAACACCTCGACAGGGGACCAATATAAGCTGTGGAAACTTACGGAACTAGCACGGGACTCCCGGTTTGAAAACTAAGTCAAAAAATACATTTTTTTCACACTTAGGTTTGAAAATTGGCCATCGGTGGCCAAAATTGTGTAACAGTCACGAGAAGGAATACCTCAAACACCTCGACAGGGACCAATGTATGTAAGCTGTGGAAACTTATGGAACCAGCACGGGACTCCCGGATTGAAAACTAAGGTAACAGTAACGAGACTTCCCGGGGAACACCTCAAATAGCTCGGGAGGGACCAATGTAAGTTGTGGAAACTGACGGAACTGGCACGGGACTCCTGGTTTGAAAACTAAGTCAAAAAATAACTCTTTTTGGTGATGGCATTTCTGGAAAACTACCTAGGTTTGCCAATAAGATCACCTTTTGTTGTGGGGCTTCTATTCTATAGTTGTTGGACTATGTTTGCCCCTGAAGTAATTCACTTCATATTGCAAAATTCTCTCTATCAATTGACCCAAAAAAAGAAAAAAGAAAGAAGGGGGGAATGTTATATACATAGACATGTACATCCGTATGACTTGATCAAACTTAATCCATGTAAAATTTTAATTAATATATATTAAAGGGTGAGTGAACCATGACCATAAAATAATGAATACAAGGAGAGCTTAATTTCTAAAATTAAGTTCTACTTGAGCTAAAATGGGAAAATAAAATTTACAAATCTGAGCCAGGTGGTTAGATTTTGTATTTCTTCCTTTAACTTGCCCCTGATTTCATGTGAAGTTAATGGACTACCCTGATGGAAGTTGTTGGATCAATTTGGTTGTCTAAGATCTACGCTAAGCGTGTCACGTGTGAGTCTTGTGACTACTTTTGCTATCCCCATTTGTTTTCTTCCTGATCATACTTTCTCCAACCCTACTTGTATAGACCTTGTCCTGTCTACACTTTGAAGTTAACTTCATAGATGCCATCTGTTAATAATTTAGCATCTTAATTTTGGATATATTTTTTTCCACATTAATTTCTTTGTCTAATTTAAAGTTATGCTTTCTTTGTGCATTCCTAGAATATTTCTCTGGAATGAAGCTTTGGGGAGTCATTCTTTGAAGTAAATGAGAAAGATATCGTAATTAGTCTTCCAGGGGGCTTGTGTGGATTAGTTCGTGCAAGTTAAGCATTTGATCCTATTTCAGATAATAAAGTGAAGGTGGTGACTTGCTTCTTCTATAAAGAATATCCAAATAGTTCTTCCCTTGACATTTTATTTTCTGTCTTTGTGCCATTATTATTCTCTTGCTTTTGAACTAATTTTTCTCATTTAGATTTTCCTCCTTCCTTACATTTATGTGTGCTTAAAATTGTTTGTTTTCATAATTTTAGTCTAAGAAGGTTTTTTTTCTATTATATCGGATGTGGAGACTAATTTTCTTTCTAGCATTTATCATGTTGGGCAATTGGTTTCTTGCATTGTCTTGCAATTGGGTGATGATAAGAAAGAAGGGAAGCGAAAGATCTGGCTTTCTTTGCGTCTTGCTTTGTTGCATAAGACCTTAACCTTGGATGTTATTCAAGAAGGAATGGTATGCATTTTTCAAATGTTTCATTGAAGATTTAATTTTCTTTTGCAAGAAAATGACTCGATACTAATATGATACTTTCTTCTTATTTTTGGTTCCTTTCATTCAACTTTTTTTGACCACAATCCTATAACAAATGAATATTAATTTTAATAATGATAAATGTTACTAGTGAAAGGAAGAGGTGTAATAAAATATTTTGTGATGTGATATTGAAATTTGATATTTTGTGAGTCGAGACATGTCACTTAAGACTAACGATGTCTTAACCTTAAGCCTAGGGCTTACAGACAATTAGTAAGGTACTTCTAATATGCTTATGTAAACGTGCTCAATGTGCTCCTCTCTTGCGCGTCGCCTCTCTTGCTCTCGATGCCATGCTCGATGCCTTTTGTTTGGTGGTGGAGTGATTTTTTACTATAGTGTGTTTCACCCAAGGTTTTAAAAAGCGGCTGCAACCGTTACATAACGCCGTTACGTAATGGTTTTGGCGGTTACCGCCACCTGTTACGGCCGCTTTTGCAGTGTGATTGAGATTCACAGGTGTCAATTAAATAAGCTTTATGCATGCCGTAATAATGCTTGATACGCATCTTGATTCTTTGTTTCGAAAAAACACACAAAAAAAGCTAAAAATGGAGGAAGAGGTATAGAGAGAAGAGGGAAGATAAAGAGAGAAAATAGAGGAGCAAGAGATAGAGAGAGAGAGAAGAGGGAAGATGAAGAACATGTTATTGATTTGTTGAAACTATATACTATTCTATTCAGCTGCTATCACTAAACCATTTTATTTGTGTGTGCCTATCTATGTATTGTTTGAAAATAATAATAATAAGTGTGATCATTATCTATTTGGCTTTAAAATATGTATATATATATATTTAGTCTTATATTTAGTCTTATATATGTATATATATATTTAGGCTCTTATTTATTCTCTTACTTTTGTCATTATTTATCTTATATATAATAGTTAGTGATTAATTTTTTATAAAATATAAAGTCATTAATTATTAAAATAAAATGTAAAAAACTCAGTTTATAATGATTTAAAAATATGAAATATATTGGATCATATTTAAAAATTTACAAAAATTGATCAATATTTATTTTTAACCCAATAAATATGATCATAGAAAAAAAATATGCATATCAGTAAGTTCTTTTCAAATTGTGCGAAAAATAAAAAAATTCACGGTTCCGGTTACCGCAACCGTTACACAATAGCCTTTACACCCATAACTTGCGTCATCACGCCACCGTTCACGGTGACATAACCTTTTTTGAACCTTAGTTTCACCTATCTTCCCCCCTTTTCCTGAATGGCATCCAATGCTCTTACACTAGCCTAGGGACCTCTCTGGTAGAGTTTGTTCCACGATTATAGGCGATTGAGTGTGACCCCATGACCCTATGCAATACCTCTCAGGTCATGTGACTTGGTGGCTAGAATTAAAGGTTGATTAAGATGCTCGCTCCACTCTCCCTCGAGGGACTTGCGCTTTTGCTTGACTTAGAGAGCGAAAGAGATAGATCTCCAAAAGGAGATGACTCTATACCAAGATAAAGGCATCATGTGATGTGCTTTGTAAACACCTGAAATCTGTGTATTGGTGATTTGGTGGTCCTAGTAGTTGAGGTCCCACTATTAATGAGGTGTTAGGATAGACAAAGGCAAACCACCTGTATCTTGTACCCACTTAGGCATATGTCCTTGCTTTTTTGTGATGTAGAATCAGTGCAAATTGCACTCTACTAAGAGGAGTGACTCTTGTTCTCAAATATATAGCAACAAAAAAAGTGCATGTGACTCTTTCAGTTAGTTTTAAAAGGCTAGATGAGTGAAAAGATACGAGGATTTTAGGGTTTTGAAAGTGAAACAACGGGTTGGGTTTTGAGATTGAAAAATACGAGTTTTGGAGATTGGTTTAGGCTTGTTCCTACCTTGTGAACAATATCCAAAAAATAGGAATACATGTTTATTTTTATAGGGTTTTGCACTTGTGATGTGAGATGTTTGAGGGTTAAAGTGCTTTAAATAAATTTGGTTATTGGAATCACTTTTACAAGCCTTTGAGATCGCACCTAGAGTTTGATTGCCACCACACCCTCTAGCTTGGCCGCCCTCTCCTCTAATTTCTTGCTTAGCTCCACAGCTTCTAGCTTTGCCTTCTCATCTGACGCAATAGAAGTCTTAGGCCAAGATGCGGGGGTCCTCTTGGAATCCTCTAAAGTAGTCAAATCATCAATGATATGCATCCTTTGTACACATTGAAGAAGACAGTCAATTAGTTGCTAACAAGGGAGGGGAAAGACTTAAATATGTACAAAAACACATTTCCACGGTTAGCATTTGGGCTATTCCCTTCATTATGTGGTTTCTTGAAGGAATGTTGTGGTTGGCCATGTCAAGTGGAAGAAGAAGATCTTCGACAAATTGAAAGCCATCTCTCGCGAATTTACAACGGAGTTAGTGGTATTGATTAGTCGGCCAGTATGCATCAAAGGCTGTTCCCACAGCTCGAGCAACTCTTTCGTTCCTTGCTCTTCAATGTGGCATCAACTAGTTCTTTGCTAGTCTCCTTATGCCTCTTCCAGGACCTCTCGGTTTGGGGAGGGAGGGAGGGAGGGAAGGGGGGGGGAAGGGACTTGTTCAGTTCAACCTCAGAATAAAATAAACGTTCTTCTCCCTCAGACAAATTTCTAAACAAGCCTCTCATACTACCTAGTCTAAGGAATTGACCTGTTCCTTGTGTAGATGTGGAATTGAGCACTTTGGTCTCCAAATCAAGCATCACTCTTTGCTTCAGCATGGTTATCTCCCTAGACAGTGCTATTGGGAGCTTGGCTCGAAGAATGGGTTGGAACAAAAGAAGAGGCACTTGTAGTCTAATTGAGTTGATGCTCGTCTTTATGCTCAGGAGACTCTTGAAGATAATCAGTACTTTAACTTTCTTTGTGATAGTAAACCTGTAGATTTGTATGTAACCGAGCAACTCTAGAGCTGAACGTTTTTTGTATTGAAATGTGGCTTTGATTGCTTCTACGTTCTCCGTTGTCGGCTGCCTCTTGTGTCAACTAGGACCTGAAAGGGGAACCAAACGAGTGACTTAGGCAAAATAATCAAGAATTTGAGATTAAAGGAGAGGTTAGTCCAAGACTTGGATGGCTATCGATTTGTGGTAGCCTCTCTGTTTGGTTCGTAGTATCGGCTGAAAACTCCCAATTTCTCCTAACTTGAAGGAAGTCATCATTGTGCTTGTCCTTTATCAAAGAGCTTGGTAACTAGGTGCAACTCGGCCAACCAGACACACAAGTAATATGTAACTCGGCCGACTAAACACACAAGTAATATGTGCTATAATCCTTGTTGTGGAATAAACCATTGCAATGAAAGATGTCCCAGATTTCAAGGTTAAGTCTGAGCTTGTGATTAAGGGTTGAGATTCCACAGACTATCCTAATGACATTAATAGAGACTTGCATCGAGGTAAGCATGACTTGATGGAAAAGTTGATGCAACGAAGCATCTAATAAGAATCTAAGGCCGCCTTCAACAACGGATGCTATGGGGAAGGCGACTGTTGATTTGGTCCCCATCTGTTTAGCATCCATCTTTGCCAATGATAATGTGACGTCATTGGCAACACTGTACTCATGATGGAATCGCACCATAGCAGCGGGAGTATCCACCTTACTCCGAAACTTGTCCATGGCGTTGAAACCTCACAAAGCATGGAAATAATAAACGGCGGGGAAATCATGGCAATAGTCACTAGAATCAATGGCGGACATCGGGAGAAACCAGCGATTGGAAATCAAAGGAACTAAGTGGGACTAGGAATCAAAGCTAGTGAGGAAGGACGACTTACAACAGATGGGCTCAAAGTTGGGGTTGGAACAGGCTCGTTGGAGGGGAATGATGGAATTGGAGTAAACAGAATCTGCGAGAGAGCACTCTAGATCATTAGGAAGGGGAAGACCTTATTGGAAGGCAGATGTAGTACTCATAGCTTTTGAACTAGAAGCGACATCCAAGTGTATTGGGAAACCAAAGGGTGTTGTTTAGTACTATAATTACTTGTTGGGGAAGATGAAAAAATACAACGGATCGTGTCACATTGAGCAAATCAAGCGGTTAAGGACAGGTTGGCTTCGCCAATTGAAAAGCGCCACGTGTGCACAAGCAGTACACAAACGGATATTTGTGTCTGACCAGGGGGATGACTGAGCTAAGGAGGTATCACAAGGAGATTGCCCCTGAAGTAAGCTTCCACTTCACTAAGTACCGGTGTTTTAAAAGGCGCGCGAGTTGCAATGAGGAGCAACCTTGTGCTTCTAACAGGTCAAGGCGAGGTGCAATAATATGCAAGGTGCAGCTTAGGTGCTGAGGTGAGGGCTTTTTTTTTTTATGCGCGAGGTGTGGGCTTTTTTTTGAGGCGCAAGACGTGAGCTCATACCTATTTTTCTACTCCAATTGTTGATTAAGTGCTTTTTTTGTGGGTTCAAACTCTTCAATATAAAATCAAAAGAGAGCGAAAAGTGATAAAAGATTGAATGTTATGCTTTATATCTTTCGTTGGATATTATATTTCTAGTTTTTAGATTATTGAATGTTATGTTTAAAGATTATTGGAAATGGTTATGATTTTTGAAATTCTGTATATATTAGTTATGTTGAAAAGTTTGCCTATATTTTGCTTTTCTTCTACTACTTGCGCTTCGCTTTGGTGAGGCGCGCGCCTTGCCTCGTGCCTTGTGCTTAGGCTATAGGAGACCTTGTCGCCTCGGTGCGCCTAGAGCCTTTTAAAACACTGCTAAGTACAAGTGAAAGCTAAGGGGCAAATGAAGGTGGTTAATATGACCGAGGCAAGGCCTAGATTGGGCCGAACTCGTCACATGGGTCAAGCCCAACTAGCTTGCGTATGTGGTTAGATAAGGGCATAGGCCAAGTACATGAGATGGGCCAAACCTAGTCTAGCACCCTTGGACCGAGCCGAGCTTTGGGCTAGGGCTAGGGCTAGGGCTAGATACCGTATATTGGAATTAGGGTTGTGCATCGAGAATGTTAGAGTTGGTCCGCCACTATTTGGGCCAAGATAGGCAATGGCCGAGCATCTGTAACTGGATCAGACCACTAAGATTATCATATTGGCTAAGCACAGAGTGGTTAGTGTGGAAGAGCTTGACCGTACAACTAAGGGAGCACTCCCAGAGAGGGCTACCTTTTGGACTAAGTAACAAGGCCTTGTCCTTGGACTCAACTTAAGGTTGTAACAGAGGAATACATGTCATCAAAATCCCAGTCTTTGGATTAAACAATTAGGGAAGAATCTTGCATCACATAATAGGTGAGCTCACATGAAGGATGTGCCCTATGATTGTGGTTCCCCACTCGAATGATGTTGACTAGTGAGAATTGTGGTAACCCTAGTCCTAGTGTTGTGAAAGGGGCACTTAGGCGTAGGGCGCAACTAGTGTCTTGAAGGGATCCAAGGCGAGGCACGTTAAATGAGTTACGCGCCTTGGCCAGGCGGTGAAAGGCGCAAGGTGCGAGCCTAAGAGGGCTTTTTGTTTTGTTTTTGTTTACGATCTTGATCTAACTTGGCTCGATCTGTGTTCAAAAGGCTCCAACCCATAGGATTACAACTCATACAATATAACTCAACTCAAAGCAGTCAACAGCTTAAATCCCTAATCTATTGAAGAAATATGTGTCGTCTCTTCCTCTGGGCTCGTTTCTCTTGACTTCGACTTCGAAATCTTGAGGTTAGTTCTTCTTCTTCTTCGTTAGTTGCTGTTAGGTGATTCGATTCAATTCGATTCGACTTTTTTTTTTTTTTTTCCCTTGTTCTTTTTCTTCGCTGGTTGCTAGGTGACTTATTTTTTCTCTCCTCCTCCTCCTCCTCCTCCTCCTCCCTTCCCTTCTACTTTGTTGCTCTCTGTTTTTTTCTTTTTCGACTTCGACTCTCTCTCTCTCTCTCTCTCTCTCTCTCTTCTTCTTCTTCTTCTTCTTCCTCTTTGCTCTATGTTTTTTTCTTTTTCCAGCTTCTTCGACTCTCTTTATCTCTTCCCTGCTTCTTTGCTGGGCAGGGTTCTTCTTTCTCTTCTTTTCTGTCTATTGCTGGGTTGGGTTTTTTTTCCTGTCTTTTTTTTTTTTTGCTTCTCTGTTACATGGAATAATGCAAAAACGAGAATAACAACTATTTGTATAAGCAAGCATATGTCTTCTTTTTTTATTCTATGGTTTGAGAATTATTCGATAATTTGCCTTGGTTACTTTCTTCTTCTTTTATTTATTTTTTATTTTTTTTTATTTTTTTATTTTTTTTAATAATTTGTCTTAGTACTAGTATGAGTCATTAGTCTATGTTAATTTATTTAATTTTTACTAAGACTGCGTGCCTTGCTTCAATAAAGCCTGCACCTCACCTTGCGCCTTGCTCCTGAGAGACCTTTAGCGACTTGGTGCGCCTTGAGCCTTTAATAGTCCTCTATAGCAGAGGAGGTATGCCAATACCCATGAAAAAATAAGACTCAAGTATTATTGCTACATTATTAATTATTATGTGCTCCTTTAGCTCTTTATTATCTAGCTTTGAAGTTGTAAAATAAAAATTTTATTCCCTTATTTGCCTATATGACAAAAGAGGCTAGGTAAGGTACTATTTTTGGTTTGATGTAGAGTCTGTTTCTTGCGAAATTGTGTTTGAGTTGAACACTCTACTCTTAACCATATCTTTTGTTTATCTCTCATGCTTATGTTCTGGTATGATTTTTTCTTTTCTTTTTCTAATTGTGTATGATTCTGAGTTATCCTTGCATATGTGAAGAGCATTGAAGACCACGGCTATATACTTCATTTTGGGTTGCCTTCATTTACTGGGTTTATGTCGAAAAACAGTCAACCTGGTAATCGCTAGTCATCCTAGCATATCCATTCTAGTCACTTTTTGTCTTTTAATTAATCTTTGTTACATCTTTTTTGATAAGTAAATATGTATTAGAAAAAAACAAAAGGGCAAAGATGCATAACCTGTATTCAAGAGTATCAAAGAAGGCTTGATGCCAAGTTGAGCTCTGATGAAATCTACATGAAGCGAGGATTGACAAAAATCTTTTACACCAAGAAGGAAAACTATGCAAAAGACAAATCTTGAACATAAAAGTTGCTAACACTGTTATCATAAAAAATGCACCTATTTCTTTCTTTTCATAAAACCACAAAATGCAGGGAGAAGCTTTCAATCAAGCTCTCTTTGTTCTCCTCCATTTGCAGCATTCCCAACTTTCCAACAACTCTCTTAATCAAGCAGGGATAACTCAAAGAACCCCAAAAATGTCCTAACAACAAATCCCAAAGCTCCCTAACCACCTCACAGTTGAGAAGCCAATGATCCAGAGCTTTGTTATCAGGATCTTACGATTCACGATTCGATTCACAATTTTTACAAAATCGATACGAATCTATGGGTGAATCTATTTTGGAAGTGAGTCTCTAGTGAATCGCACAATTCACAATCGATTTACAATTCGATTCACTTTTTACAATTCATGCAATTCTTGAAGCTATCATGTTTGACATATTTTAATTTTTTTCTTCATTTTTTTAGTTAAAATGACATAATACAACTTCTAATAGGGTTTAGTGCGAAATAACCAATATATATACATGATTTTTTTTTTTTTTTTAGATGAGGGAGTTTTTAATAGGATCCAATCAGATTCAGTCAGACCCAACATGTTTTAAACATTTTTCTCTCTTTTTTTTTTCCTTAAAAAAAAAAAAAAACAGAATGTATATTCTAAAAATGTTTAAGGTTAAAGTAATTTCCAATATGAATTCATCTATTGCTATTTTATTGAAATAAATATATTTTAATATTACATGGATGAGGTTAGTTAAACCTAACGGTTCTACAAGTTCGTTATTATTGGGTCATTGTTACTTGTAAATGTATATATGATTATGAAATATCAACATCATTGTTAAGTTATTATTTCTTGAAAATTAAGAGTTGATTTTAATTGAATAGATGGCTGAAATTGCAATAACAAGTAGGGCTTGTTTAGGATAATATATGGTTAAGAGTTTAAGCATGAAAAGATGAGATTTGGCACTGTTTAGGGGCTGTTAAAGTGCAGAAAATACAAGAGGGAAAGAAGGAGAAGAAGAAGATAGGTTGCAGAATCACTCTTAGAATCTTTTAGGCATTACACCTAGCATTTGATTGCATCACACAATCCGTAAAGAAGCTTCAAAAGCTTTGAAAATTTTCTTAAATATCAAATCTATTGAATTAGAAGAATTACATGACTTCATATAGACTTTAAAGACTTTTACTTCCGAAACCAATTTAAGACCAAATAAGAAAATATGAATAAAATTCAATTCAGTAACTTGACCCACATGCCAACCCCTACAACCCATGTTAGCAAATATGAAAATTACCAAAATACCGCTACCTTAAAATCCTAGTAAATTAAAACTAGTCATAAAATAAGACTAATAATACTAGAGACATGATTATGTATCGATTTTTTTTTGAAATCATCCTAATTTTCAAATATCATCGCTTCTTTAAATTTACTCTTCCTTGAGCATTTTATACTCTGCATCAAGCTAGCTGGATGGAAAAGGCAATATCTATATATAAGAGATTAGAATCACTCTTATTAAGGGTTCCCTAGCTTGCTTGCCTACTTTGTGGATAGGGGGCTTTCATCATTTTTGCCTTTTTAATCTAGCCTTGTTGGGTAAATGACTTTGGATATTCGGAGAATAGAAAGAATCTATGGAGAAGGGTGACGATAGAGGATGGTCTGACTTTGTCAAGCACATGAGCTTTGTGGTGATGGTCATAGTGACCTTGGATCTTCATAGTGTTGTTGTGAACTAGGAAACTTTGATAGCAGATTACATGAGACTCAGGAATGGTTTGGGAATATCTCTCATTAGATTGCTTTAGGACTAGTAATTGGAGGCTATAAGTTATTTCTTTGAGCTTCTATACAGAATTACTGTTCATAGGATTAAGATTGGTGGAATCATGGGAATGGGATTTTCATGGTAAAGTCCTATTATTCTCTAACATTTGGTAGGGTGAGGATCTGATTTCCTTTTGAAGTGATTTGGGAGTTGGGAGCGCCAACAAAGGTGGCATTCTTTGTATGGATGATTGCGTTAGACTCTTTTCTTACTATTGATAAACTAAAGAAGAAAGGATATAGGCTCACTAATCACTTTTTTAGTGTTGTGCTGCTTACGTTAGAAAGAGGAAACAATAGATGACTATTCCTTCTATTGATAACCTAAAGAAGACAGGGTATATACATACCAATCATTGTCATTGCTTATATGAGAAAGAAGAGGAAACAATAAATTAGGAGTGTTAGCAGAGTGTCAGTGTCTAACACGACACTTCTTTCATAGAAGTGTTCCTACTTGTGGATATATGGGAGCTTCTATTTTGTCACGCCCTCAAAAAAATACATAAAACCCATCACTTTTAACATACATTGATATATAAAAGACCCTCATTCTTCTATTCATCAAAGTATTCCATTACAAAATGTATTACATGTTAACAACAAACAAATGCCCTACGGGCTTACAACTTTCCAAGTTAACACTTGGTTACAAAAAGAGAGTACTAACTCAATTACACATTAAGCCCTTGGCTTGAATCCACATGTAATACATCTAAAGAAAGAAAGATAATAAAGTCTGCCCGCTTTAAGCCTCCCAAGCTATATCCTTGGAGGTGGCAAGCTACATACTGAAAATGATATTCTGTATAGAGTGAGCTAATGACCCAGAAATACACTAAACCAGCTATGAACAATGACTAAAAGATTAACAGTTTGATAGATGGTTAACACTTTTACATTCTTTCATAACACATTACAGTTTCATTTTCCATTCCTTTTCAATTCTCAATCTATAACCATGGTTCAGAACCTAACCAAATAACTGATATGAGATAGTAACCCATATTTAAACATTTCCTTATTTCACAATAGATAAGCATACTAGCTATATCAACATATCAACAGACAAGCATATGAGCTATATCAACACTTCCACTGATAAGTATAAGAACTATATCACACTTCCAAAGATAAGCATATGAAATTTGTATCTCTGAGTCCATCCCTCTCTTCTCCCACAACACGCGGTTTAAGGTTCATCCTCTCTTCCCTAAACCGTGGAGTACATCCTCTCTCCTCCAACACAACATAATGCATATAAACAATTATTATACACATCATCAGTCAATACATAAAGTTAATGTATTCTTTCAAACGTCATACTTAATGACACATTCTAGTGATTAGTTTTAGTTTGCCTAATCATCATGCATTGTCTACAACAATCAACACTATCCTCTACCGATAGCCCAAAGCAGTTATTTCTAAACAGAAAATAAATGCACAAAATGAATATAAAATCAACATTTCAACTAGGTGAGCGATAAATAATTCAACTACACCCTTTAATCCCATATATTCCCATTTCTAACATTTCTCTATGCTAAACATGCATATAGGTTTATTATAAATAAAACCCCAACTTTTGTAAAATTGCACAAAAGTCCCTAAACTTTCTCAAAATAACCCAACAACCCCTAACATATCAAAATGCTAAAATTTAAAGACAAAGCTCATAAAGAGGAGTAGGTTATCCCTACCTCAAATTCGAAGCTCAAACAGAGAAGATGAAAAGAGTTGAAACTCGATCTCCACCACACACCCCAAAGCCCTCGAGAAATAACACAACTTTGGCGAAGGAACTATGGCCAAAATCCCAATGGAACTATGGCCAAAATCCAGCTCGACACAACTAAAATTTATAACTCAAGCTCGGTTCGTAATGGCTAATTAAACCAAGAAAGAACCATAGAAGTTGGTAAGCTAACCCTATGCACTTGCACCTATATATAGGAGTTTGTCCACCTTAAAATGTGTCTTGTAACCGATGTGGGACTTTCAACAAACATACCAAAGGTTCCCAAATACATTTACCACAAGCCTTAAAAGGCACAAGTGCTACAACCTCCCCACCTTAGGAAATTTTGTCTCCGAAATTAAGTACAAGTTTTTGAAAAACAAGTTTTTCTCCGTTTTTAAACAATGTTAAATTTCAACATTTAATAACTCGACCCATTACCGGTCATTCCATCTCTTGTCAAGAGACATAACAAATACATTTCATCATGCATTTCCTTTCAGTCTCAACCATTTTCAACATACATGGTTTACAATTTCATATCATAAACAATTTTCATGATACATCTCCAGTTCTATAATATGGCCAACATATGCAATATTACAATCAACTCCCATATCAAGGCAGTTCTACAATATTTTCATAAACTAAAACATTTACAATGTTTTACAACTTAAGACATACGTAATGATCTTAAAGTCCAACAATACAACAATACATATATAACATACGTTCAAATATCCACAAATAGGTCCGGATATTTCTCTCGGACCTCCAACTCACGTTCCCAAGTAGCCTCCTCCACTCCGTGATGTTTCCACAAAACCTTTACCAAAGGAATGGTCTTGCCACGCAGGACTTGATCCCGCCTATCCAAGGACCCGACCGGTCTCTCCTCATCTCAGAGGCATCCTCATCTACCTCTAAGTCGGTCCAATCCAATACATGTGATGGATCCGGCTCATACTTCCGAAGCATACTCACATGAAACACGTCATGAACTCCGGACAACTGCGGCGGCAAAGCTAAACGATAAGCGACCTCGCCAATCCTCTCAAGGATCTCAAAAGGACCAATAAACCGAGGGGACAACTTCCCACTCTTCCCAAACCTCATCAATCCCCGCCTAGGTGATATCTTTAGAAAGACATGATCACCCATCTCAAATACCAAAGGTCTTCTCCTACGGTCAGCATATGACTTCTGACGACTCTGGGCTGTAACAAGCCTCCTACGGATAAGCTCAATCTTCTCCGTTGTTTCCCTCACCAACTCTGGACCCAACAAAGGTGCATCACCCACCTCAGCCCAACAAACTGGAGACCTACACGGTCGGCCATACAAGGCCTCAAACGGTGCCATACCGATGCTAGACTGGAAACTGTTGTTGTAGGCAAATTCCACCAATGGCAAGTGCCTCTCCCACGTCCCACTAAAGTCAAGGACACAACCCCGAAGCATATCCTCAAGGATCTGAATAGTACGCTCGGACTGCCCGTCAGTCTGAGGATGGTAAGCTGTACTAAAGGTCAACTTAGTGCCCAAGGCACTCTGCAAACTCTGTCACAACCTTGCAGTAAAACGAGGATCTCTATCTGAAACGATCGTCACTGGGACTCCGTGCAACCTCACTATGTCCCGAATATACAAGTCGGCAAGATGATCTACCGAATCTCTCACGCCAGATAGGAATGAAGTCGCCGACTTAGTCAACCGGTCTCTGACAACCACCCAAATAGCATCACTACCCCGGCCGAGTCCTCGAAAGACCTACAACGAAGTCCATAGTGACATGCTCCCCACTTCCACTTCGGCTATAGGCAAGGGTTGCAACAAACCCGGCCTCGATGCTCGGCCTTCACTTGGCGACAAGTAAGACACTTGAACCACAGCGCCACATCTCTCTTCATACCCCGCCACCAAAACTGGCGACCCAAATCCTGATACATCTTGGTGCCTCCCGGATGCACCGCAAGGCGCGAATGGTGAAACTCTCGGAGTACCTCCTCTCGGCAAGACTCCGGCACAAACAGAC
Organism: Camellia lanceoleosa; assembly: GCA_025200525.1. NCBI lineage: Eukaryota > Viridiplantae > Streptophyta > Magnoliopsida > Ericales > Theaceae > Camellia > Camellia lanceoleosa. Next base: position 102,055,803 of record CM045762.1, on the reverse strand, counting down.
GGTCTCGGTATCTCACACTCAGGTCGGGATACACCGTCAAACCCTTTTCAACTTTCTCACTGGAGATCTTCTCTCGGAGGGATTCTACCTCGAGGTCACCTCTCTGTGCCTCAAACACTCAAGTCACAAGTGTAGGCTGCGCAACAACAGAAAACAAGGCCGCAGCCTCAACAGATTCGCCCAGATGCAAATCAAACTCGCCAAGTGCCCCCAACATCTCCCACTCCCGGATGGCTACACAAGCTACATCACTAATGGATTTTCTGCTAAGGTGGGCCACAACATTGGCCTTTCCCGGATGATAATGCAACTCGAAGTCATAGTCCTCAATAAACTCCATCCACCTCCTCTGCCTCAAGTTCAAGTCTTTCTGTGTAAACAGATATTTCAGACTCTTATGATCCGAGAACACCTCGAATCTCTCACCATAGAGGTAGTGCCTCCAGATTTTCAAGGCGAAGATCACTGCTGCTAACTCTAGGTCATGTGTAGGGTAATTCTTCTCGTGTATTTTCAACTGACGTGAGCCATAAGCTACCACTTTCCCTTCCTGCATCAACACACAACCCAAACCCTCTCGTGAGGCATCACAATAAACCGCATAACTCAATCCTCTCTCCGGAATAATCAAAATCGGAGCGGTGGTCAATCTAACCTTCAATTCTTGGAACGACTTTTCACAAGTCTCACTCCATACAAATTGGGCTCCCTTAAGTCGATCTAGTCAGCGGTGAAGCTAATCGAGAAATCCTTCACAAACCGGCGGTAATACCACTAATCCCGAATCTGCGAATCTCAAACACACTCTTAGGTGTGCCCAATCACCGCCTTGCCTCGGTCTTGATGTATCAACAGACACCCCTTTCCGGATACCACATGGCCTAAGAACTTGACTTCCCAAGCCGAACTCACACTTCCCAAACTTGGCATACGACTATGGGCTCTAAGTAACTTAAGCACCACTCTCAAGTGTTCCTCGTGCTCCTCCTCGAAGGTGAATAGATCGAGAATGTATCACAACGACCACAAACGGTCTAAGAATTCCGGAAGATTCGGTTCATCAAGTCCATAAAGATCGCCGTGCATTGGTAAGTCCAAATGGCATCACCGAAACTCATAATGGCCATACCGCGTCACAGAATGCCGTCTTGAATATCCTCCTCCACGACCCTCAACCGGTGGTAACGATCTCAAGTCTATCTTAGAGAAACAACGAACCCTTCAATTGATCAAACAAATCATCTATACGGGCATAGGATACTTATTCTTACCGTAGCCGATTAAACTTCGGTAGTCGATACACAATCTCAAGGCACCATCTTTCTTTTTAGCAAGAGAGGTGCTCTGCAATGAAAACACTAGGGCGAATGAAGCCCTTATCTAGCAATTCCTGGAGCTGAACTTTCAACTCAACCAACTCTGCTGGAGCAAAACGGTAAGGTGCCATAGAAATCGGTGCCGTGCCAGGCACCAAATCAATAGAGAACTCAATCTCTCGGTGAGGTGGCAAATCAATCCGAATACTCACACACTACCCTCGGTAATACAATCTGGGTCTCATCACACTCGCCACTCTCAAAGCTAGCAAGTAGACCACTAAGCTCACTCCGCCCTCGCGGATCATACCTCGGTGGCAAAACACTACTAACCCGGTCCCCCAGGAAATGGAAACACTCCCCGCTCACGGTACAACAAGTGACCCTCTGGCGGTAGCAATCAATAACAGCCCGGTATGATGATAACCAGTCCATACCCAAAATAACATCAAAGCCCTTCATGGGCATGACTACAAAAGGAAACGGAAGCCTATGATCGGCGACCTCTATATCACACCCTCTACATCCGTGTTTTAAAATCAACTCACCCTCGATAGGTGACACAACACAAATAGGAGATGCCAATAGTGTTAACTCCAACTCCAACACAGATGCAAATGCAGCAGATACAAAAGAATGAGATGCACCCGTATCAATCAACACACTAGCAACCGAATTGCAAAATAGAAAGGTACCTCTCTGGCCCAGCGGAGGTGGTACTAGGTCCTCTGTGATAACGACATACACGAGCCTGCAGTCCCTGCTCCACTGCTCACCTCTAGGAGCATCTGATCTTTACTTGTTGGGGCAGCAAGCTCCGGATTGGCCCTCGAGGCTGCCTGCAGGTGGTGATAACTCGCCTCAAACCAAATGCACCAGATGTGCCCACTCAAGACCTCTTCATGTGCCCAGGCTGACCACACTGATAACAAGACCAAGGCTGGCCCTTGCTCTGACTCTGGTCCTGAGGTCTAGCTGAAGAAGAAGCAGCTCGCTGACCCCCTCCTTTCTGTGGACAAACCGAAGCCTTGTGACCCAGCTGGCCACACTTGTAGCAGGTGAACTCCCCCTGATTGCCTTTCCCCGAGCCTGCACTTGGCACTGGAAAGGTCGATCTAGTAAAGCTACTCTGAAACTGCTGTGGGTTAAAACCCTTCTGTCTCCTGCCATCACTCTGGCCATCTTGACTCCTCTTGGAGCCTTTTTGTCCTTCCTCCTCCTCCTGCATCATGATCTCAGTATGGGCTGCAGCATCAACCAAACGCCCATAATCTCGAATCATAGACCCTACAACTCTCAACATGAGGCCGCGCCTCAACTTCTTCTCAAACTCTATACAACGGCGTTCCTCAGACGCTACCAACTCAGGTGCAAACCTGGACAAGCTAGTAAATGCGGCCTCAAACTCGGCCACTGAAGAACCGTTCTGCTTAAGTCGACATAATGGCGGATTGGCAGATTGATAGATTGGTAAATTGCGGTTTGAGTGGTTTTGGATGGATTGGTAGATTGAAGAATATTTTAGCCAATTATCAAGTTTTTGCATAATATATAATACTAATTTGCATAATATTTTTTATATATATGACACAAACTAATTTTACATAATATTTTTCATATATATAACTACTAATTTGTAATAAATTTCACATATTAAATATCTTTCACGCTCATTTTTACTTTGATATTTTATTATAGGTTAAAAAATATATATGTATTAACTATAACGGAGCAGAGCGGTTTCGAAGGCGGATTATAAATTTTAAAGTTTAAACTGCGGTTAGCGGATAATGTGGATCGATGCGATCGGTGCAATTTTAACGGATTGGGCGATATTTTGCACAGCCCTACCGTTGGTTGATGTAGGCGTAGTAGTTTGCTTTGATAGACGGATTGCATAGAGGAGTAGAGAGAGACCCTCTTCGTCTTGGATGAACTTAGAATCCCTTTTCGTCGCTTGGAATTCCAGAGACTCCAAATGTGGTTTTTGTTCCTCTGTTTATTGGTAATAGGGTGTACAAAGTAGATTTGTATAGGGTTTTAGAGCTTTTAAGATTAGGATAGGTATTATTTAGAGTGTCCAAACAAATAAATAAAATTTCAAATTTATTATTGGGGTGCTCAAAGTAATGGGGTCCTCAACCTACATTTTAGGGTGCAAATAGAAGCTCCCGTGGATATATATTAAAATATAGGGTAAATTACAAATACACCCCCTGAGGTTAATTTAAAATACAAATTCTAAAAATTACATTCCACCTCTTGAAGTTTTTAATTTCATAACAAATAGTCTCTTTTGTTAATAAATCATCAAATGAATTAACAGTTTTTAATGATGTCAGAAATTTATTTCAATTAATAATTCATGTAATTTTATTAGTCTATAGAAGAGTAGTCAAAAATTTTATTTTTTTAGTTAATTCTGTTAAATAAAAAATTCTGACAAGAAGGTATTTGTAATTTTCCAAACTACAAGGGATAATCCATATTTTAAGCAAATCTTAGGAGGTATATTTGTAATTTGCTCTAAAATATAATTATATTTATGAGAATTTATATGCTTGAGTTGAAGTTGCGCTTTTCCCACCCGGCCCCTCCTGAACCTAATCAGATTCTACCTACCCATTCCCCAACTCATCCCATTAAGGTTGGGATATTTTACCAAAAAAAGCATGGATGATTGTATCACGTGGTGGTTGTGGAGAGAAAGAGATGGATGCACTTTTGAGGATACAGAGTTGGTGGTGCAAAAATTAAAGATTTGTTTATTGCATAGTTCTCATTTTGGTATGAAGGATTTTTTTTTTTGTTTTTTTTTTTTCGAATCCTCTTTTGCTCTAGTTAGTTGATAATGTAGGAGAGCTCAATTTTTGTGCTGAGCCAATATAATACATTTTGAATTTTTTGAAAATTTTGAACCTCATACCTTATATACAAAGGTCGTTACTTAGAAAAAAAAGAAAAGAAAAATATTGAGATTGAAAGGTGAATATCTTACTCCGCTCCTAAAACTTTTTTCTTCTTCATGATCAAGCGTAAACCTCTGGACCCCTCTTTCTCATGTTCCTAGTAGTACTTGAACCACATTTCCCATTTGATACTTCGTGGCATGTCTTTAGCTTCTGATATTGTTGTTTCTTAGTTATGGGCAAAGTTTCAAAAAGCGGTGCTATGTAATGGTTGCGGTCTCAGGCGCCACCCGTTATGCCCACTTTTGCGGTGTGACAGGAAATTGCATGTGTAACTGCTGTAACGGTAGAGTTACAGTCTTAATGTCCCATTAAGGTGCAGGTAAGCCTCTAAATAGGCTTGGTTTGGAAAAAAACAAAGTTTTCAGGGCCCTTCAAACATCCTTGGTTTGGAAAAACAAAGTTTTTAGAGCCCTTCAACCAAAAATTATTGACATACCTCAGAATCCTCAGATGTATTATCTATAGCCTTATTTTTATCTTTGAAAGGTTTGAACAACTTTAGAATCTCGGATCAAGAGAGGGAGAGGGTTCCAAACCTGTAGATGACCTTAGAGGCCCTAGTGGGCTTTGACTTGCATGGTCAGTGGGAGATAGAGTGAGATTGACAAAGCCTGAAAGGAAAGGAGAGGAGACGAGAGACAACAGGATGCCATCGCCGTTGATGGGCTCACCTCGTCAGGGAGCTTTAGCTTCTAGATATTTCTTTTAACCTTCTCTTTATTGACTGTCTTTTGATATGATCTGGAAGAGTGCTGTCTTTTGATATGCTTTAGAGTGATGTTCTCTAGATAGATGATAGAGATGTTATACACTATCTATAACAGTCATTAATATCTACAATTCTGTTTCTATTTTTATTTATTATTTACATAGATTGTCATTTATCAGCCAATTTTTTTCCTATACAATTTATTTAATGTAATTACATTAAATATGAAATTATAAATATAAAAACACTGCTAGTATTTTTGTTTATTGTATGATTATGAACATTGCCTTTATTTTTTAATTTTTTTTTAAAATTTTAGATTAGATCGTTGTTTTTATTTATTTAGTGAATTGAGTTTAGTTTATGAACATTAAGTGGGATGTTTGCATAATTTTATGGATGTCTTCAAATCATTCTCTTTTTAATCCGAGATTCCACATATAATTTTGTACACATTTAAATGTGAAATTGATTTTTTTTTTTAACCAAATGTAATTTTGTGATATATAAAATCATTGATTATTGAAAAAATGTATTTATAGTAATTGGAAAATATTATTAAAATATGGCATATATTGTATAATGCTTTAAAAAAAACAAAATTTATCAAAATTTATTTTAAATCTCAATAAATGTGATTTTGAAATAAAACAAGTGTATTGGTCAGTTTTCTTTCAATTGCATGAAGAAAAAAAATAAATTCATGGTTACGGTTGCATAACCATTACACTCTGACGTTATACTCTGCCACGCGTCACTGCCATCACAATCGTTACGGTAGCTGCAACCATTATTTGAAACCTTGGTTTCCATAGATGGATCATTTGACTCTACAATTCATTGTATATATAAATTTGTTGTGCATCTCTTTTTTTTTCCAATGAGGTCTTCATTTCTTATGAAAAAATATCCCCTGAAATTATTAAGTATAAGCTTCACAATGACGATCAGGCCATTCTTTGTTTCGCAAAAATCAAACACTATTCCCTTTTATTTTTATATTTTCTCTCTCAGAATTCTCTCTTATGTTGCAATCTACTTGTAATATGTTTATGAGGACTCTCTTATGGTTTGCATTAGTGGCTTGTGATTTGCAGCTCATCTAGTAACATGTTTTATTTTTTCATTTTTTTACCCTTCTCTGGCAGAAAGCAGGGAAATTAGGGTCAATATTGGACAACTTTTACAAGGGGTTGTCAAAAGCGTCGACAAAACTCGTAAAGTAGTTTATCTGAGTTCTGATGCTGATATGGTATCTAAATGTGTGGTATGCCTTGTCATTGATTAGTATTCTTTTATTATTAATTGTCCTGTTCTCAAGCAATTTATTTTGTTGTTTAACACTTCAATTTGTACTTCTATACAGACCAAGGAGCTTAAAGGCATTTCAATTGATCTTCTCATTCCGGGCATGATGGTTAATGCACGTGTACAATCAACCCTTGAAAACGGAATCATGCTATCATTCCTTACGTACTTTACGGGAACTGTGAGTTTGCAGCGTCTGTCATATTTTTGCAGCAATAAGATCATGATTTAACAGGTTATAAATTTGTTCAATTTAACTGTCTGCCACCGTGATCTTTCATTTCATATCTTTACAGGTTGACATATTTCACTTGCAAAAAGCATTCCCTACTTCAAATTGGAAAGATGATTACAATCAAAATAAGAAGGTTTGGGCACTTTCTCACCCATTTTTTTGGTATCTCTGGTGTAGAAATCTATAATAGGATTCTTTGCCCCCCTTTATCTAAGCCATTTATTGCTGTTGTCATTTGGTGTATCTGAGCTTAAGGCTTAAGGTGTTCATGGTTGTGTACTTTTTGTCATAAGTTTAGGTCTTGAGATTTATTTTGGATTCGAAGTTTCCCCATTTAGAAGTTTGGGACAAGTTTGCAAAGTGTTCAAGAACAATAATGAGACTTTAGACATCTGGTAAACATTGATATCATCTTTTTGGAGTGACAAGTTCAGCACAAAGACTACTGTAATTCCTAGTACAAGCGGTTGACAACAATTTCTTTTTCTAGTAAAGCATGTTAGGCTGGAATGTAATTATGTTTTGATAGTTTTGTTAATGTGAATTATGTGACATGTCCTTGAAACTCAAAACTTAGGTTAAAATCAATACTTCAATTGCATCATATGAATCTTGAACTTACTGCAATAAAATGTTTTAATTTCATGTGTAGGAAAAGATAAGATTTGTGGACATAGGTGAAATCAGAGAATGCTATAGTGAATGATATAATATGTAGTTTATTTGATGTGACAGTATTTTGTGCTTTGCACCACATAGATACTTATATTGGAAGGCTTCAAGAGATAATTAATTACACACTTATTAATTGTAAATTATATGATTGTACATCGACAATCCATTTTTTTATGGTGAAGCTAAATGTTCACTCATTAAATACAAGAGCCATTGTAAATATTAGAGTCTTAGACTCCAACCGAAGAAGCACAAACACGGACACAAACACTGGCAAGGGATATGGTGATTTAAAAAAAATGAGGACATGGGCATTGCAGGGATACGACAATAAAAACATATTATTTTTTATACATTTTTATTTGCTATGAAGATTAATATTAATCTCCACAAACAATCAAAATTAACAAAAACTAACCGTAATTCAATATATATATATATATATAACTAGATTTAAATAATTAATAGATAATCCATAAAAATATCCATCAAAAGCAGTAAAGAAGAGGGGGAAAAAACTACTTGGCATGTCCCCGAAGTGTCCTCAGCCTGGCCTTGAAAAACAAATTAATTAAATAAGGTGACACATCAGCTGGTGTGTCCCGTATGTGTCCGCCTTGTCCCTGGCGTGTCCGACACTGCTACGGCACTTGTGTTGGAGTGTTTGTGCTTCATATCATAATTGGTGCTTTATAAATATAGAAGTTTCGATGGAGCAAAGCATCCTAAGAGGTAATTGGCCTTATTGGAGTGATTTGTTCTCTTGCTGATTTACCTTCATTGAGATTTGTTTAAATTGCTCTTTGCAGGGATTCTATAATTTTATTTGCTTTTGTTTCTTGTGCTAGAAATATAAAATTTAATCCATTGATAGTTTTCCAGCCATGGTCTCTAAAGCCATTAATTCTTTCTCAAATTTTGATGAGTTTTCATTTTTGTATTTTTACTAATATCTGTTACCTGGGATTAGGTCAATGCTCGGATATTATTCATTGATCCCTTCACTAGAGCTGTTGGTTTGACTCTGAATCCTCACCTTGTCCATAACAAGGCTCCACCTTTTGTAAGTTTAGTACTTATGATAATTCTGAGCTTTCTCCTTGAATATACCAAGTTGCAAGAACATTGATTGCAATCAGAGGTCATTTATTTTGTGTTGTTATTTATTAAATGTTGCTTGGAGTGAATGTGATCTAGTACTTCTTAGTTCTTACATGTTCAGATTCTAAATATGATTTGGGTTGTTTCGAATTAACAGTTGAACCCTGTGCATAGGAAAAAGGTACAATTAACATGCGTGAGGCCAAGCATCATCTTGTGCATTCTTTTGGGCTCAAGCCTGGTATTTTTGGTTTTGAGACTTGGTTTATTACGCTTTTCCATAGTGCATTAAATGAAATTTTTTCACTGGACAAGTTGAACAGTTTTATTAAAATCCATTTGTACATGGGGTCACGAGAATGAAGCAAAATAGTAAAAGCCTACTTTGTACACAAAAGACTTGAAAATCTCTAGGACGGGTTTACGATTGTAGCATGCATATGCTAGTTAACTTACCTAAGCATACTTTAGCTTAAGCTTATTGGCTCTTGTGCCTAAAGGATTTGGTCTTTCGGGCTTCACTGACAATTCTCTTTGTTTCTGCCAATAACTTTTGTTTTCCTTCTTTTGCATTCTATCTGATATATATATATATATATTATGTACTAGTTGAATGAGTTTTGGAATAGCAAAATTGATACACAATTTGCTCAGTTATGGAGTTCATTTTTTGGGTCCATTATGCAGCTTGTTAAAACTGGAGATATCTTTGACCATTCAAAAGTAATCAGGGTGGATAGAGGATTCGGTCTTCTACTTGAGGTCCCTACTTCTCCAATCCCAACTCCAGCATATGTCAGTGTTAGTTCATCCTGGCATCTTAAGTTGTAGTGGTGATCTTGATTTTATTCAGCTGGGCTACTGATTTTGTAATGGTAATATTTAATTTATGAGATTCATAGGTATCTGATGTCGCTGACAAGGATGTTAGGAAATTGGAAAAAAACTTCAAGCAAGGGAGCCATGTTCGTGTTCAGATTCTTGGATTTAGGCACTTGGAAGGGCTCGCTATGGGTGTTTTAAAGGTCACTTTTATATCTTCCATTGAATTCTATTTGAGGTTGAATATTCTAGGTTGGACTATATTTTAGTTTAGGTTGTTATTGTGGTGCTTTTGATGGTTGGACTCTTTTGTGTGTGCTTTTGTACTGGTTACATTATATGTATGTACACAAGTAAATTTCCTCCGGGACTTCATTACCATTTATGATGTTTTTATTTGTTTTACAAGAAAAGTTACATTTTTAAGACAAGAAGCTGTAATTTTTGGCCTCAGTTTGATGAACTAATTTTTACAAGAACTTCTACATATATTTTGTTGTGGCGTTGGTTTGAGTCACGAGAATTAGCCTCTCCGCTAAAAAAACCACTATAGAAAAAGAGTGGAGGGATGGCTGCTTGCCTACCTAGTACCTCTCCAAGACTCCGCTGTAATGCACTGGATACAACCTTTGTTTTCAGTTAGCATTGTGCGTTGGGTTCTTATTGGATAGCACGTCCCCATTTCTTCCACATGGTGAAGGAACATTGTTGGGAAAAAAAACATAGAAGATTTGTAGGTTTTTATTTTTATTTTTAATTTTTTATTAACATATACCCTCTTTGAAGGTCTTTTGGGCTTTCAAAAATTTCTTGTTAACAGTTTGTTTATTGCCTTTGTTTCAGGTAACGCAGCAAGGCATGTGTACGAATGTTTTGTGTGCATTACATGTGCACCAGGGTCTCTATAAAACTTTATTTGTACTTATAGAAAGATAGTCTACTTAGAAGTAGTGTTACTAGAAAAGGCCAACACCTTAGCGACGTTTTGGAATGCACGTTCCGAAACATGGTACACTTTCGTTCCAAAATGGTGAATTTAGTGGTCCCATAATTTGTTTCTATGTTTTTTATTAAAAGGTCTCCTTAATAGGGAAAATTTAAATATAATGAACTAAAATTGAGATGGAATGGAGTTTTGGATGATGAAAATGTAAAACAATGGGCTTTAATATTCATAGAAGTGTGTTGTTGAATCATCAATTTGAAGAAAAATAAACTATAATATATTGGATATTAAATTAAGAAGTCCACCTTTATCGTACCACATTTTAGAGCATGTGGTGTATTACGTTCCTGTTCCCATTCCTCGTACTAGAATGATCCACATTCTAGGTAACATAACTTAGAAGGTTAAATTCCGTTTCTCAAGTGTTGAATGGATTCATAGGATATTTTGTTTGTATAAAGAGTGCCACTTGATTGGGATCTTGGAAGTATTAATGTATTTTATTTAGTGATTTCATACCCTATCATGATTATATCTCTAAGTACATTTTTCTCATTGATGTTCAATTTTGTATCCACATAAAGCTTTGGTTCATCTGTTGATTTAATCCCATCCCTTTCAATATACACCTTTCTTAGTCCACCAAATCGTATTGCACACTGTCTACAGCATCATTCTTTAATATATACTTTTCCTGTTGATTGGGTGCTGTTATTGATTGATTAGCAAAAATGTTTTAGCAAGAAATGTTCTGATTTAAGGCTTTTTGATGTGCTTCTTCTAGTAATGAATTTTCTCTAATGCAAAAGAAATGATTGTTTTGGCTTACAAATTGCCTTGTTTTTGCTGAAATGTAAATATAAATAGCGGACTGGTTGGAATATATTAAGGGGATTTATATGGTTAAGTGTGAAAAAATGGTGTTTTTGCTTCCTCAATGTTACTAACGAATATGTGGCTTATCTGGTTGCATACATTCTTGTCCTTGCGTTTTTCTTTTAAGCAGAGTAGTGCCTTTGAAGGTTCAGTTTTCACTCACTCCGATGTGAAGCCTGGCATGGTGGTAAGAGCTAAAGTAACTGTTGTGGACAATTTTGGGGCCATTGTTCAATTTCCCAGTGGTGTCAAGTCACTTTGTCCCCTTCGACATATTTCAGAGTTTGAAATAGCAAAGCCTAGAAAAAAGTTTCAGGTTATTTTTAAGCAACATGTCCTCTTAAAGATGCTTTTATTACTGCATTTTTTCTGTGGGTAGTTTGCACCAGTTCATGATGTATATTGAGAGCAGAAATACTTTTTGTTTGTTTGTTTGTTTGTTTTTTTCCATCTTGTTAAAAGAGATGATTCTTTTTCTTGTCAGTTACTTTGTTTAATGTTATCTTTGGTAATTTCTGTGCAGGTTGGAGCTGAACTACAGTTCCGTGTGCTTGGATGCAAGTCCAAGAGAATCACTGTTACTCACAAGAAAGCACTAGTATGCTTTTCCAGACTTACCATGAACAAGCTTATAAACTTTAAAGAACTCCTTTAAAACTTAAATTAGAAGTTCAAACCCTTTTATTGGATTGGTGCTGTTTCAAAATCTATGAATGGAATGATTGAAATTGATCAAATTTGTAATTCCAAGCTTGCCTTGTTGCACTAGAGAAGTGTCTAGCTGGTAGAAAATAATTCCTCTGCTAAACCCAAATAATTTGTATGAGGTCTTAATCATTATTGATCTGTGAATGATGCTACTCGTGTTTTTTCTGATCTGCTATATTTTCTTCTAAAGTTTTTGTTCCTTTTATCTTTCTGCTGTCTCAGTGTATTTTTCTGAGGTAATAAGACATTCACTGTTATTTGGTGTTTAAAATCACATTTTGATGTATCTATGCCCCTATGAATGAACTAGTGCACTGGGATTGTGAAACTTGTTAAAATTATGCTTTTGGTTTACGGAGTTTTTATGAAAGAAACCTTATATGCCTTTGAGGAATAACTCTATTGTTGTAAATTTGACTTGGTTGGTTTGTGTTCCTCTCTGCTGCATCTTAGCAATTCTTTTGTTCTCTTTGTCAACCATTACCAAATGGGTACATACAGGTTCACGTTGTATTAGAGAATGTGTTGAGGGGCCACACATAAGTAACACCCCTTGTATAATCAAATAAAATACGAAGAAAACAAGAAAAAGTATAGAAAATAGATCTAATACCCCCAACATCTAAAAAAAAAATTCTCTGAGTCCCTGAATTGCCTCAATAACACGCCATTTCCACAAATGGTGTTTTTTTTCTCTTTTGTGATTTCCATCCGGTTTTCGAATAACCCCATAAAATTTAATTTCCAGATATACTTTTTCTTAAATTGTCTCATGCATTCATCCAGGAAAACAGAAAGGCAGTAATATGCTTCTTTGGAAAACCTTTCCTCCAACATGGGACTGCTCGTACCCTTTAGAAGACTTCACCTCTTAGCTGAAATCAACCGGACCCCACCCCAACCTTATTCTTTACTGTCCCTGTTTATCTCACATGTCACAGCTTACCAAGTATAAATTTTAATAGCATCTCATGAGTTGAGGGTGGAAAATTCCTCCGTATTGTAGGTGCTACTGTGCTGGAAGTGGAGTTGATAATGTCATCTTATTCTTGAGCATAGCAAGCTCTCTTTGAGACCTTAGGATTTATTTTTGCAACATTTGTTTTTCATCTGCATGAATTTTGTGAATTTTTCAATTATCATAATTTGGGCTGACTGGATTGCTGTGAAGTATATGATGTGTGTAGGAGGGGTCACCTTCTCAATTCACCTGTTAGTTATGCAGACTCATATTACATGCTTGTATATGCCTCTTTATTTTAAAGAGTTGCGTTTCATTTCAGTCCTCATTTGTAAAAGTGAATATTTCAATTTTGAACTCAATTTTTTATTCTTTTCTATGAGTTGGTTTTTGTTGAGATCCTTTGAGTAACTCAATGAGACTTTCCCAACTACCAAGGATCAGCTCGTTGAATTGTTCTTCTTTACTCAGTGTGGTATCAGTTATGTCATTGAATGTTCATTTTCAATTTTTGTTCTTTTTCCCTCAGCAAAAAAAGAAAAATAAATAATAATCACTTGCTGCTACCTGTGCACCTGTATTGGCAGTATTGCACATGGCAAATCATCTGAGGCTGGATTCTATTATCCTGTTTCAATTGGTGTGGTCTGTAATGTGTCCTAAATATTATCATGTCGTATTTGATCTTGTATTGCTAGTTGCTACTAATTTATCCTTGCATTGTTCAACGCCTGAATCTAGTCCCCCCATTTAATGAATCTAAATGAGAGAAATTTTGGTTACAGTGTAAGCTATTATTGTAGGTTGCATATTTCAAGAAACATGCTATCAAAATGTAGGAATAAATCTTAGAGTAACAAATTTTACTCCATTTGATACAAAATGCAAAAAAAATTTTTGGGTGCTAACAACCCTCTTCATTTCTGTTAATTTCTGTTATTCAAAATGAAAAATTAAAATAAAATTGCAATACACTCATGTATGATGTTTTGTACATTTTTTTTTCTGTATCTTTTCAGGTGAAATCAAAGCTTGGAATTGTTAGTTCATATGCTGATGCTACTGAAGGATTAATAACACATGGATGGATAACCAAGATCGAAAACCATGGATGCTTTGTGCGATTTTACAATGGAGTACAGGGATTTGCCTCAAGGTTAGTATCAGCACCTTTAATTTCAGTTCCAGTCACTTTCTTTTGCCTTGAGTGTGAATTGTGGTAATAATGTGATTGTAATTTAATGAATATTGTCTTACTTATCAAGAAAAAAAAGTAGTGTAATTACATAATGATGGTCTTTAGGCCTCTTCTCTTCTTTGAAATTAGCTATGCTAAACAATATAAAATAGCTGGTTTCTTTTGTTTCCTTTGGCTCCCAACTCCAAAGGTTTTTAGCTCTTATGCTTTTGTTTAACGTCAAATTTTTTTTTTTTGCATGAATATGATTTTAGTAGTTGTCAAATAAAGCTATGGTTTTTCTCTAAGAGATGTGGAATCTAAATAATTAGTGGTTCTATATTTAGACTTTAGTTATGGCATAAGCCCGATTAACTTATTGACTTTGGGGGTTTGGATGATTTGACAACTTCTTGAGTCTCTAAATAGATATGATGTATTTATTTGGACTCTGCATTTTCTTCATTAAAATTCTTCAATTTTTTGAATGAGCAAACTATACCACGCTTGCCAAAAATTACATTACATATATTTGGAAAACCAGATTGGTTCCATAGCGCAAAACAAAACATGCTATGACTCTTTGCTTTTTTATAATCTGTTGCGAATATCATTGTCCTGTTAGAGGCCATGGAGGGTGATGTGTCAATTTTAATTACTTGCAAGTGTATGGACCATACAACAGTATAGTTTAATGAATGCGAGGTTGAACCCACAAACACTTACGATTTTTGCAAAAACTAATCAATTTCAAATTAAATAGATCCTAATGTAGTGAACAAATTTTGGTGTGATTGAAATTAATTCTAAATATGCAATAAAAAAATAATTAAATAAATATAGAAATAATGGAATTGAAGAATAAATTAATCTGATGAATAGAACTAAGGTTTCAAAATCCACACTCAAGCATGCATAATAATTAATAACATAATCTGAATGGTTTTTTTTTTTTTTAATTCTCTTCACAATAATATGGAAATCAATCTCAATTATTATGGAAAATAGGATTGTTAAATTCTTTTGAAAATAATTATCTTATGTACGTTCTTCCTCGCCTAAAAGTTAAAAATCTAATCATCTAATGTATCCGTTTGCACAAATCACAGTAGATATCCAATATACGAATTGAACAAGATAATAATCAAGGCAAACTATTAATCAGTAGATTTCAAATCATGAAAGAAACGTGATTAAATTCATGTCCAAAATTTACTGAATTAATTACGAAGAGACAAGAACGATTAATCAATTAAATCACAATTCAAGAAAATACAATTAGGTTAATATTTAATTACTATGAAGCATGAGGTTTCATCTTTAACCTTAATTAATAGTTTAGTTACACATTGCTGAAGAAATAATCAAAGTCATAAAAACCCCAAGGAGTTGGTCTGGTGGCAAGGCCTTGGGTTTGGGGGGTGTGCTTCTTCGAAGGTTCAGGATCGAAACCTCTTAGGTACTAACAATTCCTTGGGGCAATTGGACTAGGGGTTAACCCTTGAATTAACTGTGATGCACTAATGGGAAACTCCTTGCCAAGGGCTTGTGCACCCTTGGGGAGTAGTTGGGTTTTGATTTGGACACCCAAGTGTCAATCAACAAAAAAAAAAATCAAAGTTATAAAACTTACTATTATTGAAGAAGATAATAGCAAAACCCTAGCAATCTTTTTCCTTTTCTCTCTCTAAAAAGTCGTCCCCAAATAATAAGGGTTACATGTGTTTATATAAAATAGAAAACCCAAACCTAATCTAATAATAATAAACTATTATTAAATAAAAATACAATTTGTAATAAAAAAAATTATTCTCCTTGCTAAGGGCCTGGGCACCACTGGGAATTAGTTGGGTTTTGATCCGGACACCGCGGTGCCAATAAAAAAAAAATTGTTCTCCCGTGAGTAGTATGGCAAAAGTGGTGCAGTTTGGTTTTTGAAGATATCCACTTGATTCGAGAAATAATTTGGTGCTTTTTGGGTCTTGGTACAATTGGACAATGCCAAATTTGCTAAAAATATAGAATTGGTGTTGCTAGAATGGCTTGAACTAGGAACCTCAAGAATAGAATCACCACACTACCAACTAGGCTAGACACCTCAATGTGTTATAAATAATTCCAAAATTTTTTTTTAATCTTTTTCTATGCATATTCCAATTTCCTTCATTTAAGAGCATTTTTCCATTAAACTTCCAGAATACCTAAAAACATAAAAATAAGTATAATAAAATAAAATAATATATAAAATAGGTCTAACAAAGAATAAATTAAAGGTATAAAATAGGCATTATAATGGACATGTCAGAGGGACCACTTCTTTGGAATTTCATAGTTGTTTGCTCGGAGGTGTTTCTAATTGTGATGGGTAGGCTGAAGTGATTACTTGGTCCTTGCTCTTATGACAATCTATTGTGAGATATCTTGGATTTTTTTGTTTATTCTCAAGGGTTTTTTTGTTTTTTGGAGTCTTGGTGGCACAGGACAATAAGAAAGAAAAAGAACAAAGAAATCTTAGGATTCAGCACCTAAAGAGTTTGGTTTCAGCACCAATCATAGAGGAAATCATCCTAGGTTTCAGCACCTGAGGAGTTTGGCTTCAACACCAACCATAGCAAAAATCCTAATGATAACTATTAATTTCTTTCAAGTCCACTAAAAACTATTACGCATAGGCTTATTTGTAGGCATTCTAAATAAACCCTATCTATAATAAAACACTACACTTACTGAATCCTAGTGGAACACTAAAACCTCAAAAATAAAAAATATAGCATAATGCTAGTAAAGTAATAAATCCTAGTCTTCAATTCATCTTTGTCTTTTGCCTTTTTGCCCCTGTCATTTCTCTCTAGCTAAGAAAAGAACTCTTGTCCGGAGAGTTGTAATGGCTCTATTGTATACAAAGTTAAATAGTAGGCTTTATGGGCTGGAGCGGAAACAACAACTGCGACTTTGGTACTGCTCATTATGCCAAAGATCTTGTGTGGCATAAGGATACATGCTGAGCTGGCGAACTTCATTGAGCTTGGTTTTGAATGGTTGTAGTGTGGGCTGGGTTAATGGGTTATAGAGTTTTTGGGATTAGTCAGTCAGTTGTAATGAGATTTTGGTTTGGGCTGTTTAACGATTGATCTAATTAGTTGGATGCTACTCAAAAGATCTAATTGGTTGGATAGAATTCGGATAATAGTGTCTTAGGTTGGTTCTTGGGTTAGGTTTTAAAGTGATATGGGTTTATGGGTCAAAACAGGGTTGGGTAATGGCAGTACAAGCTTTGCACATCGTTGTCTTCATGTCGATTTATTGACGAATAAGCCTTAGAATGATAACGATGGAATAGAAGCTGCAACAATTGATGACAACGTGGCAACAATATCATAGTAGCATGATGGAAGCTATGTTACTATGATATCAAAGACTTGTTGGGAACTCGAAGGCATTGTGGAAAAGTTGCGGGCAATGATGTGTACAATGAAAGATTTAGGTGATGTTTTCAGACCTAAAGGTTGAATGAGATGGTAGTGCCTTTTGGGGTAAACCAGAGGTTATTTGTAATGGAAGCTATGTTACTATGACATCGAAGACTTGTTGGGAACTCGAAGGCATTGTGGAAAAGATGCAGGCAATGATGTGGACAATGAAAGATTTAGGTAATGTTTCTAGACCTGAAGGTTGAATGAGATGGTAGTGCCTTTTGGGGTAAACCAGAGGTTATTTGTAACAATGACACAACACTTGTGAGATGATGTACCAGTTTGAGAGTTTAATGTTGTAAGGTAATAGATTGATTTAGTTCTTATTCCAAAATTGATGAGGTATGGCAGACTATTTTTTTAATTTTTTTTGGTTTCTGGTGGATTTTTTAGTGAGTTGGCTAAATTGATTGGGTTAGAATAAGTTGGAAAGGTATTAAATTTGGGCTAGTTTAGTTCTTAGTGGGTTGGGTGATTGGCTATAATGAGTTTTTGTGGGTTTATGTGGGTTCTTTTATTTTTTTTTGAGAAACAAAATTTCATTTCTTTTTCATCGAAACAACGAAAATGCTTTTGTGGAATATCAAATTTCGATGTTTCCACTGAAACAAGCTGAAATGTACTAAAACACAACGAAACATACTGAAACAAAGAGTTGTTTCGATACCTATTAAGGTTATTTAACAATGGTCATTTCTATTTGCTTCTTTTTGTTAAAAAAATAAAAAAATAAAAAAAAAATAAAAAAGTGAAAAAGGAAAAAAAATTAAATTTATTAGAGAATATGAGAAACTATATCTAAAAATAAGAAAATGAGAGATAGTGAGGACAAGATAAAACCTGTATGATGAAGTCACTTGTTCTTTTTCTTTGTTACGCCCAGCGCAGAGTTTTTTTTCATCCCTACTATTCCTTAATTTTTATTTTAAAAAAAAAAAATTGTAAATCTCTATCCTAATTAAGCGTTTAACAAATTTTGTTTTTAATGAGCTTCTAAGGCTTCAACATAAGAAAATCAAAGTAGAAAGTAGGTAATTGATTGGGAAAATGTTGTAGTTTGCATTAGAACTGACTTATACATCAGTTGGGTGCAAATTGAAAGGACATAGAAAAAAGAATATGAAGAGTTAATTGTTCTTTAACCTTTCCAAATCAACACGACTTTGTTTTTTTGTAGAAGGATGAAGCTGATTTTTATGGAAGTCAAGGGGTGTGTTTCTTTGAAGGAGGAGTTGCGGTTAGATTGGAAAAGTGATCCGATAGAAGGCACAAAGAACCATATGTAATTTAGTCATATGGAGGTTGGGCTGTTTGTTTGCGAATTACCATTCAAGTTATAGAACGAAGACATTTTTGAACAGATCGACATAAACTGTGGAGGGCTAGTTGAGATCGATTACTTGGCTTTCGAGAATTTGTTGACAAGTAGATTGAAGGTACAAGGTTTCGATTGTTGTTTCCTTCCAACTGCGATGGAGTTTAAGGTAGCTGAAGAAGTCATCAAAGTTCGTTTGAGGGTAGTTTTAAAATCAATTAAACCTAGAGCAGGCAATCGACAATGGAGTTTCGGGTGAGGAAGTGCAGTAAGCTCAAGCATCAACAATTGGGTCGTTGGGGACAGATGGTAGACAAAGCTAACACGTGGCATTGGAGTAGACAAAGGGTGGCACAATGAGGTTTACTTTCTCAAGGAACATGAGGAAGTGGAAAGGGTGGGAAACAATCAAAAAGGGAAGGTTAGTGTCGAGGGATGCAAACGATAGGTGCATGACGAAATAGGTAGTGTCTTTTTGATTCTTGCCCAAATTGTAGTTGAGAAGGAAGGATTTAAATGGGAATGGGCATATACCTTAGTTACCCATAGAGACTGGACCCACTATGATTGTCAACAATGTCCTATGTTTAATAAGGAATACAATATGAGTGATAATTCAAATGAAAGTTTCTAGGAATCATGGGATTGAGGAAAGCACTATTCTAGGGAAAAAAGTGGATGAGACTTAGAGGTGGTTGAGTGAGATGATGAAGTTTGTGTCTTTCTCTTTAGACGAGGATGTCACATTTTAAACATTTGCTTCAAACATTGGGATTATCTTTGGTTATAGCTGGGGGGAGGTAAGGATTTGAAAAAGGGGTGGTAATAGCAGAAAAGGTTACAAGGAGTTAAAAAATTTAGCGAGCAACATTAATTATGAAGGACGTCACAAGGAGGTTACAAGTAATGTTAGTTCTCAACAAAAGATTTTAAGTTGGAATGTTATAGATATGTGGTCTCGTAAAAAGAATGGGGTAATAAATGACCTTGAAAGTTTATCAGCCAAATATAGTTATTTTTCGAGAGTCTAAAATTGAGAGTTGTGACAAGCATTTCATTAAAAGTATTTGGGAATCTAGGTTTAGAAAATAGGCTCTCTTGCTAGCTTGTGGGATGTCAAGGTGAATTTTGATTATTTGGGATGAGAGAGTGGTCACTTATTGTGAAATTCTTGTAGGGGAATTCTCATTTTTTGTTAGGTTCAAAAATGGTGATAATAATGCATGGTGGTTGACCAAAGTCTATGGCCCAAATAGGCCTAGTGGAAGGAAGGATTGGTGGGAGGAGGTGGTATGTTTAAATTGGCTTTTTCATCCCAATTGGAGTGTGGGGGGTGATTTTAATGTGGTCAAATGTGTCAGAAAGACTCAATGAGACTTCAACAAATAGGAGCATGAGGGACTTTGACTCTTTAATAACAGATTGTGATTTGATTGACCCTTCTTTGTGTAATGCTATATTCACTTGGGTCTAATCTTCAAAAAAATTTGATATGTAGTAGGTTGGATAGGTTCTTAGTTGCTTTGGGATGGGAGGAATTATTTCCTAGTTCAAGGTAGGAGGGTCTTCCAAGAATCGTTTTAGATCATTGTCTGGCGATCATGGAGAGTTGTCCATTAATATGGGGTCCATC
Source organism: Camellia lanceoleosa (assembly GCA_025200525.1). Classification (NCBI taxonomy): domain Eukaryota; kingdom Viridiplantae; phylum Streptophyta; class Magnoliopsida; order Ericales; family Theaceae; genus Camellia; species Camellia lanceoleosa. Next base: position 102,035,576 of record CM045762.1, on the reverse strand, counting down.
ACCTTTTAGGTTTGAAAATATGTGCTGGGAACACTATTCTTTTAAGAAAGATTTTGGGGTGTGATGGAATAGTTGTGGATGTCATTCATGGGAGGGTTTTAGGTTTGTGAAAAAACTAAAGAAGATCAAGGAAAACTTGAAGATGTGGAATAGAGGTTTTTGGAGATTTGAAAGGAACAAAGAATTAGATTATTAGGAATATTGAGGAGTTGGATAACCATTGAGGCTAGGGAGGATTTGGTGGGGAATTTGAGATCCAAATGGGCTGATTTAAAAGTGAATTTGGAAGATTTAATTTTATGGAGCATATTTTTTTGGGCCCAAAAGGCAAAATTAAAATGGGTTAAGGAGGGTGATGTTAACTCAAGGCTCTTTTATAGAATGACTAATGGAAAGATGAAAAAGACATTCATCAAAATATTGGAGGTTGATCAAGGAGTGTATGTGGATAGGGAGGATCGACTTGTTAGTGAGATTTTAAATTTTTACTCAAGTTTTTACTCTGATGGGGGAGTCGAGAAGCTAGGAATTGATGGAATTGATTGGATGTCGATTGATGAATATAGAGCAAGTTCGTTGCCGAGACCATTTGGTGAAATTGAGATTAGAGAGGTAGTCTTTGATTGTGATAGAGATGTAGCTCCAAGCCCAGATGGGTTCTCTATGGCGATCTTCCTAGATTGTTGGGCAATAGTGAAAAAGGATCTAGTGAGTGATTTTGTAAAATTCTATGAGAAGGGAGTAGTTAACTTGTGCACAAATGCTTCTTTTATCTGTCTGATCCTAAAAAAGGAAAACTCAATTAAGGTAATTCTAGACCCATCGATTTGGTTACACCCCTTTATAATTTTGGGGAAATTTCTATCAAAAAGATTGGGAACCATTTTGGGGAGACTGTATCTCTAGTGTAGGGTGTTTTTGTTAAGGGCCGACATATTTTGGATATTGTTTTGGTGTCAAATGAAGCGTGGAAGAATATAGAGCTTTGAAAAAGGAGGGCCATATTTTTGAAAAAGCATATATGATTGGTCATATTACGTGGAGGTTTTTGGATTTTGTGATGCAAATAAAGGGTTTGGGGGTAAGATGGAGGAAATGGATTATGGGTTGCTTGTCCACTTGTAATATGCCGGTCATTGTTAATCGAGAAGTAGGGAACACTTTTAAGGCATCTAGAGGATTAAGGTAGGGAGACCCACTTTCTCCTTTCCTTTTTATTCTGGTGGCGGTTGTGCTGGAGAGGATAGTAGATAGAGCTAGGGGCTTTGTTTAGTTGATGGTTTTGTTATTGGGAGGATGAAATTTGTGTGTCTCACCTTACATTATGTGGATGGCATTTTTTTTTTTTTTTTTCAAGGGAGGAAAGTATGGTAGCTAATTTTTTAGGGATTGTGAGAAGTTTTGGAAATTATGCTCGGTTGTAGGTTAATTTGAACAAGAGCAGTGTGGTTGGTATTAATTTACCTTGAGGACAAAATCTGAGAGGTTGTGGGAGGATGTTTGTTTGGGTGAATTTTCCTTTAACAAGGTTGTTTTACACTTGTATATTGTGGTTCGTTCTCAATAAATTTTCCATTGCATCTTTGGCATGCTCCAATTTAGCTCCAATTATTTGGAATTTCAATTTCATCAGGAATGTTAATGATCAGGAGGCTCTTGAGTTGGCATCTTTGTTGTCTTTGCTTGATAATTTTTCGTTGTCTCCAAATGTTTGTGATAGGTAGGTTTGGCTTAAATACTCTTTCGATATCTTTTCATGCAAGTCTTTTTTTTGATTCAATCATTGAGAAACCCAGGCTTTGTTTGGTAGAGCTTTTGAAGTTTAATTCTACCTCTTAATTTGAGTGTGTTGTTTGGTTCTGACTTTAGAAAATTAATTTCACACCCACTTTTCAAAACACTTTTCAAAACACCCACTTTCAATATCATATGTCACATCACTCAATTAAAACTCATTTCAAAACTCATAACCAAACAAATTTTTTACACTCAAATCATAATTCCAAAACTCACAAACTCAAAATACAACTCTATTCTCAAATCATAATTCTAAAACTCTACCAAACGCAACCCCAATGTTTCTACTTTTTGGTTGCACAAGAGGATTTGGAAAGCGGTGCTGTCTCCTGAAGTGAAGATTTTTATGTGGTCGTTGGCTCATGGAAGCATTATGACCAACGATATGTTTCAAAAGAGGAGACCGAATCATTTCCTTTATCCTCAATGGTGCATCATGTGTAGGGGATTTGGTGGATCATTTATTCTTGCATTGCCTCCTGGCTTTGAATCTATGGCATCAACTATTTTGTTTGATTGAAAACACATTGGGTGACTGTTGGTGCATGTGCAAATTTGCTCTTAATTGATTTATGAGGTTTTGGTGGCAATTAGAAATCAAAAATATAGTGGCATTGTGTTGTCTTTGTGATCTTTTGGGTAGTTTGGTTGAAAAGGAATGCAAAGATCTTTGAGGATAGGATTGAATATTTGGATATATGCCTCTCCTCCGTTTAAACAGGTTCCGCATTTTTTTTTTTTTTTTTGATTTCCAAAGATTGGAAAGCTGTTTGTGAATCTTGATTTCTTTTCTTTGTGGTGTTTCAGTGTGGTTTTTCATGTAGTGTTTGAGGACATCTTGTCCTCTCTTTTTTTTTTTGAACACCATCTTGTCCTCTCCTTGTACCCCTTTTTTCATTATTAATGAATTTTTTATTTTATTTTATTTAATTAATTAATTAATTTATTTTTTGTAGCTGATAAAAAAAAGTGTAATGATTTAATTATTGAAAATGTATTAACATTTATATAGGTTTTAGTTTTTGATATTAAACATTTTCAAATTCTTTTATCATTTTCCTTATGGTTTCGAAATATTTTGAGAGATTTTTGAAACGTTTCCATAATATTTCTGAAATGTTTCTAAAACATTTTCATTTCCAAGCTACCCGAAACAACATACCGAAATGAAATTTTTGATCCTTGTTATGTTTAGGCTTTGGCAGGGGCAGTTGGATTGAGTTGGGTTATTGCTTCATTATATTCTTGGATTGGAAATCTTTATTTGTAAGACAAAATGGCTGGATCAATATAATGAAGGTAGGACTTGGGTCAGTGTGGGTATTATTGTCGTCTGGACTGTTCGGTTGGGCTAGGCTTGTTTTGCGTTAAATATTCTTGGCTCTGGGTTAGACTTGTGTCTAATCAAGGGTTTTTATACTCTTTTCTTTGCACAATGTTTTCCTCATGTAGTAAATAGCAACACATAAAGGCACTATATAGCTATGATGAAACCTTGAGTGAATACAGAACACAACACTGACAATGTTGAGCAGTAACACGGCCACAGACAAGGGATCTGGCTTTTGACGGTGCATCGGCATGAGGGAAGCATCGCCCACAGTGATGTAATAGATGATGTGGCTTTGGTGGAAGAAGTAATGACTCAACGAGGGATGTTGACAATCATTGCTATTTCCAGCAACGAGTCATGGAATTATCTGTCGCAAACAGATCAAAGTTAATGTTGTGGATTGCAGCAGTTCAGACAACCCAACAATTCTGAACTGAGAGAGCAAAATAAATCAAAGTTAATGCTGTGGATTGCATCAGTTCAGGCTACCCCGCAATTCTAAATTGAAAGACAGTGGCAGTGAGGCATGAAGGTGTTGGTTTTGATTGACAATGGATGATCCGGTGATTTAAGGCAGTGAAGTGACAAGGACAATGATGAAAAGTAGTGTCAATGCAATCCAAAATAGTAATTGGTCCCCAAACTTCAATATATGCGATGGGTAATGACAGTGTGATGATGTTGATGCTGCTGACAGTCCATCAAGACTTGAAACATTGGTGGTTTCCAACTGTTCGATGAACTTCTTGAATGAATGAGGTTGGTCAATGCCAGGATCTGACACCTAAATTGATGCAGGATCAATAAGAAAGAACGAAAAGAAAAGACGAGAAACATTAGGATTGAACATTGAAGGAGTTTAGTTTCAGACATAGCAGCAATCACCCTAGGCTTTCACATCAATCATAAGTCAAAACGATAATTATTAATTGTTTTCCAAGTCAGCTAAACCATTACATAAAAGATTAATTTATAAGCATGCCTAACTAATCCTAAACAAACTCGACTTCCTAAATAGATAAAATTCTTAGATAAATAGCTTGTAGATAAATAAAATTCATAGATAAATAGAACTTTTATTCTTATCCTTATCCGATGCATTCTCCATCACATGAGTTGGACAATAAAGAGGCAATAGAACTTTTTTTCTTAAATTTTATGGACATGGCTATAGAAGTCGCCCATGGGCCAGTATATCGGTCATTTGATGGTTTTGAGTCTCTGAATTTGTTTGAATTGGGTTAGATAGGTTTTTTAGAACTCGATGCCTCAAGCTTTAAATTTTGGAATCTTAATCTTTTGTTTGAATTGGGAGTTCTTTTAAGTCTGTATATAAGAGGTTGTGTCCTGGTGTGATGCAAGTGATATCCACCTTCAGCCTTGTGGCTTGGGTTCTAGTCATGGGAAAAATATGGGGGGAACGTGTGCATTGGCCTCTGTGTTTATGGGTACAGCTTGTGCATGTTTTAATCATATTTTGTGCAGTTTGTTTAATTGATTGGAGTTTCTTCTATAAGTGTTACTGTTTCTTTCTCCTTATCCCTTTGCCCCCCATGCACTGGGGAAAAAATAAAAAAGAGAGAGGAAGAAGAAAGAATTGTACCTGAAAAAAAAAAAAAAAAAGAATTATTATTTGTAGCAAATTTCTGTTTGACTATCATCTTATTGGATGTTGTGTGTCCTTATCTGATTATTGAAAGAAACTAACTGATTGTATCTGACCCAGATCTGAGCTTGGTTTAGAACCTGGTGATGACCCAACTTTGCTGTATCATGTTGAACAAGTTGTCAAATGCAGAGTTACAAGTTCTGTTCCTGCTTCACGGCGCATCAACCTTAGTTTTGTTATGACACCTGCAAGGTAATCTTTGACATCATTAGTTGAAGTCTTTATTATTATAATTGGGTGCAAATTTTTCGCAAAATACCTAGCTTTATAATAAAACCATAACATAATTGAGCAGTCAGAATATTTTTTCATAATTTGATTCAATAGTTAATGCATGTTTGACATATAATGACACACAACTCACAAAGGATCAGGATCTTTTAACATAATCTGTGAAACCTTGAAAAGTAACTGAGAAAAAAGGAAAAAGAAAGAAGATATGATTTGTTTAGAATGATGAAACATATTTTTCATAGGAAAAGTGGTTGAAAATTTATGTCAGAAACAGTGCCTAGGTGTTGTAACTTGTGTGAAGGTTGTTTAAATAAGAAAAAAAAGAAAGAGATAAAGAGGGTGGAGAGTGAACAAGAAGGGTATGGGAGACCAACGCCATGGCTTCTGCACAACTCATTCATATTTTTCAGTCCTACCCTAGAATGGAAGGACATGATTTGCATTTTTGTAACTGGATACCCACGTGTGTAGTTAGTTGGCAGCAGAAACTGTATTTACTTCGTCAATAATTCAATGGCTACTATCTTTTGGTAAGGTAACTTGGTTGCATGAGTGTGAACTAATATTTATATTACTTACCAATTACCCCCCCTTTTTTTTCCTCATGGAAAACTTGTTAGAATAGGAAATGTGCCTACTATTCATACATGTAATATGCATCCAATTTTATAGGAACCTGTACATTTTAAAAGAATTATGGACTGAAAATAACATTGCTTCATACGTGGACAATTATCTTCTCAAACATTGTTTAGTGAGCCGCCTTCCTTAGAAAGCTCTTTTATGCTTTGAACAGTAACACTCCGTTTGGATTGTGAGGTGAGGTGAGAAAAGAAATGATTATGGTTTCTCACCATCTACATTTCATGGACTCGGGTACGAGTGTCGGGGGCGGGTATATATTAGAGGTCGGACTCAACAAACCTCTAAATGAGGGATCTGTAGTGCGGCTAAAAAGTACCCAAAAATTAGACACGGGTATGTGGATACGGTTAAACATGGATTTGCAAAAAAATATTTTGTATTTTTCTAATAAAATTTTATGTATTTTTTTGGTAACATGGCGGTTCTATTATAATTTCTTCCCAAACCAAAAGTACCACACCTAATAATTTCTCTTTATAATATTTTTAATTTATCTATATATGTTATCTTTAATTGACATCTATATATGTTATAAATAAAACATTATAACAAAATAAGAAATAACAAATTATGTTGAAAGAAATAAAAAATAAAAATTAGATGATTTGTTTGACTAACGAAATGGCCTTGGATAGAGTTGAGTGGAGAAGAAGGATTCATGTAGCCAACCCCATTTGATGAGACTTAAGGTTTTGTTATGATTTATTTTATAGATTTTTTATTATTATATATATATATATATATAATTTTATTAGTTTTTTTTTTTTATAAAAATAAATGATCTATTTTATTCATTATTATCTATTAAATAGATGATTTTATTAGGGTTTTATTTATTTATTATCTGAGAGAGAGAGAGAGAAGAAAAGGAGACGAGACTCGTTGAAGACGAAGGGGAAGTTGAAGAGGAGATCAACAGAGAGAAGAAGAGATCAATGTCTTCACCCTTTTGAAGTTGGCGACCACGTTGTCTCCTTGCTCTCTCTTCTTTCTTTTGCAATTAGGGCTCTGTCGTATCTGTTTGTAAACAGCCGTGTCCCGGTCGTATTTGTTAGAATAGTATATGATTATTTGGGTTATTATTTTGTAATTATTTTATGCCTTAGGGCTTCCTTGTAATTATTAATCTTCATTAATATAAATAGGGAATGATATCCTAATCATTTCCTAATCTGATATTCTCTAAAATTAACATGGTATCAAAGCTAACCCTAAAACCTAAATTCCTCTAAGCATCTGATGCCACGGAGCCACCAACCCTTAGGAGCCAACCAAGCGAATCACATTGAATCATCGTCATTATTGGCCGTTGGCCGTTATGTCAAGCTTTGAGGGTTTCGGTTCACCTAGGGTTCGGAACTCACCTGGTGTGATGAACGTGGACCACTGAATCACCCTCGGCTCATCGTCGTAAATGCATGCTAACCGTCGACCTTTGGATAACTTCGGTAGCTGACTTCTCGATCTTCGTTGGCTTCGGCCTTGCCCCTTCCGCTACCCTACCTCGCTTCTCTCGACTGCTCGACTCTCCCTCTGCTCTGCTTCGCTTCTCTTGTCGTCTTCCTCTCTCTGTCTGTCTCGTTTCTTTGTCTCTCACTCTTGAGTTGTTTGTTTGCTCTGTGTTTATATAACCTAGGTATATAACCCAACACTGTTTGTTTTATTTTTCTAAAAAAAAAAAAAAAAGAAAAAAAGAAGAAGATAGTATGAGTTGTTAATTCTTTACTGTCATAGTGGTTGTTTGTTTTTCCTTCTACCACCACCACCACCACCACCTTCCAGGTTTGTGATTGACACTAGTTTTGTTGTGGGTTTGGTAGTACAGTATCTATGGTAGATTCCACCGATGTGTCCACTACTTCTCAGACACCCAGAGTTTCCCTATACCTACTACTATGACTGATAACCCCAACCCTAGTCTTAAAATCACCGCCTCTCTATTTAATGGTCAAAACTATCTCGCGTGGTCGTAGAGTTTGACTATGTTTTTGAAGAGCAAGGGGAAGATGGGGTATATGGATGGCAGGATATAGGCATCCAGCACAACTGACCCGGGTTATGACTAATGGGAGATTATCAACTTTTTGATTATGGGTTGGCTTATTCATTCGATGGTACCAGACATTGGCGAGGGCTACTTGTCTATGGAGACTGCCCAATATGTTTGGGATGCTGTGGCTACCACCTATTCCCGCAAAGGGAATTTCTCCTAGGCATTTGAGTTACGTCGCTTTATTGAGAGCTCTATTTAGGGGGAGTAGACGGTTCTTCAGTACTTCACCTTCCTCACCAACGGCTGGAAACGCCTTGATCACCTGCAGGACTATAAGCCTGTTTGCCTTTCTTGATTACAGATGCAGAAGTTTATAGCACAGGAAAAGGGTCTTTTAGTTTCTGGCCGGTCTCAATGTGGAGTATGATCCGGTTCGGAGTCGGGTTCTGAGTATGGATACTCTTCCTTCACTTCAGGAGGCATTTGCCTATGTCCAGAATGAGGAGTCGCTGGTCTGCTATGATGTCCCCTGTCTCTACTGACCGCTTAGCATTACTGTCTACCTCTCGAGATGGCCTTAGCCTGACTCCCATTCCTCTGTCTGCCGCTAAGGAGTCTGTATTCTATGATTACTGTAAGAAGCTGCGGCATACTCGTGAGATGTGTTAGAAGCTTCATGGGACTCCATCCGGGGGTCGAGGTGATCGGTCTGGTTCTAGAGGAGGTCAGTCAGGCCAGTCTAGAGGACGTGGCTCCTATCCCCGGGCTCATTAGTCTAGTGTCATTGATACACTTTATTCTAATTCTGCTTCCGTTGGCCAGGCTTCTGATGATCTCTCTGGCATGACTACTTATGAGCCTGAGGATGTTCTGTGTCAATTGCTGGACCGCCAGTCTTCTACTGCTCTCAGTACATCTTCCTCGTCATTTGCCCGCTCAGGTAACTTAGCCTCTTCTCCTTGTGTTTTCCTGTCTCATAAGTCTTTGTCTTGGATTATTGATTCTGATGCTTCAGATCATATGTCTGGCTCCTCTGATCTCTTCTCTGCCTGTAAGCCCTCTTCAGGTCAGGACAAAGTTAGGATTGCAGATGGTACTGTTTCTTCTATTTCTGGGAAAGGTTTAGTCCATGTCACTCCTACTTTATCTCTCTCTTCTGTTCTCCATGTTCCCAATTTTTCTGTTAACCTGCTATCCTTGAGTCGTATTACAAAGAATTTGAATTGTAGTGTGACATTTTTTCCCGATAATTGTCTTCTTCAGGACCTTGTCACGAGGAGGACGATTGGCAGTGGTAGTGCAAAAAATGGTCACTACTTCCTGGATCAACTGGACAAGCTTGCTCATTCTTCTACCATCCGTCTTACTACTGCCGATGATATATGGCTGTGGCATCGGCGTCTTGGGCATCCTTCTTTTTATTTACTTAAGCATTTATTTCTATCTGTTTTTTCAAACAATAATGTGTCTGAATTTCTTTGTGAGTCTTGTCAGCTTGGCAAACAACACAGCTTCTTTTGCTCCTAGGGTCCATCTCGTGTTGTGTCTGTGAAAGGTCATCGTTGGTTTGTTACATTTATTGATGATTTTTCTTGTACTACTTGGGTGTATCTCATGAAAGACAAGAGTCAGGTTTTCTCCGTATTTCAAAATTTTCATAGGATGATTTGTACTTAGTTTGGGATCACTGTCAAAATATTCCGTTCTGATAATGGGGGTGAATACATAGATTCTAGGTTAGGGTAATATTTTTCTACTCATGGCATTATCCATTAGACCTCTTGCACCAATACCCCTCAACAAAATGGGGTGGTGGAACGCAAGAATCGCTATCTTCTTGACATGGCTCGGTGCATGTGTTTTTCTATGAGTATGCCTCGGTCCTACTGGGGCGACGCTGTTCTCACCGCTGCGCATCTTATTAATCGTCTCCCTACTCAGGTCTTGCAAAAACAAGCTCCTTTTCAAGTCCTCCTAGGTTCCCAGTCCTTGTTTTCTATTTCTCCTAAAATATTTGGTTGTGTCTGTTTTGTCCATAATCACTCTCCTACTCGTGGTAAGTTGGACCCTCGCTCCCTCAAATGTGTTTTCCTTGAGTACTCTCCTACTCAAAAAAGATATAAGTATTACCACCCTCCTTCTCGTAAGTGGTTTGTGTCCATGGATGTCACATTCTTTGAGTCCTAGTCCTATTTCTTGTCCTCTCTGGTGTCACAGTCCTCCCTTCAGGGGGAGCTTTGGTGTGAAGTGATTCTTGTGATTCTTATGGTGGAACCAGTTGTTCTTGCATCACCATGTCATACTGGGACTGCAGAACCCAATGTCACCAAGGATAGGGAATGACAAGTTTTTGTCAGGGACAAAGACGGACAGAAAGTTAACTAGATACAAGAGACCACTTCTGCTCTTCCACTGTCATCTCCTGCTTCTGATGAGAGTCCAGGTAACTTTGAATCTCTCGAGTCCATTAATATTGATGTTCCGATTGCCAAGAGAAAGGGTGTGAGGTCTTGTACTCAACATCCTATCTCAAATTTTGTGTCCGACTCTCATTTGCTGTCCTCATATAAAGTGTTTGTGTCCAATATTTCCTCTGTTAGCATTCCTAACCATTTTCAGGATGCTCTTGCTAGTAGCTACCTCTGAGTGGAAACTTGCCATGATTGAGGAAATGAAAGCACTTAGGAAGAATGGTACTTGGGAATTGACTGAGTTATCTAAGGGCAAACAACCGGTGGGATGCAAATGGGTGTATACTGTGAAACACAAAGCGAATGGTTCTATTGAGCGTTACAAGGCTAGACTTGTAGCAAAAGGGTTTTCTCAGACGTATGGCATTGACTATCAGGAGACCTTTGCATCCGTGGCTAAGATGAATTTAGTTAGAGTGCTTCTCTCTTTAGCAGCTAATCTAGATTGGCCACTTCATCAGTTTGATGTAAAGAATGTCTTTCTCCATGGTGACCTCGAAGAAGAGGTATATATGGACATTCCTCCTGGTTTTGAGGATCTCGAAAGTCATTATATGGACTCAAGCAGTCTCCGAGAGCTTGGTTTGAGAGATTCACTCAAGCTATGCTTAAATATGGCTTCAAACAGAGTCAGACAGATCATACCTTGTTTGTGAAACATTCCTCACTTGGTAAGACTACAGCCCTCATTGTTTATGTAGATGACATAGTTCTTACGGGTGATGATAGTAAGGAAATTACTCTGTTGAAGAAATATTTAGCCCGTGAGTTTGAGATCAAAGACTTGGGGAGCTCGAAGTATTTTTTGGGAATTGAAGTTGCTCGCTCCAAGGATGGGATATTTATCTCACAAAGGAAGTATGTGCTTGATTTGTTGAAGGAAACTGGGATGCTTGACTGCAAGGCCTGTGACACTCCACTAGAACCCAATCAGAAATTAGGAGATGATGAAGGAGGAGCAACTGTTGATAGGGGGAGCTATCGGCGATTAGTGGGTAAACTCATTTACCTATCTCACTCTCGTCCTGATATTGCTGTTACTGTCAGTGTGGTTAGCCAGTTTATGCATGCTCCTTATCAGATTCACTTCGAGGCTGTCATGCGAATTTTCAGGTACTTGAAGTTTGCTCCTGGTAAGGGTCTTTATTTTTCAAGGTATGATCATCTTCGTATAAGCCTATCTGAGATCTTGTTGAAATTTGGATCGATGGTGATAGGAGATCAACTTTAGGGTATTGCACCTTTGTTGGAGGCAACCTAGTTACTTGGAGGAGTAAGAAACAGAATGTGGTTGCCAGGTCGAGTGCAGAAGCTGAGTTTAGAGTTATGGCACAAGGGGTGTGTGAGCTCTTATGGATCAGGTTATTGTTGAGTGATCTAGGTATTGATCAGACGGACTCCATGCGGTTATACTGTGATAATAAGGCCGGTATCAACATTGCTTACAATCCGGTTCAACATGACAGGACAAAACATGTTAAGATTGATCACCACTTCATTAAGGAGAAACTCACTAACTAGTGACACAATATGTATTCCCTTTGTGCAGTCTGGTGAACAACTTGCTAACATCCTCACCAAGGGAGTTGGGAGTAAGCCATTTCATGACATCTTACGCAAGCTGGGCATGAGAGATATCTTCACACCAGCTTGAGGGGGAGTGTTAGAATAATATATGATTATTTGGGTTATTATTTTGTAATTATTTTATGCCTTAGGACTTCCTTGTAATTATTAATCTTCATTAATATAAATAGGGAATGATATCCTAATCATTCCCTAATATGGTATTCTCTAAAATTAACAGTATTCAGCACCCGTACCCGTGTTGTGTCATGTCAACACGGGTACCTCTCAAAAAACAAAGAGTCCGTGTAACGTAGCTCACCATTATATTTGGATGAATAAAAGAGAAGATAATGTGGTTTCTCACCTCTCTTGTTTGGATAGAGTAAATAAGAAAAAAGAAAGGAAAGTGTTGTGTTTCATTTCACTAAAATCACCGTCCATATTAATAAGCTATGTTTTTTCATAAGGGTAATTTTGGTATCTTAGAAAAGTTTCATTAAATCAATTCCTTTCTCACCAAATCTCACCGCTTTTGGTGAGAAACAAAACATAGGTTTGGTGAGAATCCTTTTCTCACCATCTCTCATCATTTCTCACCTACTTAACCATCCACACAAGTGAAAGGGTTTCCTATTCTCACTATTTCTTTTCTTTTCTCACCAAATCCCTCCATCCAAATGGAGCGTAATAGTATGTAACTGTGTAATAATATTGGTTGTATATTTAAACTGGATCTACAAGATTTGCTAAAATCTTGTGTTTACTTTCTAACATGATAAGTGGCCAAAAAGCATGTGACTTGTTAAATATGGTTACTTTGTAACCAGGAGTCAAATTTGTTTCAACGTGTCAGTTTGGAAATGGAAATGTTTGGGAAATTTGAGGGAAATCATAAACATTTTTGGAAAAGCACAATAATGTTTGATGGAAAAACTAAAAGCTATCCAAATGCATGTGTAGCCTAACGATTAAAACGTAGTTGAGGTCTACTCATCCATTCTTATTAAACTTGGTAGTAAATGTTAATATAAACAAAAAAAATTCAATTAAAGTCAAATAAATATTGATAGATGATCTATGAAGCATCGACAATTGCAAATAAGTGTTTTAGCCGTGTTAGACACAGGGACATGGCGGGGACACGCATTGGACACGTTACGTGGTGTGCCCCTTTATTTAATTGATTTCTTTTTAGGGGACACACTGGGGACACAACAAGGACACTCTGGGGCAGTGTTTTAAAATACATGCCTAAGCGCGCACTTAGGCGCAAAGTGCATTGAGGTGCACTTGAGGTGCCTTAGACAACTTGAGGCAAGGTGCTATAGGAATGGCGGATTTGAGGTCCGTGACTTAGGATTTGGCGTGAGGTGCTTGCCTTCATTTTTTTGCTCCATCCTTATTCTTTGTGTGTGTGTGCCATAGGGAATCATAACCCCTTTAATTTATTTTATTTTATTTTATTTATGATAAATAAACTAAATTTATCGAGCGAGCATCAAGATGATGCAAAAGAATACAAAAAGAGCCTCGGCATGGGGTGAAAAACTAACAACACCTAAGCAATAACATCATCCAAAAAATCAAGAAGGAACAAACAAATCCGAACCTGTCCTCCTTTCCAACCAACAAATAATAAACGACTCTAGCCAGGACACACAATGATGAACCTCTTGAAACGTTCGTCGATTCCGTTCCAACCAAACCAACCACATCAAACTTAGCGGCACCAACAACCAAACCTGCCGCCGCCGCCGACAAACATAAACACGTGCTTTGAGCCCCAATTTTTATATTAAAAAACCCTTAGGGATTGAGAAAAAGCTCTTGGATTGCAATATGGATATATGCCTTTGGCATTCCTTTCAATGTAGTGAATTAGGACAACGTTGGGCCAATGATTGAAGCTATCAGGCAATTTGGTTCCGGTTTAAAATCAAAACCACTAAGGTACTATATGTTGCGAGTTTCTTATCTAAAAAAGAAGTGAATCACGTCAATAAATTAATGAAGGAAGATAGGTAGTATTGGATAAAGTAAGGTTGAATGTTATTTTTGAGAAATTTTCGGAATGTTGAATGTTATTTTTATGATTTTTAGAATATTGAAAGTTCTATGTTTTTTGAAATTTTAGAAATAGTTGCTTATGTTGAAAACTTTGCCTATATTAAAATTTTACTCATAGTCTACGATTTGTGCCTCACTTTGATGAGGCACGTGCCTCACCTTGCACCTCACGCCTAGAGCTTTTTAAAACACTGCTCTGGGGACATGCAGGACATCTTGAAGTAGTTTTTTTTTCCCTTGCTTTAGTGCTTTTGATGTATGTTGGATGTTGGATGTTGAATGTTTATTTCTTTTTGCTTAGATTTAAATACTTCATATATCATCCATAAAAAAAGATACAAACGATAAGTGTTAATTTAAAGGTGATTTATTTATTTATTTTAATATTGAATTAGTATTAGTTTTTGTTAATTTTGATTGTTTCCGGATGTAATATTAATCTACATAGAAAATTAAAATATATGAAAAATATTTTATTGCCTTGTCCCCGCAGTATCTGTGTCCCTATTTTTTTTAAAATGAGCATGTCTTGTGTCCGCATCCTTATCTGTGTCTATGATTCTTTGCAAATGATAAATGAAATGGTTGGGTTGGGGAGTGGGGATTGTCTTTGTTAAGAGAAAAACTAAAAGTACTAGGGAAGAGGGGGAGAAGAAGATATCTGTGAATACAGTCGAAGACAATAAATAGCTCAAAAATGTCCTGTTTCTATTCTCTTTATCTCTCTATTTCTCTATTCTAGTTTCTCATATTTCTTTTATCACATTTGACATGTTTTATTTGTTTCTAAACTTCTTGTTTCTTTTTCTTTACAAAATGGAAAAACACAAACAATTTTGGCTAGGGACTCCTAATGGGTCTCTAACAAATTGTTCCCGTGTATTTCGTAGTGTTTTTGGTGAGTTTCAATGTGTTTTGGTGGAAACACTAGAATTTTGGTTTTCAACCAGTTTTGTGTTGGTTTCTTGGAAAACTGAAATGTTTCGGTCATTTTCATTGAAACAAAATGAAATCTTGTTCCTTGTCTGTTACATAAAATGTTGATACTCATAATCTACAGTCATGTATGGTAATGGAAATATATGTCAATTCCTGAATTGCATTTTTCACATTGAACAGCGTACTAATCTCAACTGAGATTTTCTACTGGCAGGGTTACTGATGATGATGTGGCCAAGTTCGGCACTATTGTTTCTGGAGTGGTTGAGCGAGTAACCCCTCATGCAGCAATAGTATGTGTCAATGCAAAAGGTTACACCAAGGGTACAATTTCTGCAGAACATTTGTCCGATCACCAAGGTATATTTTCTGTCTTCAAGAAGAAAGGGTTGTTCAAGGCTGCCTTCTTTCATTGTTTACTGACTTTCAAGGCACTGCTGCACAGGGCTTGTGGGTTTGATGAAATCTGTCTTGAAGCCAGGATATGAGTTTGATCAACTATTGGTTCTTGGTACTCAGTTTCTTTCTTTTCAATACTTGTATCAAGGACACATCTTGTTTTCTCGTTAAATTGTTTTCCTTAGTTTTAATTTTTCTTTTGCTTTTGCTTTTATTATTATTATTATTATTATTATTATTATTATTATTATTATTATTATTTATGTTTTATGTTTCAATATGTACACTCTTTCTTATATTTTCAGTTTGTTTTATGCTTGTTCAAATAAGCCTTTTTATTATGACATAATAATGATACTGGCTGGTCTAAACAACTGGAATTTTGTTTATGTTTATATGAATTTCAGTGAATGTCTATATCCAATAGGCCTGCAGGATTATGAAAGCCAGTTTTTGTGCTTAGGATCGATTTCGTGTTATTTTTATGATTATTATTATTTCTTTAAACATGACAGTTAAATTTGGACGAACAATTTAGTGGCCAGTATGTCCTCTGGAAACATATTTATCAATTTGGTTTTAAGATCTGAGTTCAATGAATGCTGTACATTGTAGCTTGGTAGGCCACAGGATTGATATGTGTATAATTATATATATATATCTATTTGTAAATGAGTTTTAAAGATTGTGAGATATGACAAACACACCATACAGGGGAAATAAATAAAAAAAGAAAACTGTTGAGGCGGCAACAATGGTTGAGTTCTTTGTTGATTGTGGAGTAGGTGTTGGTTTCAACAGGTTTTAATGGAAATCAACACTCAAAATAAAAAAAGACCTGCACAAATAATGATTTTGGAGTTGCTTTCTTTTGTAAGTACTTGTATTTATGCCCACTTCCCCATGTCTCAACAGCCCAACATTGCTGGGAGAGAGTTGAACTTAATAAATTAATGCTATTATGGTTTTTGACTCTCTCTCTCTCTCTCTCTCTCACACACACACACACACACACACACACACACACACAGTTTTCCTTGACGAAGGTCTGGGATGCTATGCTTTTTTCTTATTTGCCCATTGTCTAATAGTTCCGATGTAATCCATATGAGGGACTAGAAAGAGTAAAATACAAAAATTAGAAAAAACTTGTTGAAATTGACTTGATTTTAGGGTAGGGCCTATTTGAGACATTGCAATAGTCACATTTTGTCTTAGTGACATCTCGTTTTGTTGTTATCAGGTTGGTATGTTTGGATCAGTTTCTACATCTTTTGTTTGTTTTTTCGAATCAAAATATTTTCATATTTCTTAGTTTGCTTGACATCGGCTTTTTTTTATTGGTCCATGTGATGTATTGGATCTTTAGTTGATGACTTTATATTGGTTATATGGATTGCACTAGCAAGCATATAAAATTTTAAATTTGGATTCTAAATCCTACTGAAGTTAGGATTCTATGTTACATTGACTAAAAAGAAACCAAATACTTATGTTGGACACCCGACACTTGGGCAATGGTGTGGGATATATGTCCGATACTTCTCATCGGACACTCCATACATATTTTTATTTAACACTATTATTATATGTATATATTGTTGTATTATTGCTATAAAATAAATAAAATGCCTTTTTTGACATTGTATGTTACATATAAGTTAACATTGTTTTATCTCATATAATAGATTAAAAATATAAAATTTGACCTTTTATACCGAGTCAGTGTACCCTTAAATTTGACGTTTGTTGGGTCTGACCTCTAGATACCCTCCCGCACCCGATACCTGTACCTGAGTCCGCGTAACATAGGTTAGGATTATCTACTAGTCTACATATAATACCTACTAGATGCATTCAGTTCAATACAAAGTAGTTCTCGAGGAATTTTCTAGCAATTTATTAGGGAATGTGTGGTGCAATTCCAAGCCTAGGTCTGACCTTTAAGGATTTTTAGAATTGCCTCCTAGCATCTACTTCTACTGAAATTGTTTTTTTGGTCTTAGTTTATGACCCGTAACCACTTTTAACCCTTGTAAAATCTTCTCTGTTGAGCTTATTTGCTTTCCTTTTGAAATAATTAGCCATAGCAATGACACCAACTATAATTATGCAGGCCTTTGTTCACATCCTCAAAGTTTTGTATCTCTTTCCTGATTAAAGGCACCCAAACAAAATGTTTTTCTTTTTCTTTTTACCTCCTTGATTATTTTATGCTTCATTGAGGTTGTGTCCCCAAGTCAGTTGCTATTAGTTTGAACATTGAAGATTTATTAGTTTTAACATGGATAGTTCATTGGCCTTCAGAAATACATTCAAGATTTATTTTGCCCATTTGTTTTTGTATGTAAGAACAGAGGGAAGACAGTTGATCATCTCTTTACTGCTTGATTTAGACCAAGTTTGACAAGTTGTAAAAAAGTCAAAAAGCTAAAAAGTTACTTAAAAAGTTAAAAAGTTATCACTATTCACCAAAAGTCAAAAATTACGGCTGCACAACTCCTAATTCTAATTTTCTCCTACACACTAATTTATACAATTTTTTAATACACATTTTTCTATAAAAAGTCAAAAAGTTAACCCAAACAATCATATTTTTTTCCTCAACTTTTTAGTCTAAAAAGTTAAAAAGTGCACTTATTTAGGACATCCCAAACAACTCCTATGGTCCCTTTATTTTTTTTCCCTCTTTACAGTCCCCTCCAAGAAACCATGATGAATTGGGACCAGCATTTGGGGAAGGGAATGGGTTCATTGAATTATCAGAGACTAGTATTAGGTGTTGGGAGGTTGTCAAGGGGTGTATACGTTAATGCAGCAGATGTTTTGGAGTTGCACCCTTGCTGCTTGTGGGTATTCCTGGAGAGGGGGAGAGAGCGAGTTTTTGGCAGTCATCATTTTTATTTCTTAGTCATTTTCTTCTACTTGAAAGGATATTTCTTGTATGTATGATTGTTTCCTGCTTAGATGCTATTAAATTTTCATTGCCAGAAAGTCTTTATGACAATTATGAATTGCTGATCCAAATTTTAAAATTTCCTCTTGAATGTTGTAGACGATGAGAGCAACAATTTAATTCTCACTGCAAAGTATTCACTTATTAAATCTGCTAAACAGCTTCCTGCAGAAGTTTCTCAAATTTGTCCTCACTCAGTAATCCATGTAAGAATTTATTTACTAGTTTATTTCTGAGCCCTGTTTTTTTCTATTTTTTTTATATATATTTTTTTGTAGGAAAACTCATCACATATTAATGCAGCCCCTATTCTGCTGCATTTTTAAAAGTAACTTCTTAAAAAATATATATATTGAGGGAGAAGCTAGAGAATATGCATTGTTGGTGTCATTGGTTTTCAAAACAGAACTGAAAATGGCCAAAAAAAGAATGAAATTATAAGATGATAGGATGAAAAAGTATGAAAAGTAAATCTTGTCAACCCCTTTTCACATTTTCTTCGTTTGTGTTTGCCTAAGCCCACCCCTTGTCTTCATTCTCTTCCAATCCTAAACCATTGCCGACCTTGCCCAATCTTCATTTATAAAATATTATACTCACACCTGCACTCTCCAACAAGAGAAAAAATTAAACTCCAGCTTGCCACTAGACTATTCAGCCACTTAACTCCTCCATACAGTTCGCACTCACTATGTTCCCTTTGATTGACCCACTTCCCTTGCCAAACAACTGGATCATCATCTCCAACAACTTAGATTACCTACAGATGAAGCCCATGGAAAGTTGGAAGTTAAAAGTATACGAAATATTATCAAAGTGTCCCATAGCTTTAAAAGATCAATTGCCGATATTTTGCAGTTGAATTTTATTGACTAATACTACTTCGGATGTTTGAACCAGGGGTACGTGTGTAACTTGATTGAATTTGGTTGTTTTGTTCGATATATTGAGCGTTTAACTGGTTTTGCTCCTAGAAGCAAGGTAGTAACCTTCTTTATTTTTGTCATTTCTTTTTTTCTTCTGGCTATTACTTTCTCTGGACAGGTTTGGTTGAGACTATTTTAACCTAAGTAAGAAAAATCAGCTTATTTTTGTCTTATTAGGACATTTTTCATATTTGATCAATTTTTTTCCTAGTTTTTTATTTTATTTTATTTTATTATTATTTTTTTAAAAGCTAAAAATCAAAAAACATTTCGATTGAATTTTAAAATGTCCTTTTAAGACAAAAATTAGGCATCATTTGCCCAAAAATTGGCTTTATTTTACCTTAATTGAATTTTTTTTCTTTCAAATTCGATCATTTTTTATTTAAATTTTTTAGGTTCCTAAAAATAATAAATATGATCAAATTTTTAAAGAGTCTTAATAAGACGAAAATAAGCTATCTTTTACCCAAAAAATTGGCTTAATTTTTGCTCATATGAATTTTTTCAAATTGGATCATTTTTTAAAATTTGTTTTTAGGTTCTCTCTACTCTTGAGGAACCTAAAATCAAAAAAATTCGATGAAATGTTTCTTAGGCTAAAATGGCCTGAACCAAACAAGGCCCAAGTTTCCTGTTTAATTTAGTAATATTCTCCCTCATTTTGGGTTTTCTTTTGTTTTTTGTTTTTTGAAGGCAACGGATGACCGAAGAACTAATCTTTTTGAAGCCTTCTACATTGGGCAATCTGTTCGCAGTTACATACTTGATGTAGGTTGACAATTTGAGAATGGAATCTCTTATGCTATCGAAGAATCTCAGTTACAAGCTTCTGTTTGTTTTCTTTCCAGGTTAGTAGTGAAACTGGCAGAGTAACATTATCTTTGAAGCAATCATTATGCTCTTCAACGGATGCATCCTTTATCCAAGAATACATTCTCTTGGAAGAAAAGGTAAACACTGAAGTCACCATATTTTTAACATATCAAAAATGATTTTGTTTACAAATTTAACTCTTTAGTTAAATAATCCAAACTTAGAGAAAAGATAATTCTTCTTTAAATTCTATGTACTAAAAAAAAAAAAAGAAAGAAAGAAAGAAAGAAGGAAACAAAATAGAAATGCATCCACATTGTATTCGTGAGTGTGAAATTTTTTATTTTTGTTTTTTGTGTCGTTATTCTAATTACAGAACAACTCGAAAGTTTCCCATGGAAGAAAGGGTTATTCAACTCTTTTTGTCAAGGACTTCCAAATCATTAGAAATGCACTTATCATATGTGCTAATTCCATATCTGGCTCAACTGTTTAGGAAATCATGGGCATGTTTCTAATTGATGTACAAAATGCAATTCTTATTTGATAGGTTTCAAACAAAATTGATTTTCCTGTCTTGTTGAGGATGCTTTTGTCCATTGGTTTGGTATACTCATTTACTGTAGCCTGGATAAGATTCTTGAAATAGCTGATGGTTTCTGGTTCGCTGAACTGATAAAAACAAGAGGTAATGATTTCTTGAAATAGCTGATGATGTTCACTGCATTATAAGGTTCTTGAAACAGCTGATGAAAGGTTTACTAGTGGACTAACTTATATCAGCTTCTGAATTGCTCTATGATGGGAAAAAGTTGCGCTTCAACTACAAGTTTGAGGGCTTACAATGGCCAGCAAAAGCAGTTTTATTTATTATCTATATTTTTTGTGAGTAAAAGATTTATTAGAGAAAGCATTAAAGGGGTACTGACCAATGTCAACAGTCAGACTTGTCACAAAAGCCAAAATGCCTATTATCACTCCTCAGTTATCTAGCGCTCTACAAAAACAGGAAGAATTGTGAATGTGATAGAAATTGAAGGACACCAAAAACGATTGTCATGCTTTAAGGCTAACTATGTCATTTTCTTGTAGTATTGCTCATGAGTTAGCATAGGAAATGTATCAATGTACACTATAGGAAAATTGTCTAAACTATTCCTAATTGCACATGCAGAATTGTCTTAACTATACTTCTTTTTATTTATTTATGTATTTTTATTATTATTAAAGTTGCCATCAAAGTTTTAGGGTTGGAAAGTGGTTCAAGGTGGACAAGGAAAGGATGGCATTTCTTTTTGTTATGTTTGATCTGATCTGATGTCATTTGTGAATGAATTTTCCTTTGAAATCTTAGGTTGCGTTTGGTAGAGCTTTCTAACTATGATTTGAGAATAGGAGTTATATTTTGAGTTTGTGAGTTTTGGAATTATGATTTGAGTGTGGAAAATTTATTTGGTGAAAGAGTTTTGAATTGAGTGGGGAATTTTTGATGTATCATTTGATATTTGATACAAAAACTTACAACTCCTAACCAAACATACAACTCAAAATTCTATTAAAACACATAAATTTTTTTTAAAAATTCGGAAAATATTTTTTTCGAATATATAAAAATTAAAATATGTCAATTGCAAAAAAAAAAGATTAAAAAAAATAGTACTATTCCGGTCAACCGGCCAGAAAATCGGTGGGACGACCGGTTAGGCCAAATTCAAAAAAAAAAAAATTAAAAATCGCGCCTCACACAGAGTTTTTTGCAGAGTTGTGGAAAATTAGTTCCAAATACCTATCCAAACATCATATTGGAACGTGGGGGTAGAATCAACGTTTGGAAATCGTTCCAAACACAACCTTAATTTTCCAACTGAAACCATATGGGCATTGGGTAGGGTGGGATCTTAATTGTGGGATAACTCACTTGTCTTGTTTGGTAAGGATAGCTTAGTGAATAAGCTAAGGGAAAAATGCCATCCCTTGGAAAAGAAAAGAAGCCCCTATGGAAAATGTAGAAACGACTTTCGGAACTTACTTCAAAGAATGATGTCTTTGGAACCTTTCACTGGTTGGTTTAGTTGTTCAAGCATTTTGGTGGAAATTCTTTATATTCTTCCTAAAAATTTTAAAGTACCTTTCACATTCCTCCTTTTATGTTCCTTATTCTTCAGAACGCTTATATGATATATGAGCAAAAAAAAAAAACACATTACTGTTTTCTGTATCTTTTACCTTTTTTGCTTGAAACTGTACAGTGTGTTGTAAATTGAATTTATTCATTTAGCATTTGAGGTTCCTATGTAAGATGTTACTTCTGCTCTGTAACTATCATGCATATTTGTTTCGATGCTGCTGTTGACTCTCTTGACCATGTTCTGGATATGTAATATTTTCATCTTTGAACTGATCTTACTTTATGATCCAGATTGCTAAGCTGCAGTTATCTGACTCAAAAAGTCTTGGGTTAAATTGGGTTGAAGATTTTAGCATTGGCAGTGTTGTTGAAGGAAAAGTTAGTGATGTGAAAGATTTTGGAGTTGTCGTCAGCTTTGAGAAGTATAATGATGTTTTTGGTTTTGTTACGCACTATCAATGTAAGTCCTTTATTTGAAAATTTCATGAATCAGTTATTTATTATCTCTTAAGATGTAATACATCTGTTTGGTGCAACAAATCTTTTGCAGTAGGTGAATTACTGTGGAAACTGGGTCCATCGTTCGAGCTGTGGTTCTTCATGTTGCCAAGATTGAATACCTTGTGGATTTGTCTTTAAGGGCAGCATTTGTTGATATATTGAGAGAAGAAACTTCTAAAGTTGATATTAACAAGAAGGTTTGCCTCAAGTTTGGTGTCTAAACGTTGATGTACTGTTGATGTACCAAATGTCGTCTGTTCCCTTGCTTCTTCCACCTCTTCCTCAGTCATATATTATCATTGGGGGTGTTTGGGAAGATGAGTTTGAGGCTAAAATAGCCTCAAACTAAAAAAAAGCCAAAAAGCTCCTAAATTAACACTTTATAAAAAAAATAGCTGCAACCATGGACAGTGTAGGCACAGCCTACACTGTCAAATTGACAAGTTGTCCCATCCCTTGGTAAATGACGATTTTGCCCCTTTACATTAATTTTGAAAAATGTGATGTTAGGGGTAAATTTGTCATTTTAACTTTAAACATCATTTCAACACATTTTTCAATACAACAACTCAAATAAAAATCCATCCCATCTTCCCAAACACAAAAACTAAAATAGCATACTAAAATAGCCAAAAAGCTAAAAAACCTCTAAAATAGTCACTTCCCAAACACCCACATTGTGATTTGGGATGATCTTTCTCAGTTCTGATATTCTTCTTCTTCCAGCTCTGTTAATGCTTTTGGTCTCTGGTGAATACGTTTCGCTTTGCGCTTTCACGTCTTAGGGAATCTCCATACACCTATATTTCATTTGTTAAAGTTTATAGGATGAGGTGTGATGTTATATTTTAAATTTACCTACTGTCTTAGACATTTCACTTCTCATGGTTCACTAATGAAGATCATCTGTAGTTCCCTTCTCTTTCTCCTCCTTGACTTTTTAAACATGAATTATGCAATTGTTTATTCCAGAAACGCAAAAAGGAATCACACAAAGAACTGGAGGTGCATCAAACTGTTGATGCAATGGTGGAGATTGTGAAAGATACTTACTTGGCAAGTGTTTGATGTTTTTGTTTAGTCTCACAAGAATTCACTGTTAGTGATCTATACTTATTTTGATCTCTCTCTTCCTATTGTGTTACTTGTGGAGCAGGTTCTGTCAATACCACAATATAACTTTGCTGTTGGATATGCCTCACTGACCGACTACAGCACACAAAAGTTCCCTCCAAGACAATATGTTAATGGTCAAAGGTGAAACATGATTTCTGGTGTAATTTAATCAATACTTTGTGCATGCCATTTCTTTGTTTCTTCTTTTTTAATTTTATTTTAAAATTCAAATCAAATATTCTTTGACAGCACTTGAAAATTAGAATACTGCGGCCTATAGTTGAATATTTGGCGAGATTAGGTTTTGGTAAACTTGTGTTTTGAGGAATTTTGAAAAGGTAGGTTTTATGGATAAAAATGGATTGGATTTTTTGAATTTTCAGAGGATGGTTGCTGAAATTTTTGGATGGCAACCTTTTTAGGGTTTTGTGGGAGAACATGTTAAGATGGTTTGATCATATACAACAAAGATGGATAGATGCAATGATAAAAGAAAAAAATTATATGATCACCACAAATGAATAACTTAGGGGGAGGGGAAGACTTAGACTGGTTTGGTTTCGTTAGTGTATGAAAGAGGCTTGTGGGGTAGGAATAAGGCAAAGTAGCTGCTTAAGTTATGACTAGTGAAACTTATCTTAACTTATCTTAAGGCCAAAACAAGGGACCCAATAACACATCTATTAACAAAATGTAAACCACATTTTAGCACTACAGCCCATGTCTGGAAAATGTGGATATGCTGAATAATTTTGTACTCCTAAAACATAACATAACTTAAGATACGTAAAACTGAAGCAGCAGTGCTTGAAGGAAATATAAAACAAAACTCGACGTTATTTAGAACTTAATTATGAAAAGCTTAAAGTGGATCCTGCCTTGAAATGGAACCATGGTTTCATAGTTTATGATTTTTTAAATTTACTTTTTCTTAAGTATGATATGGATTATGTGATCCTCTATACTGAAGTAAGTATCTGACAGAATCTGACAATAGCTGTAGCCTGTATTCATGTGCTCGCCCTCTACTATTATTGAAGTATGATTGCTTTATTTTGGCATGAAAGTTCTGTAGTAGTATGATGTGGCTTAAGAAGTCCACAGTTGTCACGACTGCATTCCACCCCAAACTGAGATGGAGTAGTGACCAGCCAATAGTCAACGGCCTAACTAAACAAAATCATTGTACTTACGGAAAATTTGGGGAAAAACTGCTTTGAAAAGCGGAAGCCACTAAATTGGAAGACCTGTTTATTCCACGACATCCATTCAGAGGAAGTGCATAAGTAAATGAAATGAAACATACATTATTATTTTTTATGCCTTTTACAAACTCAGTCACAAGGAGTACATAATTTTACAAGAGAACGTCATGTTCTTTCCAAAGATAAACGTGTACAAAGCTTTCAAACTTCAGGGCTTTGTCTTTTATCCAACAACTATGCATACAAACTTTCTTGTCTATTCACATAAACACTTAATCATCTCCTACATATATAGGGAAGCGAGGTGAACTAAAGCCCAATGAATTGTGATGTATCAAAGCTATTTAGAGACAAGGATATCTTCATTTCCAATAATTATAAGTTGTTTAAAACTTAAAAGCGAAATTTGCATTTGAAATTTAACATATCTTATGCATTTCGATGGTGATAATGCCCATCCAGAAAATACAAAACGAAACATAACTAGGTTGACTTCGATGATGTCAAGACCGCATTCTAAGATAACTTTCACAATACCAATACGATTAGTAGATTAATGTTCCCCAATAGCAGCCCAGGACAAAAGCTGATATGTAGGATCCAAGAGGTGACTCATAAAAATTCTAGAGGTGGCTTCCATTGTATTTTCACAATACAATGAAGCACTTAGTTTCATGTAGTACTTTGCTCCCAAAACTGTTAAAACCATAACCAAAACCATAGATATCATCTTTATACATTAAATATAATAAACATATGATATCCTTGATTAAACATTTTATATTCGAAGAATACAGGGTAGATTTAATTTTCAAAGAAGTTGTACTGCAAAATAAATAGTGATTTATCGCCACTCACCTCTTTTCCCCCTTAAAATGTAGGTTAGTCCAAATATAATTCAACCTGCATCATATAAAACAATGCATGTTTGTACACAATCCATTTCAACAAAATTATAGCAATTTTAATTCAGTTTGAAATTCATTTTCTTAAATTAACTTGTTTAAGGTATATCGAAGTTTCCACCATGTTGCTGACTAGGCCCTTGCTAATATCTCAAAACATGTTCGAGTTAAATTCTGTGTGATTTGGGGCTGAATTAGATGAAGAAAATAAGTTTGAAACCATTTTAATGCGATTCGAATTGTGCGGGCAGCAGTAGGTGAAATCAGTCTGGTTTTGCATGTTTGTTTGACAGAATTGTTAAAATCGGTTTTCTACAACTATGGCACCAAACAGACTGACTAGAACAAGTAAACCGGACCGGACAGGTAAATTCGGTTTCATTTGATTCGGTGCAGTTTACTGGTTTGTGCATTTGTTTAAAAAAAATAATAATTGCCTTTATATATATATATATATATTATAGATCAATCTAATTAAAATATAAGGCTTGTTTTTACCCAACAAACAACAACATAATTGCACCAAGACTAATTCATCAAATATCAAATTCAACAACAGTAAGAGGTAATGCTTGTATATTATTTGAATGTTTGGTAAATTCAGCATAATCCGTTAAGTTCGGTTCTGTCCGGGTGAAATCTCCAAAACCGAACACTGAACCGATTTCCAGGAAAAAAAAATAAATCCCAACACAGTCCAACGGTGCAGAAAACAGACCAAAAACCAGGATCTGTTCAGTGTAGGCAGTTTTTCCTTCACCCCTGGGCAGCACTGACACCTTTTAGTAAAATAATCATATCTCTCACTACAAAACTTGAAATCGAGCTCCGTTTGACGTGTTAGAAACTAGACTCCTATATGTTTCCAATGGTATAGGCCATACCATTTATTTCTTTCCCAATTAATACAGATTTGCAATCAAAATTGACCCAAAACTTTTGCTGCCTGTGCACTGATTTTCAGCAAAGGTAAGTTACTTTCAAATGAGCATAACTCCTTGACACAAACTTGGGTTTGGGCAAAATTGACTCTAAATTGAACTCCCATAAGTCTAGTTTCTAATAGTAGTAATTTCACATCAAAATTTCACATATTTTAGGAGATATGGTCAAAAGAGTGCAACCTGTTCAGATTCTACTTGTCAAGAACTCAGTTATTTTCCTACTCAAAAGCTTAAATTCAATTAGAGTAAGTGTCAAAGCAAAAATCAACCAATAAAAGGTAACAATATGTGTGAATTTTTTTAAAATAAAAAATAATAATAATAAATATAAATTTTTTTTTTTACCTCTCAATTCAAACTAGGGCAAGTCTAGGTTCTTCTTCTTCTCTCTCTCTCTCTCTCTATTTTCCGTTGTTTTTTATTACTGGAGAGACACTTGTCTCTCCTATATATGTATCTATCTATTCAAGTATGAGGTTTCACACTCCTAAGTGAGGTGTGTGCTTGGATGTCTCTACCAATACATGATTAATATTAATTAATCAAGTTTACACTAATTACGCTAGGTTAGTACTGATTAATCAAGTTCAGGCAATTAATCACACTTGACTTAATTATTCATGTTTAAGCTTAATTAATCTTGATTAAATTCACTAATCACACTTAAATTACCACTAATCCTGATTATGTTTTCCACACATTGCATATAAATGTTAAGAACATTAGACCATGCCATTTCAGCATCTTGATGAGGGAAATATAATTATATATAGCTTACCGTATGCAAATATAATTCTTCCTTTCTTGTCTCTGTGTTTTCTTTCATTTCATATCAAATGACAGAACTTCAAGGCTATAAACATTGGATAGCAAAACATGTGTATTTTATTCAAAGAACAAATCTTTCTAGTCATGCCAAAGGACCATCAAAGTATGTCTTTTAAGTGTATCATACACCGAAGAAGGAAAATTTAATTCCAGCCATTTCAAGCATTGAAATGAGAAATATGTACGTGTCAGTTAATAGAAATACCTAGGGTGTTACAACAGCAGTTGGTGGTTGACAGAATGCATGGGTTCAGTGAACAAGGACTACATGGGAAGAGACAGTAGAAACAGTGAGGCAATCCTGAAGCAATCCCCCCTAGACTCTTTTGGCATCACATCTGCAAGAGGTTGCATCACATACCACTAGTAACTGTCTTCCAACAAATTCCTTATTCAGGGCTTCAAAGTAATTCCACTGCATCACTTTTATAGAGGATTTAATCTTGAAAATTTGGAGCCAAGTAGTCTTGAAAATTAAGTAAAGCTAAGGGTTGGACCTATACAGAATCATTCTCATGATATTGAAAGCTTACCTGAGTAATAAAGAACAAAAGACAACCAGAATATAACTGAAAAGTAAAATTAGCAAAATACCCTAATATGCAAATTAAAAAGTAAAAAGAAAAGCTGTAATCAAACTTAAAGAATAAACCAACTTTACTAATCCAATTCTAGGAGAGGTTCTTTCCAAATATTTTTGAAACTCTATAGGTTCAAAATTATATATGCTTTTTTGTGGATTCACAAGTTGAAATTGTTTATGTAATGTAGTGTCATTGCCACCATCATGGCTTTGCCAAGCCCTGCAACAGCTGGGAGGTTGCTGTTGCTACTTAAATTTGTAAGTGAGGTTACAGAGACTTCTAGTTCAAAAAGAGCAAAAAAGAAGTCTGGCTATGATGTGGGAGCTGTTGTTCAGGCAGAGGTAGAAATATCTATTTTTGTTGGATTTCCATCTTGGTGTTAATATTTCAAGGCTTCATTTGACCACAAAAACCTGTTATCATGGTTTCTTTATTTTTTAAGATTATTTATATGCAATTGTGTTTTATTGCTAGATTACTGAAATAAAGACTTTGGAACTGAAATTGAAATTTGGATCTGGTTTCCATGGGAGGGTACTTATCACAGAGGTGAATATTTTTCAATTATTATTTTTTATTTTTTTGACACAATGGTACAGTACAGTCATCTATGATCATTGTCTCTAGATTTATATGGGTTTCCAATTACTTGGCTGTATATACTAGTTAAACTTGTGTCGTGGCAGGCAAATGATGATAATGCTGTCGAAAATCCCTTTAAAGACTTCAGAATTGGACAAACACTGACTGCAGTAATTGTTTCAAAGACCAATAAATCAGAAAATAATAGGAAAAACTATCAGTGGGAATTGTCTATCAGACCTTCACTCGTTACAGGTACGAATGTCTGAAGTTTCTTTATTTATAGTCTATATCAAAGCTTTTATTCACTGGGTTCCCTCAACAGCATACTTGTCCTTTCAATATGTTAACATATTACCCAAAGTTGGCTGACATTTATTCCAAGTAGTTGAATTGGCAACACAACTTGTTTTTTTCATTCTTTCTTATCTAAGTACACCATTCTGTTCTTGTAACCTTGAATCATTTTCTACACTTCTACTCCTCCCCTTTATGCAAGCAGTATCTTGAACTTGGACTATAACCCCAGCACTAGAGCCGTTAAACTTTATTTTCCATCACAAATTGTGTTCCATCATATCTACTTATCATAGTGTTCTTCCATCTCAAAATAGTTCATCCCAGTAATGCTACTTTGTATCCTTTATTGTAGTATTTTTTAGATCAGCAACAAAGAGATTTATTAATGAACAAAAAGAAACGAGGATAAGGCATCCTCTACAAAGAGGATAAAAAAGAAAGAAAGTACACAACCCAAACAAGACTACATCAAAATCCTTCTACATGTCACACATCGACAACCAATCTCTAAAAAGTGGAACCCCCCTAAAAAGAGCATTCACCGAAGCCCAAAAGGAGGTTACATGACAAATTTTATCCCACAAAAAATCCACATCCCGAAATTTATATTCGAAAACCCGTGCATTCCTTTCCAACCAAATGACCCAAAAAGTCGCAAAGATGGCACAATACCAATGCACTTTGGCCTTCTTCGATGCACCCAAAGCTCGAAAGTCAATTAGTAGCATATACACACTGCCTTTTGGGGCCATCCACATAGCATTCTTCAAAAGAAACAATCTATGCCATAAACTCAAAGCAACTGGACAGTGCAAAAATAAATGATCCATGAACCAAGGACCACATGAACACCTTTACCTTAAGAGGTGCACAAGTCTTTCAAATTATTTTATTAAAAGGAAATTGAGGAACTTTAGGATTATCAATGATTTTGCCAAAAAAGACTTGCAAGAAAAAATACCTGATGAATGAAGAGCCCAAACCCTTCTGTCTTCCGAAAGAGGAGCCAAAGAAATATGATTAACTTTTGACAACAAAGACATCAACTCTTCAGCTTCGCTATCATTGAGATTCCTAAAAAAATTGAAATTTCAAGAAATTGGAGCCAAAAAGAAGCAAGCCATGGAAGCTATAGAACTATTATGAGACCGGGCCACTCTATATAAATGTGGAAAATTTGAAACAAAGGAAAAAGAGCCCACCCAAACATCCTCCCAGAATCTAACAAGTTCCCATTATCCACCATCATAGAAAGATAATGAGACCAAAGTGGATAGAGATGAGAAATTGATTTCCAAGGAGCACGACAACTACCCCTAAAGACCACCTGTGAATTCCTACCATTACCCTGAATCCCATACTTGCTTCTAATAACAGAATGCCATAGTGTGTCACATTCATTTGGAAATCTCTATAACCACTTGCCAAGTAGTCATGTTTCTAGCCACAATGTTACCAATGACCAAATCCCCCTTCTCCTTTGGGAAGGAAACTATTTCCTAGTTCACTAGATGATCCTTCTTACCCTCATCCTTACCTTCCCAGAGGACGTTATCAACTTTTCTAATGATCTTGCAACCTTAATTGGAATCCTAAACAAAGATTAAAAAAAAAAAAATGGAAATACCGCTTAAAACTGTCTTAACTAGAGTATATCTACCCCCACGTGAGAGTAAAGCCTTGCGTCACCCTTTCAACCTCTTGCCAATCTTTTCCACAACTGGATTCCAAAAAGATTCACTCCTAGGAGTATCCCTCAGTGGAAGTCCCAAGTACTTGAACGAAAGTACCTCAATACCACATCCTAGAAGCGAAGCCATTCGTTGAAGCTTATTACGTTGCAAATTGATGCCCACCACACTACTTTTTTCCAAATTAGCCCTGAGATCACCCCAAAAATTCTCAAAACCAAAAAAAGATCAACTATCTGGCTCTCATCCCTGGTGGAAAAAAAAATGGTGTACTTTATTGTAGCATGACTCACCTTATGCTATTAATTGTCTTCGTAGTTATCCCACTTGAAGATAAATTTGTTGAAATGCTTACATCTTGTAATATGTTTAACTCAGAAATAGAAAAGCTTACATCTTATATGTGTCTGTTAATAGTTGTTGGGCATTGCTCTAGGGATCATCCTCATCTGTGTATGAGCACAGATGAAAAGGCATTCACACCTGTATTTAATGTGCATCTCTTTCGTGCCTAAGCAACTGTTTTAAACACAAACACACAGACATATTTTATATGTATCTTTTTGTTGCTGTAGAAAGTAGTACTTAACTACCATGACCGCTCATTTCTACTCCATTTTCCCAAAATTTGGTCCCTGAGCATGCTGCTGACTACTTGTCGTTGGATGTTTCTTATGGCTAATATATTAAAAAAGTAGATATTTTTTTATCTACTGGGTGTAGTTTTTATCCTTTTTCTCTGGTTGGGTCTATTCAAAGCAATGCTCGGTGAGATCCAAGGCCACTCCCTTAACCCATGTCCTCAGTTTTCCTCTTTGTTCTGTTTGAGTCTGCAACATGTATCAAATCAGCCCTTGCGGGTGCATTAGTTGGTCTAAGTTGCACATGACGCAAACTTTGTTCTAGTATCTGTTTTATCACTCAAGTTGATCCAAATGCAATTGCTTATCCAGGTTCTACAGAAATGGGAGGCAAGCTTGGCAATGAAGATTTCAGTTATTCAATTGGGCAACATGTAACTGGATATGTCTATAAATTGGATAGTGAATGGATCTGGTTAACAATATCTCGACATGTGAAGGCTCAGCTCCACGTTCTTGACAGTTCACGTGAACCTACTGAACTTCAGGAATTCCAGAAGCGCTATACTGTGGGGAAAGCAATATCTGGTTATATTTTAAGTGCTACTAAGGAGAAAAAGCTGTTACGTTTCGTGCTGCGTCCAATTTATTCTGCTCCTGATAGAACACTTGGTTGTGAAACTATTAAGATAGATGACACAAGCAATCACTTGAATGGGAATGTAACATACCATATTCACGAAGGTGATGTTGTGGGCGGCAGGATTTCCAAAATTCTTCCTGGTGTGGGTGGAATGCTCATCAAAATAGATCCACACCATTATGGAAAGGTCCATTTTACTGAATTGACGGACTTATGGGTTTCTGACCCATTGTCTGGATATCATGAGGGACAATTTGTCAAATGCAAAGTCCTAGAAATCAGCCATTCAGTTAAGGGAACTTTCCAGGTTGATTTGTCATTACGCACAACTTCAGATGGCATTCATTCTCAGAAGTCTACTACTGTCAACAACAGTGAACTCAACAACACTGTAAGTATTTAGAATTACTGGTGCTTTCTTGCATCACCAAGTCAGTATATAATTAAAATTCTATTTCATTCTTTTGCACTTATCATTTTGCATTATTATTATAATCCTTCAACCGACCACCAACCCCACCCCTTCTTGTTTAGTGGGTGCTGCAAGCAGTCAGCAAACACCCAACAAAAAATAGGAACTAATATCACCAAATCATATTAGAAAATTGCAAAACAATGTTGAACTGACCCAAAAAAATTAATTGTCAAACAGCACACCAGGGACCTGAATACCAATGGGGCCCAGAGCTTAACATTACGCTCCAATAAACCTGGCTGGTGATCCCAATTGGCCAGTCAGCACCTTCAATATCCGATGGAACTGAAAATTGCTCCACACAAAGCTGGCAATTTAGATTTCAGAAAAACTGCCCCTTTTTCTGGAAAATCATATGAAATATAATAGTCAGCTCTCTATTATTGAATCACTTGTCTTTTTTTGATGAAGTAGTTATTTAAGATGTATGGTTAATAGGCCTTATTTAAATAGTTAATAGGACTTATTTAAGCTGGCAATTTAGATTTCAGAAAAACTGCCCCCTTTTCTGGAAAATCACATGAAATATAATAGTCGGCTCTCTATTATTGAATCGCGTGTCTTTTTTCGATGTAGTTATTTAAGACGTATGGTTAATAGGACTCATAGTTTGTTTTCTTGGCTGAATATCAGCTTTTATTTTTATGCTTTGAATGTCATCATCTGTCAAATATTATTCTGAAGAGATAGCCATTTAATGATTCACAGATATTTTGCAAGCCGTGTAAAAAGTATAGAGGATCTTCATCCTAAGATGAATGTGCAGGTATTACATACTATAAATTCCTCTCTCTCTCTCTCTCTAAATTATTATTATTATTATTATTATTTTGTTGTCTATACTCTATATAGCCTATGACTTCTCAAAACTTCTGTCATGGTGAAATCTATCATGGTATTAACTCATGCTTTTATGGATGCCTTTCAGTTCACCATCGTGTATCTCCTCCCAAAAATATTATTATTATTATTATTATTTTGAGATAGGACCAAGAATCTAATTACAATATTGGTGTGGAAGGGGGGAAGTATCGAAGCATATGCATGCGAAAGGCTTTCCCTTACCATCAGCCTAGGCCTTGGTTTCATTTATTCTCTCTCCCCACCTATTTGTCTTTTTTGATGATTTTTTGTGTGAATTCGATTAGGATGCATTGTTCTATTACCTCAAATTTACATTGATTTATTAGTTTAGAAATAACATAAATTCTTGTAGTGTTTGTCAGTATTTTTCCCTTCCCATTTTGCTAGTATCATATTTTGGTGAGAATCTCAGTTTCATTGTGTTGAATATGTCGATACTAAATTTTAGTTTTTATTAATTTTGGGATCTGTTTAGTTATGGTACGTGCCATTGAAATTTTTAGTAGAAGAGAGCGGATTCTAGGGCTGCAAACCTACTAAGGCCTTGTTTGGGGTACTCTAAAAAAGCTAAAAAGTCAAAAAGTCACTATCCTATTTAAGTTATATCATCTTATTTAAGTCACATCACCTCTCTACCACATCACTTCAAACCCAACCCATACCCAACTTATATTTCACAAAAAGTCAAAAAATGCACTTATTTAGATCATCCCAAACCACCCCTAAGTCAAGCCAAGTAATAGGTTGTTGAAGTTTAGCTTGAAAACTTAACGAGCTTTAAAACATGTTTAGGCTTAGCTTGTTTACATAATGAGCCAATTTCAACGAGTTTTTAACGAGCCAAACACGAGTTGAGCGTGAGTAGTTTGGTTCATTTTGTAGCCCTAGTGGATATCGGAAATGACAATGGTAAATGAACCACTTAACGATATTGTGACTATTACAATTTGAAAAATCACATCACATCATTAGGGCACTTAAGGAATTTTGTGACTGATTCCAACTACCAGCAACAACTAGACTTTTGTTTTGGAATTATATTGTGAATGATGAATGGAGAAGGTCCAACTAGACATTGTGATGTAACATCTATTGCATGTTAAACAAGTACGATAGGCTTTGGAAGTTCGAAACAAGGTTTAAGGGTCCCATGATCGTCAAGAAGCCTTTTTGGTCTAAAGAAAAGTGTCCATGATAGTGTTTAGTAGTTGAAGGTATTATGGTAATTTCAATAATTGTTGGAGATGGGTTGTAGGGGGAGCTTCTATTTACACCACAAATTTTACTCCTTATATTCTTTTGTTTGTTTGTTTTATTTTATTTTATTTTATTTTATTTTTTTAGAGTAAATTACACTTAACCTTCCTAAAGTTTTGGAGAAAATATAGTATGTCCAACAATTTTGGCATAATAACATTGACCTCCCTTTTAGTGAGGCTAAATGGACCAGAACTAATGTAGATTGTGTAAATATGTTAACATCATTTTTCTATCCATTTGGCCAAGGAATGATTGATGAAAAAGGGACTAAGTGTTACATAAAATAAAACCTTTAGGGAACTCATTGTAATTATGCCAAGATTACTGTATTTTCTCCAAACCTCAAGTGTGGTCAGTGTAATTCACATCCCTTTTTTTAAATTTTTTTTTTTTTTATTACAATTCTATCGTCATGTAAAATTACCAAAAAAAAAATACTCCCCTACAAATTATAAATCCTAATTTTTCAAACACCCTAAATCGCCATTGCTACTGCGACAACCAACGCCACAACCTTTCCAACTTGCTACCATTCCTTCCTATAACCACCGCAATCTCTCTACTAACCCTGCGAACCAATACAACCTCTCCTCTCCATCCCGATGAACCACGACAACCCTTCCTCCCATTTTTAAAAGAATGGGATGCACTGGTATCAATCAACACATTGGCAATAGAATTACATTACAAGAAGTTACCTCTCACTATCGAAAGTGATGGCACTAAGTCTGGCATGGTAACAACATACACACGCCCTGTAGGTCTCTGCTCTACATGCTCACCCCTCAGAACATAAGTCTGATGTACAGATCGAGTCGAAGAGGCCCTTTGATTGGCCCTTGAGGTTTGTATTGACTGAGTAGGCTGATGGCTCTGTGTCTACCTCGAACCAGACACACCAGGTATGCCACCCAACTGAGGGAAAAACCTCTTCATATGCCCTGATTGCCCACACTGATAATAGGTAAGCGACTGCCCTCTCCCCTGACTCTGACTTTGAGAACGAGCCGAAGTCGGTGCAGACTATTGCCCTTCTCCTCTCTACGGGCAAGCTGGAGATTTGTGACCCAATAGGCCACAGTTAAAACAAGTGAAACCTCCCTGATTACCTCTCCCTAAGCCCGAACTCGGCATAGGAAAGGTCGATTTAGACCACACCCTGGGACCGTTGTGGGGTGGAACCCCTCTATCTTATACTGTCCTCGTGCTCACTTCAACCTCCCGACTCTCTTGGAGCCCCTCATCCGCTCATTCTCCGCCTGAACTACCGTCTCAAGATGAGTCACCACCTCCACAAGGCATCCGTAGTCCCTAATCATCGACCTAGCTACTTTGAAAAGAAGCCCGGTCCTCAACCTCTTCTCGAACTCGATACAACAGCGTTCCTCTGTCACCACGAGTTCCAGTGCAAATCTAGAGAGGCTTGTGAAAGTTGCCTCAAACTCGGCTACTGGAAAATTAAGTTGCTTGAGCTTCAAGAATTGGTCCCTTAACTTCTCCCTAGCAGTGAGAGGCAAAAACTTGTCCTGGAAGGCGTTGACAAAAGGCTCCTAAGTTATTCCAATGTGCCTATACGCATACTTTCACTATTGACCCGCATCTCCCTTCAACTGGAAGAATGCCAAGGTCACCTTCAACCTATCATCCTCGATGCCAAGCATCTCGAATGTCTTCATCATCTGCTCAAGCCATTCATCCATTTTCAAAGGCTCTTTATGATCACCCAAAAACTCGTTCGGATTAGATTAGAAGAACTTTCTCTTCAAGAACGACTGCTTTGCCTCAGCAACTTAGGCCTGGACTTGATTCTCAACCCTGAGAATGTCCATGGATTCTTGCAAAGCCCTGGCCATTTCACGAGCCAAGGCGCCTATGGCCTACTGACCAACCAGTTCGGTCACATTGGCCTGACCAGCTCCTTCTTCCTGCACCAGAATTTCATCCGGTAACGGCACCTCATGCCGTCTAGGCCTAGTACGCCTACCACGTCCACCACATCTTGATATCTTAATGAAGGTAACAAAAGAGATTAGCACATTCACAATGTGCCAAAGCTAACTCACTCGTGTCCTAAGGCGATAGGCAATAGATAATTCACTCCATATAAGCACATAGTCACATAAATACATACGAATTTCCTTTCTAGACGATTATCGCCCCGCTACATTGCCAAAGTTCAAATTAGAAAGTGCTCTTCTAATAGAACTTTTAGAAACTCGTAGACCTAATCAATATCTTAGAAATTAAATATCATGCCCATATAATCACAAAAGCATACCATACATACAAATATCTCTATCAAGTGAGATAAACCCATTGTGGTAAGAACCATTTCCTATTTACCCAAAATATTCAAACCCGGTACGCTTTGATACCAAGTTGTCACGCCCCGAAATAAAAGACAATAAACCATCCACCATATCCATTAAATAACAATACATGAATAAGTGATTACCTCCCATTAGTTCCAATGATTGTACAAAAGGGTAACATATGCAGGCATACATTCACAAGCCTTATCCTGAATCTATAGCATATGTAACATAATAGAGAAATAGAATGAGAATTGAACAAGTAAGAAATGCCCATAAAGCTTACAACTTTCCAATACAGTGCTTGGTTATAATAAAATGGATTTAAATCTAATACAGTTAAAGCCCTAGGCTTGTACAAAAGGAATACAGCAAAATAAACAAAATGAAGCTCTTACTTCCAAGTCCTCCTAAGCTATTGCCTTGGCGGAGGCGTATAATCAGCACCTGAAAATGGTTTTCCCACATAGGGTGAACAAAAGTCCAGTAGAACTAATCCAACACAATATATGAATCTTAACAAAGATATAAGGGTGAAATGCACATGCAATGCTTGTGTCAAAACATTTTATATCTTTTTCCAAAAACACAGAAGATGTTGAGAGAAAGAAACAGAGAAGAAGAAGCGAGAGCTGAAACCAAAACAAATTTGGAATTTCTAAATTAATGAGACGAGTAATTTGAAGAGGTTCAGTAGTTAACATTAAATCCATAAAGTAATTCCAAGAATTTTCAGCTGAAACTTAAAGAGGTATCTAATTAGGACGTCTACCTAAGATGCTGAGTAGCAATACCAAATTTTTAAATTGGCGAGGTTTTTTTCCTTTTGGATGATGAAGAACCTCTCCAAGACAGGGTCTAGATGCCAGCAAGAGCTAAACCCAAAACATCTAAGTTTATCTCATCCAAGAGTTCACTCCTTTGACTACTAGGCTATCCATGCAGGTTAAATTGGTGAGATGTTGGAAATAATTTAGAAAAATTAATATTATTTGCATTATTTATTCATGAATGTTTTAAAAATTGAAATCATATTCCACGTTAGCTATTTCCATGTTTTACAGAAATTCAAGGATATTTATCAAAATTTTTGAAGAGCATTATGTCCATCGTGACATAAATACTTCATTATCATCACTCATATGTTTAGACATTCTTATAAATATTGTGCAACATGCTAAAACTTACCAATAAGTTAATCTCTTTATTTTATTTTGGTCAATGGTCAATAACCTAATCTAAGTTTGGGTTCCCTTCTAGATGCATCAGAATAATGTATTCAAAATTGACAAAAACACTACTAATTCCTATATTTAGAAAAAAACAATACTTAAGAACACAACATGGTAGTAGATTGAACATCTTTAATCATTGAATAGATTACGTTTTATGGAATAAATTGACATCCTTACATTTTTTTTCAACATATAGGAATTAGTAGCGTTTTTTGTCAATTTTGAATAGATTACGTTTTATGGAATGTGTGTAAAATCTAAGCCAATGCTATCAAAAGCGTGCTTAGGCACGCACCTAGGCACAAAGTGCAGTAAGGTGCACCTGAGGGATGGCAAAATTCCTCGGCCCGATTGTATTTGTGCCAGGGTAGGGTAAACTATAGCGGTAGGTAGGTCAAAACTGTCAGGTTTATAGTAAAGTATAAAATTGTATCACTAAATTAATTGAGTTTAAAAGCAAGAATTCACACTCAAAACCCGATCCATTGCCATCCCTGAGGTGAGATGACATTAACGAAGCGCATCTGAGGCATGCGCCTATTTCAATTGCTCCTAATTTGTTAAAGACATGATATCAACCCTTCAATCAAATGAAGTCCATTGTAATTTCATTTGTTCCTATAAAAGCCTCCCGAATAAATAGAAAACTCCAACCTTAATCAACAAATTAAAGTTACATACCAAAGCATTTACATTTTGACTTTCATATCATTTTTTTTTTATTTTTTTATTACCTTTTTTCCCTCTAGACAGTGACAATCGTCAAATAGTAATTTGCAGCCTTAAGTGTTTATCTATGAAGCATGGGTGCGGGTGCGGGTGCGGGTGCGGGTGCGGGTATGGGTGCGAGTACGGGTACACCGATACAGCAAATTCTTTAAAAAGTAGGGTACTAGTACGGCTAGGCACATCAATTTTACGTCAATTTTTTTTTAATTTTTTTAAAAATTTATAGCTAAACATCCAACATACAAATCAAAATTTCAATATCAAAACTAAAAAGAGAACTTGTCTAAAAAGTTATACAATTATTTTTTTTTCTTTTTTGATTGTCTAAAATAGGATACAAAAAAGAGCAAAACCATGACTCATAGGTAAAGAGTGTTGGAAATAAATTACTTGATATTTTCAAAATTGAAAGAATAATAATAAAGGCTGCAATAAATTCTAGCATCTGAGAGGAAAAAAAAAAAAAAAAAAAAAAAAATCATTTTGCCATCCTGGTGTCGTGCCCACAACGTACCCAAATGTATTTTCCGTACACGGCATGTATTCGGGCGACAAGAGACGATATCGCCGCATCGTACTGCATTACCACTCCAAGTACCAATACTCATGACAACACCATTTTTGGAGTACCGTACTTCATAGGTGTTTATTGTTTAATGGCTTAATTTTTATAATTGTTATTATTATTTTTTTTGATAAATATTATTATTATTATCATTATTATTATTATTGCTAGGGGTTGTTGGAGTTTTGCTCCTGCCACAAATCTATGATTTAAGTTACAATTTTACTCCTTCAATTGTATCTAAACAAAAACTAGGGCTAAAATTTTAGTTTTCGTCCAAAATTGAAAAAATGCTTTGAAAACAATTTAGGTTTAATAGAAGGCTCTGTTTAAAAGATTTACTACATTTCTTTATTTATTATTTTTCCAAAAAAGACTAAATGTCCAAGAATTCCGAAAATTCATCATTTGTAATAATTGTGACAGAGCACGAGTAGTACCATTAGCAACACTCAAAGTAAAAAGAGACTTCAAGCAAGAAAATCACCAATGGAAAGATTCACTATATAACTTTACAGTAGTTAGAAACCTAAACCTTAAATCTACACCACATCACTAACATGTCATCAATGTGAACTAAGCACCTATAAGAATCATCTCAAGTATTTCATATTACCTAAACTAATCATAACACGTAATAAAACACTATGAGTCTATGAGTGTCATGTTCAGCCTAATCTATACTACTTATTTACCCTTAATAAGAGGAATTTTGCACATAATATCACAAAGAAAATACAAAGAATTTCAATGACGAGTAAGGAATTAAGGTTTACTTCACAAAATTAAAACAAACTCAAATGAAGCCAAGATCATCAAAGACATACCTAACTGGACTGAGATGGTGAGCACTTGATCAAAAGTTGGATTCCACTCTTCCACGTGTAGTTTCTCTGCCAAATTTAGGGACTCGTAGAATTTGAAGAAAAACAATGTAATTTGGAGACTTTGCATGTGCTACAACCAATGTGGCGATTTCTGGATGATCTAACTTGCTTCATCATCACATCATAAAATTGTCAAAAAAGAATCCCACATATCACATGTAGACATTCAAATAAACAAACCAAATACACATACATAAACATCTACACACATAAATTCATATATAAGCGCATATTTTATACTATTATTAGAAGGTAACACCTTAATTGATGTCCCTGACAAATTTTTAGTATGCTTGAATCACCCCATGCTCAAACATCTTTGGATTCTATTTTGATTTGCACAGAATGATAAAATGGTAAAACTACCTAAAACCACCTCAACATCCTTTTCCAAAACCAATATCCCTCTCCTCCCCCAAATGCATCATGGCCAGCCCCAACCTTGAGGCAAGACCACCAAGGGCCTCCAAATTTTAACTCTTATAGCATTAGTAGGCTCAAAAATAAGGATTTAGTACAACTAATCTAAGTTCACAATCTAAACTAAAGGGTCCTTATAGATTATGCAAGCTTAATTAGTAATTTTGCATTAAAAAATGTGAGAAAAGTAATATTTAACTGATACACTGTTGTAGTTGGTTCAATTTTTATTTGGTATTATTTAACCGATACCTTTTTGTAAACTGAATTTGGTTAAATTATAAAGCTAACAAGACAATATTCTTATCATTTTTGAGCTCTTGTAATGATTTTTCTTCATGTCTTAATTTGTGTAAGTAAATTTTAGTAATTATATCTGCAAGCTAAATTTGTGTGGGTAATAGCAAATTTAAATATATATATATAAATAAAATGTAAATACTTACTATTTTACATGCAATTTTTTTAATGATTATATATAAAAGGCTCCAATTTCAAGAGTCTGCTTAGGGCTCCAACAACTCAGGGCAGGCCTTGATCATCGCACTATAGTTGGTTACTTACATAGTGAGACACACACACATGTATATACACACAAAAAGGGGTTTTGCTAATTTGGAATTCACGTAAGGCAGAGATAGAAAATGAGAAAAGGTGGAGAATATTTGTGTGCTAAATAGGACAAAATGAGCTCAGATATATGGAGAGAGAGAGAGAGTAAAATGACCATAGCACTTGCAATTCCTTGTGGAATTTATCAATGTGATCGAGGTAGACAAAATGGGTTTTTTCACAGAACCTTGTTTCCATCCAAAATAGCTTCATAAACCACACTTTCGCTCAAAACAAAATGAATACACACCAATTCGGCCACATTCACAACAACAAAGCCAATGTGAGAGCAAAGCCAAAGAGGGGTACAAATTAAGGGCCACAAATTAAGCTTTCTCTTTGAATTGCAATTGAGAAACAAAAAAACAAATACACATATATATATTGATTGATACCTCGAGCAATTGGGTTTAAGAGAGAGTAGGAAGAAGGTGGGAGATGCAGAGGAATTGAGTCGCTCCGGCAGCAACCCCGAATGCATGTGTTTGGCTCCACAATCTCCACCCCCATATCTCTCTCTCTCTCTCTCTCTCTCTCTCTCTCTCTCTCTCTCTCGCCTCTCACCCATGTATATATTTATATGTTTATGTATATGTAGAAAAGGGTGGAAAAACGAAGCTTCGGGTTGGGGCTGGGATGGAGAGAAGGAAGACATATTATTTTGGTAGGTCGGTTAAAAAGTTGAATTTTTATTTTATTTTATTAAAATTGTACGAGTACGAAATAATCTGTCTCGTATAATTTTGTTGATTAAGTTTGCACTCCTTCAAACGTCGTCTTATCACCTGAAAATACAAACGTGAGTTAGCTGGTGGGTGTGTGCCGCAAACCCTTCCGATGCCTAAGTCAGCAAATAGACTGTAGGAAATTAATGTATTGATATTATTGATTGATACAAATATGACTACAATGACTCTCCTATATATAGGAGAGGAGGAGAATATACTAACACACTCATCTACCACACTATACACTCACCTAACACACTCACATTTACCTACCACACTAACACTCACCTACCACACTATACACTCACCTAACACACTCACATTTACCTACCACACTAACATAAAATATTCTAACAGCCCCCCTCAAACTCAAGGGGGATAGGAACCAACCAACTTGAGTTTGGAGAGAGTAACAAAACAAAAAAAATAATCTGACAAATAAAAGTGGATAGGAGACACTGTATGGTCGTGTCAGACCGTTGTAGAAGACCGTGTGATTATGGCAGACCGATGTAGAAGACAGTTTATGGGGTCATGTCGGACCGTTGTAGAAAACAGTTTATGGGGTCATATCGGACCGATGTAGAAAAGCATTTTGAGGTCATGTCGGACCGTTGTAGAAAACATTTCTGAGGTCATGTCGGACCGTAGAGAAAAGCATTTATGGGGTCATATCGGACCGATGTAGAAAACGATTCTGAGGTCATGTCGGACCGTTAGAAAAAATGATTTCTGGGTCATGTCGGACCGTTAGAAAAAAGCATCGAGTCTTGTCGGACCCATATAGGAGCTAACCTAATCAATGTCGGATAGCTTACAGAGTCTTGTC
The DNA here is from genome assembly GCA_025200525.1 of Camellia lanceoleosa. Lineage (NCBI taxonomy): Eukaryota > Viridiplantae > Streptophyta > Magnoliopsida > Ericales > Theaceae > Camellia > Camellia lanceoleosa. Next base: position 101,992,838 of record CM045762.1, on the reverse strand, counting down.
AGACCCATATAGGAGCTAACCGGAATCAATGTCGGGACAGTTTACAGAGTCTTGTCGGACCCTCAAAAGGCATGCCCAATCTTATCAAAAGGCGTGCCATCAAAAGATGTGCCTGACAGCCATCAAAAGGCGCGCCGATTTGTCGTCTGGCGTTGAGAGGCGCGTAAGCGCGTGTCTGCCTTGCCTATTTAAACCAAGGCGAGGTGCTGGCACGACGATAACAAACCAAATTGAAAAACTTCGAAAAAGACTTTTTCGCTCTCGAGAGTGTTATCTCTGAAACACTCTACAACCAACCCTGAATATGGCCTCTTCTTCCCGTTCAGCTACCCAGAACATAGCCTCTTCGTCCCGTGGTCTCACTCTCTTTCCCGACCTCAACGAGTCCACAAGAGAGATGGTAAGGCAGTGCCCTGAACCGCAACCAAGCGCCCTGGACCAAGCACCCCGGTTTTGCGCCTTTGAACTTTCCGGCGATGCGTGGAGCAAAGAATGGCTGCACAATCGGATATTGAGGCGAATTATTACACACTGAAGTCATGTGTTGAGACCATGACTGCGGTTTCAAACCTGTCGCACCGGCTTCAGAGTAGGACAAATGAGGTGCAGCAGTTAAACGCCCAACTGGCTCTGCTCCAGGGCATGTATAAGGATGCCCGAGCAGAGATATGTGGGCTGAAGGCAGACAACAAGGAACTGAAGCGGAAGGCCACCATGATGCTCAGATTTGGAGGGCCGTCATATGTGACGGTTGAGGAGCAACGGGAAGTGAACGTGCTCGGCGGCGTGGGAAACACGGAGGCAGCACCGGCAAGGGACGCCCAAGACAAAGGCAAAAAGAAGAGGACAGCTGAAGGGGCGAAAAAATGAGGCCGGTTTTTATTGTGTGGTTGATTTGTTTTTTGTGAGGTTTTTTTTTTTTTGGGTGTAAAAATGTGATCGGGGTTGATCCCCGAGATGAATAAAATAAGGTAAGGTTTGGTGTGCAAATTGATATGGTATGAATGAGATTTGAAAAAAGAGTAAAAATAATGTGAAAGAAAAAATAAAGAAAGAAATTGGAAGGATGAGCATTGCCGACTCATGATGTAGATGATCCATTTGTCCAAGGGTTAGTTTTTCCATTGGATTATCAATCTGTACATGCATAGATGTACTTTGACCGTGATGTTGAATGCATCTTCAAGTTTTTTTTTTCAAGAGGAGGTTCAACACTCGCCTTGAAGAAGAACTGATCGCGGTTCGATGTGGATTCAGATGAAATTAGGCCTTGCTTTTCATCAATAACGAAAGTTACTGATTCCCTTGACAAGGAACTATAGAGGAAGGACATACCTTGGATGCAACAAATGAAGGTTTAGAGCTATTGGCCCCAAATCCAATCCCACCTTTATCAGATGAACTAAGGCCCTGAGATTCTAACTCAAGAGCTGCAGATTCTAACCCAACAATTGTCGTACCAAGAATAATTGCCATACCAAACCAAAGACCAAGTCAACAAAGACACCAAGAGTCTGCAGATTCTAACTCCAAGAGCTGCAGATAACAAGTGCTTATGATTTACAAGGATCGGCCCACTTGATCAAAAGGTAAACACATCGAACATCAAGGGTTGGCAACAACCTCCACCGCTTCGTCACAAAACAAACCAAAGGCAACCAAAGACCAAAATGTAATGAACTCCTAGGTTGGCACCAATCGCATCAAAGACCAGAGAGGTTGGGGAAGGTACCAATCGCACCAAAGCAACACAGATCACAAGAGGCGGCGAAATAGGGTGGAGAAGCCACCATTCAATCCAAAGGCAAAGCAGAATGACACCTTCTCGCACCTTCTGACCAAGAGACCTTATGCCAAGAGCGAAACTTATTCCACACCCCACAGAAATTGCCAATTGATATACCTATTCACCACCCGCTAACCACAAGAAGGACAAATCCTACTCTTCAATGGCTGCCCAAAACAGCCGCCACCACTTTCTTGGGCACAGCACACAATTCAATAGCGAAGGGTTTGCCTCACAAGGTGGCTATAATTTTGAAGAGCACAAGTAGGACATTGATGTGAATTTCAAGGGATTGGGCTAATGAGTCTGATCCAAATAATGGGGTTGACATGGTATTTGTAGGTACTGATTCAAATGTAGATGAGATAGATGAGCTGGGAACACCAAAAAAGCGATGGAGAGATACCAAGAATGAAAAACTAGAACTAAACACAGAAGGAGATGATCCAAATATAGGTGAACTTGATGTGTATTGATAGAGATTACAGCGGAATAGGTTGAGGTCCCATGGACTGACCAAGGCAAGGTTGCGCCACGTGAAGGCGAAGAACACCAAGAGCTTAACCTATAGCTCTGATACCATGTAGGAAATTAATGTATTGATATTATTGATTGATACAAATATGACTACAATGACTCTCCTATATATAGGAGAGGAAGAGAATATACTAACACACTCATCTACCACACTATACACTCACCTAACACACTCACATTTACCTACCACACTAACACTCACCTACCACACTATACACTCACCTAACACACTCACATTTACCTACCACACTAACATAAAATATTCTAACATAGACTATAGACACAAAAGCTCTGTGTATTTGAGAATAAGAATTGTGATACCTGTACGTAAGTCCCATCATGAGCTTTTATAGATTCCACCTAGCACAATCTTAGTAGGACTCCAGCTCTCCTTATAAGAGTCCTCCTAATAATCACACTCCCAAGGATAATCCCTATTCTGATAGCATCCTACTCACTACCAACCAAGTGAGACGGCTCTAACCTCCTGCCTTAGCTCGGTAGTACACTCAATTGAGCTAGCCTGCCCCTGCTCTACATTGGATAGAACCAAGATGGTATTCGACTGAGATAACCTTCAGTCCAGTATGCTACAAATATATCCCGGTCCGAGTTGCTGTTTACATCTAGCCAATCTGCTTCCAAAATTGGATCGATATTCAGACACCACAAGACCAGCTATAAAGCTTTAGCTCGCCAGCAGCGCCTTCATTTAATTGTGGAGTCTACTTAGCTAGGCCCAATACTTAAACCAAATGGACCTAGCTCGCCCGGTTTATGCATATAAATTATCCTCTCAATTGGCCCTTAGTTCAATCAAAAGCATGGGGATTATTACCTTCAAACCGTATAAGATATTAGCCAAAGTGAAGTACTTAGAAGCTACAAAACCCAGCTTCGCTTTTCGTCGTCTTTGACGAAGTATATACCGCTTCAGCGACACCACGCCTTAATGGGATACGTGGTTCTTGATTGTTTTACCGCTAGACAAGTCAATCATAACTTCCAAAATTTGAATAGTCCCGCCTTTTTACTTCCATTTTGCACTTATTCCCTTAGTCTTCAAACGTCCATTGTTACTGTTCATCTGCTCTCTGGAAAACCTCTCACATTTTTAACTCCAAATCCTTATCTTCTACTGCCAAGTCTCAATCCCAGTCGCAGGGGCTTGTTTGATTGAATTCTGCTTTCACGCCTTTAATTTGTAAGTTCCTCATGCCATTTTCTCTGTTTTAACTGATACGCCTTTGTTTATTTTCTTAAAAAATAGCAATTAATCTCCCATATATGCGTGTTATATGCAATAGAGCCTTGAGCAAATACCATAAACCCAAAAAACCTCACGCTCAAACCTAAAGACACTCAACTGGATTTTGAATCAGTTTAGAACATGATTTTTGATCCAAAATCGTGCTGTGACCGAACTATGAACTTGTTTGCGACCCTTAGGATAGTACTCGACTGAACAAGAAATGTATAGAACACCAACCGTGCTATAAACCTTGAGTCGGCCTTGTTTCATGGCCGAATTAGAATGGTCTGTAACGCAACTGTAACCAAGCTAGGCTGATATTACTCTGCCTATTTACTTAGCGCGGTCCAGTTATCTGGGCATAACACTTTTATTTGCACTTTGCAAACTTGACTAGGTTGGCCAGGCACACCCTTGCACTTTGCCCCTGGGCGAGTTTGCTCAGCCGAGCCATCCAAAGTCACACCAGGGCTGAGCTAGGCTGCTGTGTTCATAACAATTTTTAAACCAATGGGCAAATACCGGTTTCTGGTGGACTTGCTTGGTGCCATGGCTGAATTTCGAAGCGACTACCATATTCCGGACGACGTCCACCTTTCCTTAGCCGAGCTAGACACCACCCCTTGGGGCAAATCAGGTTTTGTTCCCTTTACCGTGATATCCATCGTAGAGGGGGAACTTCGGCTCTCAGTCTAACCACTCATTTGCGAATTCCTTAGGCCAACCAGACTGTGCCCCACCTGATTATCCACCAATTCTTCATAAACGGAATGGCTGAGCTAAATTGCCGTCTCGGCCTCAACCTTGGATTGGCCGAGCTATTTCACTAGTACTTGCTTAGCCAAAATGACGACGGTTGGGTTTATTACCTTATAAGAAGGGGCCGAGAGAAAATCGTTAAGAACACTACTGATAAAGACCTGAACGACGATGATTTTCTCTGGGTGTCTGGAAACTTTGAAGACCATGAGGCTCAGATACCAGGCTATAACATCAATTGGAACAAGGGAACAGCTGATAAGGACAACTTGGTTTTATCTTCTTTGTTGCCAAAACAACTACCGTAGTAACCCTTGTGTTCTTTGTCCTTTATGCATATTTGACCACCCTGAAATCAACTTACGCTTACGTGAACCAAGACGCACTTCGGGCCACGCTACGATACCAGCATTGAGATTGGACCGAGCTGCTCGACGTGCAACCGACCTACCGTTACAACAGTAAGAGGAAGACCAGAGTAACCGACTTCCTGCTTGAGTCTTCCCCCGAGCTGGACCCCCACTCTTTCCCAAATCAATCTAATTCCCCTTACTAAAGAACAAGAAATGGCAAAAATGAGGGTCGTGTGAGCTCTAATCACCGAAAGAGACCTCTCTAGTCACCATGAGACAATGGTCACCCTTCTAACCACCGGGCAACCACGTCTTGGCGAGAACAAGCAAGCACGCATCTCGTCGTAGAACAACATTTGGTGGGTGAGGAAGAGACCTTGCCCCGAGACCGTGTTGCAAACGCAGAACTGTTGCAAATGCCACGAGCAAGTCCTTCGTGTCCGCTTGCCAGGGCACCATTTGTTTCCTATAAGAACTCAAGCTACCACCAAATCCAACGACTTAGTTGTTGCTGAAAAGGACCACATGTTGGCTTTTAATCTCTCTAAGAGTGTCTGTTTACCAACAGACGTGGAGCATCATGATCACCTGACCGAGCTCAAAGCTATTCGCTCGGCGACTAAGTCCATGGTGCTCGTAAGTCGCCCATTTATTCACATCCACAATTTACAACTGTTTGCTCGGTTTTAAACTAACCATGCTTTCTCCATCTATAGGCCTTGCAGAAAAACCATGTGGTCCACAAACGTGGGCTCGAACTGCAGAAAACAACGCGGTCAGCCATAGCAGATGCAAACGCCAAGGCAGCCGAATTGAAGGAAGCCAAGGTGCAGCTGACCGAGCTGGAGTCTGAAAATGCAAGGCTGGCAGCACTAGTAAACATGACAGAGGTTGATAAACAAAAAGCTTTAGCCGAGAAAAAAGATCGCTATCTGCGAGAGTTTGCCAAGTTAGAGAAGAAGAACACCGAGCTCGCAGAGCTAAAAAAGAAGATAGAATAGGCTGAGGACCGAGGTTTCAAAGAAGGTGAGGAAACCTATGTCCAACAATGCGAAGCAGCCAAAGACATTTTCTTCAAATGCGGCTGGAAAACTGCTGTTGATCAGCTCGGTCAGGGGCATGACTCCGAGATGTTCCTAAACCCTCCTCCCCATTTCATACCGAACTATATGGCGGATTATGCGAACGCGGTCCAACAGAAGTTCCTTCAAGAGGGAGAGGAGGAAGAGGAGGTCCCTGACCCAGCCAACACTTCCCTTGCCATCTCCAACCTCGGTCGCTAGTCTTCACTTTCTACTCCGGTGGATTTGCTTGGAAAAGCCTTGCCCAGCATGGTTGATGAAGTACCCACAACCGATGTAACCCCAGAGGCTGAAGGCGAAGCCGGCTTGCGCAACAGCGAAGTCCGTGGTGACTTAGACACCGATCTCGATGACCTTTTTGCTTAGCCAAGAAGCCCTCTTTTTGTTCCCAGTTCTAGTGTTTTTTGTACTGTTTAAATGTAACCAGGCTATCTACCCCACCTTGTGTAATTGCCTTATGATGAATGAAAGATACTTTTTTCTACATTTTCCTGTTCAGCTACTGCACTTTTATTCTTTATAGTGTAACATCCTTACTGTAAGCCTAGCCGACCTAGTTAGTCTCGGCCATACCTTACCTTTGGCCACCTTTTTCGACTGAGATATTTATCTTTGTTGAAAAACAACTTGGAAGGCTACAAAACCTTTGTAACCTAGTTTTTTGCCTTGATCTTTATCTCGGCTAAAGAATGGAAAAAGGTGTTAGTCAAACCTGCCAACCTTCTTGAGCCTAAATCCTTATCTTGGCTAAAGAACAAACTAACTGTTGGTCAAACCTGCCAACCTTCTTGGGCCTAGATCCTTATCTCGACTGAAGAACGAAAAAGTGTTAGTCAAGCTTGCCAACCTTCTTGAGCCTAGATCCTTATCTCGACTGAAGAACGCAATAAATGTCGGTCAAACCTGCCAACCTTCTTAAACCTAGATCCTTATCTCGGCTGAAGAATGCAATAAATGTTGGTCAAACCTGTCAACCTTCTTGACCCTAGAACCTTATCTCGACTGAAGAATGAGCTCAATTTTGGTCAAACCTGCTAACATTCTTAAGCCTAGATCCTTATCTCGGCTGAAGAACGAGCTAAATGTTGGTCAAACCTGCCAACCTTCTTAAGCCTAGATCCTTATCTCGGCTGAAGAAAAAAAAGTATTGGTCAAATCTTCCAACCTTCTTGATTGCTCCCAATCGGCAATAGACAGGAACAACTTTTACAAACAGAGAAAAGAATTTTCCTGGAAAAAAAAGTCTACTTGTTTTATTGAAAAAGAAAAATTACAACTGTTTTAAGAAAAAGCTAAAAATAAAATATTTTGAGATTGGCTGTGTTCAATGGCCTGGAAATAGCTTTGCTGTCCATATCTTCTAAGTGGTATGCTCATTTTCTTGCTAAACCAATCACTTTGTATGGTCCTTCCCAGTTAGGGCCTAACTTGCCATCTCCAGGTACTAAAGTATTACCCATTACTTTGTGTAGTATCCAATCTCCAATCTTGAATTGCCTTGGGTGCACTGTTTTGTTGTATTGCTTGGATAACTCTTGTTGATATAAGGCAATGTGCACCAATGCCCTTTCTTTTCTTTCTTCTGCCAAGTCGAGTTCTAGGGATATGAACTCTCCATTCAGGTCTGGATCAAAATTTTCGCTTCTGATAGTGGGGAGGCCAACTTCTAGTGAGATTACTGCCTCCATGCCATAGGCCAATGAAAAAGGCGTTTCGTCAGTTGACCGCCGGAGTGTGGTACGGTAGGTCCATAAAACATGGGGAAGCTCCTCAGCAAACTTTCCTTTTGCTCATTCCAACCTCGGGAGGGTCCAAGGTAAGTTGCGGAGACTTACGGAACTAGCACGGGACACTCGGTTTGAGAACTAAATAAAAAAATGCACTTTTCATACTTAAGCTCGAAAATAAGCCGTCGGGGGCCAAAATCGTGTAACAGTCACGAGAAGGCCCGGGGAACACGTCAAACAACCCGGGAGGGACCGATGTAAGTTGTGAAAACTTACGGAACTAGCACGAGACTCTCAGTTTAAAAACTAAGTCCGAAACGGCACTTTTCTCGCACCTAAGCTTGAAAATAGTCCATCGGGGAGCCAAAATCGTGTGACAGTCAAGAGAAGGTTCGGAGAACACCTCAAACACCTAGGGAGGGACCAACGTGAGTTGTGGAAACTTACGAAACTCGCATGGGACTCCCGGTTTGAAAACAAAGTCAAAAAATGCACTTCCTAAACACTTAAGTTTGAAAATAGGCCATCGGGGGCCAAAAAATCCTGTAATAGTCCCGAGAATGCCCGTGGAACACCTCCAACAATTCCGTGGAACACTTCCGTAAGTTGTGAAAACTTACGGAACTAGCGGGACTTTCGGTTTGAAAACTAGGTCGGAAAAGGCACTTTTTTCACACTTAAGCTTGAAAATAGGCCTCGGCGGGCCGAAATCGTGTAACAATCACGAGAAGGCCCGGGAAACACCCCGAACATCTCAGGAGGGACCAATTTGAGTTGTGAAAACTTAACGAACAGGCATGGGACTCCCAATTTGAAAATTAGGTCAGAAAATACACTTTTCTAACACTTAAGCTTGGAAGTAGGCCATCGAGGGGCCAAAATCATGTAACAGTCGCAAGAAAGGCTGGGAACACCTCAAACACCTTGGGAGTGACCAACGCGAGTTGTGAAAACTTACGGAACTAACACGGGACTCCCAGTTTGAAAACTAAGTTGGAAAAAGACACTTTTTCCACACTTAAGTTTGGAAATAGGACACCGGAAGGGGGGCCTAAAACCGTGTAAGTCACGAGAAGGACCGGAAAATGCCCCAAACACCTCGGGAGAGTCCAATGTAAGTTACAGAGACTTATGGAACTAGCACGGGACTCTCGGTTTGAGAACTAAATGAAAAAATGTACTTTTGCACACTTAAGCTCGAAAATAAGCCGTCGGGAGCCAAAATCGTGTAACAGTCACGAGAAGGCCCGTGGAACACCTCCAACACCTCGGGAGAAACCAATGTAAGTTGTGGGAACTTACGGAACTAGCGCGGGACTTCCGGTTTGAAAACTAGGTCGGAAAAGGTACTTTTTTCAAACTTAAGCTTGAAAATAGGCTTCGGTGGGCCGAAATCGTGCAACAATCACGAGAAGGCCCAGGGAACACCTCGAACATCTCAGGAGGGACCAATTTGAGTTGTGAAAACTTAACGAACAGGCACGGGATTCCCGATTTGAAAACTAGGCCAGAAAATACAGTTTTCTAACACTTAAGCTTGGAAGTAGGCCATCGGAGGGCCAAAATCATGTAACAGCAGCAAGAAGGGCCGGGAACACCTCAAACACCTCGGGAGTGACCAACGCGAGTTGTGAAAGCTTATGGAACTAGCACGGGACTCCCGGTTTGAAAACTAAGTTGGAAAGAGACACTTTTTCCACACTTAAGCTTGGAAATAGGATACCGGAGGGGCCAAAACCGTGTAACAGTCACGAGAAGGAATGGGAAATGCCCCAAACACCTCGGGAGGGTCCAAGGTAAGTTGCGGAGACTTACGGAACTAACATGGGACTCTCGGTTTGAGAACTAAATCAAAAGATGCACTTTTTTCACACTTAAGCTCGAAAATAAGCCGTCGGAGACCAAAATCGTGTAACAGTCATGAGAAGGACCAGGAAACACGTCAAACACCCCGGGAGGGACCGATGTAAGTTGTGAAAACTTACGGAATTAGCACGGGACTCCCGGTTTGAAAACTAAGTCCGAAACGACACTCTTCTCGCACTTAAGCTTGAAAATACTCCATTGGGAGGCCAAAATCGTGTGAAAGTTAAGAAAAGGTCCGGGGAACACCTCAAACACCTAGGGAGGGACCAACGTGAGTTGTGGAAACTTACAAAACTCGCATGGAATTCCCGGTTTGAAAACTAAGTCAGAAAATGCACTTCCTAAACACTTAAGTTTGAAAATAGGCCATCGGGGGCCAAAAATTCTGTAACAGTCTCGAGAAGGCTCGTGGAACACCTCAGGAGGGACCAATTTGAGTTGTGAAAACTTAACGAACAGGCACAGGACTCCCGATTTGAAAATTAGGTAAAAAAATACACGATTTTGGCCCCCAATATCCTATTTTTAAGCTTAAGTGTGAGAAAAGCGACTTTTTCGACATAGTTTTTAAATCGGGGGTCCTGTGCTAGTTCGGTAAGCTGCCACAACTTACATTGGTCGCTCTCGAGGTGTTTGACCTGTTCCCCTGGCCTTCTTGTGACTGTTACACTATTTTGGCCCCCGATGGCCTATTTTCACGATTAAGTGTGAAAAAGTGCATTTTTTGACTTAATTTTCACGCCGAAAGTCCCATTGAAGTTCTGTAAGTTTCCACAACTTACATTGGTCACTCTTGAGGTGTTTGAGGTGTTCGCCAGAGATTCTCGTGATTGCTACACGATTTTGGCCCCCGATAACCTATTTACAAGCTTAAGTGTGAAAAAGTGTATTTTTTGACATTGTTTTCAAACCGGGAGTCCCGTGCTAGTTCTATAAGTTTCCACAAATTACATTGGTCCCTCCCGAAGTGTTCGAGGTGTTCCTGGGGCCTTCTCATGATTGTTTCACGATTTTAGCACCCGATGACCTATTTTCAAGCTTAAGTGTGAAAAAAATGTCTTTCTCGACTTAGTTTTCAAACCGGAAGTCTCGTGTTAGTTCCGTAAGTTTACACAACTTACATTAGTGCCTCCCGAGTTGTTTGTTGTGTTCCCTGGGCTTTTTCGTGACTGTTACACGATTTTGGCCCCTGATGGCCTATTTTCAACCTTAAGTGTGAAAAAAATGCATTTTTTGATTTAGTTTTCAAACCAAAATCTCATGCCAGTTCCATAAGTTTTCACAACTTACATTGGTCCTTCTCAAGGTGTTTGAGGTGTTCCCTGGGCCTTCTCGTGACTGTTACACGATTTTGGCCCATGATGGACTATTTTCAAGCTCAAGTGTGAAAAATGTTTCTTTTTTGTCTTAGTTTTCAAACCAGAAGTCCCGTACTAGTTTTGTAAGTTTTCACAACTTACATTGATCCCTCTTGAGGTGTTTAAGGTGTTCCCCACACCTACTCGAGACTGTTACACGATTTTGATCCCCGATGGCCTATTTTCAAGCTTAAGTGTGAAAAAAATGCATATTTTGATTTAGTTTTGAAACTGTCCCGTGCTAGTTCCGTAAGTTTCTACAACATACATTGAACCCTCTCAAGGTGTTTGAGGTGTTCCCCGAGCCTTCTCGTGTTACTCGATTTTGGCCATCGATGGCCTATTTTCAACCTTAATTGTGAAAAAAGTGCGTGTTTTGGTTTAGTTTTTAGGGTAAACTACCAATAGGTCCTACTTTGGAGACTTATTACCCAATAGGTCCTACTTTGGAGACTTATTACTCATTAAGTCCTATTGATAAATTTATTAAGTGATAAAGATAAATTTATCAGTCTTTTATTTTTATGAATTAATTTATAGTGATAAATTTATCAGTCTCTTTATTTTTATGAATAAATTTTTAGTGATAAATTTATCACTCTCTTATTTTTATAGTGTTAAATTTATTAGTTAGGACCTGTAAGTAAATAAGTCTAGTTAATAGGACTAATTGGTAAGTACCCCTAGTTTTTAAACCGGGAGTCCCGTGGCAATTAGCTTGCATTGGTCCCTCCCAAGGTGTTTGAGGTGTTCTCCGGGACTTCTCGTGACTGTAAATCGATTTCGTCACCCAATGGCCTATTTTCAAGGTCAAGTGTGAAAAAGTCCAATTTTCAAGCATAACTGTTAGAAACGTGCATGTTTAGACTTAGTTTTCAAATCGGGAGTCCCGTGCCAGTTTCGTAAGTTTTCACAACTTACAATGGTCCCTCCCGAGGTGTTGGGGGTGTTCTCCAGGCCTTCTTATCACTGTTGCACGATTTTGGCCCCCGATGGCCTATTTTCAAGCTTAAGTGTTAGTAAAGTACCTCTTTTGACTTAGTTTTCACACCGGGAGTCCTGTGCAAGTTCCGTAAATTTCTACAAGTTACACTGGTCCCTCCAGAGGTGTTGGAGGTGTTCCTCAGGCCTTCTCATGACTGTTACACGAGTTTGGCCCCGATGGCCTATATTCAACCGTAAGTGTTAGAAAAGGGCATTTCTTTACATAGTTTTAAACTGGGAGTCCCATGCTAGTTTCATAAGTTTCCACAACTTATATTGGTCCCTCCTGAGGTGTTTAAGATGCTGCCCGGGCCATCTCATGACTGTTACACGAGTTTGGCCCCCGATGGCCTATTTTTATTCTTAAGTGTTCGAAATGTGCATTTTTTGACTTAGTTTTCAAACCAGGAGTCCCGTGATATTTCCTTAAGTTTCGAAAACTTACATTGGTCCCTCCCAAGGTGGTGGAGGTGTTCGCTGGGCCTTCCCGTGACTATTACACGAGTTTGGTCCCCGATAGCCTATTTTCATGGTTAAGTGTTTGAAAAGTGCATTTCTATGCATAGTTTTCAAACCAGGAGTCTCGTGCTAGTTTCGTAAGTTTCCACAACCTATATTGGTCCCTCTTGAGATATTTTAGGTGTTCGCCGGACCTTCTCGTGACTGTTACACGATTTTGGCCCCCAATTGCCTATTTTTAAGCTTAAGTGTGAGAAAAGTGCTTCTTTCGACTTAGTTTTCAAACCAGGAGTCCCGAGCCAGTTCTGTAAGTTCCCACAACTTACATTGGTCTCTCTCGAGGTATTTAAGGTGTTTCTCGGGACTTCTCGTGACTGTTACACGATTTTGGCTCCCGATGACCTACTTTCAAGCTTAAGTGTTAGAAAAGTGCATTTCTTTACATAGTTTCCAAACCGGGAGTCCCAAGCCAGTTCTGTAAGTTTCTACAACTTAAATTGGTTTCTCTCAAGGTGTTTGAGGTGTTCCCCGGGCTTTCTCGTGACTATTACACAATTTTGGCCCATGACGGCCTATTTTCCGGATTAAGTGTGAAAAAAGTTCCTTTTTCAACTTAGTTTTCAAACCGGGAGTCCCCGTACTAGTTTTGTAAGTTTCCACAACTTGCATTGGTCCCTCTCGAGGTGTCTAAAGTGTTGCTAGGGCCTTCTTGTGACTGTTACACAATTTTGGCCATAGATGGCCTATTTTCAAGCTTAAGTGTGAAAAAAGTGCATTTTTTAACTTAGTTTTCAAACCAGGAGTCCTGGGCTAGTTCCGTAAGTTTTCACAACTTACATTATTCCCCTCCGAGGTGTTTGAGGTGTTCCCTGGGCCTTCCCGTGATTATTACAAGATTTGGCCCCCTAATGGACTATTTTCAAACATAAGTATGAAAAAAGTACATTTATTGACAGAATTTTCAAAGTGGGAGTCCCGTGCAAGTTTTGTAAGTTTCTACAACTTACATTGGTCCCTCTCGAGTTTGAGGTGTTCCTTGGGCCTTATCGTGATTGTTACGGGATTTTGGACCCCGATGACCTATTTTCGAGCTTAAAAGTGAAAAAAGTGCCTTTTTCGACATAGTCTTCAAACCAGAAGTCCCGTGCTAGTTCCGTAAGGTTTCCACAACTTACATTGGTCCCTTCCGAGGTGTTCGAGGTGTTTCAGGTGTTCCCTGGGCCTTCTCGTGACTGTTACACGTTTTTCGTCCCCGATAGCCTATTTTCAAGCTTAAGTGTGAAAAAATTGTCCTTTTCGACTTAGTTTTCAAATCGGCAATCCCGTGCTAGTTCCATAAGTTTTCACCACTTACATTGGTCCCTCCCGAAAGTATTTGAGGTGTTCCCCGGTCCTTCTCGTGATTGTCACACGATTTTGGCCCCCGATGGCGTATTTTCAAACTTAAGTGTGAAAAAAGTGACTTTTTCGACTTAGTTTTCAAACTGGAAGACCCGTGCTAGTTCCGTAAGTTTTCAAAACTTACGTTGGTCCCTCCTGAGTTATTGGTGGTGTTCTCCAGGCCTTCTCATGATTGTTACACAATTTTAGCCTCCGATGGCCTATTTTTAAGCATAAATGTGAAAAAGTGAATTTTTAAACTTAGTTTTCAAATCAGGAGTCCCGTGCTAGTTCTGTAATTTTTCACAACTTACGTTAGTCCCTCTTGAGGTGTTGGAGGTGTTCCCTGGTCATTCTCGTGACTGTTACACGATTTTGGCCTCCAATGGCCTATTTTCAAGCTGAAGTGTTTGAAAAGTGCATTTTTTGACTTAGTTTTCAAACCGGGGGTCCCGAGCTAGTTTCGTCAGTTTCCAAAACTTACATTGGTCCCTCCCGAGGGGTTTGAGGTGTTCCCCAAGATTTCTCATGACTGTTACACGATTTTGGCCCCTGATGGCCTATTTTAAAGCTTAAGAGTGAGAAAAATACCTTTTTGGACTTAGTTTTCAAACCAAAAATCCCGTGCTAGTTCCGTATGTTTCCACAACTTGCATTAGTCCCTCCTGAGATATTTGAGGTGTTCTTCGAGCCTTCTCCTGACTGTTGTACGATTTTGGCTCCCGATGTCCAATGTTAGTTCCGTAAGTTTTCATAACTTCTACTGGTCCTTCCCAAGGTGTTTGATGCGTTTCATGGGCCTTTTCGTGACTGTTACACGATTTTAGCTCCCGATGTCCTATTTTTAAGCTTAAGTGTGAGAAAAATGACTTTTCCGACATAGTTTTCAAACCGAGAGTCCCATGCTAGTTCGGTAAGTTCCCACAACTTATATTGGTCGCTCTCGAGGTGTTTGAGATGTTCCCCAGGCGTTCTCGTGACTGTTACACAATTTTGGCCCTCGATGGCCTATTTTGAGGATTAAGTGTGAAAAAAGTGCATTTTTTTGCTTCGTTTTCAAGTTGGGAGTCCCGTTGAAGTTTCATAAGTTTCCACAACTTACAATGGTCTCTCCTGAAGTGTTTGAGGTGTTCCTCGGACATTCTCGTGATTGCTACATTGTTTTCAAACCGGAAGTCCCGTGCTAGTTCTGTAAGTTTTCACAACTTACATTGGTCCCTCCTAAGATGTTCAAGGTGTTCCGTGGGCCTTCTCGTGACTGTTACACGGTTTTAACACCCGATGGCCTATTTTCAAGCTTAAGTATGAAAAAAGTTCCCTTCTCGACTTAGTTTTCAAACCGGAAGTCTCGTGCTAGTTCCATAAGTTTCCACAACTTATCTTGGTGCCTCCCGAGTTGTTTGATGTGTTCCTTGGGCCTTGTCGTGACTGTTACACGATTTTGTCCCACGATGGCCTATTTTCACAATTAAGTTTGAGAAAATTGCCTTTTTGGACTTATTTTTCAAATCGACAGTCCCGTGCTAGTTCCTTTGAGGTGTTCCCCGGGCCTTCTCATGACTGTTACACGATTTTGGCCTCCGATGGCCTATTTTCAACGTTAAGTGTGGAAAAAGTGTATTTTTTTACTTAGTTTTCAAACCGGAATCTCATGCCAGTTCCATAAGTTTCTACAACTTACATTGGTCCTTCCCAAGGTGTTTGAGGTGTTCCGTAGGCCTTCTCGTGACTGTTACTCGATTTTGGCCCCTGATGGACTATTTTCAAGCTCAAGTGTGAGAAATGTGCCTTTTTTGACTTAGTTTTCAAACCGGGAGTCCCGTGCTAGTTCTGTAAATTTCCACAACTTCCATTGGTCCCTCTTGAGGTGTTTGAGGTGTTCCCCACACCTACTTGAGACTGTTACACGATTTTGGCCCCCGATGGCCTATTTTCAAGCTTAAGTGTGGAAAAAATGCATCTTTTGACTTAGTTTTGAAACCGGGAGTCCCGTGCTAGTTTTGTAAGTTTTCACAACTTACATTGGTCCCTTCCGAGGTGTTTGATGTGTTCCCTGTGCCTTCTCATGACTGTTACATGATTTTGAACCCTAATGGCCAATTTTCAAGCTTAAATGTAAGAAAAGTGACTTTTTGGACTTAGTTTTCAAACCGGAAGTTCCAGGGTAATTTCGTAAGTTTCCAAAATTTACATTGGTCCCTCCCGAGGTGTTTGAGGTGTTCCTCGAACCTTCTCGTGATTGTTAATTGATTTTGGCCATCGATGGCGTATTTTCAACCTTAAGTGTGAAAAAAGTGCGTGTTTTGGTTTAGTTTTCAAATCGGGAGTCTCGTGGCAGTTTCGTAAGTTTCTACAACTTACATTGGTCCCTTCTGAGGTGTTTGAGGTGTTCCCCGGGACTTCTCCTGGCTGTTAATTGATTTCGTTCCCCGATGGCCTATTTTCAAGGTTAAGTGTGAAAAAAAGTGTCTGTTTTGACTCAATTTTCAAACCGAGAGTCCTGCGCCTGTTCTGTAAGTTTTCAAAACTTACATTGGTCCCTCTCGAGGCGTCTGAAGTGTTCCCCGAGCCTTCTCGTGACTGTTACAAAAATTTGGCCCTCGATTGCCTATTTTCAAGCTTAAGTGAAAAACATGCATTTTTTGACTTAGTTTTCAAACTGGGAGTCCCATGCTTGTTCTGTAACTTTCCATTACTTACATTGGTCTTTCCAGAGGTGTTTGAGTTGTTCCCCGGAAAGTCTTGTGCCTGTTATACAATTTTGGCCCCCAATAGCCTATTTTCAAGCTTAAGTGTGAAAAAAGTGACTTTTTCGACTTAGTTTTCAAACCAGAAGTCTCGTGCTAGTTCTGTAAATTTCCACAACTTACATTGGTCCGTCCTAAGGTGTTTGATGTGTTCCTTGAGCCATCTCATGACTGTTACACGATTTTGGCCCCCGATGCCTATTTTCAAGCTTTAGTATGAAAAAAGTGTCTTTTTCGACTTAGTTTTCAAACCGGCAGTCCTGTGCTAGTTCTGTAAGTTTCCAAAACTTACATTGGTTTCCCTAGAGGTGTTCGAGGTATTTTCTGGGCTTTCTCGTGACTGTTACTCAATTTTGGCGCCCAATGGCCTATTTTCATGATTAAGTGGGAAAAAGTACATTTTTTGATTTAATTTTCAAACCAGGAATCCCGTGCAAGTTCCGTAAGTTTCCATAACTTGCATTAGTCCCTCCCGAGGTGTTTGCGGTGTTCCATGGGCCTTCTCGTGATAGTTACACGATTTTGGCCCCCTATGGCCTATTTACAAGCTTAAATGTGAAAAAAGTGCATTTTTTGATATAGTTTTCAAACCAGGAGTCCCGTACTAGTTCCGTAAGTTTTCTCAACTTACATTGGTCCCTCCCGAGGTGTTTGAGGTGTTCCATGGGCATACTTGTGACTATTACATGATTTTGGTCCCCGATGGCCTATTTTGTAGCTTAAGTGTGAGAATAATGTCTTTTTCGAATTAGTTTTCAAACCGGAAGTCCCGTGCTAGTTCCGTAAGTTTCCACAGCTTACATTAGTCCCTCCCAAGTTGTTTGATGTGTTCCATGGGCCATCTCGTGACTGTTACACGATTTTGGCCCCTGATGGCCAATTTTCAAGCTTAAGTGTGAGAAACGTGCCTTTTTCGACTTAGTTTTCAAACCGGCAGTCCCGTGCTAGTTCTGTAAGTTTCAATAACATACATTGATCCCTCCCAAGGTGTTTTCCGGGTGTTCTCCTGAATGCTACACGATTTTGGCCCCCGATGGCTTTTTTTTAACCTTAAGTGTGAAAAAAATGCATTTTGACTTAGTTTTCAAACCGAGAGTCCCGTTCCAGTTTCGTAAGTTTGTACAACTTACATTGGTCCCTACCGAGGTGTTTGACGTGTTCCCCAGGCCTTCTCGTGACCGTTACGCGATTTTGGCCCCTGATAGCCTATTTTCGAACTTAAGTTTGAAAACAGTGTCTTTTTCCACTTAGTTTTCAAACCGGGACTCTCGTGCTAGTTTTGTAAATTTCCACCAATTACATTGGTCCCTCTTGAGGTGTTTTAGGTGTTCCCCGTGCCTTCTCGTGACTGTTACACAATTTTGGCCCCCGATGGCCTATTTTCAAGCTTAAGTGTGAAAATAGTTTATTTTTTAACTTAGTTTTCCAACCGGGAGTCCCGTGCTAGTTCCGTAAGTTTCTAAAACTTACATTGGTCCGTCCCGAGGCATGTGAGATGTTCATTGGGCCTTCTCGTGACTGTTACACGATTTTGGCTGCCGATGGCCTATTTTCAACCTTAAGTGTGAAAAAAGTGCGTGTTTAGACTTAGTTTTTAAACCGGGAGTCCCGTAATAGTTCCATAAGTTTCCGCAACTTACATTGTTCCCTCCCAAGGTGTTTGAGGTTTTCCTCGGGCTTTCTTGTGACAGTTAATCGATTTTGGCCTCCGATGGCCTATTTTCAAGCTTAAATGTAAAAAAAAGTGCCTTTTTCGACTTAGTTTTAAGACCGGGAGTCTGGTGCTTGTTCTGTAAGTTTCCACAACTTACATTGGTCCCTCTCGAGGTGTCTGAGGTATTGTCCGATCCTTCTCGTGACTGTTACATGATTTTGGGCTCCGATAGCCCGTTTTCAAGCTTAATTGTCAAATAAGTTTATTTTTTGACATAGTTTTCAAACCGGGAGTCCAGTGTTAGTTCCGTAAGTTTTCACAACTTACATTGGTCCATCCCGAGACCTTTGAGGTGTTCCTTTGGCCTTCTCGTGACTGTTACACGATTTTGGCTCCAGATGGCCTATTTTCAAACTTAAGTATGAAAAAAGTGTATTTTTCGACTTAGTTTTCAAACCGGGAGTCCCGTGCTAGTTCCATAAGTTTTGAAGAGTTACGTTGGTCCCTCCTGAGGTGTTGGAGTTGTTCTCTGGGCCTTCTCATGACTGTTACACGATTTCGGCCCCCGATGGCCTATTTTCAAGCTTAAGTGTTTAAAAAGTGCATTTTTTGACTTTGTTTTCAAACCGGGAGTCCCGTGTTAGATCCGTAAGCTTCCACAACTTATATTGCTCCCTCCTGAGGTGTTTGAGGTGTTCCCCGAGCCTTCTCGTGACTGTTACACTATTTTGGCCCCTGATGGCCTATTTTCAAGCTTAAGTGTGAGAAATTTGCCTTTTTGGACTTAGTTTTCAAACCGGGAGTCCCGTGCTAGTTCTGTAAGTTTCCGCAACTTACATTGGTCCCTCTCGAGGTGTTTGAGGTGTTCCCCGTGCCTTCTCGTGACTGTTACATGATTTTGGCCCTCGATGACCTATTTTCAACCTTAAGTGTAAAAAAAGTGCATTTTTCGACTTAGATTTCAAACCAGAAGTCCTGTGCTAATTCCGTAAGTTTCCCCTACAGACAATGGTCTCTCCCGAGGAGTTTGAGATGTTCCCTGCGCCTTCTCGTGATAGTTACACAATTTTGGCCACCGACGGCCTATTTTCAAGCTTAAGTTTGAAAAAAGTGTGAAAAAATTTGTCTTTTTCGACTTAGTTTTCAAATCGGTAGTCTCGTGCTAGTTTCATAAGTTTACACTATTTACATTGGTTCCTTACGAGGTGTTTGAGGTGTTCCCCGGTCCTTCTCGTGACTGTTACACAATTTTGCCCGCCGATAGCCTATTTTCAAACTTAAGTGTGAAAAAAGTGACTTTTTTGACTTAGTTTTCAAACCGGAAGTCCCGTGCTAGTTCCATAAGTTTCCACAACTTACGTTAGTCCCTCCGGAGGTGTTAGAGGTGTTCCCCAGTCCTTCTCGTGACTGTTACACGATTTTGGCCTCCAATGGCCTATTTTCAAGCTTAAGTGTATGAAAAGTACATTTTTTGACTTAGTTTTCAAACCGGGAGTCCCGAGCTAGTTCCGTAAGCATCCACAACTTACATCGGTCCCTCCCGAGGGGTTTGAGATGTTCCCCGAGACTTCTCGTGACTGTTACACGGTTTTGGCTCCCGATGGACTATTTTAAAGCTTAAGTGTGAAAAAGTGTCTTTTTCGACTTAGTATTCAAACCGGAAGTCTTGTGCTACTTCCGTAAGTTTCCACGACTTACATTGGTCCCTCCCGAGGTGTTTGCGGTATTCCCTGGGCATTATCATGACTGTTACACGATTATGGCCCCTGATGGCCTATTTTCAAGCTTAAGTATAAAAAAAGTGCATTTTTCGACTTTGTTTTCAAGTCGGGAGTCCTGTGCTAGTTCCATAAGTTTTCAAAACATACATTGGTCCCTCCCGAGGTGTTTGAGGTGTTCCCCGGGCTTTCTCGTGATTGTTACACTATTTTCGCCCCCGATGGCCTATTTTCAAGCTTAAGTGTGAAAAAAATGCCTTTTTCGACTTCGTTTTCAAACTAGAAGTCCCGTGCTAGTTTCGTAAATTTCCAAAACTTACATTGGTCCTGCCCGAAGAGTTTGATGTGTTCCCGGGACCTTCTCTTGACTGTTACACTAGTTTGGCCCCCTATGGCCTATTTTCAAGCATAAGTATAAGAAAAATGTCTTTTTGTACTTAGTTTTTAAATCGGGCGACCCGTGCTAATTCCGTAAGTCTCCACAACTTACATTGGTCCCCCCTGAGGTGTTTAAGGTGTTCCCTGGGATTTCTCGTGACTATTACACGATTTTGGCACCCGATGGACTATTTTCAACATTTAGTGTGAAAAAAGTGCATTTTTTAACTTAGTTTTCAAATTAGGAGTGCCGTGCCACTTCCATAAGTTTCCACAACTTACATTGGTCCTTCCCATGGTGTTGAGGTGTTCCGCGGGCCTTCTCGTGACTGTTACACGATTTTGGCCCCCGATGGCTTATTTTCAAATTTCAGTGTGAGAAAAGAGGCTTTTTCTACTTATTTTTCAAACCGGGAGTCCCGTGCCAATTCCGTAATGTCCACAACTTACATTGATCCCTCCCGAGGTGTTTGAAGTGTTCCCCGGGTCTTCTCGTGACTGTTACACGATTTTGGCCCTCGATAGCCTATTTTCAAGCTTAAGTGAGACAAAAGTGCCTTTTTCGACTTAGTTTTCACACCGGGACTCCCATGCCAGTTCTATAAGTTTCCACAATGTACATTGGTCCATCTCGAGATATTTGGGGTGTTCTACGGGGGTCTCCTGACTGTTACACAATTTTGCCCCCCCTCCCTCCCGGATGGCCTATTTTCAACCTTAAGTGTGAAAAAAGTGTATTTTTTGACTTAGTTTTCACGCTGGGAGTCCCGTGCTAGTTCCATAAGTTTTCACAACTTACATTGGTCCCTCTCGAGGTGTTTGAGGGGTTCCGCTGGGGTTCTCCTGATTGTTACACAATTTTGGCCCCCGATGGCCTATTTTCAAGTTTGAGTGTGAAAAAAAGTGCAATTTTTGACTTAGTTTTCAAGGGGGAAGTCCCGTGCAAATTCCGTAAGTTTCCACAATTTACATTGGTCCCTCCCGAAGTGTTTGAGGTGTTCCTTAGGCCTTCTCATGACTGTTACAGGATTTTAGACCCCGATGGCCTATTTTCAAGCTTAAGTGTGAAAAGAGTGTCTTTTTCGACATAGTATTCAAACCAGAAGTCCCGTAATAGTTCCATAAGTTTCCACAACATACATTGCGCCCTCCCAAGGCCTTTGAGGTGTTTCTTTGGCCTTCTCGTGACTGTTACACGATTTTGGCCCAATATGGCCTATTTTAAAACTTAAATGTGAAGAAAGTGCCTTTTTCGACTTAGTTTTGAAAACTGGGAGACCCGTGCTTGTTCGGTAACTTTTCACAAATAACGTTGGTCCCTCCCGAGGTGTTGGAGGTGTTCCGTGGGCCTTCTCGTGACTGATACACGATTTTGGCCCCCGATGGCCTCTTTAGAAGGTTTCAAAAGTGCATTTCTTGACTTTCTTTTCAAACCGGGAGTCCCGTGCTAGTTCCATATGTTTCCACAACTTATATTTGTCCATCCTGAGGTGTTTGAGGTGTTCCCCGGGCTTTCTCGTGACTGTTACACGATTTTAGCCTCCGATGGCCTATTTTCAAGCTCAAGTGTGAAAAAAGTGACTTTTTCGACTTAGTTTTCAAACCGAAAGTCCCGTGCTAGTTCCGTAAGTTTTCACAACTTACATTGGCTCCTCTTGAGATGTATGGTGTATTCCCTGAACCTTCTCGTGACTGTTAGACTATTTTTTCCCTGATAGCCTATTTTCAAGCTTAAGTGTGAGAAATTTTCCTTTTTGGACTTAGTTTTTAAACCGGGTGTCCCGTGCTAGTTCAGTAAGTTTCCACAACTTACATTGGTCCCTCTCGAGGTGTTTGAGGTGTTCCCCGTGCCTTTTACACGATTTTGGCCCCGATGGCATATTTTCAACCTTAAGTGTGAAAAATGACCTTTTTCGACTTAGATTTCAAACTGGGACTCCCGTGCTAATTTCGTAAGTTTCCCCTACTGACACTGGTCCCTCCCGAGGAGTTTGAGGTGTGCCCTAGGCCTTCTCGTGACTATTACACGATTTTGGCCATCGACGGCCTACTTTCAAGCTTAAGTGTGAAAAAAGTGAATTTTTAACTTACTTTTAAAATCGGGAGTCCCGTGCTAGTTCCATATTTTCAACAACATACATTGTTCCCTCCCGAGGTGTTTGAGGTGTTCGTCAGGCCTTCTCGTGACTGTTACATGATTTTGGCCCCTGATAGCTTATTTTCAAGCTTTAAGTGTTTGAAAAGTGCATTCTTTGACTTAGTTTTCAAGCCGGGAGTCCCGTGCTAGTTCTGTAAGTTTCCCCAACATACATTGGTCCCTCCTGAGGTGTTTGAGGTGTTCCGCTGTGGTTCTTGTGACTATTACACGATATTGGCCCCCGATGGCCTATTTTCAAGTTTAAGTGTGAAAAAAGTGCCTTTTTCGACCTAGTTTTCAAACCGGGACTCCCATGTTAGTTCTGTAAGTTTTCAAAACTTACATTGGTCCATCTTGAGGTAATTGGGGTGTTTCGTGAGGGTTCTCGTGACTGTTATACGGTTTTGGCCCCCCGATAGACTATTTTCAAGCTTAAGTGTTAGAAAAGTGCATTTTTTGACTTAGTTTTCAAACCAAGAGTCCCGTGATATTTCCTTAAGTTTCCAAAACTTACATTGGTCAGTCACGAGGTGTTAGAGGTGTTTGCTGGGCCTTCTCGTGACTGTTACACGAGTTTGGTCCCCGATGGCCTACTTTCATGTTTAAGTGTTAGAAATGTGCATTTCTATACATAGTTTTCAAACCGGGAGTCCTGTGCTAGTTTCGTAAGTTTCCATAATCTATATTGGTTCCTCCTGAGGTATTTGAGGTGTTCGCTGGACCTTCCCGTGACTGTTACACGATTTTGGCCACCAATGGAATATTTTTAAGTTCAAGTGTGAGAAAAGTGCTTTTTTCGACTTAGTTGTCAAACCGGGAGTCCCAAGCCAGTTCTGTAAGTTTCCACAATTTACATTGGTCTCTCTTGAAGTGTTTGAGGTGTTCCCCGGGTCTTCTCATGACTGTTACACAATTTTGACCCGCGATGGCCAATTTTCCGAATTAAGTGTGAAAAAAGTTACTTTTTCGACTTAGTTTTCAAACCAGGAGACCCGTACTAGTTCTGTAAGTTTCCACAACTTGCATTGGTCCCTCTCGTGGTGTCTGAGGTGTTCCCTGGGCCTTCTCGTGATTGTTACACAATTTTAGCCCCAGATGGCCTATTTTCTAGCTTAAGTACGAAAAAAGTACATTTATTGACATAGTTTTCAAACTGGGAGTCCCGTGCAAGTTTTGTCAGTTTCCACAACTTACATTGGTCCCTCACAAGGTGTTTGAGATGTTCTTTGGGCCTTCTCGTCATTGTTACAGGATTTTGGATCCCGATGGCTTATTTTCAAGCTTGTGTGAAAAAAGTGCATTTTTCGACATGGTCTTCAAACCGGAAGTCCCGTGCTAGTTTCGTAAGTTTCCACAACTTACATTGGCCCTTCCCGAGGTGTTCGAGGTGTTCCTTGGGCCTTCTCGTGACTGTTACACGTTTTTCGCCCCCGATGGCCTATTTTCAAACTTAAGTGTAAAAAAATTGTCTTTTTCGACTTAGTGTTCAAATCGGCAGTCCCGTGCTAGTTCCATAAGTTTCCACAACTTACATTGGACCCTCCCGAGGTGTTTAAGGTGTTCTCCGGTCCTTCTCGTGACTATTAGACGATTTTGGCCTCCGATGCCTATTTTCAAACTTAAGTGTGAAAAAAGAGACTTTTTCGACTTAGTTTTCAAACCGGAAGTCTCGTGCTAATTCCGTAAGTTTTCAAAACTTACATTGGTCCCTCCGGAGTTGTTGGTGGTGTTCCCCAGGCCTTCTCATGATTATTATACAATTTTGACCCCGAATGGCCTATTTTTAAGCATAAATGTGAAAAAATGAATTTTTTGACTTAGTTTTCAAATCAGGAGTCTCGTGCTAGTTCCGTAATTTTTCACAACCTACGTTAGTCCCTCCTGAGGTATTGGAGGTGTTCCGCTGTCATTCTCGTGACTGCTACACGATTTTGGCCTCCAATGGCCTATTTTCAAGCTTAAGTGTTTGAAAAGTGCATTTTTTGACTTAGTTTTCAAACTAGGAGTGCCGAGCTAGTTCCGTAAGTTTTCACAACTTACATTGGTCCCTCCCGAGGTGTTTGAGGTGTTCCCCGGGACTTCTCGTGACTATTACACGATTTTGGCCCCCGATGGCCTATTTTAAAGCTTAAGGGTGAAAAAAGTTCCTTTTTCGACTTAGTATTCAAATCGGAAGTCCCGTGCTAGTTCCGTAAGTTTCCACAACTTACATTGGTCCCTCCTAATGTGTTTGAGGTATTCCCTGTGCCTTCTCGTGACTGTTACACGATTATGGCCGCCAATGGCCTATTTTCAAGCTTAAGTGTGAAAAAGAGCATTTTTCGACTTAGTTTTCAAATCGGGAATCCCGTGCTGGCTCCATAAGTTTCCAAAGCATACATTGGTCCCTTCCGAGGTGTTTGAGGTGTTCCCCGGGCCTTATCATGATTCTTCCGCGATTTTGACCCCCGGTGGCCTATTTTCGATTCAAACTTAAGTGTGAAAAAAATACCTTTTTCGACTTAGTTTTCAAACTGAAAGTCCTGTGCTAATTTCGTAAGTATCCACAACTTACATTGGTCCCTTCCGAGATGTTTGATGTGTTCCCCGGGCCATCTCATGACTGTTACACGATTTTAGCCCCCAATGGCCTATTTTCAAGCTTGAGTGTGAGAAAAATGCCTTTTTAAATTTAGTTTTCAAACCGGGAGTCCCGTGCTAGTTCCATATGTTTCCACAACTTGCATTGATCCCTCCCAAGGTATTTGAGGTGTTCTTCGGACCTTCTCGTGACTATTACACGATTTTGGCTCCTGATGTCCAATGTTAAAGCTCAACTGTTAGAAACGTGCATGTTTTGACTTATTTTTGAAACCGGGAGTCCCGTGCTAGTTCCGTAAGTTTTCACAACTTACAATGGTCCCTCCCGAGGTGTTGGAGGTGTTCTCCAGACCTTCTCATCACTGTTACACGATTTTGGACCTCGATAGCCTATTTTCAAGCTTAAGTAACGCAAAGTGCCTTTTTTGACTTAGTTTTCAAATCGGGAGTCCCGTGCAAGTTCCGTAAGTTTCCACAACTTAAATTGGTCCCTCCCGAAGTGTTGGAGGAGTTCCCCGGGCCTTCTCGTGACTGTTACACGAGTTGGCCCCCGATAGCTTATTTTCAAGCTAAAGTGTTAGAAAAGTGCATTTCTTTACATAGTTTTCAAACCGGGAGTCCCGTACTAATTCTGTAAGTTTCCACAACCTACATTGGTCCCTCCCGGGGGGTTTGAGGTATTCGCCGGGGCTTCTCGTGATCGTTACGATTTTGGCTCCCGATGGCCTATTTTCAAGATTAAGTGTTAGAAAAGTGCATTTCTTTACATAGTTTTCAAACCAGGAGTCCTTTGCTAGTTCCGTAAGTTTTCACAACTTATATTGTTCCCTTCTGAGGTGTTTGAGGTGTTCGCCGGGCCTTCTTGTGACTGTTACACGATTTTGGCCCCCGATGGCCTATTTTCAAGCTTAAGTGTGAGAAAAGTTTCTTTTTCAACTTAGTTTTGAAACCGGGAGTCCCGTGCCAGTTTTGTAAGTTTCCACAACTTACATTGGTCCCTCCCGAGGTGTTTGAGGTGTTCCCCGGGCCTTCTCCTGACTGTTACAGAATATTGGCCCCCGATGGCCTATTTTCAAGCTTAAGTGTGAAAAAACTGCATTTTTCTACATAGTTTTCAAACCGGGACTCCCATGCTAGTTCTGTAAGTTTCCAAAACCTACATTGGTCCATCTCGAGGTGTTTGGGGTGTTCCATGGGGGTTCTTGTGACTGTTACACGATTTTAGCCCCCGATAGCCTATTTTCAAGCTTAAGTGTTTGAAAAGTGCATTTTTTTACTAAGTTTTCAAGCCGGGAGTCCCGTGCTAGTTCCGTAAGTTTCCCTAACACACATTGGTCCCTCCTGAGGTGTTTGAGGTGTTCCGCTGAGGTTCCGCTGGGGTTCTCGTGACTATTACACAATTTTGGCCCCCGATGGCCTATTTCCAACCTTAAGTGTGAAAAAAGTGTAATTTTTGACTTAATTTTCAAGCGGGGAGTCCCATGCTAATTCCGTAAGTTTCCACAGCTTACATTGGTCCCTCCCGAGGTATTTGAGGTGTTACCCCCGGCCTTCTTGTGACTGTTACCCGATTTTGGCCCCCGATGGCATATTTTCAACCTGAAGTTTGAAAAAAGTGCATTTTTTGACTTAGTTTTCAAACTGGTAGTCACATGCTAGTTCCGTAAGTTTTCACAACTTACATTGGTCCCTTCCGAGGTGCTTGAGGAGTTCCCTTGGCCTTCTCGTGACTGTTACACGATTTTGGCTCCCGAAGGCCTATTTTCAAGCTGAAGTGTGAAAAAGTGTCTTTTTCGACTTGGTCTTCAAACCGGGAGTCCCGTGCTAGTTCTGTAAGTTTTCACAACTTACATTGGCCCCTTTTGAGATGTTTGAGGTGTTCTGTGGGCCTTCTCGTGACTGTTAGCCAATTTTGGCCTCCGATGGCCTATTTTAAAGATTAAGTGTGAAAACAGTGCATTTTTTCATTTAGCTTTCAAACCGGGAGTCCCGTACCAGTTCCGTAAGTTTTCACAACTTACATTGGTCCCTCCCGAGGTGTGTGAGGTGTTCCCTGGGCCTTCTCATGACTGTAAATCAATTTTTGCCCCCGACGGCTTATTTTCAAGTTTAAGTGTGAAAAAAGTGTCTTTTTTGACTTAGTTTTCAAACAGAGAGTCCCCTGTTAGTTCTGTAAGTTTCCACAACTTACATTGGTCCGTCTCAAGGTGCTTGTGGTGTTCCCCGAACCTTCTCATGACTGTTACACAATTATGGCCCCCGATGGCCTATTTTCAAGCTTAAGTGTGAAAAAAGTGCATTTTTTGACTTGGATTTCAAACCGGGAGTCCCATGCTTGTTCCGTAAGTTTCCCCAACATACATTGGTCCCTCCCGAGGTGTTTGAGGTGTTCTCCGGGCCTTCTCATGACTGTTACACGATTTTGGCCCCTGATAGCCTATTTTCAAGCTTAAGTGTGAAAAAATAACCTTTTTCGACTTAGTTTTCAAACTAGAAGTCCCGTGCTAGTTCCGTAAATTTTCACAACTTACATTGGTCTCTCCCGAGGTTGTTGATGTGTTTCCGGGGTCCTGCTCATGTTTGTTACATGATTTTCACCCCCGATGGCCTATTTTCAATCTTAAGTGTAAGAAAAGTGCCTTTTTGGACTTAGTTTTCAAATCGGGAGTCCCGTGCTAGTTCCGCAAGTCTCCACAACTTAGAGAAGCAAAAATGACACACAAAAAATATCTTTAGAATTGACCAAAAAAGTCCAATGATTGCAGCAAACCCCTATAGGCCACACAAATAAACTGCTTAAAAGAAGGGGAAAAAATGTTTCTATGGTCACAAACACCTCACTCCTTGAAATGAAGTCCTATACCTCTCCTTCCATAGACAACAAAAGAGGCATTAAGGACACTTCTTAAACTGCATCCTCACTTGCTCACTCTAGACCAGCAACTGGAGTCCAAGAACTCTTAACACAAACTTTGGCATAAAACACGCCATTTGACAGAGGCAAAATGTAGCACGGACACGGACACGGACACAGGACATGACACGGACACAACACAAACACTCCATTCTTACATTGTGCTAATCTAACATGTATCGCCCTTAATACCAGCCATGCTTCGCCGTGGAAAAAATCATTGCAGCCACTCTATGAGAACATTTACTCGGGTGAAAGTTTCCTGCAGTTGAAATGCAAAATGTCATGCTTTTTGGTAACTATACAAAGGCCATTCCTAGGAACAAAATCTACGTATATCCCACGATCTACGATATCCCAAATTTTAGTTGACTTGTATAAATCTTTCTTAGCCGTGCTTAAAATATAACCCTAATAAGCCCTCATCTATAAACAAGGTTTTATTTCACATCTTTTGGTCAAACGACTATTGCAAAGAACATTTCAAATAAAAAATTAATTTGACAATGCTAAAGATCTAGTGATTCAGATAACGTGCTAATGCTTCACACTTAAAATGTTGTTGGCACTTGAATAAGGTCTAGAGGAGATTTAGCCCTCAAAATGAAAAAAAATTTGCTTAGGATTGATAACATAACATGACAGAGATTATGAATTGTTCATTTTATTCAATTAAACCAGTACGAATTTGCTTTATGCCAATCAATTCTGCAATCAATATAATAATCAATTAGACACTAAAAGGATTCCCTTTTTCTTTCTTTTTTCCTTCTTGTCGAAAATCAAAAGCGGACAAAAACCACAGACCCCGTAGCCAACCAATTCACCATTAGTAAGGGAAAAAAAAATAGAAATTACAACTTACAACCCAACCGTAACCCAGTTCATGTGCCTTAGGTGTTGAATCCTAAAACTTGTTAGCATGTTTCTTATACCGCTGGAAATCGGTGATGTTTGTTCCTGAATGGTTGGTTGAGTATCAAGCATCCATGATACTCTGTGAATTCACCATAAATTAAATGCGATCCACCACTGACTAGGAAATCACCAAGACAAACTTAAAATGTATTAAAGTGATGTAAAACACATATTAATCAATTGATAGTGCAAGCGAATATGGATGCTTCTCTTATTTGACAAATTTATTTTGGTTACAACTAGTTTAATTCTCCTCCCATACGAAATTGCTGGTCCATTTTAACTATTCCAAACATCCCAAAAAAATCATCTATGTTTTTTTATTTATTCTTTCTTTCAATTTGTAGGCAAAAAAATACATTATTTATTGACCCTACTAAAAGGCATGAATGCTGAAAATTGACAAACAGTCGGGGATGGAACGAGTATTTATAAATGAGATGACTTGAAGACCAATCCCATCCAAAATCCAAGTTAAAACCACCTTAGACTTTGCAAAATCGTTGGCCACTGCTCGAGCCATGAAAATCCCTAGAGATTGGGTGTCTGCTTCCACTTGAGATCTCAGTTTTTTAATAGATGGAAACAAAGTTGATTGAAAACTCACAATTTTCATACAATGGAAGATTTTTTCTTTCAAGCTTGTCCCTTAGCTATCCTTCAAGTCAAAAGTTTTCCTATAAAAATTGAATATGTTGTGGCTAAGATTTTTCTTTGTACTTTTGTTTGGATTTGACTTGCTTTCATATGTATTTTTTCTTCTATGATTTTGCTAAGCAGTCAAGTCACACAAGGAGGGTTCTTTCCATTCTAGTTGCTCCCAATATGTATTATTATTTCTTCAATGATTTTGCTAAGCAGACACAAAGGAGGAATAAAATGATTGATATTTGTTCCCAATAGGTATTATTTCTTCAATTGTGATTTTGAAGGTTGGAGCTAGTCCTCCTAGGCATTTGTACATCAACTTCTCAGCACACCAAAATCCCATCCAATCAATTTCCATTTGATTCAAATTCTTGTTAGCCCTCCAACACATAGGAGAATATAATGATTGATGTTGGCCCTCCAGTACTATTAAATCAATGACAGCCTAAGTTTTCTAATCCAAGATTAAATAGTCTGAGAATTCAACATGACCAAACCTTTTAAGACAACCAACTTTATTTTGTTCATGTTGTATCTCAAGGGGGAATAATGAAGGAGAATTTTCCTCTTCCTGGTAGATAAAATCCAGAACAAGACACAAGGAGAAATCCCGGGCAAAAATTACATAAGAGGGAAAAAGGCCAAAGTATACATCAACCCATAAGCTAAATTCTTCCGGCAAATCAATCAAGAAACAAAAGAAAGAGATTCCTAATAGTATTTATCAAGAGAGAGAGAGAGAGAGAGAGATTCCTAATAGTAATATACGTTGCACGGACTCGGGTGCGGGTATCAGGTACAGGTGTGTATCTAAGGGTCGGACACTTTCACTACAACAAAACTAACTATTCACGGCATCATGTTTACGACATGCATTAAATGCATGTCGTAGTTAGTACATTCTACGACATTTTTTTTTTGCAAGCCGTTAATGTTTTGTCAATAACAACATACATACCATGTAAGTCTTTGATTCATATATTTATAGCATGCAAAAGTATGCCGTAAAATATTTGTACTTAAGACGACATACATTTCATGTTATAAAATATTATAACTTTACACAGCATGCATTAACATGCCGTGAAAACTTTTGCAAAAAAAAAAAAAATTCAATTCAAAATTTTTTTATGGCATGCAAAAGCATGCCGTAAAAAATGTATATTTTCACGGCATATAAAAATATGTCATAAAATATTTGTACTTAAGACGACATACATTTCATGTCGTAAAATATTATAACTTTATACGGCATGCATTAGTCTGTCGTGAAAACTTTTATTAAAAAAAATTTCAATCCGAATTTTTTTTTTTTGATTTAAAAAAACTAATAATTTCCAACCAAGCTTCTCACCTTACATTTTCCTAATTGAGGACAACGTAAAAAACATTATTTTATAATTTAGTGTCTCTGTTAAGGGATAATTGCACCCAGTGGGATTTTGAGAAAAAAAATTACATATTCGTGAAAAAGTTTATAATTTTAATAATTAATATTTATATGGTTTCTCATTAATTTGTAATTATTTTTTTTTAAAATTACCTTGATTTGATATTTTTCCTTCTTTTAATAATTTATTTATTTTTTACTTTTTAGATGTGTCTAATCTGAATACAATTAAAAAATAAAATAAAATATAATATAATATATATGAAATGTATTAAATTATATAAATATTTCTTGAATTTAGTGATTTTTTAAAAAAATTAAAAAATATTTTTCTTTTAAGTATATATAAATTATTTGAAGTTAAAAAGTAAAATAAAAATTATTTAAAATATTTAAAAACTTACTTGTAACATTGCCCCGTTACTCTCTCACTCATTCTCTGGGTCTCTTTCTCCCTCTCTCTCTCTCAGCCCTCTCTCAACCGATCGAATCACTACAAGAAATATTTGTTTTAATGGTGTTTTTTTAAACACCACGTTTTATAATATTTAACGACGCTCTATAAGTGTCTCATTTTGTATTAATTCAAACATTACCGTTTAGCTAATGAAGGCATTTATAAATGCCTGTTACAATCTATCATGCGCTCTCTCCCTCTCTCTTGAAAGCCTCATTCTCTGCTGGGCTCCCTCAAATCTCTCGCTTACTCTCTTCGCTTCAGCCCGGTGATATCGATTTCATAGAGAAGCTTCCTTTTAATAAATCAATACCTTGCCCCCTTCTCATAAATCAAATACGTAGCTCGATGATTTCGATTTCGAAGTTCTCTCTCTCGATTTCGAAGCTCCACCGCCACTGCCATTTGCATCGTCTACTAAGGTGAGCCATCTGCATCGATTTCGATTCAATCTTAGTTTCGTATTCTCTCTCTCTCAAGCTCTTCATTCCGTTGATTTATCTCCTCCTAGGGTTTACAATCTTGAATCTCCTCCTAGGGTTTGCCCCTTGCGATTTCAAGCGGTAAATTTTCTCTCTGAACTTAAGTTCATATTTAATTATAAATTTGTTGTGAGAGATTTGAATTTGAATCCATGTATTCATTTGATTTGAAATTAGAAAAAATATTTTATAAATTCATATTCATTTGATTCATAAAATATTTTGAATCAAATATTTGTTCTGATTATACATTTCATGAATTTCACGATTTGACAACTATAAATTCATATTCATTTGATTCATAAAATATTTTTTAGGCCATAGTTTTCTCCTAGTTCCGTCCCTGATTATTTTATCTCACATAATATAATAAAAGTATAAAAATATGATTTTTTTTTTTCTTTTTCTGTTTTGTTGAGTCCCCATACTCTTAAGTTTGAGGTTTGATGGGTTCGAACTCTAGACACGTGCCCACACTTGACACCTGTAATCGAGTACATTAACACTGCTTATCAATGTTTATCTTAGGTTTGGGGACAACCTTGAATGGCCAAAGAAAACATGGTAGAATAGGAAAATTGAATCCAAGTGACCTTTTTCTTTTCCAATTCCATGGGTTAATGATATCCAATTTTTCATCAGAAGCAATTAGTCTATTTAGCAAATTAGCACTGAAGTAAACAGGAGCAGGGGTTCCCTTGTCCAAGACCCCTTTTTGAATCAACTTCCTGCTTTGCCATTGATTATAGCAGTGAAGTTTTATTTTAAGACTTTAATTTCTCTCAAAGCCTTTCTTTAAGAAGATATAATCAAGTAACTTGCACTCCCTAAGTGTGTATAGAGAATTTGTCAGCCTGCTGAAGCCACTTGAGAAACAGGGGTACCTCATGCAGTCCTACACACCCTCCTTATCACCATACAAATGCTAGTCACATGAGTAGTGGGTTTGAAATTATTGGTAGGCCTGCGATCTTCATTTTCTGGTCTTCACCGTATCATATTGGGAATGAATAGAAATTGTAAGCAAGGTCTTTTGCAATAATTACTTATTTGCAGTTTTTTTTAGGGGTTTGTGCAGTCAGTTATGTGGTTGAGACTTTTGACCTTGTCATTCACTGCAGTTATTGTAATCTTGTTGATTGCTTGATTATATAAATAAAATTAGAATTGAAGATTTTATATCTGATGTGGTCTAAAATTTCCTTGGGTAAGATTTGGGTAATTCTTGAGCGTGCGATAAGCGTGGAAATTTTCTAGGTTAAAGTTTGCTTGGCTAGTCCTTTGAGGATTATTTCAGTAACGTAGAGAGTTATAAGTGTTTGTATGTTGAAGAAAATATGATTTTTTTTTCTATTGCTCATTCTTTTATCTTTTGCTGATAATGCTACTTTCAATTATAAGAGAAGAAAGAAGGATGACAGTCCTTGTTAGCATGCTTTTAACCCGACATTATGGTGATCTGAACTAGGATTCTTTGATAGTTGAGTAGTTGTGAGTTTTTATCCATTTATAACAGAAGATGACTCCTAGCTAGTATAACAGTTTAAAAAAAAATTCTTTAAACTTCTCCATGCATTTGACCCTTCCTAAATGTGTGGTATATGGAGTATTGAACATAAGATGCACCCTGCCACTTTGAATAATTTATTTGAATGTATTTTTGTATGCAGCCCCTCAATTGTTTGATATTGTTGTTTCCTCACAGATGTTGTAACACAGATCCTTTGGAGGCCTAGAGGCTTGTTGGTTGATCAATTTGACTCTAAAGAAGACCTTATCAATGCAGTCTTTACTTCATCCTTTATTCCGGGGTACACATTTCTGTATTTCAAGTACTTCATACCTGGATTTATGAGTATATATATTACCAAACCCACATCTTTTTAAAATTTATTTCTCAAGTCCAAGTCCTTTTCAACTTATTTACCAAATTCAAGTTGTTTTTGAAGTCGTGTTTCCAATGCATGATTTTAATGTAAAACTGCATTTTGAAAATATTTAAAAATAACTGAAAGTGAAGTCGTATATTGATTTCAGTAAGGATGCTATCTATTCCTTCTACATTTCACAACTGCACTGAAGTTGTGATCAATCCATGATCTCTATGGTCAAAACATTGCCTAATAACATAAAGGCGCCAACTACTTCAATCCATACCAGATGGACCAAATTCATAAAAAAATTTTGAATTGAATTTTTTTGATTATACATATGCAAACAGTAGCTTAAAAAATATTTGTTGTGAGAGATTTGAATTTGAATATGAATTTATAGTTGCCGAATCGTGAAATTCAATCTGTGATGCTATGATGTTGAGCTTGAGTGATTGCTTCCTCATGAATTTACTTGAGTTATTTTGTGCTTGTGATCTCTAAGTTTATATTACAAGGCTTTCTATCAAGGTTTTAAAAAGCAGCCGCAACCGTTGTGGTAGTTACTGCCACCCATTATGGCCGCTTACAATGGATCCATTGCGTGATCCATTGCGTAATCCATTGCTTTTCCTTGATATGGATTTGTCAAAAGTCAGCTCCTCTTTGTGTAACAATAGACATTGTTAAGCAAATAACTGTATCATTATCACATGAATTGCCTTTAAAAATTAAAACAGAATATTGTTATTCAAATAGAGTGTCTGACCATAACTCAAATATTTTCAGGTGACAAACTCGAGAGTAGCTGAACATAGGTGAGCTGCTGATTAACTTTAAATTTTAGCTGAATTTTCTTCAGACTAAATCTGACATATTACAAACTAGCTTTGTGGTCACACTATCCTGTATATTTAGCATTCGAGTCACTATAAGGAAGAATATGTTTCTCACCATTTTCGAACCATCATGCTGTGAAAGAAGTTGATATTGTGGTATTTTCTTTTAAGTCACTATTTCTGTAATATTTTGTAATGCACTGAAAATTATAATAAGGATCATTCACTAAATGTTGCTTTTATGTTGTTTTTGTAGTTTGCTTCTTATCATACTCTTGGTTTTGAATCTTCTCTCTCTCTCTCTTCTGATCCTTTTTGTATGAAGTTATTGAGAAACCCAAATACGTGCACCATATGGAAATTGATATAAATGAGTTCTATAAGAACTAGGATCACGATTCTTACTGGCCAACCCCAGGATAGAATAATGAGAAAAGTAAACAGCTCATAGCCTTAAGAAGATGCGTGGCACAAAAGTTGATCAGGTTACTGATATTGCTGGATCTAATATATCTTTCAAAGAAATGCATAGTGCATTTATTTGTGCTTGTGTTTCTTTGTTAGCATAAAATTATAATCTGGTGATAACATTTTCCATTCTTATCCCTGATTAAATTAGGTTGCACAAATAGAATATTCAACTAAAGAATATGTACTTTATCTTCTGCTCCTGAACTTTTGTTGGTCAATTGACAACTTAGTCTATGGTCAATTGAAGTTCTATTTCTTTGTTTTGTCTCTTCCAGAGCTCAATGTAAGCATCATCAAATCTAACTCTGTATCTCAAATATTCTTTCTTGCTTTCTTTCTTTTATCATTGTCAAATTGATTCTCCAACTATGAAATTGAACTCATGAAGTAGAAAAGGAGTGAGGTTTGTCAAGTTATCAAAATTCCTGACCTCATTTATTAGTTAGACTAATCAACTAATTGTTTGTGCCATGATTTTCATTTTTGTTCACTGGAGGGAGAAAAGCATGATCTTTTGTAGGTGTAGCTTTTTTGAAATGGATTCTGCTTCAAACTTACACTTGAATCAACTTTGGAAAATTGTGGACTTCAACTTTTGGGCATCATATATGATCTATGGCAGGTTCGCAGCACCTTGTGTTCTGCTTGGTTCACACACGTATACACTATATTGGGTTCACTTATGCATGTACAATTAAAAATAGTTTATTTAAAAGAAAAAAGAAATGAAAGTATGAATTGCACAAATATTGTGACATCGTTGTCATATTTGATGTTACAATGTTTAGGTATTGTGTAGTCGTATTTCTTTTAGCAACGCTGAATAACTTCATACAATATATAGTTAGTCTTGCACTCATTTCTGCATTACTGGATGCTTATGCAAATAGTAGTTTTTGTGATGAAATGCATTCTTCATAGAATATTTATTTTAATGTTGCCATCATTCAGCATAAGTTTGTTGCTAAACCATCTCTCTCTCTCTCTCTCTCTCTCTCTCTCTCCTCTCTCTCTCTTCTTTTTTTTTTTGTGCCCATGGTGTTTGCAAATTGTAGTGAAGCTGGTTCAAGGTGTAAATGTCATCTATGCCAACCACATGAAGCTGGTTTCATGTGGTTTCAGTTTAAAATGACAATAATGTCAGGAGGGATTTTTGGTGGCTGCTTGTCAAATGTTTGCTAGTCATTGTTGTTTTCTTTTCATTTCCAAGTTTGATACATTTATTTTTGTGAATTGTATCAGCTCTTTCAATCACTTTCAACCTTGTCCAGTGAAGTAAATATTGCATCTGATAAATGTAGAATATCCTATTTTGGGTCAGTGACTGTCACAGAAAAATTGCTGAGAATTGAATTTTTTTAATTTGTTAATAATTTATTTGTTGATAATGTAGGAAACTTAGTATCATCAAAAATAATGGTTAACGGTGATTCTAGCTCTTCAGAAGATGATAATGAAATAGAGGGAGAAGTTTTTGATAATGTGGTTGAAGCCCTGCTTATAAGATTATTGTATCTACAGTTATCTAGTTGAGCAATACTAAAGAATGAACCTAAGCTAGCCTAACGCTGTTGAACTAAGCTGTATCTAAAATTAGGCACCCATAGTGTGGAGCAACAGAAGACCCCTCTTTCAACTCGGCTTGTTTCTATCAGTGACCTTGGCATGACAGCTGTTTGTTTCAAATGACCGGCCCACTTGTTTGTTTCAAATGAATTTGGTTGACACATTCAATTTGAAACAATAATTTGGAAACTTTGTCTTAGGATTTTTCTGTCAATATGAGCTGGTAAAAATAATAAATAAATAATTGTTAAAGTGGGTAAGAATTCATAGATAATATATTTAATGGAAGCCATGAGGATTGAGATGATGCCTCTTTGGACTTGAAATAAAATTTAAGTGGTATTCGTATGAGCGTTGCATTGGACTTTCAGATATGAAAAGAATTCGTATGGTTATGCCATAGTTGGCAGTACACAGTTTATTCCTTTTGGAGGTCTCTGCTTTGAGCAATGAAAAGTCATTGTTGGGTTATTTCCACTTAGTGGGTTGCCAATTTTGGGAAGTTCAATGGTTGTTTTATTTGTGTTATCTCGTAAGCCATTTCATATATATAAATGTGGGTGTATGGGATGGGCTGTCCAAAGTGTGGAGTTATATTATGGTGTGAGAGAAAAAATACAGGGGTGAGCAAGGGCTCAACTACCTTGACATGGGATTCGAGTAGTGGTGTGAGTTTTGTGTATTTTTGGTCATCTCACGTATACTCTATTTTTTTTTCGTATAGTGAATTTACCTCTCTTGTGGATGCAAGCATTTGGGCCAAACCAAGTTAAATATTGTGTGACTGTTTTGGGTATGCTTCCATTATCACATGGGTTCATATTTTAATATGGGGCATCAGAGTTTTTAAGGTGGGATTTTATTTCCAACACTTTGGACACCAGATAAAAATGGCAAGTGCACTATAAACAGCATGAGTCTTGCATTGCATTGTTGCAAAAATTGCAATGCATATTTTGTCATGAAAGTAAAAATTAGATGAATTAATGATATGCTATTTTTAAAATTGTTGCTATGACAATGATTACTACTTGTACCTTTGTCATGGTTGAAGTGGAATTAAATGCTTATACTCATTTATATTATATTACCCCTTTGGAAGTTTGGATGATTGAGAATCTCATATATTCCTTGCTGCTTGTTCTAGAATGCAAAAAGATAGAATCAGTTGATTATTGATTATTCTTGCTGCTATTCTTTTAATGGATGAATGTGTTTGATTGAGGATCTTTCTTTTTATGGTGTTACCGGCTTGCAAGTTTCTTTTAACCGCTGAACATGACTTCTTATCTGATGATGCATCTTGTCTCGGGGGAGATTACAGTTTTTTATGTTTTTCATTTGTTTCAAAGCATCAGGTTCCCATAGTCTTTGCTCTCGGACATGGGGTCCTGTTTCTAGTTCCCATTTTGCTCCTCATTAGACTCAATTTTCCACTTAGTGACAAAACATAGTAGCAAAATACTAACAACCTCTAATTGTCGTTGTGAAAGTGCCAACTTTTGTTAGTCATCATTTGAGAAAGAAAGAGAGTAGGGGAGAGTGGGTTACCTGTTTCATCTGCTTGGGTAAAACTTATTTTCTCAGTTTGTTTTAATTATAGCTTTTTTAACACTTTCAGATTTGTGTTTTTTTATTATTTATTTATTTATTTATTTATTTTAATACAACTCTCATAATGAGGACTCCAAAATATTAGATTTTTTTGCTTACTTTATAGTTGCTGCTTCTGCTTGGTTTGCAACAGGTTGCATTTTATAAGCTATTGTCTACATACGATTAGGCAAGGTCATGTTCCTATATATATATTATATTAAAAATAACTTTCTACGGCATGCAAAATT